>JARHVA010004277.1:695000-1350000 GCA_037957365.1 Torreya grandis
GAATAAGGAAATTCAAATCATGGAAGCCAAAGGTGGTAAGTGTGAGTCATGATGAGACTACAGGTCTATGTAATCTATTTTATATGGTGGAGAATGTTATATAAGGTGAAGAGTGTAAACGGATCTCATTATCTTCTCATGTTTTGAATGAAGAGACCAAGATCAAGGGGAAGACTAAGGTGTTGGTTGAGGATAATTTTGAGATGTGTATGGATCCAAGTGAACATCATGTTGTTGCTAAAAAAGTTTCATTAAAATAACATCAATTATCAGTGCCTAGTGATGAGGTTCCAAGATATAAGGAAGAATCTATAGATGAAAAGGTATGTCATGAATCTATGTTGTCTCCTTGTATTGTCAATCCAATCATAGAATAATTAGTACTAACTGTCATAATTAAGACTAATAAAACGCAGAACAAGAGAAAGAAGTCTTATAGTTATAAGAGGATTTTAGTGGTTACTGAGGAGATGTGGGCCACTCCTAGCTTCAATTTATTTTAGAGAATTATGGTGCAAGAGATGTCTTTTTCTATGCTTCTTAAATGGCTCCTTTCAGTGGGGAAGTAAGTGTTGTTGTGGTGATCTTAAAGTGATGTCATGGCTATAAACAGTTAGTCTATAGGGTCATATTGAAGTTTTTAAAGTGGGATAATGAGATTGATATAATTTCAAGAATAATTTGATGCTTAGAAAGGTATATGCACTTCTTTCTGATGTATTTTAGGTGATTTCAAGCTCTTTAGATCTTTTGTAGTCAATTTGGAGATGTTTGTTTACTCTCAGGTTTCCCAATTTGTGCTCAAGTGTATGTAAATTATAAAATAGGTTATGGGATGTATGGGTTACCTAAAGTGTGTAATCTCAAATTTTGGCCCAGAAGTGTGTGATGGGTGTCTCCCAATGTGAAAGAAGTTTTATAGGTGGACATTGACTAGAAGGAGGTTTGTTGACTCTATTTATTTTAAGATTATAGGGTTTTGGGATATGATAGAAAAGTGGTTTACATTATGATTTGATGTATAAGGATTCTTAATAGGATGAATGGGAAAAATAGGTTGTAAAATCAATCTTCACATAGATTTTAAGGTTTGTGGTTTTTAAGTTATTCATATTTTTGTCAAGATGAAGGCCTAATTGGCAAGTTGGTTTATGAAAGTAGTATGTTTCAGAGGTTAATATAGGTGTTTAAAATTTTTGTGATTGATGGGGAATATGACAGTCATCTAGATATAGATTTTCAAGTCTTGATGGTGTGTCTACTAAAATTTATGGGCTTTGGAAGTTCTAGGTAGGGCCACAAGGAGACTAGATATGTCTAGTAAGAAGAGTGTTTTTTGTTTAGTTTCTACAAAAGAGTAAGGCATGAATATTTAAAGGTGAGTTCTTAGGTTTTTTTTATTGAATGTTTCATAGTTTGTGAGTGGCATGAAGTTCTGTTAGTGGTCCTTGAGGTAGCTCGAGAGAGAAGGCTAGCACGTCTGTATGGTGGCTCTTTATGGTGTGTGGAGATTTGAAGATAATCAAAAGTTTAAATGGATTATAAATCTTAGGGAGTACCTATTATATGTTTCTTGGTAATTTCCATCATATTTTAGTACTTTTTGTGTTTTGTCTCCATTGGTTGTAGTGCTTGGTTGAATAGAGTGTTAGCATGTGGCAAGAAGAAGATAACGAGGCAAAAGAAAGGTAGGCTCAAGGTAAGGAGGAGTTTTTAATATATTTATAAGATTTTCATCTCATATTTTTAGTCTTTTCATGCACACAGGATTATTTAATTCCCAATTTTTCATTGTGTCAAAGGGGGAGAAAGTTCATATTGTGGGAGTGATTGAAGAGAGAGAAGGAAGGTGAGTTGTATATTGATATATGATGGCTATTGACATAAATTAAAAATGGGGATATTATTGGAGAGTTTTAAATGATATCATGGTGATGTAATATAAGTGTCAAAGTGAGTGGATTAAGTTCCTTGATAGTCTATGTGCAAATGATAAAGTATACAATGTGTTTGTACTAGTATGCTTGGTTGATATTCTATTTTGGCTTGGTTAGAGATGTTCAAGGATGAGTATGGAGTATTGAGAATGTGAAAGTGGTCCTATAAGATTTTTTATATACTTTTAATTCTTTTTTGCATGTATGTATTTCATTTGGTTGATCATTGTTTTCATCTAGACATTTTGGGTCTAGTGGCAAAAAATTTGAGTAGGTAGTTTGTTAACGTCACCATTGCCATGTGTGGATGAGTCAAGGGAAGTTAGTCATATGGTTGTGATAAAATTTATTCATATTTTATATTAACTAAATTTTATTACATGTTATGAAGTTAAATATAATATATGCAAGTGCAAAGTTGGGATCCTATGCAGTTTGATAGTGTTTTCCCATACTTAGCCAAATTTGCATTTGATAAGAAAAAACCAAGTAAGCAGTTTGGTCATGGCCTATCTCATACATGTGGAAATTTAAAGATAAATTAATCATATGGGTTTTTAAATTTTTGTTCCTCGATTATTTGTGTTAAATTTCAAGTTAAGTGATGAATTGCATCAAAAGTTATGCATTTGCAAAGTTGACCTTTCCAAACTGTTGTAGGTATAGTTGACTCTATGATAGATAAATCTAAGGAGGAATTTTAATGTCATTATATATAAAACATATGAGGGTTTAAATATACTATTAATATATGGTTGGATTAATCTTTAAAAGGATAAAATATGTTCCAAATTTGAGAATATGTGCTTGACCAAAGCAAAAGATATTGAGGTGCAAAGTTGGACTTCTAGGCATACTTCAATGGTCCCTATACTTAGTCTATTTTGCACAAAGATAAATATCATGTCCAAATGAAGATATAATGGCTCATATATGATCATACAATGAATATATATATATATATATATATATATATATATATATATAGTTAATAATAAGTCAAATGGGTCAAATTTTTGGATACTTAAACTAAGTAAAGATTGAGCTCCTTACAATACGATCGATGGAGTGTATTTATTTTAAGATGTTAGGATGCAGTGAGATGGTGTCAAGTGCTTGATGTTTAATATTGAATAAAGATAAATATATATCTTATTAAAAGTATAAAAATTGATTGGGTATTCATAATTTTTTGTATCAATGGTGCACATTAAATTCAAAAGGTCAAAGTGATAGTTGTATAGCATTGTTAAAGCAAGGATAATCTCAAAGAGATCGATGGAGCGTGTGTGATCAAGATTAAAAGATTCCATGAGATGAGGCCAAGTTTTTGAAGCTTAAAATTTGGGAAATACAACACTATGATTTAAAGTTTGAATAAGATTAATGGTAAATTATTTATCTAAGTAGTGAGGACATGAAATGATGATATGATGTTTGAGGTTTAACTGTGACTATTTTAGTTCAAATATTTGAATTTAAAAAAGGAATTAATAGTGTCTAGTTTTTGGACCATATGTTTCAATGTATGAAATTTTTTATCATGGTATAAAAAAAATTTGTAGAGTAATCCAAGGTACATCTATAAATATATATTTGAAGATCTGAAAGTGTGTACAATAAAAGATATTGAGGTTCAAATTTGATTGTGTTTGACTGTGTTCTGCAAGTGACCAAAGAAGGATGTTTTAGCTTTTTTTATTATTGTTTTGATCTATAATGATGAATTATATATTTTTAATTATTTTTTACTCCATGAGGCCCATTTTTTTCAATTTTTAATGTTTGACTAATCATATTCAATATAAACAAAGGTTTAGAAGTTGACTATGTATTCATTCATGGTGACTCTGTGCATAGAATGTTGTTTAAGTGAATTGTACTTAATAAAATGGTATTGTGTTGGTTTTTATAACTTAATAAGGACATATATATCATTTGGAATGGTTATATGTACTTTTAAAGTGTTCTTGTGGTCTTATTGTTCTTATAGAAGTATCAAAGAGGTGAATAGGTCATCATAGGACCTAGAAGGTGATTTGGGCCTATTTGAAAGAGAGTTGTGCTTAAGTGTGACCTATGTTTAGATGACTTAAGAGTGAAGGAATATATTGTGGAAAACAAGAAAAGTTTTTGGACATGATGATCATAAACTATCTTTATATAATGAAACCAAAAATGTTGGTTTCTAGACATTAGATAAGAGAGTTATGCAAGGTGTATGTGAGAGTTGTGGAACAAAAGAGAGGTAATGTGACTATTAGATGAGTTAATGAGAATAATAGTTTATTAACTATGTGTATGACATGTGGATCATGTTTCTGAGGTTAGAATAGTGATCTTATAGTTTGAGGATATGTAAAGAGGTCTAAGTGTACATATGAGGACAGTTTGAGTGAAGAATGAGAGAGATTATGGCATGCCTATGTGAGAGGCCTATATGAGATAGAGAGAGAGTTTTTGTAGGGGTTAGAAAAAAAGAGATCCATCATCATGTTTTATAGAAATAAGTTCTAAGGTGGATATGTTCACTTCAAATGAGGGTCTAAAGGACTTGATCTTCCTTAGAGTCAATTGCTCCTTGTGAAATAGGTGTTTTATTAAAGGCCTTTGGTCAAGAGTATTTGATAAAGGTTTTTAGTATAAAGGACTTGAATAGTCTCTTGTTTGTAATTTATTATAGGAAAATTATTCCATGTGTTATAGGATTGAGAGTGGGTTTTATTCCCTATGAGGGTTTCCCACATGAACTATGTGTTTTTTGTTTGATCTTGTGTATGTATTGAATGAATGAGCTCTCTTGTTAATGTTACCTGAGCAGGTTGATATATGTTGATTGATTAATATTTTTAAAGGATTGAAATTGAAATTGAGATATCTAGGATCATTAATTAACTCCCCCCTCCTAGTGATTGTACCTCTAATAATAGTCACCAACAAAACACTCAAATTATAATCACACAAAGGCAAGGTGTTTTATACACACCCATGTACGCCTTTTTTTTTAAAATAGTAATTCCATTAATAGATTAAATGGGGAGAATGTAGAAACTAAATTTGAACCTTAGTATTATACATTTATAAAATACATATCATGGATGTAACTTCAAATTCTATACCTTCTTATTTTTTTAAGGTTTTCATATACTATATCTTTATGCCAAATTACTTATCTCTTAGTTTTACCAAAGCTATTCTAATAATCCAAGCCTTATATTATAATCAAAGTGTTTAAGCCTAATTATCTTCTATCTCTACAAGTTTTGGACATATGCCTATTTTCTAGCTTCCCAGACATTTGTATCTCAATCAAATGGCTATGTCAACCCATGTGTCCTATTCCAATGCAAGTGTTCAGTGCTCTAAATTCATCAAATTTTCAAATGAAACATATAACTATGGTTGGAATAAGTGATTTAATGTGAGATATTTAAAAAAGGGATATATATATATATATATATATATATATATATATATATATATATATATATATATATATATATACGTCAACCCATGTGTCCTATTCCAATGCAAGTGTTCAGTGCTCTAAAGTCATCAAATTTTCAAATGAAACATATACCTATGGTTGGCCTAAGTGATTTAATGTGAGATATTTAAAAAAGGGATATATATATATATATATGTATATATGTATTTATATGTATATATGTATGTATATGTGTATGTATATATGTATATATGTATATATATACATATGTATGTGTATATATATGTATGTGTAGACATCGAAATCGTGTCGACTCCCCTGGTCATTCCCCGTCTTATTCTTCTTCGCCTATTGAACCCTTGTCGATCACTTGTTCCACCAACCTTGACCCTGGCAGCATGTAAAAATGAGCACAGAGCTAAAGCTAGACTCTATCCCCATTATGCATCTACCGACGACGGTCTTTATCGGCCGATGTCGCCGATGTCGGTCACCTATCGGCCGACGTCGGCAATCCTGCCGATGTCGGTCACCTTGCCGTTATCCGTTATCAGTTATCATTCGATCTCCCAAAACGGTTGATGAACCGTCTCTAGAACCATCTCTCGCCTTCATCAACCTCCGCCAACCATTCGAAAGGCGACCCCGAACGCTATTCAACCATTCAAAACGCTGATCAATCGAACCCGAGCAATCATTCAATCAACCTGCGAACTCCGACATCAACACTCTCGCGATCAACACTCTCGGCATCAACCCATTCTCGGCATCAACCAATCTGCATTCAATCCGGCACTGCACAGACAACTCCAACTATGGCTTTCATTGCATCTTCTGGCAGGTAAGTATTTATTCTGTTTATTTTATTTCTTCTTGGTTATTCTTAGTTTATCAGTTCTGTCATCTCGATTCTTCAAACCACAGACCCAAGTTCTGCATCTCCCCTTTACATCCCTGCCCACTATCCGCATCCATAACTCTGTCCAAAACCCTGCCCTGACCTTATCAGACCCTGTCTCGACTCTCTCAGACCCTGTCCCGAACCTGTTTAGACTCTATCCAGAACCTGCCCCTACCGATGCTGGTCACTACCCCGACCGACGACGGCACCTCAACCGACGTCGGCACCTTCCCTAACCGACGCCAGCACCACAGAGACCGACGCCAGTGACTGTGCAAAACAGTGCTGCATATCAGGTACGCACTTTTATTTTCTATCATTTATTTTTGTCATTATCATCTACTTTCGTCCAATATTCTACTTTTTATCAGTGGGTTGATATCCTTCTAGGAAGTCTTCATACTTTCGGGATCGGGCGTTCGCCTGACAGCCCACCATATCTTTGACTAACATTTTTTCATGTTTTAGCCTTTTCTTCACAGGTGTCATTCCTCCACAGCCAAAGAGGAGAATCTTCCAACGTCTGATTTCGGTGCGCATGACTTTATCAGGTACTTCTAGCCTTGACCATTTCCTTAGTTTCTTTATTTCTTCTTTTGAATGTAGAAAGCAATTTTGCATAGAAACATTCTGGCACGCCCGGTGGGACCCTAGGTCCTCCTCGGGTTCTTTCTTTCTTTCGTTCATTTAGGTGCATTAGGTTTCTTCCTTTTCACCTCCTTTCGTCTCTTCTTAAACGACATCATAAGCAGAACTAAAATGAACATTTCTTTCTTTCTTGCACTTCTAGACTAGCTAAAACTCATATTCTTCGACTCTTTCTCCATTCGTCTTCATACGAACAAATATTTCAACTTGGACATTAAAACACATTGCATTCATTTTTGTTTGCCTGCATCTTTTAGACCACACATAGTAATTAAACCTCATATTGAATTAATCTAGATCACTTGATGTTACACGACCAGACCACCTGCACAAAACAAACATAAAACTTACCTGAGACAAGGCCCGACTGGGATTTCATCCCCCAGCGGATACCTTACCCATCCCGGTGACCCTACTTGGATTTCATCACCAAGGGGGAAGCCCACTCCGTTCTCTGGTGGAGTATAAACTCTAGGCGAGGTATATCTTGGCTAAGCGAAACCAGCTAACCACTGGAATCGTGAAGTGAGGGGAGCTTGCTCCTTAGCACCAGGCCACATACCAGACCCTAACACAGATTTCTTGAGCACCATAACAAAACCCGAAACCATTCATAGACTGCTTCTTCTAGGACCTGACTCACAAAGCCAACCTTCCACTACACACATTCTAAGGCATAAGCCACTATAATCCTAAAAATTTACTCTTAGGGTTTTAGGATCTGCTTGTGTCTTCATCTTTTTTTTAGTTCTTATCTGCTTGTTTGAGCTTGTGAGGACATTCTTTCTTGCCTTGAATGGTTCTGACACGTAGTCAAACCAAGGCTCTTCTTGACCACGCTAGCCATCAATCGCTTTCGCCTACCCCATCTATAAACAATCATATAATGGAGTTCTACTCGAAGACCGAAAGAATTCCTACTAGACTATCTCCAACCCAGACACCTATCATCCCAGAAGGGGACCAAGATTTTGCAAGATTCTTGGACCTCAATACCGCAGCCCTCCAAAACTATCTCACGAGAAACCCAATGTGGGACCTTTCGGGTGACGTGGCGACGACATCAACACCATTCACCACCCAACCTTTTACGACTCAACCTTTCGCCTCAACCATTAACCCGACCATGGCCTATACGCAAAGTTTGGCCTCCTCGTCTATTTTTAGACCAACCTCCACCGGGGTTTCGTTACCCCCTCAACCACCTGCAATTCAACCAAGTTCTACATTATACCAGAACTTGATTGTCTCGACCCCGCATACTCTTGCGCCTATATATGCAGGAGTGCCTACCTCGCCCTTTGTCAATGCCGTCACACAACCTCCTTTGGTGATATCTAGTCAGCTTATACCTTTGACCTTCATAACACAACCACCTTTAGCCTCTACTTCTGCCCCTGCGACTAGTCATCCATACATTGTACAACTGACTACGTCGTACGCCTCTTCTAACCTCTTTCAAGCGCCTTACAACCTAAGGAGCGCTCCGTCCACCAATCTGTCAGCAGACGTCATCAAGATGCTGATGGATAAAATGTCCAGTCTCGAAGCTTCTATCTCCGGTTCAAGTAATACTTTGTCATATGAACAAATTTACAATGAGCCCATCCACCCTTCTGTCCCTATCCGACCATACCCCAACCATTGGGAGCTTCCTAAATTTACTCACTTTCAAAGTAAGAAAGACCCACAACAACATCTAAAGGCATTCAGACATGCCTGTTATCTTATTGCCCATGACGATGCGTTGCTTTTACGCACGTTCCCTATGTCGCTTTCTGGCCCTGCCCTTGACTGGTATAGTTCTCTTGCCAGACATTCTATCTTTTCATTCAACTCGCCCAACTATTCGTTGACCATTTCTCAATCAATATCACTAAACAAGTTTCGATCACAGACCTTTACTCCATCAGGCAATTTGATGACGAATCAATAACCGATTTTGTCACTCGTTGGAGAGGCCTGATCAATTAGCTCTCCTTCTCCTTGCCTCAACCCAAGCTCATTGAGCTCTTTTCCCGAGCATGTGTCAGTCACATCTCGTCCACCTTGTGGATTCAGACATTCCACACTTTCGACGAGGCCTTCACCATGGCCCGAAAGCTTGAACTCCACGCCATTGAAGAAGATAAGGTCAAATTGTGTAACACTAACACAAGAACCAATGACCATTCTTCTTCCAGACCTTCTTCTGCCCACTCTCAATCCAAGGGGTCGGCAAACACTGTCATCTTTAGACCATCATCTTCAACAATAACCAACCGATCAACATCTTCAACATTAGACTACATCAATAAACATTTTCAACGTCAATCCATACAGTGTCAATTCACTCCAATTGGAGAGTCATATGCCTCTATCTTGGATAAACTCGTCAAGCAGGGGGTCCTCAATCTCCCTCCAATCCGACCACATCAATTCGACCCCTCAACACCTATCCCTGCATGGTACAGGGAAAACCACTTTTGCAACTATCACCGTGTCAAAGGCCATGACACGGATCACTGTCAAACTTTCAAAAACATCGTCCAGGACATGCTAGACAAGGGGGATCTTATTTTAGATAACCCGAATGCACCACCCAACCAAAACCTTGACATCTTCAAGCAACCCCTTTCTAATCATTCGCCTACTCAAGACAACATCCAAACCATGACCAATGACCCTCAAGACCATGATATACACACGGTCGACACTATCTTTTCTCTTATCCCTGACCAACCTTTTTCACAGGTGGAAGACCTTTCTTCCCCTATACCTCCTCCACATGGCGAAGAACTTTCTTCTCCCACTTGTCCTCCATCGACTTCTCCCATATTAGAGGACGCTTTGACCACATCAACACCAGCTGCCTCGCCTTCATCATCTATAGATGATCACACCTTTTTGACTCCCCAACCATACACAGAAGCCATGACTACTCCAGAGCTCTTTCCACTTAAAGAGCCCACACCTTCAATCTCTTCTCCATCGAGAGAAAAATCGTCCACATCTAAGTCCAAACCCGCGCAGGCGTCCATCATATCCAAAGAGATTAAACCTCTTGGTGTTCGCCCCACATCTAATCTCGCCTCGCACAAAAGTGGCCCTCAACCCAAACCAAAGAAGGCTACTAAACCACACCGGAGGCCTCCTCCCCTATCTTCATCATTACCTTCAATCTTGGGCCCACATCCGTCTACTTTACTCGGAGTGCTTCCCACTCCCATACTTCACAGAGGTAAGTCACCTCCATTATTCTATCAACCCGTCAGACTTATACCTCCTTCAAACCATCAACCAACGCCTCCTTCGCCTTCCAAACCAATGTCACCAACCCTCTTTGCAATAAAACATCTCGACCCGTTAGCAGGTTCATATGCCTTGCTCTTACGGCAATTGTTGCAGTCCTCTCGTCTCTATCTCCCGCCTCTTAGACCATATCACTCTCTCAGACCAAAACCACCATGGTTCGATGACACTCACATTTGTGCGTATCATCGCACGCCTGGGCACGACACGGAGCATTGTCATGCCCTCAAGGTCATCATTCACCAATGTCTGGGGAATGACACCTCTCTTTTCAACCACGTTATCAACAAACCTTCAACACCAACTCTCGGATCAAAACCATCTTGGTTCGACAACTCTAAATTCTGTCATTATCATCACACTCTGGGACATGACATCGAGCGTTGTTGCGCTCTTAAAGCTGTCATTCGTCACCACCGGAAAAAGGATTCCTTTCTTATCAAGGATCCTCTTGACCCCCCCTTTGACAAATTATCAACACCGACCCATACCTCTCCAACCTCGTCATCTAAATTGGGATCTCCACAACAGACTAGGGTCCCTTCGCTGCCTTTAACCCCTTTATTCAACATCAACACAGTCCATCTGACCACTAAACTTCAATCGACCTTAACCAATCCATCAAAAATTCTCCCTAGTCGCTGGGGGAATTCAACCTTCATCCAAACTTCAACCAATTTTTCAACACAGTCTCGACCACATATCAATCACTCTTTCAACTTAACCAGACTAGCAACCAAACATTTAACCCGACCTCAACCAAACATTCGACCCAACCAAAGACCAAATAGCAACCAATCAACCCTCGACCAACCATTGACCACTTATCAAATGACCAAATCTCAACCAAACATTCGACCCAACCTTTTTATCAACAACCATATCAACCAACTTCACATCCACTCATCAATCAACACCTGACCAATCTGGAAAGAGGCAAATGGGGCAAGTTTGCTCCTAATTAGCTCGGACCTTTTATTATCACGCACAAGTATGGACCAGGGACTTATCAGACCCTTGAGCCTCTTAATGCATTGCATCTGCGACCGTTCTACTGCTAGTCAAGTATTCGTCCACTTGACACTTAACTTGAGCTCGTCCCTTGAGCAATCCCCGTCCTCTTTAATCCTACTTCCTTTCAACCCTATTCCTCTTAACAATTCCTATAACCCTTTTATGATATATGGATGCTTTGTCCTAATAAAAGGGAGCCCTTGACCTTCTATAATCTTGTCCATGACTCACATTTCTATAAAAACAAATCAAGATGTCAAAACATATCCATGGTCACTATATCAATATCAAAATCAAAAAAAAATATAGACTGCTCCCTCGAAGGACAGCTATTCAAAAGCCTTTATATTAAACAAAAATCTAGACCACTCCCTCGAAGGATGGCTATGACTAATCTGGTAATAAACAGCATTATTTTAGAAGCTTCCTGCATTGATCAGCTTCACAAACTGACCACCAAGCAAATGACATCTCTATGCAGGCTTCCCGCATTGATCAGTCTGCGCCAAAAAAAAAAAAAAAAAAAAGTCATGGACTTGACTTATAGTTGTCTCAGGGTCTCCTATAAAAAGGGGCATAGTTATCTCTGCTCTTAATACGGGTTACCCTCTTTCCTCCTCCTATTACCTTCTCAAGGGACTTCGAGCTCACTTTAATGTCTAAGTGATTCGATTACCGCTCTAACATAACTATGGTCAACGACGTCACGCATGAATGGGGCTCTTGGTTCTCATAACCCCTATCTATGCTATCTTTTTGGTCCTTGTCAATGAAAGAGCAATATGCTTTTCACTTATTCTGCACTTTGGTCACATTCACCTTCATCACTTGTCAATCGACTCAGCTCAACTCTCTTTTCAGACCATCAACATGACCTAGCCTATTCACCCTAGTTTCTATGGACACCAATACACATGGAAACTATCGACCCGCCGCAATTTATGTTCAGCATAAACCAATACTTGCTGAAGCATAAATAGACCTCAATTCATTTTTAGCATACATCCATCACGAATATGGAATATTGCTAGGGATGAACAACCCCTCAACCAATGTTGCAGAATATACCATTTGGAAAAGGCTGCAACATATTTTTTTTCCTCATCGTTTCATCATAACCATGACCAATCTATCAACTATTTTAACCACCTGTCTACCACTTGGACCCTTTGTCTAAACTACATTGGTCTGAGGCCCTTCCACAGGGGCTATGTAGGCAGCACTCAGATGACACGACCGTCTTCTGGGGTTAGCTCGACCATTCTCATTTGTTCGTCTCTCTAATGGACAAACCTTCTTGCCTTCTTTTAACCATAACCTTGCCCTTCACCATGACCCATTTCCATCCCTTTGACCCTTCCTCCCTTCTAAGGAGAACTACATCAGCCTGAGGCCCTATCACCAGGGCTATGTAGGCAGCACTCAGTTGACATGGGGTCTTCTGGGGTTAGCTCGGCCGCATCCTTTCATCCTTTCATCCATTTATCCATCCATCGACCACCAACCATTGGAGATCATGCGTATCTCCTCCGACCTCAACCACTTCCAAGACATTGTTGCCTTGGTTGTTTTTGCATGTATGCTACCTCATGACTGGTTAGCAGAATTGTGTGCAGACCTTTTTAGACCCTCACAAGTATAGGATCGCAAGTCGGTTGATCCACACTACTTGTGACTTTTTTGTGTTTCTAGGAGCACTTCCTGAGCCCGGGATACCTGGAACGCGATGACCCATTTGGAGCTTCAGCTTAGATTGAGTGACCCGATCAGCAGATGACTAAATGCTGGGGCCCAGTTACTTCAATTTTGGCACTCCTCGACCCTTGACCTGTGACATTTTGGCCTGACCTTCTCATGTAATGGTATGCGTGCAATCACAACTTTTGCAGCATTCACCCTCACCCCTTTTTCATCCACTCTTTGTCAAATCAACACCCGATTCCCGGTTCCCTTCCCTCGACTCCTGCTTTGAGGGGGAATACCTTATCCATACTCAGGGCATTCCGCTTCCTATTTTTGTCTTACAGTTCATTCAAACAACCAACAAGATGACATCAACCTCATCCCTCACCTCAGGGCACTCACTCCTATTTTTGTCTTGCAGTTCGTGTCGACTCCCCTGGTCATTCCCCGTCTTATTCTTCTTCGCCTATTGAACCCTTGCCGATCACTTGTTCCACCAACCTTGACCCTGGCAGCATGTAAAAATGAGCACAGAGCTAAAGCTAGACTCTATCCCCATTATGCATCTGTCGATGACGGTCTTTACCGGCCGATGTCACCGACGTCGGTCACCTATCGGCCGACATCGGCAATCCTGCTGACGTCGGTCACCTTGCCGTTATCCGTTATCAGTTATCATTCGGTCTCCCGAAACGGTTGACGAACCGTCTATGGAACCATCTCTCGCCTTCATCAACCTCCGCCAACCATTCGAAAGGCAACCCCGAATGCTATTCAACCATTTGAAATGCTGATCAATCGAACCCGAGCAATCATTCAATCAACCTGCAAACTCTGACATCAACACTCTCGTGATCAACACTCTCATCATCAACCCATTCTCGGCATCAACCAATCTGCATTCAATCTGGCACTGCACAGACAACTCCAACTATGGCTTTCATCGCGTCTTCTGGCAGGTAAGTATTTATTCTATTTGTTTTATTTCTTCTTGGTTATTCTTAATTTATCAGTTCTATCATCCCAATTCTTCAAACCACAGACCTAAGTTCTGCATCTCCCCTTTACATCCCTGCCCACTATCCGCATCCATAACTCTGTCCAAAACCCTGCCCTGACCTTATCAGACCCTGTCCCGACTCTCTCAGACCCTGTCCCGAACCTGTTTAGACTCTGTCCAGAACCTGCCCCTACCGACGCCGGTCACTACCCCGACCGACGATGGCACCTCAACCGACGTCGGCACCTTCCCTAACCGACGCCGGCACCACAGAGACCGATGCTGGTGACTGTGCAGAACAGTGCTGCATATCAGGTACGCACTTTTATTTTCTATCATTTATTTCTGTCATTATCATCTACTTTCATCCAATATTCTGCTTTTTATCAGTGGGTTGATATCCTTCTAGGAAGTCTTCGTACTTCTAGGATCGGGCGTTCGCCTGACAGCCCACCATATCTTTGACTAACGTTTTTCCGTGTTTTAGCCTTTTCTTCACAGGTGTCATTCCTCCACAGCCAAAGAGGAGAATCTTCCAACGTCTGATTTCGGTGCGCACGACTTTATCAGGTACTTCTAGCCTTGACCATTTCCTTAGTTTCTTTATTTCTTCTTTTGAATGTAGAAAGCAATTTTGCATAGAAACAGTATGTATATACATATAGTATATATGTATGTATATATACATATATACATATATGTATATATATATATATAAATATACATATATATATATATATATATATAAATATATATACATATATATATATATATACATATATATATATACATATATATATATATACATACATACACACACACACACACACACACACACACACACACACACACACATATATATATAGACACACACATACATACATAATTATCAACCCTAATTTATTTCTCCCCTAAAATAGACCTAAAAACATCCTACATCTCATAAGCAAAGTATTAAAAGCATTCAATCAAGAATTCAAGTAAGTAAATTTTCCATATTATCTCCTATTTCCATATAATTATTAGGGAAAACACATATACATGTCTAAAATACTAAAGGATCATGCCATAATTCCTATTTGTCAATTTACAAGCTAGGTCACTATTGTACTTACTTTCCACATATTTTAGCCTTATGCAAACACAAGACAACACATTAGGGGATAAGTAAATTATACTTAAGACCAATTTTGGGTAGTGGTTATGTAGTAAACACCCATTGATAGAGGGGTATTTTGGGTTAGCTCAACACCGTTAGACCACTAACCTATTTTTCCTATGGCCACTATGAAGATGAAGAGCTATGGTTTTGATGATTCAACAAGAGTGACAATTCATGAAAAATATATGAATTCACATGAGTGAAGATGAAATAGAGCCTATAACATTATAGGTGGTTTCATACCAATCCAATAGGTACTCCATAATGGACATTTTCATTCATGTTAGATAGAAGTGTTGATGTAATCATCTCAGGTCAAGGTAAGTGTCCAAAGTCAAATAGGTAAAATTTATAGAATCTTATGACTGATCCAGAATCCCAATATGTTATATTTCTAATTTTTTATACATTAGATATGCATGTGCACTATAATCCAAATAAGTAGCATTGTTTTCCATTTATTATAATATATAATCAGTGGTTTTACTTATTATTTTTATCATATCTCAATAATTAAATTTAAAATATTATTTATCTGAGTTTACAATTAATTGGCTTGCTATATATATGTTTATCATCCTTGTGCTTATTCATTTATATATTCTTAACACTAACCCCTCTTCTAAATTTAGTTTTAAATATGTTTCATGTTAGTTTTTAGAGTTAAAGGACAAAACATCTTTCATTTAAAGCAACCCATATATTTTTAATTTAGTTTTTCAACACATGTATACAAACATACATACATGTACTAATCAATTCGTAATTTACACACCCACTTTCATAGAATTTTGGAAACTCAAAAGAAAAACATTTCATCCATAAACCATCTCTCATTTTTGCATATATTATGAAAATTAAAAGCATCATTATAGTTAGATCATAATTTTATATCTATATGTCAGAAATTAGTTGAAACAAATCAATAAAAAATATAAATCCTCCATTCAATTTTTATAATTAGGGAATGTAGTTATACACTTATAAATCTAAAAACTATAGATTTTTTTTAATTCATGCATCATGAAGTTTTAAAAAATCATTCATATTTAGTTGCATCTATTTTAAAATAGAAAGTGAAACATGTATTCTCACAAAGTAAAATCAAATTTAATCATCTTTATAAAACAAAAAATCATAAATATTATATTCATATATTTTAATTTAATTTTTAAATTCATTATAATTTACATATTATATCTTAAAAAATAACTAAAAGGAGTTTGTTTTATTTAATTTTCATCATTTTGCCTTTCATTAGTAGTTTTATTTTATTTAATTAGTAGTTTTTAAATCACCAAACATTCAGTAACTTAAAAAATAAAATTAACAAATAATATACTTTAAGAAACAACACAAAACAAACAAACAATCTTATATAAAATACCAAAAACAAGACATCAAAACCTCAAAAAGACATTTTTCTTTGCCCTTTGATGATACTTCTTAAACAAGTACATCTACATAGAGCACACCTATTTATTTGAGTACTTTTCCCCATCTCAAAAGAAATAATCCAAAGTAATATAGATTCTAATATTTAGATGAAATTCTTAGACTCCAGACATTTTTAAAATTTAATCATTAATTAGTTAAACACTCTAAATGAACAAATAATATTGAACAAAGCAAAATTATCAAGTCAAATTCACCTTTCTCCCACTAGCCTAAAACCTCCAAACATAAAATCATTTTTAATATTTGGGTATAGCCTCATCTGATTTCATTTGATTTGTGTATGACATTTTTTGGGCAAGTCCAACCTTATAGAGCTAACTAAATACCTTGATTAATCCAACCTAACTTTAACACATTCAAGGAGAGTAATGTAGACCAAGAATTATGCAACATAATTATTCAATAATTATGATATTATTGGTATTCCCATTACACCACAATTTTATAACCTCAACTATAAATTTAACACAAATGAATTATTTTTGTATAGACACAAGAACCCACTAGAACACATCACTTAAAACCATGTGGGTAGATTGTATAAATTAAATATCCCTTCTAGATCAACCTATTTAACCACCTCATCCAAAAAAATTGGATCAATAACCTAAATCTCATATTATTCTTCTTCAACCATCTTGATACAACCTTAGGAGGTTGAGTGTAAAACGTTAACATGTTACTTCAGTGTGTAAAAAACTAGTGAACCCAATGTGAAAGGCTTTCCATTTCTGCTTAATCATTTTATCTTATATCATCTAGATTTCTTCCTCTTCCATTTATGCTATGGGTATTTACACACTACTCAAAAATTTCTAGATAAGAATTTTATATGTCTTTTGGACTTGATTATTTCATAACATGTGTTTAATCTCAAAGTTAACTTTATTTATTTGTTGGACTAACATATAAATTTAAAACAATGAGAACCAATCTCCATATTACAAATCTTCCCTACTCCATACCACAAATCAAGTTTCATGTGATAATTTAAGAGTTATGGGATCCTTTATTATATTATTGATGAGGGTTAGTGTGTCCTCTTCATTTAATCAACTGAATTAAGTTGATGTCATATCAAACTAGGGTTAGTCTCCAATGAATGTCAACAAATATATGCAAGATAACTAGTAATAATTATGTATTTACATGGAATTATGGATCATTTGATCATATGGTTCTAATTTACTTACTTGAATTGAATTATAAATATTACTTGTAAGTAAACACACTTTGTTGAATTGAAATGCTTGGAAGGAAAACACACTTATTATAATGGAAATTAATCTAGAAATAAAAACACAATTAGTATAAGTTGTAGAAATTGGAATTGCTTTGAAAGAGAATTATTTAAAAATTTAAAGAACTGAATTAAAACACCCATGCATTAAACACACACACACATACATGTGATTTGGAATTTGTCACACTATACTTTACATACAGGAATAAAAGATAAAAACACATAATAACATAAACTTATAAATACCACAAATGATCTTTGTTACTTGGTTGAGTGGGCCCTTGTTCTCCTTTGGAATATGATTAGACCACACTAGAATTTTAGAATACCATGAAATAATTTCTTCATTACTTTTTTAAATGTTTACAATTTTAGGAAACCTTAATTCTATGTTTTAATGATTTACTTGCTACATACTCCTTTTCTATTATTTACCAACATATCAATAAGATGACATTGTTTATATCTGACAATGGAACAATTGATCAAAATATACTAACCTCCTAAAAATACCATAACTAACTAGGATCTTATTTATTAAAAATAGAAAAATAATAACATCATTTTCATGTTTCAAGTGACAAACTGATGGAAGAGTGATGGCATCAATTTTCATGTGTCGCCTTTAGATGTTGCTAATTATAACTTCTTTTAGTAAAAACCATGTATATTATATAAATAAACCTCATTAAAATAATTACATTTACTTTTAGAAAAAACCACTATAAATACTTATGGCTATAAATAGACATACTACTTTTGGAAAGTTTATATATGACATCTATAAATGTTCCAAAAATATATTAGGATGATTATGATCAAGAAAGTATGGATTTCATGATGATTCAAATCCTTCAAAATGTTTATTGTGAACTCTTGGAAGCCATCATGACCAGTATGAGCATCTTCAAAGCTAGTCTAGGCATCTCTAAAGCTGGATTGGTGATCTCTAGAGCTAGATTGATGGACTCTAGAGCCATCCTAGTGATATATAGAGATGGACTAGGTATATTCAAATTTGGTCTATGATAATATTCTAAAGTTCCCTTGATTTTCCAAAACACATTATTTACCTCTAGTACATTTGGAGGACCTATATAGACAAAATTGGTGTTTTTTCATGCAAAAGGTTATAACAAAGTGGTGTAGATATGAAACATAAACTTGTAAAAATTAATCAAGGAAAATTACTCATTTCATAATTTTAATGAGTAGTGAGTTATATAATTCACATCTAAATCCACAAGGAAGGTTATTTAAGAAAAAATGAGGTCATTAATAGGATATAATGAGCCTTTTCATGGGCTCATCATTCCACCACACTTTAACTTTTGTAAGTACCCTTTTAAGTTAGGAAACCCTTTGTTATCTACTATATACAATATGCCTTATTTTATTTATGAGGTCATAAGTGTCATAATATGTATCCAAGTGCACTTTTTTTATGTTGATTTAACCATTATATGCTCTAATTTGGGTCTTCCACATTTCAAACTATTCTTCTTCTTAAGATGCTATATTTTACCATGAGGGCATAGGGATGAGTATCAATTATGGCTTATACTACATGCAAATCCATTTCTACCCATGGGTTTTCTAAATTTATTGTATAAGTGATATGATAGCTTTGGCTCTCCTGAGACACTATTTGAGATTATTAGGGGAATTGACCTCCCTTATATTCAAATGAATACTCAATATATCCCACCACTGATCATAAGTAACAAAAATGGTATTAAAATGAATTTAATCATACTCATAAAAATGAGAGATTCATTTCTTCAATATATTTGGATGTAATTCCCTAATCATGGGAATATATAAAAGACTTCAGAAAGTCATGACAAAATTATGTAGATTAGGGAATTCAATCCTAACATAGAGCCTAATAGTTTTGAATTATACAAAGTATTATTCTATTATTGTACTCTAGGCATTATAATTTTATAGGGTTGATGTGAAATATTTAATGTCTACTTATCCTATATAGTTTAATAAGGAAATTTGACACATGTCTTAGGAAAAAGTTACACAAATAAAACTCGTATAAAATATTTTGATGCTAAGGGGTACTAATGAAATAAGCTTCCATAAACCCATTGTCATCTTCAATGTCATATGGGATACCACAATAAATTATTAAAAATTTCCATCTATAGGACTTTTCTTGAATAAAGAGACCATACTCAAACGTAAAACTTATACAATATATAATTTTTTCACCCAACACAATATATTTGTATTGTGGATTCTGATTTTTATTTTTGTTTACTCTCCTCTTCAATATCTCTCTTCATCTTCATATTCTCTACCTTCACACCCTTGAATATTTTAAAATCATTTTATCAAGTCAACATGATGTCATCATAAGATAATAATGTTTTCACACCATAGTAAACTTATTCCTTAGGTGACATAATTTTTTATTTCAATGAATCTAATTTAACTATTTTAGGAATATAGGAGTTTTATTATTAATTTAGTTAAGGATATGGAATAATAAAATATAAAATAGTATTGAAATAATTATATTACTTATTTATATAATTTAGTATACCTTTTAAACCTTTCTTTAAAAAATCAATAAATAAGGGGAAATACAACTTAGCTTAAAACTAGATTGAGACCACTGAGATGGAGGTTGAAACCGATTATGAAAGATTGGGATAGTGTCATGAACCTAGATCTAGATTTCATTTAGTGAAAGGATAGGAGTGCCTAAAATAAGACACTTCAAGGTTAAATTCTATAGTCTAGGTCTTTGTGCTATTGTCTAAACTAGTCATAGAGATTTGAGTTTTCTAGGTTTTGTTTACTATTCCTATATGAGCTTGCTTATAAAATTTTGAGTCTTGAATGTCAAAAAATCTCCTTATAGATCTGATTCAATCTAAAAACCCTAAACCTTGATTATTCTTGATAAAACATGAGAAAGAGGGAAAAAATAGTGTGTAAAATACACTGAATGTGTATCTACACCTCTCATGTGGGCATGTTGCTTACATAGCAATATTCCAAAGAGGGATCAAGCCATATGTAGTTCTCCTACTTGATGTGATCTATGCAATAGTGTTATGAAGATGAAAAAATGCCAAATTAAGAATTATTGAGGTAGATAGGGACTAGTGTGAGGGTTTGAATATGGTTGTAGTTGTGTTGGGTGACTATGTGTAGAGAATAGGGAAATTTTCCCTAGTGGTTTATTTTTATTCTTGCTTGGTTTGTAAGATTTGTCACCTCTCTTTGTAAATTAATTTTAGATGGAATTTTATAAGGAACTATTGGTCATGGGTTAAATGTATTCATGTCAGGTTAACATAATGAAGAATAAGAATTGGATGGAAATGGTCATTTGGGCTCAAAATGTGATTGGATTGGAGTGCTAAAAATAGGACACCCTAGGGTCTAGTGCTATTATCCATGTTTAATTCTAATATCCTATGGTTTTGGGACCTAGGGAGATAGAATTAGGCTAGGACATACACCTTGGTTGAGCTGGAATCAAGTTTCAAAAGTCCATAATTAACTGAGAATAAACAAAAAGGTATCTATAAGGGTCATAAGAGAATGAAAAGAGGAGCTATGGATAGGATGTCATAAACCACACTCAAACTACCAATTTGGACATTTTATATAACTACATTTCCCCCCTTTATTCTAGTGATGCAGTAAAGTGAAATATTAGGATAAAGGAAAAGTAGAAAGTGTACCTAAAATTACTTACAAGGGTGAAGCCCATGAAGATATCTAATCTCAAGTGTGCATAGAGAGAGAACACATCATGTAGTGTAAATTTGAAAGATAAAAATAAAGAGTAGATCAGTTATTACTAGATATGCTATATATAAAATAAGAAATTACAAATTTGGGTAAGAGAGAGAGGAAGAAAAAGGAATGAATACACTTCATTAGGTATGTAAACCAATAAAAAACCTATTATGTTATTAATTGATGTTGGATAATGTTGGGTATGTTCTAATCCAAAACTAATATCATGAATGAAGCTAAGTGCTCAATTCCTTGAAAGTGGATCAAGAATGCAAAAGATGGCACTTTGGTTCCATCATCACATACTAAGTGAATCTATGAAATCATGTGTATCTTAATTAATGTTTTGACTATGTGTCCAATCCCTCTGAGTAGGTGGATTAAGAATATAAAGGCTAGCTAATTATTTAGATCCATCATTGCCATTAAGTAAAACTATGAATTGATATTGGTATAAATGTGCATCGTATGAGATGGATCCTAAAGCCCATGAATGCTCTAAAATATGACAATGTGGCATGGATATTTAAATGTGTACTAGAAAATAGGGTAGTCTTGGCCACTCTAAAAGGAGGATATTAGGCTTGTATGAAAGCCACTCTAAAACTAGGAACTAGGCTTATATGGAAGCCACTCAATAATGTGGAGGTTAGGCCTATATGAAAGCCTCTTCAAAATGATGCCAAACACCTCAAAATGGAATAAGGCATGTAATTTCTAAGAATTCTTGGGTAATATACTAAACTTGAAAAGAAAATAAGTTAAATATGCCATGCACATTTCACCCAATCACTGGTGTCTATAACATGTATTTTGATCTAGAAGTTATACCAACTACCCAATTTAAAACTATAAGTGAGAGCCATCATTTCATACATGATTCCCCCTATATCTATATTTTATAAGAAAAAAATGTACTAAAACTATTGAATTTGAATTGATTTATATCTAACAAAATTATAGATGAGCTTACCGTTCTACCTATTTCTAAAAAATCTAGTTTTTTTGCTATTTTGATAGGAGTGTTGAAAATAGGACACCTTGATGTCTGACACTATTGTCCTTTACTAATTATAATAATTTTTCTATAATCATCACTAGTTTTTTGGTCTATTCTACCTAGTTTGATCTCTGATTATTGTTTTGAGTGTTTTGAAAATTGATTTTTTAACTTGTAGGAGATTTGATCTATGTGACAGAACCTTTATTTATTAACCCCTCTTTTAATGGTAAGAATGAAGACCTTATAGTGAATGCCCTCAAAATAAAGAGCTATGTAAGTATGTTATGCTACAAAATACATGATATAGCAATGCTAATAGAAAAGATGTCTCATGATATAAAATAGTTTATATTAGAGATTATTAAATAAATATGGGTATGCCTAGATAGGTGCAATAATCTAATAACATGTGTAGTATATTTAATTAAAACTATAAATTTTAGTTATTATTGGTTATCTATTAGTTGTTAAGGAGGTATGGATCATGATGTCCATCATGGCATCTAAGAAATCAAGATAATGCATGATGTGGATCATGGCATTTCAAATAGTTGAGAAGTAAACAAGCAATAAACACATAAGGAAAGAATCAAGAAGCATACAAGAGTGGCCAAGGGGTGAATAAAATAAGGGATGTGGGCACATGCCACTCAAAATAGAAATCAAACATACAAGGCATGTTCAAATGCCACATACACATATAATTGAAAAAAATCAAGTTTGGCACAAGGGCCACAAGAACATAGAAGAGTATAAGTGAAGGACATTGGAAAATATACTAAGGCACACACAAGAAGACACAATAAGAACTAGGAAATGCAATACATCTAGCTATGTAAAGGAAGGAAGGAAATCATGTAAATACTAGAAATACAATCACATCTAACTAATCAAATCAAGAAGTGAAAGTATGTAAACATGTATTACAAGATTGGGTATATTCTAATAAATACACAAGTGTTATATACTATTAAATGTCGATAGAGTAATCTATGTAAGCTAGTAAGCAATGTACATCAACATGATAAATAGAGTGTGTGGTGTAAGAATGACATAACCTAGATGGTGTAGTCATGTATAATATGCCCCCAATGGGTAGATATATTGATATGTGTCTCAAATTTAGAAGTAGGATTCCACTTCAATGGGTAGAGTGAAGTAATCAATGATTTGGGTGTCACTGTACACACTCAAAGAATATCAAGTAAAGCATGGTAATTTAGATAAATCAACAAATAATAGCATAGAAAAAAATGTAATTCTAACATGGTATAGAAATGTAAAACATATAAAATGCATATAATTGAAATGTTTTTGGTATTTTGAGTTATTTGAATGTTTTTATATTTTTACATGTTTGAATTTTTTTGTATTTTTGAGATTTGCTATGTATAATAAATCATAAGGAGACTATGTATAATTAATTTTAAGAGAAGATATGTATAATAAAGATTAAGAAGAAATGATACTAAGCAATGAGTCTCATGAGAGACTCCCTATCATGGTGTTTTGTATCAAGGAGAGGGATCATGCATTATCATGAAGCATGATGGAATGGCTAATAATGTGACTCAAGAAATTATGTATGTTGTAATTACTTTGAAATATATATAGTGAAAATCGACTATGGGGTCCCCCTATAATTTTTAGAATTAAAAACAATTTTGGGGCTCTTAGGGACCCATCTAGTAATGGAAGAAGCTCTCTAAAAATGTACTCTATGTATGGAGGCATAAGACCTCAATGATAATTCCTTGGGTGTGAATACTATAGATGGAAATAAGAATGTTAGTAGAAGGGGATGTAAGATATCAGTCTATGCAAATCAATCCCATAGCTACTATATCACTATCTGAATCATGATGGCCAACTGAACATGTGGCCATACTACTCATGTTGTGTAGGAACATGCCCTGTATCTAATGCTATTTGAAGTGAACCAAATATAACTAGACATGGAGACTCTATAAGATGAAATCGTAATAGATGCATAACTAAAACTATGTGCTATGAAGGAGGCTCATCTAACTCCAATCATAGTGGATTTATACGTAAAATAAAACCTTGTGGCCTCCAATATGATGCATATGATTGATCAATAGATCGAGATGGAATTGTAACCTATGATGGGGGCTCATCTAGTCTCAATTATAGTGGGTTGCTACATGAAATGGGTCCCTAAAATCTTAGCTGTAGTGAATATATATCTAAAGCAATACTCTATAATGTGGGTCCATCTAATCTTAATCATATTGGGTTGTTATGTGAGATAGATCTCAAAAAATTGGCTATAGTTAATATCTATCTAGATTATTACTCTATGATGTGGATTTATCTAATCTTAATTATAGGAGATTACTACATGAGATAGGTCCCAAAAAAATCAGCTATAATGAACATCTATCTAGAGTAGTACTCTATGATGTGGGTTTATTTAATCTTAACTATAGTGGGTTGCTACATGAGATAGGTCCCAAAAATCTCAATTATAGTGAATATCTATCTAGAGTAGTACTCTATGATGTGGGTTCATATAATCTTAACCATATCAAGTTTCTACATGAGATAGGTCCCAAAAAACTTGACTATATTGAATATCTATATGAAGTAGTAATATTTGATGTGGGTTCATATAATATTAACCTTAGTACATTGTTACATGAGATAAGACCCTAAAAAATCTACTATGGTTCCTATGAATATGCTAGATATGTATATGGAACTTCACTATGTACTCCACGAACTACATTTTTATGTGTAGGCTATTCTCATTGTACTAGGCTCCAAAACCTTTGAGTAGGTGGGATAAGAGATCTCCTATGAGACTCTATCTTATAAATCACAATACTCTCATGATGAGTAGCCAGTGATTCCTATGAAGGAATGTTCTAGGATGACTCAGTCATGGAGGGAAGAGGTTTATGGTTGCATGATGGAAGAGATTTTGGTGCCCCTTATGTGAATTATATGATGCCATTATCAACACATCTATTAATGCAATTACTAAGTCTATAACAGTCATTATCTTTGTGTCAACGAATATGATGATAGTTAAAAAAGGGTTGATGTGGTTATCTATATAAGAGATGTGTATCTCATCAATGAGTAGAAGGTAATTTGACTAGCCTCCTATCTGGTAGTGTTGATAGAATGACATATGGGCTATCTTGCTTTGAATAAAATTATAGTGGCACCTTACTATTGTTCTTTGTAGTGCATATTGTAGGTGGTACTCTAAAAATTGGCTCTTTATTCTTATCTAGTTTCTTTTCTAGTTATGGTCTCATATCTTGTTTAGGACATGGTGGATGTTGTGTGGTAGGATTTATAGATGGAGGTAATGCTATGAAATCTAGAGTAAACCAATCCATTGAATCTTCCTCAATCAATCCCAATTTCTTCTCTAAGTTTAGAACTATATAACATAAGTACTTGAAAGAGGACTCTATCTGGTATAATATATGTTTTATGTAGTGTTGGTGAAGCCCCTTAATAAAGATATGCTGAATTTATAGATCTGTTGGTTTATAGATCAAACGTAACATGTGAGTCTTGAATCATAAGATATAATCACTAACTATATATAAAAAATAATAATGTAATGCAGCAAGTTTCTCATATATAACATGAGGGCCCATGTTTCCTATGTAATATATAAGAAATGCCTCCTCCAACTCATCATATGTATGTAAGGATCTAATAAGGAGGAGATGAAAGAACCAATTTTGTGCATTACCCATTAATGTTTTCTGGAACAACTTAATTAAAATCAAAGGACTTGTAAGGGATTAAAATTCCTTTCAAAAGGCCTAAAGGTGTATGAATGGATTTCCAGTTCCATCAAATCGATGTAATGATAGTATCTGGAAATGCTTTGGAAATGAATCTTTGAAAAATATTTTTGGAAGAGGGTTATCATGTAAGTCATTGGAATCCATCCAAGAATTATAAGCCTTATTTTCCAAATTTAGGTGGTGTACTTGGTGTTGTAATTTTCCAACTATATGCATTAAAGAAATAATCTCATGGGATGGTATATTAGTATTTTTAAGCGTTTCATTTAAACATTGAATTTTATCATTTATTTTAGCCATTGGAATACTACATTTAACAATTAGATCATAGAGAGGACGTGTGATCACTTTAACCTTTGGAGGAATGGTAACTTAGACCTTAGTAGAGGGATTTGGGATACCATTCTCTTTGGGTGATGAATGAGAAATAGGTGCTACTATAGTAGCGGTGGCTTGGGAGATTCATTGGTATCTTTATTGTTTGGTGAATCACATTATAATTTAGTATAAGATGTGATTTTATCATTAGCATATTCATAAATTTAATTATAACCATGTATATAAGTAGAAGCAACATTTTTTAATGCATTATGTTTGAGAGGAGTGAGAGAAGAGTTATGAAGCATAAGATGCATATTATTATTCACTATGTGCATAATAACCATAATTATTCTAGGCATTATCATAATCAAAATTTTGTTCATATTCATTCTCATTTTCCAATTCATTTACATTTTAACTATCACTTCCATCATCACTATGTAGAGGGGAAAGATAAGAATTTAATTCTTTTCTAATATGCAATAAATTGTCATGTGAAATTCAAACATTATGTGCATCTATGTTGTCTTAGAATGGAATGTGTGAATTATTTTAATTTAAAATATGAGAAGTAAGAGAAAGAGAGTTATTAGTTAGACATTATTTTGACAAAGTAGAGTTAAGAGCATGAGATGTATCATTTGAACTTTGCATTGGTAATTTGATTATGTTGCATTTATATTATTGTAATTTGAACATAAAAGTAACAAAAGAGAGAGAGAGATTAGGTTAAAGTGGAAGAAAGATATCACCAATGAGAGGTTCACTTGTAAATTCATGACTATTTTGTTCATTTTATTCATTGTGCCTAGGATAATGAGGTGAAAAGTGCTTTTTCCATTTATCAAAATTAGGTTCTATAGAAAAGGGAATAAAAGAGATAGGTTTGATAGAAGAAGATGCATGTACTTTTTCTTCAATATCACTTTCATATGTATCATCATATTCCTCATTAAAATAATAGTAATTATCTTCATTATAAATAAAATCATTTTCCACATTTTTAGTTAATGTGCAATTTTACAAATTTGACCACTCATTGTCATAATTAAGAGAAAAATTTAGAAATTGATCTATGGGATGAGTGGGAAGATGTGCCTTGGTTCCCATTTTATTTATTTCACCAAAAATAATATGTAAAAGTTATATTAAGAAAATAAATGTAAGAATAACTACTAACATAGAGAATTTGAAAATATTGTTGACACTCCAAATAATTTGCAAAAATTTCAAATTTTTTATCTAAAAATTGTAAGGCTTGGGGTTTGAGAACCTAGTTTGGTAATATATGGTTTTGGGTTGGGGTTTTATAATTTTAAAAAATTATTAAAACAATTTAAACTCTAAAATGAATGTACAGAAATTTATATAAAAATCAAAATTTTCATTTTGAAACCCTAGGCTAGGGTTTGAAAAATACCAGGACCTAGTATAGGAAACTAGGGTCTGAAAGCAATTATTTTTAAAATTACTAAGTAAATTTAAAAATTAAATGTGAATTTATAAATTAAATGTAGGAAAAAATCATAAAAATATTAGGAAAAAACTAGGACCTAGTATAGGCAACTAGGGTTTTAATGATTTTTTTTTTTAAAAATTACTAAGTTAAATTTTTAAAATTAATATGAATTTTTGATTTAAATATGTAAGAAAAATTAGAAAAATATTTGAGAAATAAGAAAAGAATTTTTCCTAGGGTTTGTATGGTTTTTATACACAAAGGAAGTAAGTCAAGTTCACCAAATGATTTAACTATTTTTAGAATATTGGATCTTTATTCCTAATTTAGTTAAGGGTCTAGAAAAATAAATTAGTAAATAATATTTCAATAATTAGAATAATGATTTGTATAATTTATTGTGCCTTTTAAACCTTTCTAAAAATAGAAATAAAAAAGGAGAAATATAACTTATGTTAAAAATAGACTGAGATGGCTAAGACAAAGGCTAAAATTGATTGTGTAGGTCTAGGATAGTGTCATGAACCTGGATCTAGATTTTATTCAATGAAAGGATACGAACACCAAAAATAGGACACTTTGAGTTCTAGTACTATAGTCCAGGCTTTGTCTCTAATTTCTAGACTAGTCATAGAGATCTGAGTTTTTTGGGTTTTGTCCACTATCCTTGTATGAGCCTTATTATGAAATTTCAAGTATTTAATGTTGAAAAATCTCCTTGTATAGCTGATTTAATATCAAAACTCTAGACCTTCATTGTGGTTAATAAAACTTGAGAAAGAGAGGGTGTTAGTGTGTGTAATATGCACTGAACGTGTATCCATACCCCTTGTGTGGGCATGCCACCTACATACCAATACTCCAAAGAGGGATAAATCCATATGTAGTTCTCCCCCTTGATGTACTTTGTGCAATAGTGTTATGTAGATGAAAAAATGCCAAACTAAGAGTGCTTAAGGTGGTTAGGGACTGGTGTGAGGGTTTGAATATGTTTAAAGCTATGTTAGGTGATTGTATGTAGAGAATAGGTATATTTTCCTTATTTGTTTATTTGTATTCTTTCTTGATTTGTAAGATTTGTCACCTCTCTTTGTAAATGACCTTTGGATGGAATTTTATAGTGAATTGTTAGTCATGGGTTAAATGTATTCGTGTTAGGCTAACATAATGAAGAATATGAATTAGATGGAAATAGTCATTTGAGATTAAAATGTTATTGGATAGGATCACCAAGAACAATACACCTTAGGGTTTGATGCTATTATATAAGTCTGGCACTCTTGTCCTACAGGTTCATGTCTTGGGGGGATAAAATTGGCCTAGGAAATGTAGCCTGACTAAGCTAGAATTAGGTCTCAAAAGTCCATGGATAACTAGGAAAAAGTAAAAAGGTGTATAAAAGGGTCATAAAATCATGGAAAGAGGAGCTATGGATAAGATGTCACAAACCACACTTATTAAGAAACTAAATTTTAGTTTCTTCTAAGTCCTTTTCTAAAGACTAGATAAATTCTTACTTACCTTATAATTTTTACTTGAGGAAGGTTATTTACTCTTTTTGTTATTTTATGATTTCTTCTCCCTTTGACAAAATAATGACCTACTATACCTAATCTTCCTCATCATGGTTGAAAGGATGATATTCTTCCTCTATAAATGGGATTTTTTTTGTCTAATGGTGGCTTAGATGAAGAATATGGAAAGGACTCTTTTACAATTCCCTCAACTAAAAATACTTGTACCATGAATGCTAATTCATTTATACCAATTGTGTTATATCATGATTTCCTCACTAAACATGATTTGATTATTAAATAGATATTATGGGATTAATGGTTTTTAATTACTGTTATAACAAACCATTTTTCATTATGATTATGTATGGACAAAAATTTAATGATTATTTTGTGACTCATTACTTGATTTGGTTAGCTATATATGAGTTTTATTTGCATATGCATTATGCTTATTCATTATTTTGTGCTTTAGTAACATTTATATTGATTATATTGGCTACATGAAACTACCATTTATATTTGTGAGGTGGATGTAAGAGAAATTATACTCTTAATTCAAATATAGAGGGAGAGTATCATCAGGGGGGATGCTACATATGAATACATTGGAGGTGTCAAGAATTCATAATAAACCCAACACACACCACTTATCATAATATAATGCATGGTTTCTTTAAGTTTTAGTGTGTTTGATTAATAAATGCTTAGACATGTTAATATGATTTAGATTCATGTTTGATGCTAATCAGTCTTATCTTTAGTTATGATTGGTTGATATGATTATATTTTTGCTAACATTTGGAATGTTTCAATTGTATTTTTATCTTTGAATGTTTGTATTTTGTATAATTGTATGCATAATGTTTCAGGTGGGTACCTACAAATATTCAATAAAAGCATTGTTAGAATATGAATATATAAGACAAATAATTAAATTGATTATTTTAATGTTACATCAAAATGATTTTATAAAACTAAGTTTAACCTAGACCTAAAGTGTACCTAGGTGGGGGACTTAAGTTTTTAAGTACTTAAATTAATACCTAAGTATGTGGCATATATTATTTAAATGTTGGGATGTTAATGGTTAGGAATTTGAATAATTACTAAAAAGATACTAATTATGTTTATTCATTTATTTTTTATGTTAATCCTTATCTCTAGAACCATCATTTGGTTTTTTTATTTACCATTCAAACCATGAAAATCTAGCATGGTGAGGGTTTGATTGTGTGAGGGTGGAAATTATGGAGAGTCTATTAGTTTGGTAGTTGAGTTGGAAGTCATAAGATCATGCCAAGAATTTATATCTTGATGGAGAGTCTTTCTAGTAGTAATGGATAAGGGGTCACCTTGATCTTAGGGGTTTTAAAATGCATTCAATATTTTATGAAAACAATAAAAAAGAGGAGAGTTCAGGGATTTAGAGCTAGTTATGGTAGACATTAGAAATAATGAAAGGAAAGAAAAGAATTTTAGTTATAGAAGGAGGTACTTTACTTTAACTATTAAGAGGTAGGGTTTGTATTTAAAATTTATTCTATGATTATATATTCATTTTATATATTAAATGGATTAAAAGGGTATCGGGTTTTATGATAAGATTTAAAAACCTCAGTGTTTTAACCTTTTAGAGTTTTACACATGTAATTTCTATGTTGGATTAAAGGGTTGAGATGTATAAATTAGTTAAATAAATTAAAAGAATTAATCTACTAATTTTTTATGATTTTGAGCTTGTTTAACTTTATATAAATAGTAATAAATAGGGATAAAGAGAGACTTAGATAAAAATTGACTATCGTAGATGATTTTGGGTTCTAAAACTTGAGACTTGGGTAGTAGTTTATGTCATCAACAAGATTCTAATATTTATTTGTTCACTAGAAAATAAAACCCAATTTAGACAATAGTACCATCTATGTGCAGTGTCTTGAATGTGGCACTAATTTACCCTTTGTGGGATTATTCCTATTTTTGTTGAGCACCTACTCATATGTCTGTATGTTCTATTCCTACATGACCAAAACTTGTAGCTCTGTATTGTACCTAGAAAGCTTGATTTCATGTGTAAACCCTAATCTCCTTATAATAATGGTATAAATAATGATTTTTTGTGTTATTAGGATGGATTGGAAATACTCAATACCTCATTGTTTATAGAGTTTTTTACATACCAACACTTCAAGGAGGGATCAAGTCTGAAGTAGTTCTCTCGCCTAGTGCTTGATGTATATGCAAATGAATGCTATAATAAGAGTGGCCTTAGATACCTTGAATGTGAATGAGCTTTGAAATACTTAAAAAATATACTTAGGGATGATGTATATGGTAGTATGTGAAAATTAGGGAAGATTAGGGATAAAATACCTTGATTTTACACAAATTTGTCTTCGGTTTGAATCATTTTTGCATCTATTTTCCATCTAGTGAATAGAGGTGGATTTGAATTATATTGATAGGGTTCTATTTCTTGTGAGGATAAGAAAATGATCTTAGGCTGAACTTAGGAGAGAAACACATTTGAAAAACTATCCATTGGGAAGAGCTAGGGTTAAAGACAATAGTTCTTAATTGGGGACACTAGAACCATGTGGTTGTAGTGTCCTAAATGTGGTGTTAATGTCCTTTTGGAAGATTATGGAGAAATTTGGATTTGGATATAAGATGATAGTTCTAAGAGTATTTCCTAACTAGATGTAGGTGACTCTCATTTACTAAATGATTGGAAATGTAAATCTAATGTTAAAAGATAGGTTTATGGATAGCCTAGGGATAGGTCAACTGAAGCAACACTCTTAGCATCTAATTATCAATTTTAGGTGATTGCATCCTATCGTTTATGCTAGTAATGCAACAAAGTAAAATGACTAGTATAAAGGAAAAATAAGAATACCTAGACTTACCTTGGAAGTGAATAATGTGTAGCTATGTTTGAATATAAAAATCTAGGTCTTCATATGTGGAACATAATCCAAAGCAATGTCCTATAATGAAACATGCAAAAATCAATTCTTACTTAATAGATTATCAAAACCAAAATATTATGCTAAAATGAAATATCTAATTAAAGATGAATAAAGAGAGAGGAAAGGAACAAATACACCTCATTAGGTATGTGAACTAATGCATGAACCTAGTGATAACTTATGTGTTTGAATGTACATAGTGATCATATCATTAAATAAATTTAACTGACCTGATGGCTTGTTCAATATTGATATGGATGGCTCAATAACTCAATCCAATTTTGACTCCACCATTTACCACCCCTACTTGGTGGATCCTAATCTCTTTGAATAACCTGGATAAGACTGAAGTGTGTTAAACCATCTCATATAGGTGGTTCAAGAAATAAAGTAGGTCATGCCTCCATCATTAACCCCTATGTGAATCAGATTCATCTATAACTATATTATGCAAAGTGATTAGAGTATCTAACCAAGTAATCTATGTATTCAATTCTACAACCATTCAGGTATCCTAGGTGGCTCTAGGCCACTCAAGAATGACAAGTATTATAGATAGAGTAAGGCATGAATATGGTGACAATATGCAATGTGATAGGAAGTGTATATAATGTAGAAAATGACATGAAGTTTGTCATTCCATATAGTAAACCTATCTAAAGCTGAGTATATGGAAAATATGTTGTGCACATGCTCCCAATATGGTATTTGAGTATATTAAATCTAAATCAAGTATGTAATAGCTAAACCTATGTAATTTATCTAAATCTAAGTGATCATGCCATGCCTAATGCCCATAAATCTAAGTGACTAATATGAATTTGAACTAAAATGAATAAACTTGAGATAAATTTAAACTTAACTACCAAGACTATGACTATATCTATGAAAATTTGTATTGTACCTAGTGTACTAGTCTAAATGATCTGGACTATCCTAAATCTAGGCTACTAGATAATGGCACCCTATAATGGAGAATAGTGACCAATGGCACTAGTGTCCAAATATAGTAACTAATGATTTCCTAATCTGATCTCTATTTGGTTTGAAGTAATTGTTGATTTTCTATTCTATTTTGTGTTTGCCCTATGTCTGATATCTGAAACTGACCCTGTGTGATGAAATATATCTATAAAAATCAAAGTAGGAGCTTGATCTCTATGACAAACCCTATAAATTACCTCTCTTTTGAGGCTACTTATGAAATATATGTAATAAATTCCATCTAAAAATGTATCCTTATAAAATGTGTTAGCTATAGCATGTGCATGATATTCCAATATAGTGTACCAACATAATATCAGAATGTAAATGTATTTGAGCATAAGTAGGAAATGTAAGATGTATGTTGTAATATATAATTGTATAAGGGTGTTAAGATAGATGTAATTAATGTATAACAATATTAAAATATGAGTATCTACCTAGGGGATCGGGCATGATGTCCATTAAGGCTCCCAAGTATGATAGGTAAATGCATGATATCTCTAATGGCATCAAAAACTGGTGTGTGTTTATAACAAGTAGATACAAGTTTCATGGTGTGTAAGCATACAAGTAATAAAAAATAGAAAGACATGAGGCACATAAAAGTATGCCAATGGGCCATAATACAAGGGACATGGATACATGTTACTAAATCTAAGAATGAAGAGAAATAAGGATATGTTCAAATGTCTACATACACAAACAATAAGCAATTTGGTGTATTATCTATAGAGAAAGATATTCTCAAGTTTCCACATATATAATCATGAAAGAACACACACAAAAGACATGGGCACATATCCAAGGCATATAAATAGACAAGGGGCATAGAAGCCAAATAATAATGGCATATTCAAATGCCCTTGAAATGGAAGAAGTAGAGAAAACACAATCAAGTCTAATCTTGAACTAGAAATGAAAGCATGTATAATGGTGTAATAAAAATCTATATAAATGATGATGGTGTTGGTTCATATCTAAGCATGAATCATAGAAAATAAAAGACCTAAAACACCATAAATATTTTAAACACACTATATTATTTCTTCATACACTCTCTTATTATTCCATATGAGAGTTTAAAATTATATAGGGAATATTTTTTTTATAATTTTTGAGATCATATCTCCAATAAAATCTCACTTAAATATCTCAATATCTTATATGAATATTAATATATAAAAAATAATTAATTATTATAAAAAATTTATAATAATATTACATTACTAATTACTGACCAAATATATCTAACAATCTAACTATCCATAATAATTAATTATTATGGTGTACAAATTACTATGAGGACTAAATATTTCCTAACATCCCCCCCAGGCCTTACATGGTAATTTGTGTTTCACAAGACTTTATGAAATAAATTAACACATTAACTTCTTATCAACCATCCACTATGGAGATCACATCAATCAAATTAGTGTGGGAACATTGAATAGGAACATCTACCATCAACCTAGAAATTGGAACACTATTAACCAATCATGGGAACCTCCTCTATGGTTGGAAATTCATCCATGTATCAACCACCAAACATGTAAATGTAACTACATCAACCAAATTTGGGAACTTACTAGCAAGAATGATATGGTCAACTTTCAATATTACCTCTAAGAACTAACTCGAATAGAACTATATGCCACCGCATACTTTTATACTTGCATACTAATAACATGATCTTGATACACATTACCACTAATATGTGAAGGAATGAATCCCACATTTAATTTACATGACTTTATGAATGGGTCACTTGTGAATCATCTCCATAAAGAAGTAAGGCAATTATGGGATCTCTATAGTAGCTTCTCTCTTAATTGTTGCCACATTATTGTTTCTTCTAAACACCTTTTTTATGAAATGTCCTACGTGAGAAAATAGGAAATTATCCTCTTATTTGTTACATAATAAATAAGTGCTAAAAATATAAAAAAAATATATTTTCAGCACTATTTTAAGAATTACCCTTTCATTAGTGGTTAATGAGAGGCATAAAAATCCTCCATCCTCCAGTGTTCTCCATCCTCCAGTAGGTTACCACTTACTCAGATGATGATTTCATGAAGCTTAATTACATTAATTTTCTAAGGGAAACCCCTACCACAATGTGGATGTCACATACAAGTTATATCGCATCCAAAAAAATTAATATTTTTTACAAATTAAAAACATGATGACTCTACTTTTATCTTGATAATTTTTAACTTGGTCTCAGTATCTAAACAACTCAAAATGACTCTAGGAATAATTAATAATTGACACTTTTGATAATTAATTATAGATATTGATAATAACTTACCAAATTTTAATATAGCATAAGTCTATTATTACAATATTTAATCAACTTACTTCTCATAAATCTATATATTTAACAAAATACTATAAACCTAAATATTAATTAAAAATTGACTTGACTTTAAAAAACATATTAAACATTAATTTTAAAATAATAATAGAATAAAACTAAGGAAGATAACTATCTCAAAATTAATAGACTAAATACATAAAAATATAAAATAAACTCTTTTAACTATGTCGACTCAACATAATACACATGAAAAGAAAAGATTAAGAAATTTGACTCAAATATCAAGCATGCATGTGGGAAAATAGGAGGTATCTTGAAATGAAAAATGTGTTGACATGTTATTTTTATGTTGGGTCAACATCAAATTCCATGTGGAATTCTACTCCAAAATAATAGTCATGGGCAATCTTGAATAATGAAACTTGAGAATCAAGTCAATTGGTGGCAGTTGGGCATAATTTGGCAATCTCTACATCACTTTCTTTATGCATGAAGTGTTTTCAACTCTTGTGATCAACCTACAATAGATGTTATGATCTATATATTTGTATGGTAGAATATAATAGGTCTGTTTGGTTGAGATATATGGCAAAGATGAGAATGGAAGCACATGATCTACAAAACAAAGATTACCACTAACTAAATGGTGAAAACAATATAGATCAATGACTTTTTCAATTCATACAAGATTGGAAAGATGCATGTGAAATATGATCATATTCTACTACAATTAGAAGTTAAATATGCATGTTTATTTGGATTATCTTGGAACACCTCATCTCTATTGATCAACATGGATGAATATAGTTGCTACAGTCTGAGATTAAATAACATTTAGATCTAAAATCTAATAATTTTTTTTCTTACCAAACCTCACAACTATGAACTTTATATAAAATATTTTATAAAACTTAAAAAAATAATAATAGCTACCATAATACTTGAAAACACACTATTTAAGAGCTCTTCTCATTTATAGGAGTAAAGTGTAGAATAATTGTTCCTCTTTTTCTTCTATCCCTCCATCATAGAAATTTGCTTTGATACTAGAAGATGGTGCTAGTTTAGATCTGAGCATAAATCATATAAAATAAAAGAGCTAAAATACCATAAATATTTTGAACACACTGTATTGTTTCTACATACACTCTTTTATTATTCCATACGAGAGTTTACAATTATATAGGAAAACTTTTCCTATAATTTTGGAGATCATATCTCCACCAAAATATCACCCAAATATCTCAATTTCCTATATGAATATTAATATATAAAAGTTAAACTATTATTTTAATAATATTATGCCCAAATATATCTAATAAACTAACTCTCCATAATAATGAATTATTATGGTATACAAATTACTATGAGGACTAACTATTTCCAACAAATGATAGGGTGCATATATACTAAGTCTAACTGGTAATACTGGACAAAAAAATTTAGAAATGAAGGACAATGATCAATATCAAGATAAATGAATGTGTAAATGGAATGTATAGTATGTAAATATAAATCTTTGTTATAGTAACTATGTAGGAAATGCCCCCAAATAGGATTATGTATCAATGTATAAATCTAGATCAGTGTAAATGCCCCCAATGGGTAGATGATAGATGGTTTGGATTAGTGTAATGAACTAGAGTCCTATCTAGAATCTACAAACACTCGACAATAATAAATGAAGCATATGTGTATGACAAAACTAAATATACTATGATAACAAGCAATATGAAATATTTGGAAATTAGTATAAATTTAAATATAATAGTGCATTGAATCTATAAAATTTTGTATTTTTAAAAATATTTGAATGTTTTCATACTTTGACATATTATTTAATTTTATTTTTGTTTTTTAGAGTGCAAGATATGGACAATCATATTAAAATAAACTATGTACAAGGAGTGAGAGAGAAAGTAAATATTGGAAATGTAAATGAAACAAAATACAATCAAAGTGTAATGTCTCTGTAGACTCATGATCACATTGATGGGATACAAATAATCAAATGGTGGATTTGGTGGAAGACCATATAGTGTTAGATACTAAGACTATCCAAAATTAAATAAGTCATCATCATCATGATCATCATACCAATTTATGTGTATTAATGGGGATTTATTCTTGGCATGAGTCTAGTGTATGTATCTGAATGGCATTTGCTCATTTATTTAGGATGCCTCTCACATGATCTTAGGGTAAACCACATTAGACCACAGATTATCTATGTGAAACCTATGGTTATCATCAATTTCATCATGTAAAATGCAAACCATGTGTCCATAATGAGTGAATGTCAATCATCTCTCTGATTGATTGAATATAACATCTATCACCTGTAACCATGTACTATAAAGTTTAACCTCTATATGGGTATCTCTACTAAAAATGAATATTAATGTATTGCCCACCTTGGTGCCACATGTAACTAGTAATGTAATATGTCCAATGGAGTCTTAATAGCATATAAAATTTTATATCTCACTCTCTTGATAACCAATGTGGTGTAAAAACCCTAAAGTGAAAGTATTAGGATCATAATCCACATATATAGCCACGTGTGGAAGATATATGTCTACTACAAATATTTTTATAGTCAATGGATCATGTCAAGAATATATGTGTTGATGATGACTCTATAACAGTGCTTGTATCTATGTAGTAGCTCATATCACTAGTGGTGGTGCTTATGGAGGTGGAGGATATATAATATGGATAGTATCCTTAGAATTAAATTTATTTAACTTATGTTTTAGTGATACACACATGTTTGTATCATGTCCTGTGAGTCTATAAAAGTGACAAAATGGTTTCCTTTTTTATTATGACCATCTACTAGTTGATCTTTATTAGACTATGGGTAATAAAATCAATACTCTATCAAGTAAGAACTATAATATTTGGTATGATTTATCTAATGATCTCCCTAATTGAATCTGTATAACTAAATAGGTATCTATACATGTGACCATATGTACTAAATGGATCAAGGGATATAGTGTTGACTATGGCTAAGTATGAGATATTGTAGTTATATAATTATAAACAAGTGATGTTATTAGTGTAGGGTGAAGTATAAGTGCCTTAAAATTATCTTTGTATTCCCATGGTCCCAATGGTGTAAAGTTAAATACAAGTAACTAATCATCAATGTTGATAGGTGGTTAATCATCATCTATAGTGGCCTATTAAATTGTATCAAAATTATGAATGTAAGTCTCCTCTAAATCGATAAGTAGTGGTATCTAGGTTATGAGAATATCATCATCTACCCTAGATGAGGATGTCTATATTGTGAGAGGTTGTTACACTATGTTTTATGAAGGTATATATGCTTAAAGAAGCTATTCCTCTATCATCAGGGAATGCATTTGTGCTTAGAGAGGCTGGTCCTCTATCATAGGTGAAGGTATTTATGTTGTAGGATGCTCTAAAGGTGGTGTATGAATAGTCTTACTAGACGTTCCCACCTCATAAGTATGAATCTAGTAAATAAGAATCCAGTGAGGTGGGGGTTTAATGATAACATGAGGTGTCCCATCAGATGATGTACTTAGTGTAGGAGGCTTAGTGAACTTGTAATATTTAAATTTTTGATTATTTATTGGCATGTGTATAGGTGCCCATCATGTAAAAATTTAACACATATGTGAATATTGTAAGGCAAAACCTCCATAACATGTATATAGGGTTCCCTAAATAATAAATTGTAATGTAAATGATTTAGAATGACCTAAAAATGTGTATAAAATGTCGTTAATCCCAATTTAATATTCAATGTGATTAATAAAAATGTCTATCTAGGAATGTCATCAAACCCTCTAATGTTATTATATGTTTTTTGAATATATTCCATATTGACCCCCATGCTTTATAAAAATGTGAGGTTACATATATTGAGTCCTAAACCACTGTCGATGAGAACTCATTTAATAGTTGTGTTGTTAAATTAAGATTGAATAAAAAGTGGTAAGTTTTGATCAATTAATAATTTTGATGTTAAATCCTAATTGGAAAAATATATAACATCCTCCACATCTTTGATAGTATTCATGATAAATTTAAAATAAGATGTCTCAGTATCATGAGACAAATATGTATGATTAAGTGTTTGAAATAGAATATCTTTGAAGATTATTTATTTTTGAAGTAATTTAAAGATAGATAATTTAGTTGGTGTATTCCTTAACTGATCCATAATATTAATATATATTTACTAATCTCTAGGTACTAGGGATAATGAGGGATGGTAGGGTTATGCTACTCTTGTATAGTTGAGAAGGTACCCTATTATACTTAATGATAGATTAAACCATGGGATATAATATTTTCCTAGGGTGAGTAGTAGAGGTGGAATGGGAGTAGAGATAATGAAGTGGTCTAGGTGGAGGCAAAATAAAAGTAGACCTCTGAGCCCTCTGTCATCTAGTAGTGACTAGAGGTAGATCAAAGTGAAACATATAGCGTTATCCACAAAAAATGGGGCTCACATAATGGAGGACCAATATGTGATAAAATCTTAGATAAAACTAAATCCAATATAGGAGTAGCATATATGTGCACCTTTCTATAAATATTTGGTAATAAACATAATAAACAAAGTGCCAAGCTTTGCACCATGACATAAAAGATGGATTCTATAATGATAATCATGGTAGAAAGATATAAATTTTGATTTAGTGATGGATGGAAATGTAAACCCTAAAGTTTTATAGGGTTAAGGTTTTTGAAATTAGGGTTTCTTTGTAAAAATTCAAATTAGATGTAAAATAATTTGAAACCCTAATGGAAAATATATTTTAATATCTAGGTTTTCTAAATAAAATTAGAAAATCAAAAGTATACATCCCTAAATCTATTTCACAAAAATATGAACTAATTAAATCTAGGGTTTTATGTAATATTTGAAGTAAGTCGATTTCACCAAATGATTTAACCTTTTAGGGTTTTACACATGTAATTCCTATGTTTGGTTAAAGGGATGAGATTTATAAATTAGTTTAAAAAATATTTAATTTCAATAATTAAGCTACTAATTTGTTATGATTATGACCTTGTTTCACTTTCTATAAATAATAACAAATAGGGATAAATAGAGATTTAGCTAAAAAATGACTATTACGGATGATTTAGGTTGTGAAATTTGAGATTTAGGCCATAGTCTATGTCATAAATAGGATTATGGTATTCATCTTCTCACTAGACAATAGATCCCAATTTGGTTAGTAGTACCATCAGTGTGTAGTGTCTTTAATGTGGTGGTAATGTCCCTTTTATAGGATTATTATTATTTTCAAAGAATACCGACACCTATTTTTGTATGTTTTATTCCTGTGTGACTAAAACCTATAGGTTTGTATTAAACATGGAAATATTGATTTGATGTGAATTTTTTTTCCTCACAAGTATATAATAATCAATGATTTTGTGTGTGTTATTAGGATGGAATGTACATCTTTAACACCCTACTTTGTAGAGAGTTTCCTACATACCAATACTTCAAGGAGGGATCAAGTCCAGTAAAGTTCTCCACCTAGTGCTTGATGTAGGTGGAAGTGTTTTCTAGAATGAGAGTGGCCTTAGATGACTTGAATGTGATTAATCTTTGAAATGATTGAAAACTAGACTTAGGGTTCTTGTATATGGTAGTATGCAAAAAGTAAGATAGAATAAGGATAAAATACATTGATTTTACATAATTTTAGCTCTGGTTTGAATAAATTTTCCATTTATTTTACATATAGTGAATAAATATGGATTAGACTTGTATTTACAAGGTTTTTTTGTTTATGAGGATAATAAAATTATCTTAGGTTGATCTTAGGAGGGGCACACATTTGAAAAAATATCCATTGGGAAGAGATGAGGATAAGGACAATAACACCCAATTGGGGACACTAGTTCCATGTGGTTGTAGTGTCCTAACTATGGAAATAATGTCCTTTTTGTAGACTACCGAGAAAGTTAGATTGGGATCTAGGATGATAGTTCTAAGACTATTTTTTGACTAGATATAGGTGACTGTGGTATGTTGAATGACTAGAAATGTAAGTCTAATTGTCAAATATAGGCCTATGGCTAGCCTAGGGATATGTTAACTCAAGTTACACTCTTAACATATAATTACCACTTTTAGGTGATTACACCTGGTAATGTTCAGGGATTTGACCTTGTGGGAGGAGTATTTACCCTCATAGAATTAAATCCATTACTTGATTCTTATATACAATGGATATATAATGATAGCATTTCAAAGTTTAAACCAGATCCTAAGGGATTAATTAATTATTTGTTTAAGTCTGATTTCACATGGTTATTTATATGGCTATGTGTTTTCTTTAAAACTTAGTGCATTATTTTGTTAAATGGCCAAGTGTTTTAGAAGAGTTTGAGACATTTTGCTTAGGGCTCGACACAAGGTTTCATGTATTAAAATAGTGAACATGTATTTATTTTTACTAGGTATTATGGTAAGATGACTAGGTTTATATGACTAATTAGGTCATTTGAGTTAAATGATTTTTGGGCCAACTATATGTTTTTATGGTAACTTAGTATAATTTTTTTATGCCTTCAGTAAGTTAGTAATATTGATTATAATTATTCTAATTTTTAGACTTATTAGAATTGGATTTAATATATACATATACAAGGGTTTATATTTTTATAATTCTATGTTATTAGAAATAGTTGGGAGTTGTTTTAGGATTAAACTGAGTGGATATTTAACTATGTATGAAAATCCTATTTTTTATAAACAACTTAGTCTAAGTCTATTTTTGGGTTCTAAATTTGTAGATGATTAGAAACATATCCCTACATAAACTATCTATAATTAAAAGACTTTTGATACCTGTATGTATCATTTAAATTTCAATTACTTATATTATGGTTTTGAATCGATTGTGAGTCAATTTTGTGTCATATGCATGGTGGGTCAGGTGTTATAACATGGATTTATTTTTTATTATAGTTATGTTAAATTTTAAATATTTTATTACTAATATTGGATTGTATATGAACCACCTATGTGTGAATGCCATTGAAGTTGACTATGTATTGGTTTTAATATTGACCATGTATAAAATACTGGAGATTGACTAGGAGTAGGTTGTATTACATGACTATATGTGGATTTTAATTCAATTTTGGATATGGATGGTTAAGTGTTGTTAATTGATTTAATCAACTATGTTTACATTGTAATTACATTATCATAGGTATACTATGTTGAAGATATTAATTTATACATTAAAAATGGGAACTTATGTTGACTATTTATGTATATATATGTATGGATGAAATATAAGCGTTTAATTTGACTATTTTAAAACAAGTATGTTTTGGTCTATGTAGGTAGAATATTGGTTGAAGTATAAATTGAATTATGAATTATATTACCATAGACTTAATATTATAATGTTTTGATTAATTATTAATACTCAGGTTAGGTATATATATTAAATTCTAAGTTTAATGTAACTATAGTTGGTTTTATATAATAAAAGGGAACTTGTATTTATCTTAGGAATTATTAATATTTAATATTGAACCATATAACCATATATAGAATAGTGCTAGAGAAATAAATGCCTGTTGGATTGTTTTCTTATTTTAACTAGTTGAAAGAAATATGGCTAATAAATGTTTTAATTAATGTTTATTAAAATTTTAAGTTTAGTTTGAGATTATATTAATTTATTATAAACCTTGTATTATTAGAATAAATCAAACATATACACACACACACACAAAAAAAAAAAAAAAAAAAAAACCTATTATTATGGGTTATACATATATACAAGTATATTCTATATGAATAGTTTATAAAAACATACATGTGTGTGTGTGTGTGTGTGTGTGTGTGTGTGTGTGTGTGTGTGTGTGTGTGTGTGTGTGTGCGCGCGCGTGTGTATCCATATATATGTATATATATTATTTCATTTGGTTATAAATTTAAAATAAGTTTTTAATGTGTATATATATAAATGGACATACTAGATATACATGATTATGCATATAATTTGATATATAAATAGATGTTTGTTTATAGTGAATTGTTTTATTCATATGAAAAATTGATTTATATCATAAATTGATAATATGATGCTTAAATTATTAATTATGAGTGAATTTATTATTAGTTTATTAGAATAATAAATGTTGTAATTATTATTATTATTGAATTGATTAGAATTTACTGAACTGTGTTTTTTGATATAAAGCATGTGAACATAGAATGTTTATTAGGAATTGATAAATTATTAGATTTTATGATTATTTATATATCAATTACATACACAATATTTATTTAATGTAAAATGGACATTGGGTGTATTGGAACTTAGAAAATACATTTGTGAAAATAAGTTGTTATTTTACATGAGATTATTTTTATTTTTCTTGTATTTAATTATTATGGTATTAAATACTAAATTTGTATTATAAATACATGGAATTATTGTATATTTATTATTTGAAAACATGGTATTAATTTCAAAAATTATAATTATCATGAGCTATATTCTCATGCATATAGTTAGAGGCTTCAATACTCAGATTATATATGCGATCTGATTGAGTGTGTGTTTGGGATTATGATTGATCTAATGTATCAGTAAAATATATGAAAACTTTTTCCAAAGTAATATTTATAGTTAACATTATCATTCCACCTATTTTATTATTTTCATGTATGAACAATGTCATGTTAGAAATGGAATTCTTTATGATATGTTTCATGTAGTTAGAATCTTACAACACACAAGTTCTATTTGAATTATCAATACCTGCACTATTATCATCTTCTCATCTATGAAGGGAGTGACATTCCCTAGTTGTGAGTTATGTAGGGATCTATGGTCCATGGTTGGTGTGGAAAATCATTCCGATGATGCTCTCTCTCTCCTCCAACAATCAATCAATAGAGAATCTTACTCGTGATTTTAGTTATTTATATATAACAAGTTATGGGAACTCATTGGTTTTGTGAAACCTTGTATTTATTATATTCACTATGATGTATAATTATTATATTATCATACTTGATTAATAATATTTTGGCTACTCTTAATTGTATAATATTAATGTATTAAAAGTTGGTTGTGTTGTTATTAATTTAGTAGTTATACATTTATGATGGACTATATTCATAATTCTATTGTCCCTTTTATTTTGATCATTATCTAAATGAATCATTTTAGTTTTATTATGAAAAGATACAATTATTTAAATATAATATTAACTAATCTATGTGAATAATATGATTTGATTATTGAGTAAAGTTAAAAAATAGTAACGTTATTTGAGTTAAACCTAGTGGGGTTATAACATTATGGCATCAGAGTTGAGGCTCAAACTCTAGGAATTAATGAGTACACTACATATTCATACTATACTATTAATTATAAAAGAGAATGATTCATGGTAGACATGAAGGTGAGGGTACTTTAAACACCAACCCTCCAGAAGATCCAAACCAGTGTATAGTAGAGAAAGATGTAAAGTTGGATCATATTCTCACTACCATGCATGAAAGTAGGGGTCAAATCATGACCTTAGAGTAGGAAGTGCATTGGCATGTTGAGGAAGTTAATTAAGTTGAGGTTGAAGAGTACCCTATTCAGCAAGAATCTCAATAAGAGTCTTAGCAAGAGAACATAAATGATGAGGTACCATAGGATGTTAGGGATTGAGTAGTTTTAGAACTTACAAGGGAAATGAAGAAGGTAAATCCTCTTAAGTTTGATGGAACTATAGTTGAGGATGATGTTAAAGCTTGGTTTTGATGGAAATAGAAAGTGGTTTGAGATACAAAACTACTCAAAAGTTACTAAAGTAGTTTGGGGAGAATATCAAATTTCTCAAGAAGCAATAATGTGGTTGATGAATAAGATGCTCAAGATGAACCTTGACTCTACCACCATCACTTGGGAGTAATTTGTGACATTTTTCATGTTAAAATAGTGTCTTCAACTATATTTTGATTAGAATTTGATATATTTTCATAATTAAAGTAGGGAGATATTTTGGTGAATGAGTATTGGGAGAAGTTCACTAAGCTCCTAAAATATGTTATTTAGTATCAGGTAGATGAAAGGTTTCAAATCCAAAAGTTAATTATGGTATTAAAACTCCAAATTAGATGTGAGATAGATGTGTATAGGCCATCTATGATGGATTAAGTTTTCAACAAAATAGTTAAGTAGGAGTCTAAGCTGAAATATTTTAATCAGGTTAGATATAAGTTTAAGAAGAACTTTGGAGGTTCCAAACAAAATCTTAAGAAAAAGATCTAGAAGAGTGATGGGAATTCCAAGAATTATTTTAGGAATCAAAACACTACGCTTAGTAAATTATCAAGTGGAAAGAGAATGAATGGTTATTTCAAATCTAGGTTTAAGGGATACAAATAGTCAAAAAAGAAAGGACTACCTAGAGGATGCTTCGTATATGGAGGTGATCAGTTTTCTAGGGAATGTACTTAGGGAAAGTTAGAAGGAAAAGCCAAGGGTACCACATAGTAATGGAAATTATAGTAGGGAATCCATTTAGTGGTTAATAATCATCAAGTTGATTTTCAAGATTTACCTATTTATATTTTAGGTAATAATTTTGGTCAACTGGAGCTACTGAGTGTTTTATTTATCCACGTATGATTTCTAAGTTGCCTAGGAATGTTGGTTTAATGGAAAATTAAAGGTAAGTGTAATATGGGAATGATTCTAAGGTCAAAATTGATAGGTGTTTAGTGGAGTTGAGATTGAGTTACCTAAATGCACTACTATTGTAGATCTTTATGCATCTTTTCTAGGGTCATATGATGTAATCCTTCAGGTAAATTGGCTTACTAAGCATAAATCAAAGGTATATTTCTATCTAAAAAAGGTAGAGTGTTAAGATGAATTTGGGAATTAGAATCAAATTTAGGGTGAGAAAAGGGAGTTAAAACTTATGTATATTTATGAAATTTGGCTTAAGAAGGCTCAAAGGAAAGGATGTCAAGCATTTATTATTAAAATAAATGATATGAAAGAAATAAAAGACTCATCCATTTAGGATTAACCTTTTCTTAGAAATTTCCATGGCGTGTTTCCTAAGGAATTGTTAGGATTATCACCCAAATGTGATTTAAATTTCTCAATCGACATTATACCTTGTTCAGAACCACAATCCCAAACACCTTACAGGATGATGACTATAGAGTTGGTTGAGTTAAAGGATCAACTATAGGAGCTATTATATAAAGGGTTGATTTAACCAAGTGTATCACCATGGGGTACACCAGTCATGTTCATCAATAAGATGGATGGCACTTTTTTCTTGTGTAGTGATTATTAGATGTTGAACAAAGTGACAATGAAGAACATGTATCTATTGCCTCACATTGATGATCTCTTTGATCAAATTCATGGGGAAATAATATTATCAAAGATAGATCTCCAAGTGGGATATCATAAATTAAGTATTTAATAATAATATATTCTTAAAAAAATATTCAAAACTTAATATGGGCAATATGAGTCTATAGTGTTGTTGTTTGGGTTAAGAAATGCTCTAGTAGTGTTCATGAATCTTATGAACAATGAGTTTAGGGACTATCTGGATCACTTTGTGTTAATTATTATAGATGATATCCTCATTTATTATAATAATGAGGAAGAGCATCTATAACATCTAGAGTTGGTGTTATAATGGTAAAAAATAACAAAATGTATGGTAAGTTGTCCGAATGTGCATTTTTCCAAAGGAAAGTGTAATATCTAGGACACATTATCTCTGTAGATGAAATTCTAGTTGATCTAGTGAAGATAAGAAATGTTATGGAGTAGATAACAACAAAAAATGTGCATGATGTGAGAATTTTTATGGGTATAGTAAGGTATTATAGGAAATTTGTTCCAAATTTATTAAAAATAGCTAACCTAATTACCTCTCTTTAGTGGAAGAATCATAGTTTTGTCTAGTCAGATAAGTGTGAGAAAGCTTTCCAAGATTTGAAAAGGAGGATTATGACAGTTCCTATGCTAATATTTATTAATCCTAATGGATAGTTCTCAATAATCACTAATGTATTTGGGGATGGTCTTGAAGGAGATTTTATGCAAGATGGTTTAGTGGTTGCATATGAGTCTAGGAAACTTAAGCCTTATGAGGCAAATTATGCTCCACATGATTTGGAACTTAAAATAATTGTGCATGCTTTAAAATTTTGGAAGTACTATCTATTAGGAAAACTATTTAATCTCAAGATAGACAACTTGGGACTCAAATATATATTCACCCAACCAAACCTAAATGTTCATCAGAGACATTTGTTAAAGTTCCCATATGACTATGATTTTGATAGTAACTACATCTAAGGTAAGGAAAATATAGTTGTTTATTCCCTAAGTTTTATAAGGTATATAACAATGTTGGATACTATCAAGAGTACATTTCACGATCAATTTGGTAAATTCTCCCTTGGAGATGAATTCTATGAGCGAGTTATGAAAGATGTGTCAGAGGATGTTTAAAATCCTAAGTTTAAAGGATTCAATTTTGAGAATGATGGTATTTTAAGGTAAAATGGTAGAATATGTGTACCTAATAGAGATAATTTAAGGAACATAGTGATCAAGGATTTACATAATGCCCCTTACTTAGGTCATCCAAGAGTGACTAAGTTCATGGCTGAGTTAAAACCTCTTTATTTCTAGAATTGAATTAAAATGGATGTAATAAATTTTATGTCTCATTTCTTGGAGTGTTATCTTATAAAATTTGAAAATGTGCATTTGGTAGATTATTTTATCCTCATGATATACCAGAATGGAAGTGATAGGTAATTAGTATGGAATTTGTCTAGGGTTTCCATTATCATGAAAATAACATGACATGATCTTGGTGGTAGTTGACAAACTAACCAAGGTATCCAAATTCATAATAGATAATTTTACTGATTATGTACCAATGTTTATGAAGAGTTTCATGAAAGAGGTGTACCAATTACATAGGTTTCTAGAGAAGATCATTTTTTATCAAGATCTGAGGATGGCATCTAGGTTTTGATTGACTCTAAATTCATATTTGGACACATAGTTGAATTTCATTAATGCATATCATATATAAATAGATGGAAAAATAGAGAGGGTAAACCAAGTTATAGAAGATCTTGTTTGAATGTATTTTATGGATCAACAATACAAGTAAGAAGAGTATCTTCTACTAGTAGATTTTGCTTATAATAAATCATACCCAATAACTTTAAAGATGGATCCATTTGAAGCATTATATGGAAGGTGTCAAACCTCAATTATTTGGGATAAAATTGAATATAGGGTTGTATTTAGTCCTAAAATGATTTTATAAATGGAGGATCAGGTCAAGTTAATTAGACAAAAGTTGGTTGAAACCAATGATAGGTAGAAAAGCTATGTTGATCTAAAAATGATAGCAAGACAATTTTTTATGGGTGATAAAGTATTTCTAAGGGTTAAGCCTTAGAATATCTTTATTAAATTGGGTAAATCAATGAATATTTCACCAAGATATGTGGGACCCTTTGAGGTCATAAAAAATATCAATCCTATTATGTACAGTCTTTCTTTACCACTAGGTCTAGCTCTCCTATATAATGTTTTTCATGTGTCTTAGCTTAAAAATTACATAGATGATCCTTCTCATGTAGTGGATTGGAATGATTTACAAGGTATGGATCATGGGGTGGTCATAATAGAACTAGTCAGAATAATTAACACTTAAAAACTTAGTGTCAGGACCTAGGCTCACAAAGCTCTGACACCAATTGTCAGGATTAAGAACACAATTGATTACCTTTGTATAAGCAACTAAACATGAAATTTAACCAGAATAATAAGTAACTAGAAATCAAAAATAGAACAAAATATGAGAGACAATACACACTTGTATTAATACCCTTCTAGAAGGAAATACAATAAAGAGATCACACTCTTCGCACACCTCTTGGGCATACCAGTAATCTTCCCTCAAGAGTTCTCTCTCTCTCAATTACAAACATAATCAACTCAATAACTGAGTTGGTGTTTCAACCAATCAGTATCAATAGTACCAGTACCACCATGTATACACACATACTCCAAGTCTGAGTACACCACGTACTCCAAGTAGATCTCACCTGATCTTGCACACCTATAGATCAACCTAGTTTTGCACACCTACAAACCTAGATCTTACTTACCATGTAGATCTCACCTGATCTTGCTATACTGCAGTCAACCTGGCCTTACACACCTACCGACCTAGATCTTACACACCCAAAAGAACCCTTGTCTTTGCCTCACCAAGTCCTTATGATTCTCCCTTAGATAGAACCCTTCTGATTCTACACACCAGCACCCCTATGAATCTTCTACCAGATCTTGCTCTCCCACAGATCTACCTAATCATACACACTTGGCACTGTGGCACTATGAGGAGATAACCTTGCTCTCTTCCCTTTGAAGGAGCTAACCTTGCTCTCTATATCTAGTACACTTTACAATACAGCCCCATGAGTCTATTATATAGATCCCATACAAACAATAATAAGACTTCCTAATTACAATAATTAGAAATGTAGCTCCAAGACTAAAATTAGTCTTTTACATGCAAACAACTGGTTCATTAAACAAACTGTTCATGTAACTAATAGTTCTGGAATGCACAGGTGATTGACATCAGTCCCTATCTATTTGGAGATGACCAACATTAGCCAATACCTGACCGATGTTGGTAGCTTTATAACTAGATATGACTGATGTCAGTTGATCATGCTGATGTTGGTTGCTTTAGCACTCAACAACTTCCTCCAATTTACATAACAGTGAAGCTTGTAGCTCCACAACCTAACAATCTCCCACTTGGAGATAAATAGCTACACCTGTACCTGTCCCTATACATCATCTAATTTGTTTCCTAGCTTGTATCCCTCTTCAAGTTCAACCTTGAAGACCAAGCACCACATATCCTATGGTGCTACTCCTATCATCCAAGTAACCTGCCATATCCGAATCTACATACACATGTAGAGAAGTCCCTGACCCTGCATCACATGTATACCTACTATTGGTCACTCTCAGATACCTGAGAATCCACTGAACTAATTTCCAGTGCTCCTTTCTCAGATTGGCCACAAACTTGCTGACAACACCCACTGCTTGAGCAACATCAAGTCTAGTACATATCATGCACTTAACCTCATCATGTGAATTGAGACACTGTTCTATGAACTGTCCATCTATAAGTGTGCTAATTGGTTCTATATTCTATATCTTGAACCTTACCACTACCTTATTCACACAATCATCCTAAGACAACATCAACCTATGATCTTCCCTGTCTCTAGGAATACTCATGCCAAAGAATTTTGCTGCTCCCAAATTCTTCATGACATACCTCTGAACTAACTTTACCTTTATCTCAACAACTCCCTGCATGTGTGACCCTACAACAAGCATACATACAACATGTAGTAACAAGATAATGTAGCTCATATTATCCAACCTGGTAAAGGAAACACAATGATTATATTGACATTGACTAAAGCCATGCTTTATCATACACTTGTCAAACCTCCATTGTCCTGTAGCCTATTCAAGACCATATACCCTGGCCTTCCATCTCACATGTCCATTCTCTCTCTTATTTAACCTAGGAATCCATTCATCTTTTAGTGCTTTCTTTCTAGCTAGCAACTCTACCAAATCTCTCATTTGGTTCTCATCCAAGGAATCAACTTCCTCATTCATGCCATGCTCCCACTATTTCCTAGATTCTACCTACTCTACTTCTTTAAATCAACCTGGTTCTTGACCATCAGTGAGCAACAAGTAGTTCAAAGAAGGGGAATAATGAATTTGAGGCTTAATTACCCTTTCAATCCTCCTCATGGGTGTTTGAGACTCCTTGACAGCCTGTTGTTTGCCCAAAATCCATTTTTTGGTCGACCCTAGTCTACACCCGATCAATGTCGAATCCTCCTGATCACCGACACTAGTTCCTTGACTGACATCGATGTCCACTTGGTCACTGATGTCAGTTATCTAACTGACGTTAGTGTCCACCTAGTCATCGATGTTGGTTCCTTGACCGACATTGGTATCCACCTGCCTGACACGACTGACTCTGGTCTGCACATGACTGAAGTTGGTACCTACCTGTTCGACATCGGTTCCACCTGAATGATGTTGGTAACTATGTTTTCTTGTGAGTGATGAATTTTTACCCATGAGCTCACCTTGGATCATAACCTTGTCCAAACTACCCTACTTAGAATTATTCAGCCCATGTGACTGATCTCTGTCCATCATCTCCTCCATGAAAACCAAGGCTTTCTAGTTCTTAAGTTTGTCAAAGGCATATAACTTTCTCTTAAGAACATGCATCCCCTTCTTACTCATGTGAACAAGCCTAAAAATCCACATCTTTGCAATAGAAGGAGAATCAGTATTACAAGTAGATAGATAAAGAATACCTATTTTCTTACCACATGCTAATTCAAGTGTATCCATTGTGAGAGTTATTGTGCACCTATCATCACCCAGCTTTATTGTAGAAATTAGACTCCTCTTTAGGACTAGGACCTACATGACATCCTTCAACACCCATGTGTTAGCCGTCTGCAATTTCAGCTACACTTCCCCTTTGCCAATAATTTGACAAGGCTCACCAACCCCTAAATAAATCTTTCCAAAGTCTCCATGGACATAATCATGGAAAAATAATCTATTTGGGGCTGCATGGAAAGAGGCAACAGAATCTATAATCCAAGATTCTAATTTATCTAAGGAACATAGAAGAGCATCTTATGCAACAACCCCTGTAACATCTACTTCTTCATTTCCTTCATGCTGATCTTCTACCAACCAACAATATTTCTTTACCTGCTCTTTCTTTCCATAATTTAGTAATTGAGAATTCTTGCTATTGAGTTCCTCCATTCTTAGTGTACTTTCTTCTACCATTGCTATAATCCCACTCAATCAAAAACCCCTGAGAGTGACCTGTAATCAACAAGCACTTAACACACTCTGAAACCAAGGTGTTAGTGAACCTCGCTCTGAGAACCTGCAACCTCGCTTTGATACCACTTGTCAAGACCTAGGCTCACAAAGCTCTGACACCAATTATCAGGATTAAGAGCATAATTGATAACCTTTGTATAAGAAACTAAACATGGAATTTAACCAGAATAATAAGTAACTAGAAATTAGAAATAGCATAGAATATGAGAGACAATACACACTTGTATTAATACTCTTCCAGAAGGAAATACAATAAAGATATCAAACTCTTCCCACACCTCTTAGGTGTACCATTAATCTTCCCTCAAGAGTTCTCTCTCTCTCTCTATTACAAACAAAATCAATACAATAACCGAGTTGGTGTTTCAACCAGTCAATATCAATGTTGCCAGTACCACCAAGTATACACACATACTCCAAGTCTGAGTACACCATGTACTCCAAGTAGATCTCACCTGATCTTGCACACCTACAGATCAACCTAGTTTTACACACCTACAAACCTAGATTTTACTTACCATGTACATCTCACCTCATCTTGCTATACCACGGATCAACCTGCCCTTGTACACCTGCTGACCTAGATCTTACACACCCAGAAGAACCCTTGTCCTTGCCTCACCAAGTCCTTATGATTCTCCCTTGGATAGAACCCTTCTGATTTTACACACCAGCACTCCTGTGGATCTTCTACCAGATCTTGCTCTCCTCCAGATCTACTTGATCATACACACTTGGCACTGTGGCACTATGAGGAGATAACCTTGCTCTCTTCCCTCTAAAGGAGCTAACCTTGATCTCTCTATCTATCACACTTTACAATAAAGACCCATGAGTCTATTATATAGATCCCATACAAAAAATAGTTAGACTTCCTAATTACAATAATTAGAAACGTAGCTCCAAGACTAAAATTAGTCTTTTACATGCAAACAACTAGTTTGTTAAACAAACTGTTCATGTAACTAACAGTTTTGGAATGCACAGGTGACCGACGTCAATCCCTATCTATCTAGAGATGACCGATGTTGGCTGATACCTAACCGATGTTGGTAGCTTTGTAACTAGATATGACTGACGTCGGTTGATCATGCTGACGTCAGTTGCTTTAGCACTCAACAACTTCCTCCAATTTGTATAACAGTGAAGATTTTAGCTCCACAACCTAAAACTTAGTTTGCATAATAGCTAAGTGTCACAATATAAGGTTTAATGGGACCAATATTATGAGTATTGTGCCACTTGAGAGGAATATGATGATTTTTATAGGTTATTTCCACATTTATTTACTTAAACATAACTATTTTTATTTGATTTTCTACTTTATGTTATTTGATAGTAGAATAATAGTTTAAAATAAGGTTCAACTAGATGATGACCAATTTTATGGGGAGGATGTTATATCTTGATTTCCTCACTAAACATGGTTTGATTATTAAACATATAGTATGTGATTAATGTTGTTTAATTATTGTTTTAGTAAATTATTTTTCATTATGTTGATGTATGGAAAAACATTTAATGATTATTTTATGACTCTTTAATTGATTTGGTTAGATGTATATGAGTTTTATATTCATATTGATTATGATTATTCATTATTTATATGCTTTATCATCATTTATATTGATTATCTTGGTTACAAGCTAGCTACCATTCGCATGTTTGAGGTGGATGCAAGAAAAATTCTACTCTCTAGTCAGATATTGAGGGAGAGTATCATCAAGGAATATGTTTTAGATGAAGACATTAGAGGTGTTTAGAATTTATAACAAATATAACACACACAACTTAGCATAATAAAATGCATGGTTGATTTAATTTTGAGTGTGTTGATGTCTGAATATGTATCACAAGTGCCCAGAGTATTTAAAAAACATTTTTCATTTCTAAATTCCTAATAATTCAATGCATGAGTTGTAGGTTGTGATAATCATGTTATGTGTTGATGGAATAGAGGTAGAACAAGGAGTTTGTTTCAAAAATTCATATTAATTTTGTGGTTGGGAGCCACCATGGCCAAATAGCTGATCTATGTAAAATATGAAGTATGTTATGCTAAGAAAGGTGAATTATGAACAATAAATAATCTAAAAACTAATCTAAGATAGATATTTATAATGAAAATTTATCTAGAGTGATCTAGTTAAAAAAAGGAATAAAAGGAAAGGTAATGCAGAGAAGAGATGTTTCTAATCTTCATTACAAACATCATGATAAATTTCAAATATCATCCAGGCATGAAATTAACCAATGTATAACATGAAGTAGAATAATCTCAAATCTTATCACACACCAGGAAAACATCTAAGGAATGTGGGAAAGAATGTAAATGAGAACCAATCTCACTTTAAATATTTACGCCTACAAGCAAACATGATTAGTCCAAATACAAGAAGAGTAAGAAAATGAAATGAGATTAAGAAATTTCAATTAACGTAACATTAGCACAAGTTAGAAGCTCTACATTCAAATGTACACACTAGGAATTAATAAGAACCTTTCAAATATGGAAGTCAAAGAAAACAACTGAGAGAGAAGCTAGGGTAATAAAAGACAGGAAAAATTGGACAAACTTTGCATAATTCCTTGCTTATATTAATTGCTTAAATGTTACAATTAGTTTTGGCTCTATGAACTCCCTCCCCCTTTTTACAATTGAAAATACTAATTTTATAGAATGTAAGTATGTCAATCAGTCATATCTAATTATAAAAGTACAAGTATTAGGATAGATGTCCCTTCTACAAAGGTTTAAGAATATACTAGACTCTTCCTATTGAACTGACCTATAGGAAATGTGTTTTATATGTTGTACATGCCTTTACAAAATAATATTCCATTTCAAATTGTTCTAATTCTTAATTACAAAGAATATTATTTATTTGACTAACCCTAAGGTCCCTTGAGCTACTAAAGTCCCTTATTGCTATTGTAAGATCTTCATTGCCTTCTGATGCTAATCCTTAATTAGTTTAAGGTTAACTATTGGTTTCATGAAGATATCCTTAGTTTGAACTATCAATCCTCTAAGATATACATCATTTCTTCCTAAAGCTTATTTGATGCTCCTGGCTTCAGTAATTTTCTCTTCTATTATTAGGATCATTTATATGACCCTACTATTGTCCATCCCAAATTTTCCTTGGTTCTTGCTCCTCACTTCCTATGTCACCAGGGTAGCTCTGTGAGTAAACTCCTCATCAGTGATGAGATATATGGAGATGAGTGTAGTTGAATTGGTGATCATGGTCTCAAGAAAGTGTTTCATCTTATTTTGTAGTTGCTTGTCATCCTCAAGGAGACATTCCAAGTTCGCAAACCATGTGTTCAAGATTTTGATTTTGTCTATAAGTAGTCCCCTAACTATGTTTTAGATGATCCAGGATAATGGTTTTAAAGTCAAGAATTTGATATTATATCAATATTTTGGTCAACTCTTTAATTTTATCCCTTAAATTCTACCATTGGGTGACTAAGCCCTTTACTACTATATCCTATTGGGTAAAGCTCCACAACATTCCTAGAAACACTTTTTTGAGCTGTCATTGCTAGAAATTTTATTAAATTGCTTACTAGTGGACTATATTACAACTTTTGGGTCAAATTATCTTATGAAGATAATAATTAAATCTTCCTTTGCTCAATTATAATTCTCATAGGGCTTGATTAGGGTTTTTGTGCCTTCCATGGTTTTTTTAAAGGTCTCCTTAGAGATTTAATGGTAGTATATTCCCAAACTCATATGAACTTCATGCCTCAAATTTTATTTAATCACTTATTTATACCTTTTCCTTGTGAATCTATGAAATATATTAAACTGACTAGTCCATCTTATGTGGCTCTATCATGACATCTCTATGGCATCTTTTTCATCAATATTTAAAAAATGAGTGTTGCCCTTTGAAAATACTTATTTTATTTTATGTCATCTAATTATCCCTAAATAGATCACTATATACTATTGATATAGATTTGAAATATCAAAATCCATTGGTTATCTTACAATATTTTCTATGATTATGACTCTTGTCATCAGTGTGTTCATCCTAGTTTTATTTAAAACTCCACATCGATCTCACACCATTAGATTTTGTTTGGGAAATTGAATGCACTCTATCAAATAATGATCTAAGGGATGGAATGACATTGGATTATATTTATACTTGGACTTGAGGTCATACCATTTGGTAGTCTCATGGGCCTTCTACACTCTATACTTTATCTATTATGTTAGGTTCACACACTTTCACCATATGATGGTCTCACATTTACTCATAGCTTCATTAAAAAGTCAAAATTTTCCTCACACTATTATATATAAATGTTTATGCTACACCACATACCATCGATCATGTATCACTTGTGTTTTAATCATGGACTATGTCTTGACTTTTCAATATTGATTTTTCATCATCGCATCTTTCCCATCTAATCAAAAGCATGTTGTATATCATGACGTATGGGTTTGAGAGAGATTGGTTGTGACCCCATCTCACAACATTATATTGACTTCACCTAATTAAAAATGATTCATTTATCCTATAGACAAACACAATGTTCAAGTGAGGCTTGGGAATTTTAAGACTTAGGTTTTTATTCATATTTATAAACTTGAATCAAAACCTTTGAATTAGGTCTTTACCTAGAGTTTAGCATATAATAAATGGGACCCCATAAGTAATAAAATAAATATCTTAAAGTCTTAAGATTAAAATTTTATTATGTTAATTAATACAATATAATATTTAGGATAAGGCTTTTTAAGCTAAGTTTATAACAAAAGGACCATGCATTAGTTAGACCATGCTAGTAGATAAAAGGGACCAAGTATGAATTTTTAGACTAAGGTTTGGTCATGTTGATAAACATGACTAAACCTTAGTATAAAATTTAAACTAAGTCTTGAGAAAAATTAAGTGTTCCTACATAAATTTTAATTCAATTTAAAGGGCATGAGCTAGGGTAATTAGAAGTAGGGTTTTTAGATGATCAAACATGAATTCAACTTGATTTTAAATAGAATAAAGACTATTAAAAGATCAAATTATTATTAAATCATAAACCCCAGACACTACTCATTCCAAATGGACCTCATTAGACCTACAACTAGAAAATGTAGAGATCCAATTTTATCAAGTTTAGACAAGGACAAACTAAAATCATGCACATATGTGATAACCAAACTAGGTGTGGATGATCATCAATTAAAGAAAACTATGAAAATGTTCTAGTGACACTCTGATCAAGTGAATTTTCAATTTTAGGTACAAAATTTGAACAACTTAACAAAAGGGTCCCCCTTTTTAAAGAATTGGGGTATGCTGAACTCAAAAAATGGTGACTTATGGGGGAAACATAACAATATTTTAGAATTTAGAGACTCTGGTTCAAACTAATAATTAAGTTAGTTATTCCACTTGATCAATCACCATTATTTGGATCAATTCATGGTCAAAACAAGCCTTGCATATGAAAATTTGAGATCAAACATCAAGACATACTCATGCTATGGGTGTGCTTTGATTCCACTTACTGATTACCATAGGATTTAGAGGACAACTTCTAAGTTCATGACTTTAACCATTAACATTGACTTACAACATATTTGGGTATTCATTAAGAATCATGCTTTAACTTAGGGAAGGCTTGGGCATTGATCTACTAACACTTAGGCATCCATAGCCCTAATAGAGATGTCTGTGGATACACTTAAGGCCTTGTTCCACTACCATCCAAGCATCCATACCCCGGTGGAGATTACCTGAATCACCTCTACTTATAAAGCTTTTGATTTTTGTAATAAGTTCTTATTTTTGTATTATTATTATTTTTAGGTCATTTTAGATTTATATCAAAGGTTGGGAACTAAATTATCTAGGTTTTGGGATTTGTCCAAATGTTTTATCTTTGGTTGTAAACCTTCTCCAAGGCAATTAATGTTTCTTAAGTGTAAGCATGACTATATCTTAATAATCCAATATTTCACCCTGTATGTTAAATACTTATTAGAATCAATATTAGATCAGAACAAGGCTTAAAATATAAAGGAAAAATTAATCTATCCATTATTTTTTACTATTTTATCCCAATTATAACATCAAGCTCATATTTCAACAATCCATGATCAACCAATGTTGAGAAGTTATATCTGCATTTTTGAATTGTGAAGTTCTTGAGAAATTAGGTGAAATTTGAGATAAGGGATGTCAAAAAGGACTTATTTAGAAGCAAAGAACAAAGTAAAAAAAAACAAACACACCAAACAAATAAACACCAAGCATATAAATATTTATAAACACTACTTACAAAAAAGGGATAAGAAGGAAACAAATAGGAAAGAAATTAAACTAACATCTACACTACTCCTTAAATAATCTACCTCCAAGATAAAATAGAAATTTATTTAGCCTACCATAGAATCTTGAAGCATTATTTATTCCATTCAATGATATCTACTTGTGGATAAGAGCACTTGCATGCTTGTCTCTTTTGTATGAATTAGCTTGATTTCCCACCTCTAGTCTCAAGTGTATGGATTAAAGATATGGATCCAAGGTCTAAACATCTTCTTCCCAAATTATTCTTTCTTGCATCAGGAATTCTAGCCCTAATTCATTCAAAAATTGATCAATATTTAAATAATTCACCCTCCATGGTTGGATCATGAACTTAGTTTGTATGCTTGGATTGATGTATTCATTAGAATCCAACTCATCTTGAAATGCCCCTTAATCATACTCAACTAAAAATACATGAGAATAATTTGTAACCTTACCTTTTGAATTAGGTTGATCACCTACTTCCATCCTTTTGAAGGTGTCATATGGAAATTCTTGATTTATTACACTTGCTTCATCTTCATCCTCTATGAAGAATGGAATATATTCTATCCAATTGAGTCCTAACTCATCTTTCTTTGGGATATCCATAATTACATTTTTATCTTGGAGTACCTCAATTTATTTCAATAAATCCTGGTATAAATGTTTCCACTTTTCATTATCTTTAGGGATATCATCAATTTCAGCAATGACCTCATATAAACTATCCTCATAGCTATATTATGAAGAGAGTTCATCTTGAATATGATCTTATTCATAGGGTTTCTCATTTTGAAAAAATTTCCTTCTTCTAGTGCATCTTCATGTTTATTTTCTTTTTCGAATGGAAATTTAAATTCCTATACCATGAAGGATTTAGATGTCCTTGCAAATCCAAATGTCCCTACAATATTGTCTTGATTAAAAATAATTTTAGATGCATATGCTTCAAAAATATTATAATGAAAAGCTAGATGTATATCAAAAATACTAATTTCATGTACATCCTTAGATGACATGTTAGTGTTATTACCATGAAACCTATTTATAGGTCTACTGAACCTTTGAGAAGCATAGTTTTTGTTGGAGTTTTCCCCATAAATTCCCACTTATTTTTGCAAATAAAATAAATTAGTGCTCAAATTTTTAACCATATTAAGTATGGATTCCTTCTCATTATTTAGTGATTTTGAGTTATGTACTTGATTGTTATTAATATTGGGCACCAAATATCTATATCCCTATGGAGGAAATCCATTTGTAGAATTATTCAAAAACTCCAAATTTTTGACCAAGATGGTCATGGATTAAGGGAAATTGGTTCAAAAATGATGTCTAATTTAAGGTAGACACATTTTGATTAGCGTTAGAAATGACATTCAATGCAATAAAATTGGGATTGGAATTTGGGATGGCATATGCAAGCTAACCTTGAGGTTGCATTTGATCATTGACTATTATAACTTCAACATAATCCAATGATAAAGTGTTTTTAAATCTAAAAAAACTTTTAAGAAACACATAATTCATTGGATCCAAATCATACATGTAAATCTCTAAGGTTAAAGCCTCATCAATTTTATAAGGGGCTATGGTTTTATTGAACATCTAATGAAATGTAGTGTTAAGGATCTTATAGGATCATTGGGATATCCTTTAGCTATGGTGAAATATTGGTACAAGACATAAGGATTGATGATTTTACCAAATTGGTAAATGAATATTCTATTAAAATCATTCAAACTAATGATATAATTCTCTAGAAGATTGAGGAACCATTCGTATGCAAAATATTAAAAAGTAAATGGAAATAGTCTACATGCTACATCTTCATGAGCTAAATTTATCAATATTAAAATAGGTTTAAATATTTTAAGATGTTCTTTAGTTATGTCAACATTATTAGGATTGAAAGAAGGTAATTACCTTTCAATATTTCTTGGTAAGTCATGTACCTAAATAGGCACATTGATAGAAGATCCACCTAACCATGTCATACCTTGATGAGGATCTTACTTGTGGTAGTCCAACATATAAAATATTTGAACCGTATTTGAAATATGATGTGTAAGTCTTATATTTACAAATAACATTGATTATACTTGTACATTAAGCAAATTTTGCACAAATATGTATAAAAAATGGAAAAAATCATCAATATCTAACTAAATTATCTAAAAGATATGACCAAATATGTGAATATGAATGATATGTACATTTATATGCTCAAATAAACTCAAAATGGAAAAGGATCTATCAATATTTGAGATAAACTACTATTACTAACCTCAAATGCCTTGGTTTCATATATCTTAAGCTATCTTTACCATAATGACTCATGGATCTTCAAAGAATAGTTATATTTGTCTAAATAATCACAAAGACTAGTCTAAAACCATAGAGATCAATGATCTTTACACAATTGAGTAAATAATGACACAATTGTGTAAATATTACACCAATATTTGAATATAATTCATGAGAATAAGGAAAAATACTTCAAATCTACAAATATCTCACTAGGCTCTCCTTCTAACACAAGAAAATCCCCTCTTGTTGATGCCTAAATATGTATCATAGGTGCCCAAAGTGTTTAATAAATACTTCTCATTTATAAACTCCTAAGAATTCAATGTGTGAGTTACAAGTTGTGATAATCATGTTATCTATTGATGGAATAGAGGCAAAAAAGTGATCTATTTTAAACATTTATATCAATTTGGTGGTTGGGAGCCACCATGGACAAATAGATAATCTATGTGAAATGTGAAGTATGATATACTAATAATGGTGAATTATGATCAATAACTAATATAAAGACTAATTTAAGATGGATATTTACAATGAAAATTAAGCTATAATGATCTAATTAAAAAAGGAGTAAAAGGAAAGGTAAGGTATAAACCAAATGTTGGTCTTCATTCCAAACATCATGACAAATTTCAAATATCATCTAGGCATGCATTTAATCAATGTATGACATGAATTAGCATAATATCAAATCCTATCACACATCAGGTAAAAATCTAAAGAATGTGGGAAATAATAGAAATAAGAAACAAATTTAGTTTAAAGATTTACCCCTACAAGAAAACAATGTGAGCCCAAATTCAAGAAGAGTAAGAAAATGAAATGAACCTAAGTACTTTCAATTAACCTAGTATTGGCACAAGTTAATTGATCTTCATTCAAATGTACACACCATGAATTCATAAGAACCATTTAATAATAAAAGTCAGAGCAAACAAGTGAGAGAGAGTCCAAGATAACAAAATACACAAGAAAATTTGGACAAACTTTGCATAATTCCTTTCTTATATTAATTCTCAAAATCTACAATTAGTTTTGGCTCTAAGAACTCCTTCCCCCTTTTTAAAATTGATAGTACTCATTTTATAAAATGTAAGGAAGTATGTCAATCAATAATATCCAATTACAAAAGTACAAGTGTTATAATAGTTATCCCTTATATAAAGGTTCTAGAATACACTAGACTCTTCCTAATGAACTGACCTATAAGAAATGTGTTCTATAAGTTATACATGTCTTTACAAAAGAATATTACCTCTCAAAATGTTAAAATGCTTAGTTATAAATAATATCCTTTAACCAACTATCCTTTAGGTCCCTTGTGTTTTTGAAGTCCCATATTGCTGCTATAAGATCTTCATTTCCCTCTGATGCTACTCCTCAATTAGTTCAAGGTCAACTATTGGTTTCATAAAGAGCTCCTTAATTTGACCTGATAATTTTTTAAGATCTCTATCATTTCCTCCTAAATCCTCTTTGATGCACTTGGCTTCAATAACCTTTTATTTTTCTATTCGGATCATGTCAATTACCTTACCTTTATCCATCCCAAATTTTCCTTGGTTCTTTATCCTCACTTCCTACGTGACTAGGGTAGCTTTGTGCTTAAACTCCTCATCAGTGATGAGGCCTATGGAGTTGAGTTTAGTTGGCTTGGTGATCATGGTCCCAATAAATTATTCCATCATATTTTACAACTTCTTGTCATCCTTAAGGAGACTTTTCAAGTTTCTAGACCATGTGTTTAGGCTTTTGATTTTGTCTACTAGTATTCCCATAATTGTGTTTTAGATGACCTACATTAATGGTTTTGAAATTAGGGATTTTATCTTCCATTAATATGTTGGTCAAAGATTTAATTTTATCCCTTGAATTTTTCCATTTGGTGACTAATCCCTTTTCTACTTTATCCAATTGGGTAAATCTCCACATCTTTCCTAAGAACACTTTTCTAAGTTTTCATTGCTAGAAATTCTATTAAATTACTCACTAGTAGACTATAATTTAGCTTCTAGTTTGAATTATCTTGCACATATGATAATTCAATCTTCCTTGGCTCAATTATAATTCTCATAGGGTCTAATTAGGGTTCTCATGCCAACCAAGGTTTTTATAAAGGTTTATTTACATATTTAATTGTGGTAGATTGTCAAACTCATATGAACTTCATTCCTCAGATTTTATTTAGATCACCTATTTATACCTTTGCCTTACCTTAAATCCATAAAATCTCTTAAAATGACTAGTAAAAATTATGTGGCTCCACCATGGCATCTTCATGGCATCTTATTCATCAATATTTTAAAAAGTGCACATTGACCTTTGATAATCCTTATTTAATTTTACACCATTTAGTTATCCCTACATGGATCACTGTAAACCATTGATCTAGATCTGAAGGATCAAACACCATTGGCTATCTTGTAATATTTACTATGGTTGTGACACTTGTCACTACTACATTCATCCTATCTTAGTTTAAAATTCTAAATTGATCTCACACTATCAAATTTTATTTGGGTGACTGAACATGCTCTATCAGATCATGATCTATGTGGTGAAATACCATTGGCTACTATCTGTACTTAGCCTCGAGGTCATACCACTTGCTAGTCTTGTGGGATTTCTACACTCTATACTATGTCAATTCTATCAAGTTAACACACTTTCACCATGTGATGGTCTCATATTTACTAATAGATTCATTGAAAAGCCTAAATTTTCCTTGCACTATTAGATCTAAATGTGTATATCAAACTGTATACCACTGATCATTTGGCACTTTCTCAAGTTTTAATCATGGACCATTTCTTGAATTTTCAATATTGATTTCACATCATTAAATATTCCCCATATGATCAAATGTGTGCCATATATCATAATCCATGGGGTTGAGCAAGATTGGTTATGACCCCATATCACACTATTAGATTAACTTTGCTTAAGTAAATATGGGTCATTGATCCTAAAAATAAACACAACGTTTAAGTCAGGCTTGGGAATTTTAAGACTAAGGTTTTTATTTGTATTTATAAACTCATATTAAAACCTTTGAATTAGGTATTTATCCTAATTTTAGGATATAATAAATGGGACCCCTTTAATAATAAAAGACATGGCATAAAGTCTTAGGACTAATTATTTAATTATGTTAATATATATATAATAAAAGATTTAGGATAAGGATTTTTAAGCTAGGTTTATAAGAAAGGTACCATGCATTTATTATACCATACTTGTAGATAAAATGGACTAAGGTTTTGTCATGTTAATAAACACAACTAAACCTTAGTATAAAAATTAAACTAAGTCTTGAGAAAAATTAGAGTGTTTCACATAAATTTCAATTCAATTCAAAGGGAATGAACTAGGGTAATTGGAATTATGGTTTTAAGTTGATCATACATGAATTAAACTTGATTTTCAAAATACCAAAGTTTATTAAAAGATAAAATTATTTTTAAATCATAAAACCTAGACACTACTCATTTTAAATGGACCTCATTTGACCTGTAACTAAAAAACATAGAGATTTAATGTTAGAAAATTTAGAAAAGGGCATACCATAATTATGTACAAATGTTCTAACCAAACTAGGTGTGGATGATATTCAAATAAAGACAATGTACAAACATGCTAGTGACACTCTGATCAAGTGAATTTTCAATTTCAAGGTACAAAATGTGCATAATTTAATAGCAGGGTCCCCATTTTTTAGGAATGGGGGTATGTTGACCTCAACACAATGTGTTTGATTAATTTATGCTTGGATTCAATAATAATATTTAGATTCATGTTTAATGATAATCAATCTTATCTTTAGCTATGATTGGTTGATATGATCATAATGTTGCTAAAATTTTAGAATGTTTTAGTTGCATATTTATCTTTGAATGTTTATACTCTATATAGTTGTATTTAGAAATTTTTAGGTAGGTAACTATAAACATTAGATAAAATCATTATTATAATATGAATAAATAAAACAAATAATTAAATTTATTGTTTGAAAATTATATCAAAAATATTTTATAAAACTAAGTTTAACCTAGACTTAAAGGTTACCTAGGGGGGACTTATGTTTTAAGTACCTAAGTAAATACCTAGATATGTGGTGTATATTATTTAAATGTTTGGATGTTAATGGTTAGGAATTTAAACCACTATTAAAAAAATAATTATTATGTTTATTAAATTGTTTGTGTTGTTAAACCTAATCTCTATAACCATCATCTAGTTTTGTGCTTTGTCATTCAAGCCATGCAAAACTAGCATGGTGAGGGTTTGACTACATGAAGGAGGAAATTATGGAGAGTAATTTGGTTTGGAAATTGAGATAAAAGACATGAAGAGCATGTCAATAATATATATCTTGATGGTGAGTATTTCTGGTAGTAATGGAGAAGGGGTCACCATGATCTTATGGGTTTTCAAATGCATCCAATGGTTTAGGAAAGAAATAAATAAGAGGAGAGTGTGGGTATTTAGAGCTAGTTATGGCAGACATTAGAAAGAATGAAATAAAAGAGAAGAATTTCAGTTACATAAGGAGGGTATTTACTTCAACTGTTAAGAGGTCAAGTTTGAGCTTGAAATTTACTCTATGATTTTGTCTTCATTTTATATAGTAAATAGATTAGATTGGTTTGGGGTTTTATGATTAGATTTATAAACCCTGGTAAAGGTTAGGGATTTAACCCTATGGGAGGAGTATTTTACCTAAAAAAATCAAATCCATGACTTGATTCTTGTATAAAATGAATATAAAATGATACGTTTTCAAAGTTTAAACCATATCCCAAGGGATTATTTATTTGAGTGTGATTTCACATGGTTATTTTTGAAATGTAATGTGTTATTTTGTTAAACATCCAAGTGTTTTGGAAGAGTTTGGGATGTTTTATTTAGGACTAGACACATGATTTCATGTATTAAAATAGTGAACTATGTACTTATTGTTAGTATGTATTATGGTAAGATGACTAGGTTTATACGGCTAAGTAGATCATTTGAGTTAAATGATTTTTGGCCAACTATATGGTTTTGTGTTAACTTAGTCCAAATTTATTTATTCCCTTAGTAAGTTAGTAATATCAATTATAAATATTTTGGTTTTTAGATTTGTTGGCCTTGGATTTACTATATACAAATACAAGGGTTCGTATTCTTTATAATTTTGTGTTGTTATAAACACTTGGAATTTATTTTAGGATAAACCCAGGTGGATGTTTAACCATGTATGAAAATCATAGATGTTTGTTAACAAGTCATTATAATTAAATTGTTGGGTATCCAAGTTTTTAGATGATTGATAACATATCCTTACATAAATTAGTTATTATTAGAGGACTTTTGATGCATGTATGTATCATCTGAATGCCAACTACTTATGTTATGGGTTTGATTTGATTATGAGTCAATTTTTGTATCATATGCATGGTGGGTTGAGTGTTATAGAATGTATTTATTGTGTATTCAAGTTATGTTAAATTTTGAATATTCTATTGATAACTTTGGAATTTATGCATGTATAAGTGAGCCACTTGTGTGTGAATGCATTTGAAGTTAATTATGTATTGGTTTTAATATCAACTGTGTATATAATATTAGAGTTCGATTGGGAGTAGGTTTTATTACATGACTTTATGAGGATTGTAAGTCAATTTTGGGTATGGATGGTTAAGTGTTGTTAATCAACTTAATCAACTATTTTTACATTATAATTACATCATCAAAGATATACTATGTTGAAGATATTAAATTTTCAATGAAAAATGGGAAATTATGTCGACTATTTATGTATACCTATGTATGGATAGAATATAAAGGCTTACTTTGACTATTTTAAAGGAAGTATGTTTTGGTCTATGTAGGAAGACTATTGGTTCAATTATAAATTGATTTATCAAATATATTACCAAAAACTTAATATTTTTATGTTTTGATTAATTATTAATACGTGGGTTGGGTATATATATTAAAGTTTTAGTTAATTATAAATAAACTTAGTTTTATATAATAAATGGGTTATTGTATTTATCTTAGGACTAATGACTATTTTTTCTTGAACCATATAATTATAGATAGAATGGTTCTAGAGATATAAATGCCTATTAGATTATTTTCTTATTTTAACTAGCTGAGAGTAATATGATTAATAAATATTTTATTAATGTTTATTAAAATGTTTATTTTAGTTTGATTTTATATTCCTTGAGTATTAAACTTTTAATATGAGAATAAATCATACATACATATGTACATATGATATTACTTCAGTTACACACGCACACACACACACATGCGCGCACGCGCGCACACACACACACACACACACACACACACACACACACACACACACACACACACACACACACACACACACACACACACACACACACACACACACACACACACACACACACACACACACACACACACACACACACACACACACACACACACACACACACACACACACACACACACACACACACACACACACGCATGCGCACACGCACGCGTGCATGTACACACACACACACACGCACGTGCGCACGTGCGCACGCACACACACACACACACGTGCGCGTGCATGCGTGCAAGCAAACACACACACACACACACGTGCACACACACACACACACACACACGTGTGTGTGTGTGTGTGTGTGTGTGTGTGTGTGTGTGTGTGTGTGTGTGTGTGTGTGTGTGTGTGTGTGTGTGTGTGTGTGTGTGTGTGTGTGTGTGTGTGTGTGTGTGTGTGTGTGTGTGTGTGTGTGTGTGTGTGTGTGTGTGTGTGTGTGTGTGTGTGTGTGTGTATTATGCCATTTGGTTATTAGTAGAAAAATAGTGTATAGATATAATGTACATATTAGATATACATGTTATGCATATAATTTGATATATAAATATATGTTTGTTTATAGTGAATATTTTTATTCATATTCAAACTAGATTTATATCATAAATTGATAATATCATGCTTCAGTTACTAATTATGAGTGAATTTATTATTAGATGACTAGAATAATAAATACTGTATTTATTACTATTGAATTGATTAGAATTTATTGAGAATTTCTTAAACTATGTTATTTGATATAATGCATGTGAACACAGAGTGTTTATTAGGAATTGATAAATTCTTAGATTTTATGATGATTTTTAGAAAGCAATTACATATGCAATATTGCCTTAATGGAAAATGGACATTTCATGTATTGGAACTTAGGAAATACATTTGTGAAAATAAGTTGTTATTTTACATGAGGTTATTTCTATATTTATTTTATCTAATTACCATTGTATTAAACACTAAATTTGTATGAAAAATCTATTGAATTATTTTATATGGATTATTTGGAAATCTAGTATTAATGTCACAAATGATAATTATCATGAGACATATTCTCATGCATATAATTAGAGGTTAGATTATATATGAAATTTGATTTAGTGTATATATGTAATTATGGATTATACATATAGAAGAGTATATTTTGTATTAATAGTTCACACATACATACATATGTATGTGTATGTATGTATGTACACACATAAATATATATTATGCCATTTGGTTATAATTGGAAAAAGTGGTTTTTAAATGTACATATATAAATGACCATATTAGATATACATGGTTATGCATATAATCTGATATATAAATAGATGTTTCATTTATATTTAATAGATTTATTCATATGAAAAATGGATTTATATCATAAACTGATAATATAATGATTCAATTATTAATTATGAGTGAATTGATTATTATCTGATTAGAATAATAAATGTTGTATTTATTATTATTAAATTTCTTAGAAGTCATTGAGAATTTCTTGAACTATTTTATTTGATATAATGCATATGAACACATATTGTTTATTAGGAATTGATAAATTATTATATTGTATGATGATTATTAGAAATCAATTACATATGCAATATTGACTTAATGGAAAATGAACATTAGGTGTATTGGACATTAGGAAATACATTTTTGAAAATAAGTTGTTATTTTACATGAGGTTATTTCTATATTTATTGTATTTAATTACTGTGTATTAAATATTAAATCTATATGAGAAATCCATGGAATTATTTTATATGAACTATTTATAAATATTTTATTAATGTCACAAATTATAACTATCATGAGAAAGATTTTCATGCATATCATTAGAGGATTTAATACTCAAATTATATATGAGATCTAATTGAGTGTGTGTGTGTGATTATTATTGTTTTAATAAATCATTAAACTATATGAAAACTTTGGAAAAAGTAATGTTTCTAGTTAACATTATCATTTCACCTATTTAATTATTTTCATGTTTGAATGATGTCATGTTAGAAATAGAATTATTTATGATATGTTGTTGCATGTAGTTAAAATATTATAACACACAAGATGTAGTTGAATTCATGATACCTATACCATTATCATCTTCTCATCCATGAAGGGAGGGAAATTACCTAGTTTGGAATTATGTGGGGGATCTATGGTCTATGGTTGGTGTGGAAGAACACTCTGATGATGCTCTCTCTCCCCTCCAGAAATCAATAAATACAGACTCTTTATTTTACTTATTTACATATAATGAGTTATGGACAGTCATTGGTTCTATGGAACCTTATATTTATTAAATTCACTATGTTGTATAATTATTATATTATCATACTTGATGAATAGTAATTTGGATTTGCTTAATCATATCATATTATTGTATTAACTTTCAACATTTGGTTGAGTTGTTATTAATTTAGTAGTTATACATTTATGATGGACTATATTTGTATTTTTTTGTCTTTGTTAATATTATTATTATCTAAATGAATCATATAAGTTTTATTATTAAAAGATACATTGATCTAAAGATCATATTAACTAATCTATGTGAATAATCTAACTTTATTATTAAGTCATTTTTTAAAAAAAATTACCTTTATTTGAGTCAAAACTAGTGGGGTCATAATAAATAAAGGGTTCTTCCATAACCTCTTGTTCTATAGGTTCCTCTAATGTATCTATACCTATAGTAGGCTATCCTTGGTTGATACTTCTAAGAGTATCTAAAACACTTATGTTTACATCATCCTCTTCACATAGTATATTCTAATGTCTCTAGAGCTCCAACATGCTATACTTGGTTGAGACTACCAAGATCCTTTGCATCACTTATATCTAGATCATGATAAGCCTTTTTAAAAAATAATTTTCAACTCATGATTGCTTATACCTAGTCACCTTGGTGACATCATATCTATTTTTTGTTTGTTTAAAAATACATCCAAACAATACACATACCTTTTTTAGAAAAGACCCCTTTTTAGCAAGTCCTTATTTAGAGGAGTCTTATTTTTAGGAGTTGATTGAAATGATATATAAAACTTAGAAATAATACAAATTATATAATAATGAAATAAAACTATCTTGAATTACATGTGGTTTGTCTTTCTTCCTAGTTCTTCTATTTGTCTTGTGATAAAAAGACCACATATGTTAATTCATAGTTTTATACAAGTCAACTAGGGGTACTATTTTATTATTTTGTTCCCTTAAAAAGTTACCATTTGCTAGTTTTAAAAAAATTTAGACCATATATATATATATATATGTATATGTATATAATTTTTTGTTTTGTCCTTTTTTTGGGAAGAGGACTACCATTTATTGATTTTCAATCCCCCTCTTTTATTTGACTAAAAATATCATTCTTTGGTTATGATGGAAAAATAAGGTTCTTACACAACTAAATTATTTATGAGATTGAATATATTTAAAGAATTCATATTTACTTGGAGGCTAATGACATAGATTTAACCTTTTTCCTTTACTAAGATTGTCTTCTTATTTCCATCAATTAGAGATAATTGAATTGATCTGTTGTTAAAAATATTTTCTATTTTATAAGGACATATCCATCTAGTACAAAGTTTTTCTTTTAATGTTGTTACCTTTAATAAAAAAATAAGTCTAAATATCCCTCTCTAAATGTTTCTTCCTTAATGTGATTATCATGCCATGCTTTCCTCTAATGATGAATAAGTTTTGTTTGATGTAATGCCTCTAGTCTCTTCTCCTCAAGTTTATTTAGTTGAATAATTATATCTATTTGTGATTCATCTAGATATATCCCTACATCCATTGTTGTTGTTATTATCTACAACTCTAATTTAATTAAAGGTAATGGATTCTTATCATAAACATTTTCATATGGAGAAAATCAAGTGGAGGTATTCCATGTTGTGTTATAAGCCCATACTAATTTAGGTGGCTTCTATGCCAAATCATTTATACTAATGTTCACTATCTTGTCAATATGTTCTCTACTTATCTACTAGTAACCTCAACTTGACCATTGTCTTGAGGATGGTATGGTGATGACTTATTGTGGATGATTTGGTAGTGTTTTTTGAAATATTTGATCATGTTGCATGTAAATTGAGGGTTTTGATATGATAATTTATCTTTATACTACAAAACACACATGATACTATAGCACAAGAAATCAAAAACTATTTATTAATGATAAAATGTTATAGATCAAACTTATGCCCATTTGGTGACATAATCAATACATATTAAGTTTTACTCATTTCCTTGAGATGGAGGATCAATGGGACTAATGAAATAAAATCCACATTTCTCAAAGGGTCCTATAACCACTTGAGGATAGAGGGGCATATCATTGGACAATGTGGGTTTCACCATCATTTTGTAATGATCACATTGCCAAATACATCTTTTCACATTTCTATGAAATGAAGGCTAATAATATCCAACCCCAAGGATCTTATAAATAGTAATTTTGGCTAAATAGTTTCCTCCTCTTGGTTCATCATGGAAAGTTATTAGTATATCATAAAATTCATCTTATCTTACACACCTTTTATATGTAATCAAAATTTCAATGTATGTATTAATCAATCCTAGATCAGATAAGAGAGATCACACCTATACTTTAAATTGGGGCACACACTTGTTTAGTGGGAGCATGACCAATATGAGGATCCACTAGACTTGATTGAGATCACTTGTATCATCTATCATAACACATCATGATAGGTAGGGTTTTAAAGCCTATAGTCTACAATAATCACACAACAACCCTAAAATAGTCCTATGGTTTCTATATTCACTTATGATAATAAATAAGAAAGTAATATAATCTAATAACAATAAAAGTAAACTAATCTAGTGCTCACCAAATATTGTGGCACAAAGTAAGGGGTTAAATGCAAGGCAATCAAATACATGTGTAGGGAATTTAAAATAAATTAAGTATGAGTAATACCCTAATACATGGAATATGAGGAGTAATATTATTTGAGCCAATACTTATGCTACTTATATCTACTAAAAGAGATGAGAACAAAGTTAGAATATACTTACAAAAATGTGAACACATTATGACTCAATCTCTCCCTTGGATAATGGGGCTTCAAAAGAGGTTGTTGTGTTTTGTAAGGATCACTTTGGTATACCAAAGCATGCAATACCTATCCATAAGACTAAGATTTTCCAAATAAGAAACCTAAGCTAAGATTCATCAAGTAAAATATTGTAAGAATAGATTGTGAAGAAGCATGAGAAAATAATAACTCTTGATTTCCTTCATATGGAAATGATAAAAATGACCTTGTATATATAGGAGTATCTACCCAAAAATAACTTAGACATGTCAGCGATGTTAGGTTGATCAGGTTGACCTAGCACATTATCAAGATAATTCTTGAAGTTTGTACTAGGTTAGCTAGATAGAAACTAGGCCTAAAGAGCTAAAGTGATGCTAGAATATGCTCGGTAAACCAGGTCAACCTAGCTTATTACACTTGTAAAAAGGGTACTAATCAAGGTAAAGAAGGATAGAAAGAGGAAAATACTAGAGGAATGTGCGAGGAAGGAGAGATAACTTAGGAAAAGGTTTTAGGATATGAATGGATAAGGAATAATATGGAAATAAGGGATAATAATCTTATGAATCATTGAAGGTCTAACCACCCCTTTCTTGATGCACCCCTTACGGCATGCACTTAGAGATATTGAGTCGTGATGGGTTCCTACAAGATGTAAAATGTTAGTAATCGATAAAAGTGTAAAAATATTGTGTATACGTATGCCTCACTCAAATTTAATCATGTGTCACTAAGGTATAATAGAGGATGGTGCTTTGATAAAGACATAAGGACACACACAATGATGATGCTAAAAAAAGAATTATAGTATTTTAAAATTCATAAAATAATTGAAATTAGATGATAGAAAAGGAAACTAACTAAAAAGTAAATAACTAAAAATTAAATGATGCATACCTTAACTTACCTTTATCATGGGATGTTTGTTAATATGTTTTATTTTTGATTATAGAGGGAATAGATACTACTTTGGACAAACCCAAAAATACAAAATTAAGGAGCAAAAACAATAAAAATGTAATAAAATCCAAGATAATTGGTGCTATGTGGATGGGATATACTTGGGAATTTGATAATTTGGGTGAAAAGTGCTATGTTAGACCAAATGACAAAGTCAAACAAGGTTAAATTAGGTAACCAAAAATCCAAGGCTACTAAAAACCAAAAAACTCAAACAAGTAAACCTCAAGTAAGAAAATAAAAACTCACCAAATCAAATCAAGAATACATGTCAAACAAGATGGTAAAAAGAGGATTCAAAAATAAAAATGGTAAAACAACATTGATGAGTGAGCATTAACAATTCACATATCTATCATTAATGGAAAAAGGGGATGCATAAAAGGGAAAACAACATGGTTGGGTGGATAGTAGCAATACACATCTCATGTAATAATGGGAAAATGGTGTGAACTTAGGTGTCCACAATAGTAAAACAACAAAATCAATATAAATGGGAAAAGGGAAGAAAATTAGTTTTAGTAAATATATAGAACATGATGAAAATGATCCATAGTTTCTCAAACATGTTATTTTATTTCTAAAGATAGATAAGAATGAAACAAAGTAGTGTTAGCATGTTTTTAAGAAATGAAGAAAAAGAAATTTAAAGAAGAGGGGAAATAGATATGAAATCACAATTTGTCTATCAAGGGGGGAAATGAAATGGGGTGGAGGGGAGAATGAAATAAAAACCAAGGTAGAGTAACTCTTTATCAAAGTCAAGAAACTCAAATTTGGTTTGTCAAAACAAGAGGTCTATTGACCTTAAGGACTCTAAAGAACTTTTCTTAGCTACACAAGTCTTAGGTAAAAAAATGGAGTATATAGATCATACCATGAAGGTTATATGCATGAAAAATTAAAATGGACCTACATCCCCATGACATGTTCCCCACTCCTCATGACCCCTTATAAATTCATCAATATACTATGAAGATTGGGTACTTGCATGAGAAAGTAGGTAGCACTATAGATTTTTTTAAATCCCCTATTCTAGTCTACTAGCCTACTGCACCCCAAAGGACTTCAACTCTCTGTGAAGCCAACTATGGATTTTGAACTTTGATTAGAGATAGGATATTTTCTTGTAATCACATCTTTTGGTGTAATTAGACTTTTAAGATTTGTATGTTGTCTTTTAGATATAATTACCTTTTGTTTTCAAATGATTGGCTTTTAAATTTTTTTTTAAGTTCCTCCTCCATATAGATTTGGAAGAACAAAAATGGGTGCTAAAGATGAATTTCATTTGAAAAATTTAGGACAAAGTTGATAAGAAAGAAAAAATCAAAGAGCATAGGGTCTAAGTTTCTCATAAATCTAGGTGAAATAAAAATGTTATCTCAAGTTCAACCTTGTGTTATCCAAATGTGGAGGTGAAATAAAGGGGAAAATCAAGAGTAAAATGACACATGTAACAAATTTTAATTTATTCAAATTGAAAAAAATGTGACAAAGGGCAAAAAGGAATACAATGATAGAAAAGGTGTGATTCCTTATCATAAGACTACATGAAGTGAAGGAAAACATGCTAACATAGATTGATTATTAATTCCATCTAGCAAAAGCAACAAAAGCTAATGTCTAAATAAAAATGATCATAATGAACATGAAAATAAGGGTAATTTTATAAGGAGGGCCAGGTTTTTTTCATGGTCTTACTAAGCAACTCACAAGAATAAAACCCAGGCGATGCCAAAACAAAATTGACAAGTAGAAAAAGAATGAAAAGGAAGGGAAATATGGTAATTTTTTAAGGAACATTGGGTCTTATCTACATTATTATAAATCAACTCACAAAAGTAAAGCCTAAATGGCACCAAATCAAAATTGGCAAACAAAAGGAGATGTAAAAATTAAGATAATGAATACTATGGTACATCTAGAAACCAAAAGACTAAAAGAGATAACTAAAGGTTTGAAAAGGAAGGAAATGAAGACTATGGTACATCAAGAAATGAAAAGACCAAAAGGAAAGACTAAAGGTTTGAAAAGGGAAGAAATCGATGCATAGGGAGAGACCCATACTAAAGTAACCTACAAAAATATTTTAGATAGATATATAAGGAAATAATGAAAAGAAGGGAAATGATTAAGTAAAGTATTTCTTAAAGAATTGAGCATTGGTAGGCTCTTTGAAAACATGGCCTTCATTAGTTTGAAGGCGATAAGTACATGGACCAATAACATCTTTAACTAAGTAAAGACCCCACCATTTATTAATTTACTTACCCTCTTTATCATAGGTGTAATATAATTTAAGGATAAGATCACCAACATTTAATGTGCATTTTTTAACACGTTTGTTATGTTGTCTAGTGATGTGAGCCTTGTATTGACGATTATGATCAAAGGTAAAAATATGATGTTCATCAAGTAGATCAAGAGCATGAATGTGATCCTCATACAGTTCTTCATTGATAATGATTCCATGAAGAGATATACAAAGAGAAGGAAGCTCAACTTTAAGAGTCAAAACTGACTTAGAACCATAGACTAGAGAAATGGAGTTTCCCTAGTGGTAGTATGAATACTAGTCTGATAGGCCCAAAGTGTAGGATAAAGATGAAGATGCCAATCCATGTGGGTTTCATGAATTTTATTTTGAATAATTTTATTGGTGGCCTCAACTTAACCATTAAATTATGGATGATAACGAGTGGAAAAATTATGATTGATTTTGAATTTGGTACAAAGTTGTTTAACATGTTTATTTTTGAAATTACCACCATTGTCAGAAATGATGGTGTGAGGAATACTAAATAAATAAATAACTTGGTTGAGAATGAATTTATATATAGGAGTACTGTTAACATTATTAATGGGAATGGCTTCAACCCACTTGGTAAAGTACTCGATGGCAGTGATGATGAAGACATGCCCATCTTAGGAATGAGGAAGCTTGCCAATGACATAAAATCCCCATGTGGAAAATGGCTAATGAGATTAAATAACTTGAAGTTTTTATGGTGGTAAATGAATGAGGTCGTCATAAATCTCAAAAATATTACACTTTGGTAAAGCATGTAGTGATGACTATAAAATAGATGGTGAGGCAATCATGCTCAACTTTAGTATAATGTGTTTCATAATTGATAAGGCCTCAACTAATGTAATAGATGGAATACTCCTTACATGTATCATCTTGTTAGGAAATAATTAATATAACTAAAATAGGTGTGGAATAAGTATAAAGAATCAAGGGCTGATCATTGAGAGGATGGAGCATAGGTGGATGAAGCAATGACTCTTTCATGTTGTTAAATGTTTTTTGACATAGATCCATCCATTTTAAAGCTTTACCTTTCTTGAGAAGGGAATTGATGAAGTGAATTTGATAAGCCATATTAGGAATAAATCATCTAATTACCCCAATCTTGCTTAAATAGGTATGTTTTTTAGGAATAAAATGAGGGATAGGCATGTTGATAATAACATTAATCTTGGCTAGATCAACATCAATACCATGGACAGAGACTAATAATCCTAAATTTTTTCTAGATGTAAATCCAAGGACACATTTTAAAGGTCTATGTATAAATTTATATTTGATGAGATGATCAAAGATGATGGCAAGATCAGAAAGATGATTTGTGTGATGCTTGGATTTAGTGATAAGATCATTCACATATGTTTCAACAATTTTATGGATGAGATCATGAAAGATATGATTCATTTCATGATAGTAAGTAGATATAAATTTTTTGAGACTAAAGGGCATTTTAACATAATAATAGGTGCCCCTTTATGTGATAAAATTAGTCTTATGTTGGTCCTTAGGAGCGATATGAATCTGATTATATCCTAAAAGGCCATCCATAAGAGAGAACATTTCATATCTAGTTGTGTAATTATAAATCACATATATTGAAGATAAAGGAAAGTTATAATGAGGACAAGAAAGATTAAGATTGTGGAAACAAATGTGAATACAAATGGCCATGGTGACCTTCTTCCACATAGAAACAATATTGGAAACCCATTAAAAATAATCCATAGGTTTAATAAATTTAGCATCAAAAATTTTGATGATTTCTTTATGGCATAAGTTGGTAACTTCAAGAGGAAACATGTGTTTCTTTTGATGTATAGGTTTGGCATCATGATAGGTAATGATGTTATGGAATACTATGCTAGGGTCAATGCCATGTATATCTTGGTAAGACCATGTGAATCCCTCTTGATACTTATCAAAAAATAGATTAAAATTATCATGTTTAGAAGGTGAAAGTTATTTGGAAACTTTAATTGGTCAAGGATAAGATAGATTACCATAGTCACTATGATTTTTTTCTTCAATAAGCATGGCACTACTATCTTGATAGTGCTAGGGTACATTGGGTAAAGATGAAATTGGATTAGATTTAGGATCAATGTTAGCAACAAAGTCATTAAAGCAAGGAGTTTTATTTTTTAAATTTACAAGTTTATGATGTTTTCATGAGAGTTGTGTTTCTTGAGCATAAAACATATCCAAAATAGTTTCATCACTAGGCAAGGTAGGAAGAGTACCACAATATTCGACATCTACTTCTAGATCTAAAATTTGATTGCCATGTTGATCATATTAAAAATGTATTGGATGGACATTCGTTGCCTTTACATCAAGTGTGATTTTAAGAGTAAAATAAATAGATGGAGAGATGATCAGAGAATAATTAGATTTAATTGGATAATCTAAAGGAGGTAAAGAAGATGAAATCACTTTCAGAGGTTCAAAAGGCATGATTTGCTCTTCCACCCATGGAGAATCAATAAGAGGAGGATTGATAGGAGACACATAACCCTCAGGTTCTAACCTATGACCTTTAGAAATGGTATGTACATCGTGATTAAAATCATGAATTTGAGCAAAGGCCTTTTGATAATGTAAGACATCCAAGTCTCTAAATTGAGCTTGGGCCATGATATAGTTTTCATCATATGTGGGAGAAATTATGCATGCTTGGGATTCAAGAGGATCTTCAGATTGTGAAATCCAAAGATTAATAATTGTTTAAGGAGTCATGATGAGGGGATATAGAAAAATCTTAGCCACTCTAAATTCATTGAAATCAAAATTATCTATAGGTAAATATGGGTCTTGGGTAGTGCATGGACGGGGAAAATCAGTAATCTCATCTATGAGAGGAATGGTATGATCTTTGGGTAAGAGGGAAGGTGGAAACCATTTTGAAATATATAGAGTAAATTTCTTAGCATTGAAAGTGTGTTGTAATTCATTATGCTCATCATTATCAAAATCCACAAGAGTAACTTGTAAATCAAGATTCATATTGATGAACTCAGACAAAAGCACACTATTGATTTTAAGAATCATGGGAACATAATATTGTGATTTAGGATTAGGTAATTGGATACTCCATGGGTTTGGATTGGCTTTATGCTTATAAAATTTTCCATTATGTATAAATTTAATTCATTGACTACTGAAAGAAATAATGGCCCTCATTTGATGAGTCTATAGATGGTAAAGGAATATGTTATAGGATAAAGTAAGATCAAGAACCATGAGTTTGGTTTGCATGGTCTTAGGACCAATAGTTAAGGGAAGCCATATAAAACCAAGTGGATTTTTATTAGTCTTATCAAAACCATGGAAAGTAAGATGGGTTTATTTTAGATGACTTTTGTTATAACTAAGTTGTTGTAAAAGCCATAAAGAAGTCACATTAATACCAGAACCTTCATCAAATATTTTTTTTGAATAAGGGTGGTATTAATGCCTATCTTAATGAAAAAAGGTAGATCATCAGTGCAAAAGAGGATTTCATCATTAATCATGTCCTCTTCAAGGAATTTAATGGAAGGTTTGGAAGGAAGACACATAGATTTAATGGTATTAATGTTTGTTGGTTGAGAATCAATAGAAGGTGGTTCTTCATCTAAAGAAGATGGGTCTTCAATATCTTGAAGTTGCATAAGGAATTTATGATGATAAGGTGAATTAAAAACCAACTCCATGAGAGTAATTTTTCATGGCATAGACTTAAGTTCTTATAGTAAATTCCAATGATATTTAGAAGAGGATCTACAAGGTTTAAAAGATGAAAAATTAGATTTTGGAGGAATATATGTGGTTGGAAGATTAGAAGGAGGAAATTATTCCTCAGGTGCTTTTGAATCAATATTGATAGTGGTAGTATCTTTAATCAATTATTCTTCCAAATAAGGTTTCTTAGCCTTGGTCATAGGATCTTTATGTGCTAGCTTCCTATGATAATTAACCTTAGCTGTATTGACATATTGAGAATTGTTAAGGTATTGATCATAATCAACATCAATTGCACAAACATCTTTAAAAGTTTATTGGTTATGGGAAGAATATTTTTTATTATTATTAGATGTAGAGGCGTCATTTTTGAAAATCATTATTGAATTCTTGATGATGGTTCTTAATCATGGTTTCATGGTCTAATGAATCACCAATCATGTATGAAATAGAACATTTATCAAGCCCTCTACAAGACTCATGAGAATTTCCAACATCAACTTGAAATCGATAAAAGATATTGGGATCATACCATTTAGGAGGAGCATTAGGATATATGAAAGGCTTAGAAAGAGGTAAAAATTGTCTCATTTTATGAATTGAAAGAGGTGTGTGAGACAATGAAGGAACATCATTTATGGCAACACTAGGTTTGGTTTGAGAAGTGTTACTAGTGATAGCATTGGATGTTTGGAAAGATCCTTTAAGGATTTTAGAATTAGGTTCAAATTGCTTCATAATAAAATATTGCCATTTAGCTTGGTTAAGAGCTTCATTAAGAGTTTGAGGAGCAAAGGTTCGAACCTTGTATTGAAGGGTAGGGGTTAAAGCTATGATAAATAGTTTAAATAGGTTATCATCAGACATATTATGATCAACTTTATGATCTAAGGATCATATTTTAAAAAGTCATTAGCAAATTCATTATGTGATTGTTTAGAATTTATGAAATGGCTAAGATAGTTTTCAAGAAGATCATTATGTTGAAACTCTTTAACTAAAGGATTGACCAAATATTCAAGTTGCAAAATCTAATGTTGAGATAATTGATTATAACATTCTAATACATGACTGATGAAGTTTTTGACTATGATTTTAGTAGTGGAAAATGTATTAGTTTGGATCCACTCTTTGTATAGATTACCAAAGGCTTTAAGAAATGAGGTGGGGTTTTTAGTCCCATCATATTTAATAGTTAGTGATATGTTAACAATGTCAATAGATACAATGAAGGTAGTTAAAGGCTCATTTTATATAGTTTGAAGCATTTTTTTTATTCATTATTGGTTGAGGAATAATGTTACTTGAGGAATCTCTAAGAGGTGGAGGAATGTAATTAGGATTAGCTTGAGGATTCATGATTGGAGGTTGATTAGACACATTGATCAAATGTTGTTGAATTTTCATCATTTGATTGGTATTAGAGTTTTTCATAATGTTCATTTGTTGAATCACTTGGGATAATAATTGAGTTGTATCCGATGGTGGGCTGGTGTTGGAAGGAACATTTCCCATATTAGTGTTGGAGGGAATATTAGAAGAAGAGTTAATAGTGGGATTATTAAATAAATTTGAGTCAATCACTCCCACATTAGTTTGAATATTTTGAAAAGGTTTTTGGTAGGTGAAAAGAGGATTAGACCCATCAACCTCATCTTGAAGTGTTATTTAAACCATGTTGAAATTTGTAGATGAAGGAAGAGAAGAGGTTCCCTAAGAGTGATGGTGTTCTTGTGAGGTAAATAAAGGGATAAATCAACACCCTATATAGGATCTAAATGGATTAACACTATCCAAAAAGATTATGATAAGGGACCTCATTTTGATCAAAGAGAAATGAATAGTATGCAAATCAGAAAGGATGAATAACCAAGTTGAAAAATATGAGAAGCATAAAACAAAGCTACGTCAACCAGGTTGACCGAGTGGAAAAAGTAGACCTATAGATTGTGCTAGGTTGACCAAGTTGACCTAGTCCAGTGAATAAAATTAGAAAAAATAATTTGGGACATTGTAGAGTTGAGATGGTCAATGTAACATAGCATAAAGGGAAAGGAAAAAGGATTGCTAATAAGATGAGAAATTAAATAAGGTATGCCTGTAGCTATTCTAGAAAAGAAGATATTTAAATGAAATACAAATTCAACTGAATTGATGTTGGCTAATCCATTGTTATATATAAATGATTAAAATTTTGAAACAAAAGTATAAAACATAGTATAAATAGAAACTAACCTTGGTGTTTTGAAGATGAAAACAAAATAGATAACTGACATGTAACCTTGGAGAGAATTGGTCTAATTTATAGAATTGGGTCGAGCTAGTTGACCAAGTGAGACAAAAACCTACTGTAAAAGCTAAAAAAGTGTGCTAAGTTAACATAGTTGACCTAGTAGATTGAACTAGATGTTTGGAAATGAGCTAACTCAAGCTGGTCAACCTAGTTAATTGTACTACAAATATGGAAGTCTTGAATTTGGTACCTATACTATGAATCCTAAATACAAACCTACTATAAAGTGGATGTAAATGTGCTAGGTTGACCTCATTGACCTAGTAGGCTGAGAAAAAGTATGCAAAGTGTTGGAAACCTAGGTTGGGTCAAGGTGGTCGATCCAGTTGCACGTTCCTACACATAAATAAAAATAGATGTGTAGATATAATCGAGCTAACAAGTCAAAATATATGATAGAAAAGATGATAAAATGAATAAAATAAGTGAAATAAACCCTAAAAGGGTTTGATTGACATCAAGTTCACTAGAATATATGTAATTAAAATTGCATGGTATGCATGAATAAATCTTAGATCAGATATGATAGATCACACCTACACTTCTGATTGGGGCACACACTTGGTAAGTGGGAGCATGACCAATATGAGGATATTCTAGACCTGATTAGGGGATCACTTGTATCATCTATCACAACACATCATGCTATGTAGGGTTTTAAAGCCTACAATCTAACACAATCACACAATAACCCTAAAAAATTCTTGTGGTTTCTATATTCACTTATGATAATAAAAAAGAAAGTAAGCTAATATAATAACAATAAAATTAAACTAATATAGTGCTCACCAAAGCTTGTGGCACAAATTAAGGGGTTAGATGCAAAGAAATCAGATACATGTATAGGGAACTTCAAACAAAGTAAGTATGAGTAACACCCTAATACATGGAATATGAGGAGTAATATTATTAGATCCAATGCTTATGATACTTCTATCTACTAAAAGAGAGGAGAAAAAAGTTATAATATACTTACCTAAATGTGAACTCATTGTGACTCAATCTCTCCCTTAGCCAATGGGGCTTCACAAGAGGTTTTTGTGGTTCATAAGGATCACTTTATTAGTCCAAAGCATCCAAGACCTATCCACAAGACTAATATTCTCTAAATATGAAACCTAAGCTAAGAATCCTTAAGTAGAATGGTGAAAGAGTAGATTGTGAAGAAGTGTGAGTGAATAATAACTCTTGATTGCCTTCATATGGAAATGACTGAAATGACCTTGTATATATAGGAGTGTTTGACTTGAAAATAAATTGGATATATCAGTTGTTCTAGGTCAATTCGGTAAACCTAGCACATTATAGAGATAATGCCTAAATTTTGTCCTAGGTGATCTAGATGGAAAATAGACCTAAAGAGCTAAAGTGACCCCAGACTATGCTAGGTCAACCAAGTTGACCTAGCTTACTGAATAGGTAAAAATGGTACTAAGCAAGGGAAAGAAGGATAGAAAGATGAAAATACTAGAGGAATGTGCAAGGAAGGAGAGATAGCTTAGGAAAGGTTTTAGGATTTGAATGGATAGAGAATGATATGGTAATAAGAGATAAAAATCTTGCAAATCACCAAAGGTCTACCCACCCATTTCCCAGTGTACCCCTTAAGCCATGCACTCAAAGAGATTGAGTCATGATGGGTTCCTACAAGATTTAAAGCTTTATTAATCAATAAAAGTGTGACAATATTATGTTTATACATCTTTGATGTACCATATTAGGTCCATATTTAAACAAAACACCATTAATCCATTTATAGTTAGCACTAAATTTAACCAAATGTTTCCTTTCTTTATGTTTAAAATCACAACAAAATTTTAATGTGGCTAGATATTTGGTCATATCATTGAACCATGTTGTGTGTGTTAAAACTATGAGTAACTGATCATTTGGAAAATTTTCCTCTACTAGCTCATCTTATCATAAAACATTCAACCTTGATAAGAAGTTAGCAACTACATTAGCCTTTTCTGCTTTATCATGTATTGTAATATCAAATTCCTAGAAGAGTAGTAACCATCTAATGATCTTACCTCCCACCACTAGTTTATCATTATATGCCTTATAGATAAATGATATGTGTAAATAAATATTTTATATCCAGTGATGTAATGATGAAACTTGTTCATGGCATAAATAACATCTAGGATCCTTTTCAATAGTGGTGTATTTTTTTATAGTAGGAGTTAAATTATTACTAATTTAGTAAATGGAACACATCTTACCTTCCTCAAATTTGCACTTAATGATTTAACCATAACATTATTAAGGTCATCTATGTGTATGTGGAAAGGCTTCTCCTAATTAATACCTCTCAATATTGGGGTATAAAATAATTTTTATTTTATCGATTTAAAGTCCTACTTACACTTATCAATGCATATAAATTCACTATGCTTAGTGAGAAATGAAAAAATAGGTGATACTATCTTATTAAAATATTATATAAAAATCCTATAGTATCATATATGTCTTGAAAACATTATGCTATCAACTTGATTCTTAGGTTTAGGAAACTATGATATCACTTCAACATTTTTAGGGTCAACTTGGATTCCCTATGTTGAGATGAGTTTACCTAAGACTATTCATTAATCCACCATCATCAATTTTTTTCATGCCTTAGGTATAATCTATGTTGTTCACACTAGGTTAACACTTTATATATATTGTTTAATGGTTCATAAAAATAATCACCATGCACTTCAAATTCATCCATGTACACTTCAACACACTCATCTGTAAGATCAACAAATATAATTAAGTTTTCTCTTTGAAAATTTGTTTGTGCATTGTATACGACAAAGGGTAAAACTATATATGAAAATTTACCCCAAGGGCATCTAGAGGTTATTTTATCCTAGTCTCTTGGATATACCCTTATTTTATTGTGTCCACTAAACCCATCCAATAACGAAATACATTTCTTCCTAGCTAAGTTATCTAAGACTTGGTCTATGCAAATCAAAGGAAAGTATTATTTCAAGTAAATTATATTGAACTCCATATAATATACACATATCCACTACATTATATGTTTATTTAGTACTATTAAAAGTGGTGAGACCCATTGACTATCTAATATGACATAGATAAATCTTACATATAGTAGTTTTTTTATTTCTATTTTGACCATATCTCTAGGTGCTAGATTGATCCTTCTTTATGGTTATCTTAATAGTTTTATATTTTTGTGTAAATGTGAAAAGTAAAAATAATTGGGTGAATGGATTTCATGTCAATATAATCCAAATAAAATGATTTTTTATGACTTTTTATAATGTAAAAGACCTTAGGTTCCCGCTCATTGTCTATTTAACTATTTTTGTTTAATATTTTTCTTGGTTTGATTGCTAGTTGTTTGTACTTGGATAGATTTAAATAACTTGCATATATTCACTCATTAGAGAGTTTAAAGGAAAGGATGATGTTTTAACATGTGAAAGATAATTATATATTTGATAAATGATTCCCCTTATAAAATCACACCTGTTAGGGGACAACAAAAAGATGAAATAAAATTTTCTTGATTGCTGTGTGCCTAGCTAACAATTATTTATTGGAGAGCTATGTGATTATAGTTTTCATCTTGAGAGTCATCAAGGTTGTTTTGGTATCCTTTTAAAGATGGTATGGTAACTTATAAATTCAAATTGGGTATCTCTTAAGCTAGACTAACTTCTTTAATGTAATTTATTAACTCTTCCAACTCATTCAAATGGTTTTTGATTGATACCATGGTCAAAGAGGAAAGAATATTTTTATTTATCTCCAATTAATTTACCCATAATTGATATGTAAAATATATATATGTTTTTTTAGGTTGATAAAAATAAGTTTTATTTGCTTTTAATCCATTGGATATGGTCATATCTCCAAATCTACAATATATGAGTGCTACAATTGTGGAAAACCATGGTGTCCCTAGGATTAATGGATAACATAATTTTTCACTCTTTTGATGAAGTATCATGAAATCCATGGGGTATTCCAAAGATTTTACTATTACTAAGACATCCTCTATACTCCAGTTTGACAGTGGATTGATCAACCATTTATAAGACTATATTGGTTGGTTACACTCTAATTAAGGAGAGTAATTTCAATGTGTCTAATGTCATAACATTGATAATAAATTAGAATTCCACTAACACATTAGGAATTTTCTTATTTATTATAGATACAATGATAAATGGAATCCTAGGATCTCTATATTTTGGTAATATTAGTTTTCCTGCTAAGAGGCCAAAATGTTTTACATCAACATGTATGGTCTTGGGATATTTATTTCTTTTCCATATGGTTTTAATACACAAAACATTCATGATTTTATTTGGAATTTATATTATTTATTACAACATTGATATCTCAATGCTTAGTTTTCTTAGTTCTTAGACTAAGTCATATTCATTTTATTCATTGTTTCCTTAAGTCTTTTAGGAAAAAGAATTGGTGGAGTAGTTTCTTAAGATTTTTATTTTTGTTGAATGCTTTAATTATTTTTTATTAGATTAGTAATAGGTATTAAACTTTATTTTTCAATCAAAATTTTTGTAATGGTGATTAGAAGACTAGTCAATGTCTTACCTGAACATAATTGAACATTAATAAAGTGTAATTAACGCCTATAGTTACTTTTTTCCAGTACCATAGACAAGGGTTCCTTGAATATTTTTGGGGTTTTATAATAGTTGTGCAGGAAATTAATGTTAAGTTACTTCTTCAATTTATTTAGGCTAAGTAGGCAAAGGAGGCATCAACACTTGTTGAGGTGGAAACCTCCTTTGTTGATTGAATATTGGAGGTACCCATTATTTATTTGTTTTTTAAATTCTTTTTTACTAGTTTTATGTGATACCCATGGATGTGGTGATGTCCATTCTTGTGGAGGCCAAGTTGGTGGTCCCCATATTGTCTAGTGATATTCAAAGCCAAACTAATAGACTCTAGATCCAAATTGGTAATCCATATATCTAGACTAGAGATTATCATAGATGGTATAATATGATATTTATTAAGTCCTCTTTATTTTAAAAAACACATTATTTGTCTCTAGTACATATAGATGATCTGTATACACAAAATTGATGTCTTTTTATTTAAAAGGTTAGAGTAAAGTGGTGTAAATAGGAAATATTAACTTGCACAAAATAATCAAGTCAAAGTACTCATTTTATGCTTTGAATTAGTAATGAGTTATTTAATGCACATATAAATCCACACAAAATTAATATTCTTTAGAAAAAAATGATATCAATACTTAGATATAATGAGCCATTTTATGGGCTCAATAAATTTCAGTAACTAACATGACTATAATGACATGACCCTCAATGGTATAGGTGGATTTTATCCACGTGTTTTTACTAGACCCTAATTAATATTATAAATTATTCATACTAAAATAATGAAAAGACTTGATTAGTATGCTAAGAGAATTCGTGTTATAGTTGATTGGTTAAAGAGACTATAACTACATGTGTCACCTTATATTACTAACCAAATCATTTTTACACCACCTAATCAACCCAAGATGATGCTTATAGGGATAAAAAACATAAATTAATTAATATTTGTCTATCACTCTCTTCCCTTGGATCCTCCCACAAGAGAGGCCCAAAAACCCACTACTAATGCTACTATCAATGATCTCATCTCCACCTTGGTTGGATGAATTCAAGACTTAGAAAATAACCAATCCTACAAGTTGGCATTGTAACAAAGGAATGACCACAAAATTTAATAATCAAATTAATTTCTCTCTTTTTATAATACTAAATAAATCTTACCAGCCTATGAAATATCAACCCACTTCTCTTTCAACCAATTTTACACCTAACCAAATTATATAGTACCTTATTGTTTTTAGTATATCCAATTATACAAAAAAGACATGACCCACCTCATAAATCTCCCACTCACAATACCATTGGTTATTATTTATCTTATCCTAATAAAAATAATATGAAAACTAACACACTACCACCCATAGTTCTTCCCAACTATGTACCTACCAATATGCCACCCATATGCTCTATTTATGCAAATACTAATTGGCACACCTCATTTTAAATAATTATATCTATATTTTCACATGATATAAAAATAAATAAATATTTATAACTATTCATGATACATTATAATCCACCAAATTAGATAATAACCTTTTCCCCTAATAGTTTTATGTCCATTTTTGATCTAACACATCTTCCCCAATATTACCATGAAATTTATTTAATATATTTCAACACCTTTAGGACATATTCTAAATAATTGAAGGAATCTTAATCATATTATTCAATTAGTCATTTTATCATTATAGTTACTCGAGTTCCTAAATATAAATTGGAAGGGGACCCAGATTCACATGTCAAGAACTATACCATGATCATTATAGAGATGTACCTTGGGATGGAGTGGTAGACAATATTTTCCCTAAAAATCTTTAGGGAATCACAAAATATTGGTATTAACACCTCCCCTAAGCTTCAATATATTATTTATACCAACATATGGTAGAATTAGTGAAGGAATTTGATATGAATAGGTTGATTTAGACTGATATACATGAATTTATACACAATAAATAAGAATCCAATGATTTTTATACCCAATTCATTACAAGGAAATGAAAGGTACTCTATTCCTCTATCAGTTCCATACACATAGATCTAAGATAAATCATGACCTTTTCCTCCACTCTCTTAACAATAAAATTAGTTAAGAAATTTAAAAATTCCCTTATAAATCATATAAATAAGAATTAGATATTATGCTTAGAATTAACCAAGCAACAATAGATAGTGGTCATATAACATACAAATTAAACTAATGATTAGTTAATCCAAATATAAATAATAGGGGTTATGACAACACTAACTAGAGTAACTATAATAACCAAGGACTCAAGTTCCTAAATTAAAATTATAACACTACTATAGATGGTGTCATAGATCAACCTAGAAATACTAGTGTTATGAAAAATAATCATAATCAAAATGTAAACAAAAATAATAGTAACAAAAGTTATGGTGAAATAAATCCAAACCTTCCACCTACCATTGACACTATGTATTTTAATCTTCCACTACCTCATGATAAATAATATCATATTCAATAATAGAACCAGTATCAAAGTCTTGAGAAAAATAAAAATGTTTAATTTTAAAATCAACATTTTTATCCATACAATAACTAATAAAGGTTTGGTTATCAAAATTAGAATCAATGACCAAGGGATGAAGATCAAAATGATAATTATAATTTATATAGGATCATTAGTCATGATACTCATGCCTTTAAGGAGAATAAAAAATTCATAGAATGACTAATTACAGACTACAAAAAAATATTTGTTTACATGTTTTTAGAAAGTGAAAAAGAAAAACCTCAACTTTCCCCAGATGGTCTACTAGTACCTCATAACACTAATGTGTGCATTTATCAAAACCCATTCCTTAACCACTAACATTAAAACATTATTAAAGTGTTGTAAGGAAATCTAGTCAATTGACCCATCCCAATAGGGACTCATGATGCTAAAGCCTTGACCTTCACATTTCCAAATATTAATATGGTCCCTTTTTTATGCCCTTAGGGAAAAAATAAGCTAATAGGTGTCATGGAATTATAAACAAATGAGGAGAATAATTTAATAACTCACACAAGTAAATATATACCAGAAATATATATCTCACTAATTCCTTAGAGACTAATATTCATTGTAACTCCAAACCCATTGGGAATTATGAGCTTGTCAATAATATCACAAAGGCCTTTTCCATATTTCATTCATGAATATACTTAAGAGCTATCCTAGCCATATTTTAGCATTACATTATGCCTTACGTATTGGTCATCTAAGTATAAATAACCCACCTATATAATCCTTGATTAAAAATATATATTTATACATGTATGCTTTTAGTAAATATTCTAGGGATGTTAGATATTTATTTGACCTTAGACACCCAATTCCTAACACCAACATGGATATAAGAGGAGTCCTAACTTATATATATAGGTCTAGAGATAAAATAATTATATTAAAGAGTAATGTTTGATGATGGGGATGTTATAAATATATTCACTTGTCATTTATTCAAAATATTAAATATAGAGAAACTAACTATTCCATGATTAGGAATACCCTTTGAGTTAATGATAGCCTCAAATATGGTTTTATTGGGACTTGTTGACTATTTTGACTACACGTCAAAATAGATCAACCCCCTATAGTCAAAAAATTTATATAGAGGTATATTTTAATGTCATAAGGTGTGTAATGGTCATTTTAATGTGATTTCATATGTTATTATCCTCAGTCATGGTCACATTTAGTCATTGTGTCATTTTATGTAACTTAGGCATCATATATAGGTCATAAATGAGGGTGATATATTTTTCATAGGTGTCCATGTGTTATAAAATTCCTTACAATGTCTAATATTTCATATTCCTTTTCAAGAATGTTAGAACTAACTAAAAATTGCAGGTTCCTAACTAAAAATCAAGAAAACAAGTGAGAAGGAGTTTTGAAGGTTATACAACCTATGGGAAAGAGTGGCACATGGGAGAAGATTATGTAGTGACCCTTCAACTTCTAAATCCATTTCCATGTTTGATATGCTTTGGAAGTGACAAAAATTGTCCAAAACTATTTATCTTCTCTATCACTCCACTATGCACATGAAATTGGTCAATAGGTCTTTTGATGGTATGGCCAGTAAGAGGACTTATAGGTCAAACTATCTTGTTGGTAGATAGTAAACTTGGTATAATAAATTTTCATGGTATTAATTGTAATAATGGTTTTCTATATTTTGTGAACCATTATTAACAAGTCGATTGTATTGTTTTGTTATCTAATCCCCACACCCTATAAGTTTTACCTTTGTTTGAGCATGTCTATGTAATATAGACACTTAAATGGAATCAAAAGGATGTGAAATTATTTATCACATTTATTACATATTTTGTTTCATGTTTGGAATTTTTTTAATGAGTTCAAACTTCTTAGGTTGCATGTGGACTATGTTAGTGAGGTTAGAGTAAGATTTTAGCATTTACAGAAGGTTTCTTTCTCTGAAGTTTTTTAATATGGGTGTGAGGTGTTGTGTTTCATGTTTATAATTTATTATTGAACTACTATCATTTCAATCTTAGTCTCACAAGTTAGGACCATGAATGTTGCAATCAAAAAAAGATAACATAGTCAAGTTTTCTACATACAACCAATTGAATCATGGTATGTGAAGTCCTAAGGATATTAATAGAGTTTTTATTAATAGTTTAAATATTATATACTCCTTTACTCATAATAACAAAAACCAATCTCTCAAAATTACATACAACAAGCTATGATACTCAATGCAAACTTCTAACACAATCATACACCATGAATGAGCACCTACAGGTGCCATGGAGAGAGTCAATCACATTAGAATAGAGAAATTAAATTGGTTTCAAGTTACTTGTGTTTGAAATTATTTGTTTTAATAATATTATAATGTTTAATATGAATGGTAAGGACCCATTCCATGCATATAGCTCATATCTACATCCACTACCTTGTCTACAACTATATCAACACCTACAGGAGACTGAGAAAATTGAGTTAAGAGTATTGAAACTTGTTTAAAATCATTAAATGTGGGAATAAGTCATTGGGATACCTTGATAATTTATAAAACTAGTTAAAATCTTATATATCATGCATACTACCTATGTTCATAGTTAGTGCCTTTGTACTGAGATGTCTACCTATAAGCACCCCCCATAAAGATCTAGAAACATTGCTTAGATATGTTAGAACATGTTTTGAGACATTTATTGAGGTCTTAGGGTGTTGGAGAGACCATGATAGTCATGTTTTAAGAATTGGATAGGTAGGCAGGCTCAAGAACCATGTTGAAGATGAAGAATTTGAATTTAAGGACAAATTTCCCTAAAACCCCAAAATAAAGGCCTAACCACTTTTGATGATGCCATATAACAGTGTTGTAAGGAGTTTAGATGAATCCAAATTATCATATTTTGTATCCATTGTATATGGTTATTATCTTACAAAAGAGAATGGGTGTTTTACTAGATGAACATGGTGTTTAGAGACCTGCATTCTTGACATTTGTTCACTGTAACTTTTTAGTGCTTTCTATAAGATTTAAAATATCAAATGACCCTCACAATCTAAAAAAGCATGGAGTATATATTTATTATTATATGATTATATTAATGTAATAAGGACTTTTTAGTATCAAATAACATCAATAAGGTTTGAAATGTATGGTATTAACCTCCATCAACACCTACAAGTGTGCCATTGCTCAAAAAGTCACCTACAACATGACTGTAGGTGACTCGCAAACCCATGAAGTGAACTTTGGTGAAACTAGGTCTACAAACATAGACCTTTTACATTTATATTAGGTTATAAAATGTTAAAAAGTTATTAAGGTTCAAGGCATTAGTTTGAAGGATTGAAACACACCTACATGACCCTATTTTTCTCCAAAATAGTCAACTATAGATGACTGTGGCATGATAGTGATATAGAGCTTGATTAGCCTTGATGATGGTCTAAATTCAAAGCATAGTTTAGATAAGTATAATAATAAATATAGGATAAGTAATTCAATAATATGGTGGGGTAATGATACAAATTTCTAACCATGTAGGTAGCACCTACAGGCACCTCTTTCCCAAGGTGAGACATAGTCTCACACATAGTCAATCACTTAAGACAAGTCAAATGGAGGGTATGAAAAAGAGAATTTTGAAAATTTGTGAAGTTTGATATGAGTTAAAAAACTTATGATATAATACACGTCATAAGACTCTTATATAATATAAATAGATCATAAATAGGTTTCATACCATAACCTAAAACTTATATGCAAAAGCTTGTAAAAGCCATGGTTCATAAAGTCTGTCTTAGGTTTTGAAATAGTTAAGGGAGATATTGAAGTGATATATCCATGTAAATTAATAAAAAATGTTTTTAAAATTTTTATAAGCACCTCATAATATCATTTTTCATGATACAATAGGGTAGATGCCCTCTATTCTGTCTTAGATAGAGGGCACTCCTAGAGAATTAAATCTTGCAGGTTGCTCATATAAATGTTATGAGGATGAGTTTGAAACACGATGAACCTTCTAAAGATATTTGAAAATATTTTATAGATATTAAATAATATTAAAAATAATACATAAGGTTTAATAACCAAACAAAATGGTTTAAACTTATAAAAGATATAGTCAGGACCTTTAGGTCAAGACTAGGCTTATTACCCATTTGGGGATCTACTATTAATTTTTGCACTAGATGAGCATAAAAATGAGTTAGAACATGTTAATATGGAATTTTAAAGTGTTTTAAGGTTTTTATAATGTATAATAAACCATAGTTAATCCTTTTCTTGGCCTAGACCAACTCAAGCTTGCACAAAATGGAAGCATAAGCTTGAGAGGCTAATTTGAGATCCTCATACCAACATGAAGGTTTAACATGGGAATATGAGGAGTTGAGGGATGTTTAATAAGGTATTTAATTTTTTTTTTGTATATTTTATTTATAGTTATAAAATCACACCTGTATGAATAATATTTAGAGTGAAAAAGTACTCTAAACCCTCTAAAACCCCTATTAGTGACCTGATTAGGAAAATGAAGAAGGAAATGCATCCATATGGGATATAATGGCTTGGGAGATGATTGTAAGTTGTACAATACTCTCTAAGTCTCCTTTTAATCAACTTGAGTTCTTAGCTTTTCAAAACTATTTTTGGTGTTGTGCAAGTATGGAAGGGTTTACAGAGATGAAATTCACTTTGAGATATAGGTTAGGACTTAATAAAAATACTCGTTCCCATTTCATGCATCATAAAATATCACAAGTGACTTCATCTTAGCTAGTCTAAACTAGCATAGTGAATAAGCAAGTGAGAAGGTGAAAACTCCAAGTAGGAGGCCTTTTAAGGTCTACATAAAGAATATAAACACCATGAGGGATATTTAAAAGTCTCATACACACCTATATGTGGATTGGTTTGGAAAACTAAAAACAAATTTGGTGCCAAGTGTGAAGGGTGAGTGAAAGAGGATTTATTTAGATTGCAAACAGTCATAAGTCATGTCCAGAGGAATCTTGATGATTAGTGACACAATAAATTTATGTTTGGGATTCTTTATAACCCCTACCTCTAAGTTCAATCATGATATATTTCTCTAGTCTACTGTGGGATGTTCCAAGAAGGCCAAATGGTGAAGGTAGTGTATAGGCATGCAAATAAGGATTCCTACACCACATTTCAAGAGTTTCATGCTTTTAAGGACATTTATCCAAGTATAAATTGCATGATCTATTCAATATTCCTCTCTTATTCATATTTAACTCCTTTTCTCAGCTTGACACATGTCTTAGTGACTCTTGGACTTCATTCTCTTCTCTCCTCTCTATAATTCTATAAATAGTAACCATTTTGGCTCTTGTATACTAATACCACACCATCCCTACTAGTTTTGACATTGTATCTTGAATTTTAATAATAAATTCAAGTCTGGTTTTGAGTTTATGAACATTTATCTAAGTGTGTAAAGAGATGTATAGTGAATGGTTAAGATATATTCATATATCCTTGCTTTGTCTCAATCATTTCATGCTTTATGAAAGTTTTTCCTATTATAAAAATTCATGAAGAGTGTATATAGTTTTCTAGGCTCCCTTTAAGTCTGAACATGTACTTGAATTCAATAATATCTGCTTTGGTTAATTTACCTTTTGTTGTCTTATGCATATCACCTCTATATTGAAACACTTATATTAGAGTCTCTTAAGACTTTGAAGATAGTTTGTAGGTATTGTTTAATTTTGATAGAAGTGTGATGGTATTTTGGAAAAATTTATGGTGTATCACCCCCCTTAGATTATTTCAATTTCATTCAAAATTCTATCTCTTTTCCAAAAAATAATTAGTTAAGTGGGTGATAATCACTTTGAGACATATTCAAGGAGCTAGCCCTTAAACCTAGAGGTCTACTTATACTATAGGTAAACCCACATACATATAAGTATTACCATGTTTCCCAAATATAGAGGAGTATTTAACACCCTCCTCTACGGTGCAAGATTTGGTGATAATAGGACCATAGCACTACCTTTCACTTTCAGCCCAAAATAGTGCTTACCATAATTTATGTGATAGATAAGGCCACCAATTAAAACATTATAATATAGAGTATTTAGATGCATAGGATGAAGGCATTCCCCTTGAACTTATTTTAAGAAATTATATTATTACATCTGTAAAAGCTTTTCATTTCCCAAGGTGAACCAAATTCATTTTATGTCCATTAGGAAAATCTAAAGAGAAATATAAGAATTCATATTGAATAATATTTTCCTAGTAATGGAATAACAAAACATCCTCCACTTATCAAGGAAAAAAAATCCCATTGTAACTATGACATGTGTTATAAAATCAACATTTCTAGGTCATAAAGATTAACTAAATGAAAATCCCAATGAAAAATATGCAACAAAAATGGAGAAAGTGAGTGAATAAATGCTATTAATGATATCGACCATCTCAAAAAATTTTACAACCAAAATCATTAGCATCTTGGTGAAGTATAAACCATTACACTCCATTTTGACCCATGTAGGGTTGAAAACTATAAAATTTACAAATATGAAGGTTTACGATTTTAATATAGGGTAATCATGATACCTAATGTTTTCATGGTTGATATTTATAAAAGATAAAGAGATACTACCCAAGAACCATGATGATTCTTCCCTCTCAAATGATCAATGGAAACTACGTTCTGATGGAGATGAATGTCATTTAGGCATAAAGATAGGAGTAATCCTAATATCAATTAGAGGGAATATTATGCCTTTGGAATTTAGACTCAATTTTGAATGCATCAATAAAATGTAAGACTATGAAGTCCTACTATTAGGAATGCTCACTGATAGAATATTATGTGTCTATAATCTCAAGATTCAAGGTGACTCACAATTGGTCACTAATCATGTCTCTAGGATTTATCAAATAAAGGATAAACATCTTCAACTCTACAAAAAATTTATGTGTCAAGTCTCCAAGGAATTTAAATTTATTTTAATAGAGGCTATCCCTAGGGAGAATAAATAACTAACAAAATTAATGGACACTTCCTCTTCTCATCTCTGCCCTCCTCAAAGAATATCAGAGTATGAATAGGTAGCCTCTATAAGACCTAAAATACTTGTTTTAAAGATATCAAACTATCAAATTCTTGACCAATTAGAATAGAAAGGTGATCCTCTTGTCCTATACCTCGTAGATAATTATGAGGCAATTTTATAATTCCTATGAGTCTATGATATCTTCCCTCATCACACCATAAAAATATTTTATATCACACCTTTTACCTATCATCTAATATCATAATCGAATATTAATAATCATTATAAAATCAAGTATTAAGAATCTTTTGAGGAAGGGAAAAAGGTATTTGAGGTAGAATATGAAGCATCTAATCTCCCCCCTACCCCATAATAAATTAAATAAGGGAATGTCTATATTATAAATGATACTATTGATATTAATATTGGAACTAAATAAAAAACCAATAAATTTAAGATTGGATATTCAATCTCAACATAAAAGCTATATGACCATGGGATTTGTGTCTCTAAAAATTCCAAAGTCTTTGCCTTTTACTACTTGGATATGATGAGAATTCAACCCAAAGTGGTAGTTTACAACCTAATTACCAAGGTTGATATAAAAACCTCTAAATAAAATCTTAGGCATATCAAACCAAAATTCATATTTATGGTGAAAGAATAGGGTATCAAAATTATAAAATTAGGATTTTACAATTATAGAGTACACTTATTATCTCTCCAACATCAACTCCATCCTAAAAAATAATGGTAAATTAGGATATGGATAAAATTTAGAGATATCAACAAGACATGTCTAAAGGATGATTTATCCCTATCATCTATTTATGTCATCATGGATGTTGTAGTTGGATACAAAATATATCCCTCATGGATGGTTTCTTAGGATATGATAATATTCACATTTTAGAAGAATACCAAATAAATTCCTTCTTCATAATGTCATGCGAAAACTTATATTGTGTTTTCATGTCTTTTTACCTCAATAAATATAGGGTGAATTATCAAATTTCCATGACCACATATTTCATGATCTCATTCATAAAATATTGGAGGTTTACATTGATGATATTCAAAAAGAAGATAAGAAAATAGTGGACCATCTTGAGCTTTTACACACTATCCTCACTTTCTTGATCAAATATGGTGTCACACTTGACCATAAGAAGTATATGTTAGGGGTTACTAGTGGGTAAATATTAGTTTTTATCATCTAAAATCATGGAATTGACATAAATCATAAGAAAATAAGTGTTATTTTAGATATGACCACCAACTGATGAATCAAGATTAATATCTTTCTTGGGGAAATTAGGGGTGATCCAAAGGTTTTGTAGATTCCTAAAAAATGCACATGATATTTTTTGATGTCACATTGCTTTGGACCCTCGCTTGACCTCAAATATAGTGGACCATATAGTCTATTAGACTTGCTTAAAAATAAAACCCCCCAACCTAATTCATCATTTAATTCACCCTCTTTCCACCAATTTTTCTTTGACCTATCGATCATAGATGATTAGCCTAACCATTGATGGTTGGACCTAACTGTCAATGGTTAGGCCCCTAAAACCTACTTTAAACATTAAAGCATATCTATCTTTGTGAGAGATCACCATCTCCTAAAATGGAAATTTGTATTTAAATTAAGATTTTAAAACAATGAGGATTGGAAAATTTATCCTCCATCAAATTAGTAACTTCTTCCATTGCATTTAATAACTTCCTCTTATAAAAAGAGAAGAGGAGGAAGTGAAAAGGAGAATCAATTATCTATCATTAGACATTCAATATTTCTTGTAGGTATTCAGTGTCTATATCAATGAGTGAGCATCATCACTGGAGATCTAAAACTCTATAAAAATCACTTTCGAAGGCCCGAAGCACCGTCACTCTAGCCACATTACTCTAGGATTCCTCGACTAATGTTTAGGTATCTTATGCTTATATTTTTTAATCTATCTAGTTTCTAATTCCTCTACCCTATTAAATTTACCAATACCTCACTTTTCACTTTCTAGCCCCATATAGAACCCCTATTTTCCCAAAATCTCAATCTATACTTCTTGTTCTAATCACCTCCATATTTACACAAGTAACCACTGGTGATCACCTAACTACCAATGGTCAACCATAACCATCAATGATTGTCTAACCACCAATGGTTTTCCTTAACCATTGAAGGTTCCCCTAACCACTGATGGTTCACTATGGCATAATTTTCTAGCAAGCCATTCTCATCCTTTGGTCTCAAATCAAACCCCACATTCTGTGTCTTCCTTTGACCATAGGACCTATTCTAATATTTTGACCCAAACCCTAACCATCTTAGAATCAAAATTTAATCATTTTATTTAAAAATTAATCTATCTTTTCATTTTTTCCATATATTTACTTTCTTATCATTGAATTTAAGTACCTTATTTTTTCATTTAAAACCTTAATTATCTTAAAAGTAGATTGATATCCTCCTAGAAAGTATTGTGTTTCTTGGATCTAGATTATGCTAGGCAATCCACTCAACCAACCATCTAACAATTCTCTTCTAATGTTTCTTGTGATTTGTAGTTTATTCTTTCCTAGCCAAAGAGGAGTTCCCACCTTTGTCTAGATTCATGCATGCATTCTACTAGGTATTTTTCTATACACTCTATTACTTTTTTCTTTTATTTACTTTCAAAATTTAAAAATGAGGAAAATAAAGTAAAACATTTTGGAATGCTTGATGGGACCCAATCCCCTTTTCTTCCTTTATTTTTTACTCATTTAATGAAATATAAAAAATATTTTTTGGGCTTGAAATAAACCTTCTACATCCATTGATTATGTGTTGATTTTAGTTCAACTAGTAACTTAGGAGGCAAAGTAATTTATCTTAGCTTTCACATTAGTTATCACACACTAAACAAAACCATTAAAAAATTAACACATCAAAATATACCTAAGATAAGTCTTAACTAGGATTTCATTACTTACTGGCAACCTTACCCCTTCCTAACTATCCTACATAGATTTCATCACCAAGAGGAGAACTAACTCAACTCTTTGGTTGAGTATAAACTCTAAAATTGGTACATTTTGTCTAGTCACCTAACACTCTTATCATTATGGGACCATAAATTGAGGTGGTAAGCCCTAATATCAATCCACATATTGAAGTTCAATATATATTTTCTCACTTGAGCTCTTGAATAACCTCAAACTAGCCATAGATTGCCTCTTTAATACTCGATTTATACACCAAATTCCTCTCCACACTCTCTAAGGCATAAGACAAAAGTGATCTAAAAGGAATCATAGGATAAACACACTTTTAGTGTATGCATTGATTACTTTGAATTATTTTTGGTTTCTCTTTGTTTGACATGTGATTTTTGACATAATATACACCAATATCTCATATGGTCTTAACTAGACAACAACTAAGAAATCAAACCAACCAACCACCACCATCCTCTTCTTCCTCTATGGATTACACTTATGATGTTGAGGTTTCCCCTCATTCTCTAACACCTCCTACCAAAATCTCAAATATATATGAAGGTAATGTTTACATTGTCAGCTTCCTTGACAACAATTAGGTAGCTCTTCAACACTAGGTTACACCATGACCTATTATACCTCCCTTGCTTTAGTCCCTCCTATGGATCCTCCTTATGGAATGTCATCCCTTGTTTTAACCTAGAGAAGGGATTGTAAATGGGTGTAGTTCCTTGATCATTGGTCTCAAATCTTAAGCCTTTAGGTGGAGAATGAGGAATGGTTTCAATATTGGTATCTTTGGTGGAAGGTTCCAGAGGTGGTGATTGGGTAGATGAGGTGACAATCTCTTGGGGAATGGATTCCAAAGAGGGCATATATGGTTCTATGATTGGAGAGTTAGGTATTGTCACTTCTTTGGCTTGGATATACATATAAATAAGTGTTTCTACCACTTGTATTGGAGTGGTAGAGGAAGTGGTTGAAGCAAGGGTTGCCTCCTTTGGTGTTTCCACTAGAGGAGTGGTAAATAAAGCTAGAGTCAAATCAAGTGCATAGAGAGGTGGTTTATTCCTCCATTTGGGTATCTAAAGGAATAGGTGGTGGGTTGTTTTCCTCTATTTGGGTGATATAAGTAATGATCTATTCAACAATTGGAACATTACTGATAACAATTATTGTATGTGCCTCATGTGAGTTAGATGATTCAAGTTTATTATCATGATGTTGGGTGGAAGGAGCATGATGTAAGAAAGGCTTATAGATAATGTCAAACAACTGATTAGAAGGTGCACTAGGGTTATCAAGTGCAATCTCTCCACTATCAATTAGGTTATAATGCCATGTCTAATAGTTGGTGAAAGGCAAAATGGTCATTTTTGTTATACCACCTAGGTATGGAGTGAGAAGGATCAAATTATTGGGGTGGTTTAATTGGTGGAAGTTGGACAAGGTTATATTTGATTAGTTTATCAAAAATATATGCATATGACTCCCTAATGGGAGTGTATTATCTTGGAGGTGCTCAATTTTGGGTTTGATTTTGTTGATAAAAAGATTTGGAGGAATTGTTTTGATGTGATGGGTTAACATTTGGAGGTTGGGTAGTTTTTAGAACAACCAAATTCATGAATGATTTTGATTTGGTATTGTATTAGTTAGTGGTATTGGTATAAGAAGGGTCATTGGGTTTAAAATTATAAATACTTATTATAAAATTTCATTTTCCCTTCATCAATGGCATGGTTTTCAAGTTTTTTTGCCATGATTAATGCCTCATCAAATGTTTAGAAAGTTTAAACTTGAAGAGTATGTGCTTTATTCTTAGCACAACCCCTAGAGAAAAGTTTAATTAAATTTGGTTGGGGTAAGGTGAAGGAAAGTGTGTTGATGAGGGCTCTCCATCTAGTCACAAAATCAACAATTGACTCATCATCAATTTATTTGATAGAATAGAGGTTAGTTATGGAAACCCTTTTAGTTATGTTTACTGAGAAATTTTCTAAAAATATTTGGGCTAATTAGGAAAAGGAGAAGATGGAGTGCATAGGGAGAGTGATATACCAATCAAGGGAAGGTCCTCATAAATACATTGCGAAGGTTTAGAGGAAGAGAGCATAATCATATGTGATCAAGTAAAAATAATCATGGAATGCTCTCAAATGCTTTTGGAGATCCTCCTTGCCTTGGAATTTGGAAAATTTAGGCAATTCTGATTGATGAGGATAAGAGTGAATGGGAATAGATGGATGGATAGGTTCATTACAAATTCGGTCATAGGATAAAATTTTATGAGATCTAAAAATGGATGATTCCAAGTTAGTCATTTTGTCCATTAGCATCTTAATCAAATTTGCCTGAGGTTGGGAAGATGCATAATTGAGGGTTGCATTCTAATGGGATTGACTGGTAGTGATATAAGGATAGGTGGTATAAGGAATTTAAGAGGCCACATATTGGTAAGTGGTGATAAGAGGTTGAGATGGTACCACACATGAGCTGATTAGCATAAATGTTTGGATGGAAGGTGGTATGTAACCATATTAGTAAGGTGTAATAGGTACTTATTGGGGGATGGATGTGGGTTGACTCAAAGGTATGGTTGAGGTGGTAGGTGGAGGTTGGATAGGTTGAGATTGGGTGGTGACTCTTGTGATGATAGGTGGAAGTGTTTGTGGTATAGAAATCACTAGACTCTAAAACAGGGTAGTGGTTAAGGTATTGGTTGTAATTGAAAGAATGGAAATAGGGGTATATGATAATCCCATGGTAGGTGGACTATAGGTAACTAAAGGTAAAGTAAAACCTATATGAGGTGTGGTAAGAGGTGTTTGGTTAGAAGTTGGGATATCAGATTGGCTTTAGGTAGTGGTGATGGATGAAATGTTGGAGGAATATGAGGATTGAGTTAGAAAAGGTTGGGTTGAGGTAGTAGCCACCATAAGATGGGATGGCATTCCATAAGGAGGATCCATAGGAGGGATAAAAACAAGGGAGGTATGCTAGGGAATGGTGTTAAGGTAGTGTTGAAGATTTACCTAAATGTTGTCAAGGAAGGTGGTGAAGTCAACATCACCATCTTATGCTTTGGTCAAAGTTTAGATTTCACATCCCAACCTAACTTTGATAGATCAACCTTTTGGCATTGACTTGTCCTTCCTTATAAAAGCAAATATGACTCCTCAAATTCACTAGAGTCTACACTTAAACCCATTAATACCACCCCACTAAATAATTCCTCTAAATTCATAAATGAACCATCTCAAACACTTCCACCTAAAATTTCCAAGTCGCCTTATGCTTCTTTCACCAAACCAATCAAGAACCTAGGGATTCTTACCAAACCTAGTCACACTCACCCTCCTTTGAGATTGGACATAAATACATCAATTCCACTAAATCCAAAACCAATTAAGTCCCTTAATAAGGAAGGAATACCCAAAACTCCACCACAAAGTTGGTCCATACCACCTTCTTCCAACCTACCTTCCATTTTAGGACCCCATCATTATATTATCCCTATTACCTATTATTCTTCTAAGAAACCATCTCCTTTTTCTCTACCTATGACCACCAAACCATATAGTGCTTCATAATTCCTAACCAACCTATCCCCATCTACCTTTTTCACCTATAACCAAACCTTCATCACCAAAAACTTCTACATCCAAATCTCTAAACCCCAAACTGATCATATCCAAGCAAACCCAACCAAAACCACAAACCAAAATCATTCTTACAACTACTAATTATATGAAGGATCCTACTACCAATAAAGTTATTACCCCTCAAATTCAAAACCCCTTACCTAAAACACCTTTTCTAGATTCCTACATAGTTATATTTCAATGTTTTTTGCAAACCTCTTCCATTAGCCTTCCTCCAACCAAACCTTTTGATCCATCTCATCCTAAACCAACCTAGTGCAATTATGATTTTATTTGTCTTTACCATAGGACTATTAGACATGATATGGAGACCTGTAAGGCTCTTCAAACACTTGTCCACAATCTTTTGAATGAAGATAATCTATTAGAGGAACATTTATTAAGTCCATCATCTACCCCATTACCTAACCAACATATCCAAAAATCACCTATTCCCTTATGCCCACCTAAGAGTGAAGAGGAGGAACCAAATCAAATATCAAGCCCATTATCCACACCATTCATATGGTTACCCATTCCTAGGCCCAAGAGAAGGATAAAGAGAAAGCCAAAGTATCCATCCCGTGGACTTACCCTTTAAAATTACAAACAAACAAACACATTCATCTTCATCTTCACCCTCACAACTATCAAAACCCAAAGTCTCCATTTTGGGAGCTTCACCTCCCAACCCCACTCCATTCATTCAATAGCTCATGTTAAAACAACTTCACCAAAGACTGGAGAAAATGAGCCTATATGATCTAATCAACACCTCACCTCAACATAACCAAAAATTAATTGAGGCTCTACATTATATAGAGGTCCAACGAGATGATCCATAACCCATTACATACTTTGTTGTCCCTCAGCCAAGCCACTCTTGTCACATTTTAGGATTTGGAAATCCTACCTTTTCATACTAAAGATCTTGATCCCCCTTCTTAATAACAACATATATCAATCAAACCCACATCAAATGGCTAATGATTGATGAAGGATCTAACATCGACATCATCCCCTCCCATACACATGAATAATTATAACTACCCAAAAACATCATTTTTAAGAGTACAATAGTCCTTCATTCTTTCAATGATACCATGGCCACCACCTTAGGGACCATATTTCTCCACATCCATTTTGGACCTCACACCATTCCTAAATTATTTTATGTTAGCACAAACAAGTTACAATATAATGTGTTACTTAGATTCCATTAGATATGGTATATGAGTTTCATACCTTCTACCCTACACTAATGTGTCAAATTTGAGTATGAGGGACAAGTCATTACAATAAAAGTAGATATGAGTCCCTTTGCCTCTTACAATTTGACATACTAGCTTAATGATGTTCTTATTCCCCCTTCATCTTCATTGCAACCCACTTCTAACCAAATCACCATGCTAAACCAAACCATCAACACCTATGTCCATGAAAATGATGAGGCATTAACTAGTTCAACCATCCCCTCATCTTATATTCTAGTTGACGACCCATTGCAATCCACTTTTAGCATCTCTCATTAGTGGAATATCAACTTTTAGCCTTAGATGCCTTCCCTACTCTGCTTGAATATGAGAATATACAAAATGACCATTTTCATGACCCCAACATTGGTACCATCATCCCCTTTGGTTTCCCCAATAATTGAACAAACTTTGTCTATGGGGGACTTGATTAACAACTTCTCACTTCCACCACCACTCCATATATCTAACCATTCACCTCTGATTTTTCTTACCTCAGTAACCCAATCTTTTCTAAAGCCTAGTCTTATTAGTGTGATTGGAAGGGGTTTGGTCTTGGTCTCTATGAATAAGGACCTCATGAGTTACCCATTATCAAAACCTGAAAACCTCATGAGTTCTTTGGTCTCAGTTTCAAACCACTAGAAGAACCCACATCACTAAGACCCATTACTACCACCACCGAAGAAATTCCATCCTCACCAACCCCATCTTCCAAATATGATGAATTTGAAATCATTTCATCCAATTTTTTTTATCAATACCATTAGCTTAGGCCCCCAGACATATCAAAAAGAGGGTCAAATTAAAATCATTCCTCTCATCCACCTAAAAATGATTGAACATGACTCACCCACTATTAACACCATTCAACATCAAGATGACCATTCCATTCTGACCTACCTTGGTGTAGCAAATTATTATATCCATAAATCTCTCCCTCTTGAGAATTCAACCATGCTATATGAATAAACCATTGATGTTAATTTGGGTACTTACGAGGACCCTTGCATCATCAAAATAAGCCAATCTTTAACCCTTGAAGAGTGGCAAGCCTACCATTCTTTCCTTCATGATCATAGCATAACATTTGCTTGGTCTTATTAGGACATGCCTATAATTTTCCATGTATTGATATTCACAACATTGTCACCCATCTGAGGTTAAGCTAGTTCAAGAAAAACTTCACTATATGCATCCCCACATAGCTCTTCTTGTCAAATAAGAACTTTAACACCTTCTATCCATTAACTTCATCTAGCCCATTGGTTATCCATAATGGGTTTCTAACATCATTCCAATCACCAATCACATGGGGACCTTCACCTCTATATTGAATTTCATGACCTTAACCTCACATTCGCTAAAGATGACTTTCCTCTAGCTAACATTGACTAACTTGATCTCATGGCTAACCATGAAATGCTATCTCTCATGGATGGTTTCTCAAGATAAAATCAAATCTTGATTTCCCCTAAAGATCAACATAAAACTTATTTTATCACCCAATGGGGATCTTTCTATTATTGGGTTATGCCCTTTGGACTAAAGAATGTAGGGATAACCTATTAGCGGGCCATGACCTATATCTTTCACAACCTCATTCATAAAATTGTTGAGGACTATGTAGATGATATTCTTAAGAAATCCAAACATCACAGTCATCACCTTATTATTCTTTCTATCATCTTTGAATGGCTAATTAACTATCACGTTAGACTCAATCCAAAAAAATGCATCTTTGGGGTCTTATCGAGAAAACTTCTAGGCATTATCATTTCTCTTCATGGAATAGAAATCAATCCCACCAATGTCAGAGCCATTTTAGAGATGCCTCCTCATACTAACCTAAAAAAACTTCGTATCCTACAATGAAAAATTTAATTAATTCAATATGTTATCTCCCAACTAACCAATCATTGTCAACCTTTTCACCACTTATTAAAGAAAGATATCTCCTTCAAAAGGACCAATTAGTGCTAACAAACCTTTGATGTAATCAAGGAGTATCTTATCTTTCCACCCATCCTCATTCCCCCTAAATAGGTCCATCCCTTTTATCTATATATATCCACCACTAATCATTCCTTGGTAGTCATGCTCATTCATCATGATGGATATAATAAAGAGTAGGCCATCTATTACATCAACCACACCCTCATCGAATATGAAACCCGATATACCCATCCTAAAAAACTTTTCCTTGCCTTAGTTTTTATATCCTCCAAGCTCCATCATTATCTTATTAATCACAAAACCTATGTTATCACTAACACTGACCCCCTTAAGTATATGCACTCTAAGCCATATCAAAACCAATGTATGGCTAAGTGGCTCATGCTTTTAGTAGAGTTTAATTTTGAGTTTCTTGAAAAAAAATTCATTAAAGGATAGGTTATTACTAACCAATTAGATAATTCCCCTCTACCTAAAAATCAACCTCTTCCTCTTACCTTCACAGATGAGTCTATACCAACTCTTTCTATAGAGGAACCCATCTACCAAATGACCATGTTTTTTGATGGATCTAAATGACAAAATGGTGGGGCAGCTAGAGTAATCGTTATTAACCTTAATGGAGAACATATTCCCCTTTATTTTAAAATCAACTTCAAATGCACCAATAATATATCTAAATATGAATCCTTGGTCATAGGTCTTCAAACCACCCTAGCTTTGGGGATCAAAATAATTAGTATTTTTGGAGATTCCCAACTCATCATCAACCAATTCACTAGATCTTATCAATGCAAAAATGATGCCCTCTTGAATTAAAAACAACTTATATATGTACTCTTGGCATCATTAAATCACTAAATTATCCAATTAGACCCTTGATCCACCAATAAATTTGCAAACATAATGGCATCCCTTGTATCCCAAATTCCATCTCATCCTATTGAGTCCAAACTAATTATCACCATCCACCACTTTGTCACACCATTTTATATTAGCTCTACTCTTCTTACCACTTTTAGATTGGAAACATCACCTTTTGACACTTGGTATAACCAAATTTTTGTTTACCTTAACATCATCATTCTCCCTCCTGATCTTTCAAAGAATGCTCATAGAGCTTTTATCTAGGGTACCTCTCACTACACCATAGTAGGAGGAATCCTTTAGAAGTGAGGATTTAATGGAATTTTTTTTATTGCCTTCAAAGTCATGAGGCTTCTCATGTCATCAAAGAAACACATGATGACATCTATGAGAGACACTTTAATGTCCTGGATATCACCTAATGAATTCTTCACCTAGGCTACTATTGGCCCACACTTAATCAAGATTATTGTGGCTATGTCAAGAAATGCATAAAGTATCAATAGCATGCTAATATTCATCATGCACCTCCCCATGGTATTCAAGTATCTCAAGATTATTATCCCTTCTCATAATGGGGTCTTGACCTTAATGGATAAACCAACCCCTATTCTTCACAATGACATCAATATATCGTCACTGCTATGGAATATTTCACTAAATGGGTAGAATCCATCCTATTTATATCAACCAAAGATGAAAAGATCATTAATTTAATTAACCACCACATCATTTATCACTCAGTGTCCCTTAAAAAATAATTATTGATAATTTCAAGTCCTTTAAAAATAGAAAATTGTAAGAGTTTTGTGATGCTTTTATCATCAATTTAAGATTCTCTTCACCTTATTATCTAAAAGATAATGGACAAGTAGAAGCTTCCAAAAAATCCTCAACACAATTCTCACAAAAGTGGTCAATACTTTTGGTCAGGATTGGCATCTCCATATCCCATTCACTTTATGGGCCTATCACACTAGTATTCAAATCATTACAATTGCTACACCTTTATCTCTCATCTTTGGAGCCAAGGCAGTCTTGCCTCTTCAAGTCCAAATTATATCACTTTGCATATCCTTACATTAGATCATATCTAAAAGTGATTATCATCAAGAATGCCTCACATGATTAGAGATTCTTGATGAACATCACCTTACCATGCTCAACCATCTTTATGTTTATCAAGAGTGAATCAAGCATGCACATAACAAACATTTGAAAAAAAAAAGAGTTCAACATTGATGACCTCATCCTCAAAGAAAATCAACATGTAACTAACATAGAGAAGACAAAATAAGGCAAATTTTCCTTTGATTTTATAGGACCCTACATTATAACCCATAAGTATGTATTTGGTGCTTACTATTTATCCTCTCTTGAAGGCAAAATAGAACCTAAGCTAATCAATTCTTCATATCTACATCCTTTCTATTGTTAAATATGATTGAACTCACTTCTATGTCTAACTTAAGGTCTCCCTTGGTTCATAATACTTTTACCTTATTTTGTCTAATTTTCCTTATCCTTTGGGAATAATTGATTATAACATATAACTATATGATTCATCCATCATAGATAAAACCTAATCCTAAGTATGGGTACCTTGGTTCTACCATAGCATGGGTCTCATGGATACTTTTAATATTTTAATCGATGAAATCCCATGGTTAGTTGTCTTTCAACCCCTCATTTCCATTTAACATTAAACTTTTATGCTATAGTCTTGACTCCATATAGGCATACATTTAAATAGACTTGTCCATGTCTAAATTCATTTTCAAAATCACTTCTCTCTAACAATCATAGATTGATCCCTTGAAGGATAGCTGCCCCATAATTCAAAGTTTCTTAAAAATAGACTACTCCCTTGAAGGATAGCTATAAAAATCAAATTTTAGACCACTCTTTTGAAGGATGGCCAAAAAATAATCATTTTATGTTTCTCACATTGATAAAATTCAACAACTTACTAAAATAACAAAAGAAATAACCAAAACTCTATCAAAATCAAAACAAGTAAACTATAATCAGCTCTTAGAAATGCCATTGGTAGATTTCCTACATCGATCAATTTACATAGTATCCCATCATACCATAATTGGATCTTATACATGACATTGGTAGACTTCTTGTATTGATTAATATATATATATATATATATATATATATATATATATATATATATATCATAATGAGGCATAGACTTTTCTACTATGGTTCTTTGGTCACCTATAGAAGGGGTAAGCTAACCCACATCAAGTTACCATCTAATACTCAACCTCTTACTTATCACCTCCCCTCCCTCTATACTTCTCTGAACTCAAGGGACTATGAGCTTACTTGATACAAAGTGATCAAAACACCCTTATTCTTGATCAAAAAATGCTCCTATGAAGCACTCAATGGGCTTGTGTTCACTAAGTTGATCCAACTATGGTTTCTTATTATTATTTTTTTAATAACTAGATCATCATGCCTCTTTTTTATCTATTTCATGGGACATGTGAACATGTGTCTTTCTTTGTTTCCTTTCAACACGTTCAAACATTCTCATGACAAACACATTCTTACACCCTCTCCTAACATAACATCAAAATAATCACATCATATCAATACCAATCCCAAAAATATTATCATATCAATTCAAACCTAAACACTATGCTATCACATCTAACCAATGAAACATTTTTATATGTCTCAATGCATCAACCAAATATCATCAATTAAATTAAACATTCTATAGTTGATTCACCCAATTATCATCATCATGCCTCAACTAGCCAATCAACATAAGCACAATCATGACCAACCTCATCACATCATAACATGATCATCAAAGACTTAATGACCATCATATACACATATCCTCATAATCATGATCATAAATCAACATAAACATCATAATCAATGTAATTATAATAATAATCATGTAATCATCATCATACCTAAACTAATAGATCATAAATAACATAGGCATAAACCATAATCATGATCATAATCAACATCACATTGTTATCCTCATAAACATAATCATAACCTACATACTCATAACATAATCATAATCATTAGGTCACATCATCATAATACAAAATCATACATGTCACAATATATGTCTCTATCATAGATACATCTTGCATCACTGGTAGGTAGGCTACTATAAAAAAATACACATCCTAAAAATATCAACTCTCAAAACCCTAGAACATTAGAACTAGAGCCACATATACTTGCCCCACCATATAGTGGTGGTTCCCTTGATTTACCTTCCTATATTTCTATCAATGCCCACTAACCTGGTGTAGTTATTGTAGGACCCCATGTTAGGCTAGACCTGTATTCCCCATATCTCATCACATTTTGTAACTAGGCTATCACCATAGCCTCATATTATGTGAACTCCTCTATGATGGCTAGATACCATATCCTTAGAACTGAGTCAACTAGTCCTCCTATTATGGATACCCCAATTCTATATCTCAAAGAGTCCCTCTCCTATATGACCAACCCAAGAGTGGATTTCACTTGATCATGCTCACTTATAATAGTAGCAACATACCCTTATAAGGTTAATATCTATGTCTATAACATAGTCACCTATCTTTATAAACCTATCACCTAGGCATATGCCACTACAAGGGCTACTATTGTTTGGTCATTTGATCCTCCACCCTATACCTATACAGGATCAACATCCATGGCCTACTAACCCCCATCTCCCCATAAAAAATATGTATCTACAAACCAATATTTATACCATCCCATGTATCCATCAATAACTCCCACATCATTTATGGGAGATCTCACTAGAAGATCCTCATAATCTAACATAATATCATCTATTTTTGGTTCTAAAAGTGGGTACTTTACATATTACCTCATATATTGAAGAAAATCTAGTGGTATATCATGTGCTAACTCAAACTACCTATGGACTCAATCTATTGGGATGCACTTAGTCTCTCCATCTCATCTACCATATACCCACTACCAACTCTGCAAAGATAAAGTGCAGTATTTGTAACCTATCTAAAGGCGCCAACTCACATAAGGCCTCCATATAATGTTTAATACCAACAAGCCCTTCAATGCATATCACAACCAATATATATCTCTAGCTCAACCACCATCTCTTGAAAGTGCATAATCACCTCACCACCTCATGAAACCAACCCTATAATTAGTCAGTGTATACCCATCCTAGGGTAGCCCAAGTGGTTACAATACCTATATGTGCTCATATGCCTAGTAGTGGAGCATGAAGCTAACACTGATCCCATATCCTCTCCACACTCTAAAGGCCTAGAGATCTTTATATATCTATAATAGCAATATTAGGGCCCATCCAAAAACTATCCTCCCTAGAAGAATTTCTATCAACACTCTCAATAGAAAACATAAAAACTAACTAATACTTGAATCCAACACTATAAAATATGATATACCAATCATCATCATTGTTAGAAGGCATCTATCCTATGGGGCCCTTTGGTATAAGGGCCCATAGTAAACTCCACTAGTATGGTACCTAGCCTAGGCATGATCAACTCCGTAAATTAGATTCATGAAGTAGTCTCTCTCATCACTCTCCACATAGTAGATTAACTCTCCCTAAATCAAAAGCTAAGTAATCCTATGGACATCTCCCCAATTGGTATCAAGAAAGTGTTTGTTGTAGGATCCCATCTCCTAATGAGTGCTAAAATCATTGTCACATCCCATGATAGGTGTTGATAGTACCTCATGGCCCCTAAACTAACCTCCTCTATCTAACTTCACTCAAAATATATCATCCCATCCCATACCTCTACAAATATCTTTGGGACTCAGTCCCTCATCTAAATCTACTCATGGGCCTGCATTATCTAACTCTAATTCACTCTTTACTAAGACCTATGACATTTTGATACAATAATTATTACCTAGCCTTTTTCATAATCTAAATCCTTTCAAAACTTTATCCACACACTTCAAAACCTAATCCACTAACCTACCCTACCCTATTTCACTATTTCACAAACATCATTCCCCATTTCCATCAAACTCACTCTTACATAGCTCATCATTAACATTTTGACATCACCCATTTTCACAAAATTTACACACCTTTTCCCACTCATTAAAATACATACACAAATAAATTATACAACATCCTAAAGAATTTAATAACCTTTAAATAAGTCCAACTTTTAAACTAATCATCAATGGTTCAAGAAACCATCGATAGTCCCTATGGCTCTTTCTTTTCTTGAGATCAACTATTAATGATCAGGTTAAACCATTAACAATCACTATGTGTGAACACTAGTGGTAAAACCCTACCACCTAGTCTTCCTAAACCACATAAAAACTCACTATATAATAAAAAATACCATTTAATGTTAACCTACTAACTATTTGTACCTAACCCAACCCACTAATTTCATTTTTCACCAACATTTTACACAAATTTATCAAGACTTAGATTTAGGGCATATTAGCTTGAGCCTATTGATTTTATACACCACTCTCTACCATTAATTTTCCTCTAACCACTCCTTATCCTTTAATTACCTTTATTCTATCAAATTGACAACAAGACCTACCTCATTCCATAATTAGTGGCATGGATGAAGCCCTCACACCGCTACACGGCTACATCCTCTTCCTCCCTCCATTAGTCACATACTTGAACACATGTACTCCCCTAATCCACTATCTCCACCTCAACATGATCAATACTATAATATTCTAAACACCAAACTCACCTAATCTCTAGACAATAATGCCAAGGTAAATAATGGGTTAAAAGACTTCATATTTTTACTTTTACCTCATGGATTTTAGGGTTTTTCTTGACCATCAATGGTTAGGGTGATGCCAATGATCAAACCTAGGGGAAACCCAAACCATAAATGGTTATAGCATCTTATCTTTTTACAAATTTTTTTTTCATGACCCTACCTTATCACCTCTCTATCCCTGAGATAGAACTACATTTGGATAGAAGTTCTTTTTGGATACTCTATCCATGGAACTATGTAGGAAACATCCACTCACCTAACACAGTTGGAGTTAGCTCAACCACCCCTCACCTTACCCAATCCCATGCTAACCACTTATTATACCACATCTACCTTGATGTTGGTTGTTTTTAACCAAATATCCTTGCATATTATTGTTAGTGTAGGTTTTTTTTTCCTATTATTTAATTAGGGAAATTATATATTTGTTCATACATGGAGTTTTCCTACATTCGTGGGATAGGCTAGCTTATGTGGAGATGTGTGTCATAGATGTGTCATAGGTGTCATAATAATGTCATAAGTAACTCCTTTGACCAGCTATTTAAGGTATGGGAGTTACTTCTCTATTCTTATCACCTTGTCACCACCTTTTGTGGAGGAGTTACAGTCTATTCTTGGGGTGTTTTGATCACCTTTTGTGGAGGAGTTACTTACGTGCTCTCCTATATGTATTCTTCACTTTGGCCATCTTATGTTAATGGAATATTGGCTTTTCTCCAAATTGTCTATGCAATTGTCTCTTGTTTGATTTCATTTACTTTAGCATTTTGTGGTATTCACTTGCTTCATCTTGTGCAACCATGACTCATGCATCCTCGTTATTCGGATCTTGGTGAATCCTTTGATATGGTATTAGAGCCACCTTGATAATCATGTGTCTAGTTATGCTATTATTTTATTCTAAAATCTTGAATTTTTTGCTTGCAAAGGATCTTCAATTTTGTTATTTGCATGCATTATGTTTGTACTAGCATATAAGCCTTGATGCAGGTTTGTAAGTTTGACTCATTCTCCTTGTGAAGTATATGAGCATACCTATGTGCAAATAATTTGCAAGTTTTCTTGGAACGTCATTGATTTTATTGAAAAACTAGTGTGTTGGCATTTGACATGTGGAGAGCCTCTTAAACTTTCTTGAACCTTACATGAGCCGTATGCCCTGGTGTCTCCTAAAAACCCCTCTCTTCCACTTTGACGATTATCTCCTTAACTAGGTGTTTGGATATGTTGTGAAACTGATCTTAAAGTGTGAAGTTATTTGCTAAAATCAGCCTTAAATACCAGCGTGGACCGTACGGTCTGTACACCTATGCATTTTTTACTCACCTCTCACCTTGGCATTTCAGTTTGGCTTTAGACAACAAAAAAAGGAGAAATTGTAGTTGTTTTATCTTCACCAAGCTATTGTGTGGAGATCTCATTAGTCTTTCTACTGATGCATAGTCAAAATAGTAAACAAAAAAGACCAAACCCTCAAAAATGGCACCCTTTTTCATTTTGGCGCTCCATGTGGGCCCTCACACAACCTTTATTTGGTAAAATCTGCCTTTGTTTCTTAAATTATTAGTCAAATTTGACTTTTCAAATCTTAAATCAATCAATTTGGTTAAAAAATGAAGATTTAACATTGTATTTTACATTTTGGGCAATTTGGGGTTTTTTTTATTTTATATTTGAGTTTTCGCCTACCGAAGATGAAGGGTGAGGCCCGAGTTGGCAGGAGGCTAATTCCCCCTCACAAAGACCTTTTTTAGATTCCTCACTCTATGCCAAGTCTAACGAGTAGTTGGAAGGCCACTTTCTCTCTCAAAATAGGCATTTTTTAATGTTTTAGTGCTATTTTTTTTACAAAATTACTAGTTTACGAGAAATTAAAACTTTAAAATCTTGTAAATGGTAGCTCAGATTCGAGTTCCATATTTTGAAAAAGTGCTTAGTTTTCAATTTTCAACAACTTAAGCTAGATAATTGTCAAAAATTCACTACTTTATAAAGTGCCAAAAATCTGGGTCTCTCGAGACGCATTTTTGACTGGGTTCGATGTCCTATTTGCTTGGGTTATTAACTTGACTTTGCACAGATTGCTCTAAGACACATTTTTTGGCTGAGTCTGATGTATTTTGAGCATGCACTTGCATATTTGGGGGGGATCAACATTTTGGGGGGGGTGTGATTGCTTTTCAGCACTTGCAATCTTTGCTTTCATTCTCCTTTCTGCATAATTTCACAACTTGCAAACAACACAACTTCACCTAAATTTAGTTTAAAATGGATTCTTTTCAACTTAAACCCCTAACACCCTTCAAATATCATGAATGAAATGTTAAAATGTCAATCATTCTTCGAAGTAAAGGGTTGTATAGGATCACCATGGGTACTGAAGTAAAACCCAGCACTGATGCTGAAAAGGTCACGTGGTACAATCGTAGTGATGAAGCCTATGGATTACTAAACTTGTCCATCTCTCCAGAACTTCTCTTCCATTTAGAAACTTCCAAGACTCCCAAAGACATATGGGACACCTTAGAAGTCTTATTTGGGAAGCTTGATGAGATGAGAGGTCATGAGCTCGAAAACGAACTCATAAGTCTAATCCATATCAACTTTGACACCCTATAGGAATTCTTCACTAAGTTTAAGGCCCTCAGATTACAATTGAAATAATGTAGGATAGAGAATAAAGATGATCAACTCATCCTTTCTATTCTTGCTAAGTTAGGTCCAAGCTATTCAGTCTTTTGTCTCCACTTTACATGCCACAAAAAGTGCCCTTGGCACTACATGGAAAATGCCTTCTTTGGATTCCTTCATTGCCAACTTGATTAGGGAGCAAGATAAGCTAATTAAAATGGGCACAATGAAGTCTACTCAACCCTAAGCTTTGATATCTGGAAATGGTAAGGATAAGACTTCAACAAATGAGAAGAAGAAAAAGAACAAGGACCAGGAGAAGAAGAAAGAAAACAACAATCCTGCCAAAAACAACACTGCGTCTTCCTCTTACAATGCTAAACCTAAGAAGGAGAAGGTTAAGTGTGCCTATTGTAAAAATATATGGCGTGATGAACACAAATGCATGAAGAAACAAATAGATCACCTAACTCATCTTCTAGAGAAGCACAACATTGTTCCTGAGTCCATCAAGCATAATTCATCTACCCAAGATTCTACCAAGGCAAAAGGCAAGGGTAAGGAGAAAGAAAAGGGCAAGGCCCTTATAGCAACTACAGCTTCTACAACATCATGGGTCATTAATTGAGGTGCTTCTCACCACATGGGCTCTTCACTAGTTGAGTTTTCATCTTTAGAGCCTTGTAGCATGACTTCAATTAGTTTGGGTGATGACACATCAGTTTCTATTGTAGGGAGAGGGTCAGTTGAAATGGAAGGAGGAACATTCAATAATGTTCTAATTTTTCCTTCTCTTTCAACCAATCTCTTATCAGTGTATCAAATCACTCACATTGGTGGGGGCATGAGAGTTGAGTTTTCACCAAATTTAGTGGCTATTAGGGAGTTACATAGTGATACTATTGTGGCAGTGGGTAGGGTAGATCACCAATCAAGGTTATACACCTTCTCACATTTTTCACCTAATTCTTCTCCAAAAACATTGTTGACTCATTCAAATGGAGTTAGCAAATTATGGCATGAGTGGTTTGGCCACCTTAACTACCACTACCTTGAGCAACTTTGCAAACATGACATGGTCATTGGCTTGCCTCATGTCCAATTCTCAAAAGGACTTTGCGAGGGGTGCTCCCTTGGGAAGCATCTCGAAGCAAAATTTTACAAAGGCCAAGCTTGGAGGGCTTCACAACCTTTGGATTTAGTCCATAGTGATGTATCAGGACCCTTTCCCAGACCATCTTTCACAAGGGCCAAGTACATCCTCACTTTCATTGATGATTTTGCTAGGTACACTTGGATATATTTTCTCAAACAAAATTCTGAAGTGTTTGAAAATTTTCTAGAATTCAAAGCTATTGTTGAAAAATAGAGTGAGAAATCCATCAAGGTTCTTCAAAATGATAATGGAGGGGAGTATGTCAGCAACAGGTTTGAGTAGTTTTGCACCACAGAGGGGATTGATTTGCAGTGCACAGTCACTTACAGTCCTTCACAGAATGGGGATGCAAAATGCAAAAATAGGTTATTAAAAGAGATGGGTAGCTATATGATTCACTCTAAATCCTTAGCACCATAGTACTGGGCTGAAGCCATCAATTGTGCTTGCTACATTCAAAATAGGGTTCCTCACAAAGATTTGAAAGGGATAACACCCTTTGAAGCTTAGCATAAAAGGAAACTTGATGTTGAGCACCTTAGGGTTTTTGGATCCCCAGCCATGGCCCACATACCGAAGAAGAAATGCAAAGCTATAGAACATTAGTTAAATCCTTGCATCTTTGTATGATATCTAGATGGTGTTAAGGGGTATCACCTTCTAGATCTGACCACTCATGAGTTGTTCATTGAGAGAATTGTCCACTTTCAGGAGTCCTAGATACTCAACACTTGGCACTTCTTCTCTCTCATCAGATATACTTCTTCATGATGATTCCTTAGATTTAGATCAGCCATAACAGGTTCCTAAGCTAGAGACATCTTCTTATTCTTTGAGTGCAGATAGTGATGATAGTGATGCAAAGTCATCCACCTCTAGTTAGTCAGAGGATGAGGAGTTAGCACCTGAGTCACCCACTTTTGGGCCACTTTGGGCCAGAAAGACACTTGAGAGTGTTGGCACTTGGGTAGGAGATCCTATAAATGATAGATGTACTAGGGGGGATTTTCAGAGAGATCCACATGCCTTTTTTTCTTTAGTTTCAGATCCACAGACTTTTGGAGAGGCATCAAGACTACATGAGTGGGATAGTGCTATGGAGGAAGAATATTCTTCCTTAATAAAAAATCACACTTTAGATTTTACTTCACTTCCTAAGGGAAGGAAGATGGTTTGATGTAGGTGGATATATCAGACCAAGTTTGTAATAGATGGGTTGACTGATAAGTACAAGGTGTGATTGGTTGCCAAGGGTTTCTCATAGGTGGCAGGGATTGACTACTCAGAGACCTTTGCACCCATTGCAAAGATGACTTCTATCACAGGTGGCAGGCATTGATTACTCAAAGACCTTTGCACCCATTTCAAAGATGACTTCTATCCAAATCACCTTATCTATTGTCGTAACACATGGTTAGGATGTGCACTAGATGGATGTGAAGAGTGCCTTTCTTCATGGAGACCTAGAGGAGGAGATCTACATGGAGTAACTACCAAGATTTGTTTAGGATTCTTCCTCAGTATGTAGACTTAGGAAATTTATCTATGGCCTCAAACATGCCCCTCAAGCTTGGTATGCCAAGATGGATTCCTTCCTTCTCACAGCGGGTTTCACTAGGTGCCAATCTGACCCCAATGTCTACTTCTTGCAACATGATGATTCACTCCTGATTTTGGTTATATATGTTGATGACCTTTTGATCACCAGGAGTTCTTCATTATCTATTGTAGTAGTGAAGGCATCTCTCCATGATAGATTTGACATGACAAACTTGGGTTTTTTTCACTAATTCCTTGGCATCAAGATCTCATAGTTAGATTCAGGGATTTCTCTTGCACAACCTAAGTATGCTCTTGATTTATTGTCTCAGTTTCACATGGCTGATTATAAGCCATCTCTGACTCCCTTTCTATTAGGAGTCAAGCTTGAGGCTGACTATTCTTCACCATTGGTTGATTTCACTTGGTATCAACAACTTATTGGTAGTCTCATCTACTTGACTCACACCAGGCCTGACATATCATATGCAGTGGGACTTGTCTCCAAATTTATGCAAGAACCTCATGTGCTACATTATAAAGTAGCTAAGAGGATCTTGCATTAAATATAGGGTTCACATAGATATGGGATTCATTATAGATTTGGCATAGAGGTTGACTTGGTTGGATATATAGATTCTGACTGGGCTGGTGATTCACAGACTCGTAAGTCCACTTTTGGTTACAGTTTCTCTCTAGGTTCTAGTCCTATTAGTTGGTCTAGCAAGAAGTAGAATGCTATTGCTGTATCATCCATAGAGGTAGAGTACAAGGGAGCTATTAATGTGGCTACTAAGGCTATTTGGCTTCAAGATATTCTTTCTAAGTTTGGCATTCCCATCTGGCAGCCCACCATCATTTTTTGTGACAACTAGAGTACCATCTAGATTTGTAGGAATCCAGTTCAGTACTAGTGGACCAAGCACATAGAGATTCACATGCACTTCATTCGAGAGCTTATTCATAGTCAGGTCATTGAATTAATATTTTTCCATTCTTTGGAGCAGATTGGAGACATCTTCACCAAATCTTTCACTGAGAGTAAGTTCACTCATTTATGAGCTCTTCTTGGGGTGCAGTCTACATCTACAACAACATCATCTTCAGGGGGGGCTCTAGCCTCTTTTTTTATTTTATGTCTCTCTTTTGGGGGGGGGAGTTTTTTTTCCTACGGGTTTTCTCCTTTTCTCTATCTTATGGGAGATTGCATTTGTACATGGGTACCTCCTTAGGCCTAGTTGTCGGGACCCATTTTATATTTCCACACTAGCCACCTAAGTTGTGCTTATGGGGGGCTGTTAGTGTAGGTTTTTATTTTTCCCTATTATTTAATTAGGGAAATTATATATTTGTGCATACATGGAGTTTTCCTACATTCATGGGATAGGATAGCTTATGTGGAGATGTGTGTCATAGATGTGTCATAGGTGTCATAAGAATGTCGTAAGTAACTCCTTTGACCGGCTATTTTGGGTATGGGAGTTACTTCTCTATTATTATCACCCCGTCACCACCTTCCATGGAGGAGTTACAATCTATTCTTGGGGTGCTTTGAACACCTTTTGTGGAGGAGTTACTTACATGCTCTTCTATATGTATTCTTCACTTTGGCCATCTTATGTTAATGGAATATTGGCTTTTCTCCAAATTGTCTATGCAATTGTCTCTTGTTTGATTTCATTTACTTTAGCATTTTGTGGTATTCACTTGCTTCATCCCATGTAACCACGACTCGTGCATCCTCATTATTTAGACCTTGCTGAATCCTCTAATAATTATGTGACAACTTTGCATGGTCTATTGATTGCACTAACCAATTTTGACAAGTTGACCCTTTGAATTTTTCACCACCTCATGAATAACTCAATCACTTATGTTATTTCATGGGAGCACTTCCTAACCTAGTTACTTTCTACCAATACTAACCTTATCTAAATATATTGATAGGCATAACTCAATCAACTATGACCAACATTGTGGACTAGTTACCCTATCCTATCCATCTATATCCTTACCTTATTTTACAAATTTGGCAATTTTAGTCTTTACATGTTCTTAACTATCACTCTTAGTCATATTTTGTGCATAGGTTCATGTCTCAAATGACCAAATTTTTTATATCATCTCCTTATACCCATACACCATTTATCAAACCCTGACACGATTTCATTTTAAATCATATCCCAGTTTTAGGGGGGAATACCTCTTCCCATACTCGGGGCAACTAAACCTAGACCTTGACCAACCTCTTATTTTTATTTTATAGTTTACTTAAAAATACATAAAAATAGGTAAAATGTAGATTCCTAAAAAATGCACATGATAGATTTTGATGTCACACTATTTTGGACCCTTGTTTAGCCTTGCATCTAGTGGACCACCTAGTCCATTAGATTTGCTTACAACTTAAACCCCCTAGCCTAACACATGATTTAATTCACCCTTTTTCCACCAATTCTCCTCTAACCTCTTGACCAATGATGGTAATACTAACCATTGATAGTTTTCCCTAACCATTATTGGTTAGGCCCCTAAAACCTACTTTAAACTTTAAAGCATAGCTATCTTTGTGTGAGATCACCATCTCCCAAAATGAAAATTTTCCTTTAAAGTAAGATTTTAAAATAATGAGGATTTGAAAATTTATTCTCCATCAAATTAGTAACTTCTTCCATTGCGTTTATAAACTTCTTCTTATAAAATGAGAAGAGGAGGAAGTGAAAATGAGAATCAACTATTTATCATCTAGCATTCAAGCTTTCTTACAGGTATTCAACGTCAATATTAGTGAGTGAGCATCATCATCAGAGATTCAAATCTCTATTAAAATCACTTTTGAAGGCCTAAAGAACCATCACTTTGTTACATTACTCTAGGATTAGTTTACTAAGTTTCAAGTATCTTACACTAATTTTCTTTAATCTATCTAGTTTATAATCCCTCTACCCTATAAAATTTACCAATACCTCAATTTACACTTTCTAGCCCCATATCTAACCCCTATTTTCCCAAAATCCCAATCTATACTTCTTATTTTTATCACCTCAAGATTTACATAATTAACCATCGACAGTCACCTAGCCACTAATGATTAGTTGCAATTATTGATAGATGTCCAGCCACTAATGGTTTGCCTTAATCAATGATGGTTCCCGTAACCATAGACAATTCACTATGGTATAATTTTATAGAAATCCATTTTCACCCTTTAGCCTCAAATCAAACCCCACTTGCTATGTCTTCCCTTGACCATAGGACCTTTTCTGATTTTTTGAGCCAGACCCTAACCATCCTAGCATCAAAATTTAATCATTTTATTTAACAAGTAATCTATCTTTTCATTTCCTACATATAATTAATTTATTATCATTGAATTCAACCACCTTATTTTATCATTTCACACCTTAATTTTCATAAAAGTGGATTGATAGCCTTGTAGAAAGCATTGCGCTACTTGGATATAGCTTACGCTAGGCAATCCACACAACCAACCATCTAACAATTTTATTTTTGTGTGTCTTTGTGATTTTTAGGTTATTAATTCCTAGAAAAAGAGGAGTTCCCACCTTCATCTAGATTCATGTGTGTATTCTACTAGGTATTATTCTACACACCCTATTATTTGTTTTATTTTATTTACTTTCAAAATTAAGAAATGAGGAAAAAATAACTGAAATAGGTTTATCCCTAACCTTACATACATTTTTCATCCTACCAACTATATAATTAATAAGGAGCATGATTTTACTTATAATAATGAATATTAAGATGCATTTTAGTTGGTAAAGAACTTTTTTATTGTTTAACCAACTCTCATGGCACCTAAGTTTGATTAGACCCTCATACTTTATTTAAAGTAAACTAAGGTTCCTCTCACCTACATTATAGCCTAAGAGAATGATTATGGTAAAGAAAGAGTAATATATTTCATTAACCACACCCTTATTAATTATAAAAAGGGTATGCTTAAGTGTAAAAGGAATGTCTGGCCATAGTTTTTGAAACAAAATGATTGAGGCATTACATACTCAATTAAGAGACTAAGGTCATTATGAGATATCAATCCATGAATAAATTCTTAATCAACCTATCCTTGTTAATAATGGTTGGTAATTTTGTCATTATTTTGAGTGAGTATGAATTAACTTATGTCAACTAGAAATACATTAATGGATAAATCATTATTGATTGGTTGGCCAATTCCTTGTTAGAATTTGGTGATTTGGTTGACATTAAATTACTACATACAGTTATTTTATATGTATAAAAACCCCTCATCAAATTTTCCCCATGGTATTCTAGCATAATAAACTACTCAATTAATGAAAAATATCCTAAAGGTGAAGATTCCTAATAGAGATGACATATTCAAATCATCATGTCCAACTATGTGATTCTTGACTAGGTCCTATACCATAATAATTTGATGTGTAGATAAAAAAGAGTATGATAATTTATCATTCTAATGTCATATCATTTTTTGTAGTGGAAACTTTGGTAGTCACAAAAATGCCATAAATATTCTTAAAATGGGTTATTTTTTTTCTGACACTCAAGCATGATGTTGTAGAGTATATGGGAAAATGATCAAAATTCCAAAAATTATCTCATGAAATGCATTTATTTGCTTGGGAACTTTAGTCCATAGTAACACAATTTCCATTATCTACTTGGGGGATATAAATAATTATTAATATTTACCCTACTTCCTCTAATGGATACCATTTAATCATTATGACCACTAGATATTTCATTAAGTGGGAAGCATTTTATCAAATTTTTAAAACTACGAGAGAATTTTTTAAACGTGATAAACTATTGTGTAAAACTATAATTATACAAATATGAAATAATGACACAAAATAATTTTTAACTTGTTAAATTTATAAATATGATAAAAGGGGAAAGTACTAAAGAAAAAAAACTTAGCTAGAAAATATTAATGCATGACTATGAGTGTTACTAGAAAATAGGTTATGTTGTTACGTCGACTAACTTTGGATCTAAAATAAGGTTTTACTAGATCTATATACAAGGCCACTAGATTTGGATAGGGGTGAAATGTGTTAGTGTACTTATAGAACACTAATTTCATGTAGGTGATATATTTTCAAAAATGTTGTGACATGTTCTCCTTCATGTGTGTGTTCTTTTTCCTATGTGGAAGCCTTCAATCTCTTGTGAAAACAAATTTGTATCTTCTCCTTCACTTATAAACCTATCTCAATATAATAAGAGGGAAAATGTAATCATAGTATAAAAGGGGTTAGTGGCTGAATTTGTACCTGACCTCAATACACCATGTATTGAGCACTACATACATACCAATAAACTAAATCCATGTAGTTCTCCCATGCTATGGTTGTGTGTGTGAATTACTAGTATAATTCTATATGTTTGTAAAATTATAATGTAATTAAGTACTTCAATCATGACTTGTGACCTTGGAAGTGTACTCAAAATTTTCTTCAAGGGTACTAATGCTGTATGTATTTAGAACTGGGATAAATAGAAAATTTTCTCAATGTGCAATTACAATGTTTGTGCTTTTCAATATGGAATCCTATTACATGTAAAATTATTTAATATTAAGATTTATAGTGACAGTTTTGTAATTACCTTAGATGGGGATCTCTAAACATTCAATATGTCCTATTATATGAATTTAAATTTCATAAACTAGCCTTTATTTGGTAGAATGATGTTGTCGATGGAATTGGACACTAGTACGGATTGGGGTTGTCTAAATATGGTAGTTTTGTCTAAAGGGACAAAATAAAAAATTATAACTAGGGATTACTCCCTAAGTGATTTTTGGTTTCTTATAGTTGGATAGAGATATTTTGATATCATTATTTACTTGGAATAAAGGATCATGCATAATAAGAGTGAATTAAGGGTATTCAAGGATTGTGGAATGATGTATGAGATAAGTTCATAAAAGAAGTGGTCACAAGTGCAATTTTTTAGCAATAAATGTAATTTATGTGTATAATTTTTTTTCACCTTTTATTTTAGTAATGAAATAGATTTAAATTACTTGAGTAAAATGAAAAGTATGTACTTTAACATACCTTTTAATAATAATCTTGAATGTAGGCCACAATGTTAAATTGTGCTTCATATAAAATGAAATGAAACATGTATAAAGCATTCATTACTTAAGATGTAAATATTAAAGTAAAATAAAATAAATGTATAGATCTAATAAGAAGGAAGGAATAAATTTTTGTCATCAAATTATGCACATTAGGATGTTATATGAAACTCCTTGAATTTGATGCAACATTCAATTAGCTCTCAAGTTTTTGGGAACTCGTACAAGAGATGAGTCTCTAGTGTCTATAACTTAATTTGATGTTTGTTCATGAAAAGAATCAAGAGTTTGCATAAAATAGAAAATTATGCTAAAGATATGATCCACCAAGAATTTATCCCACTGAATATCACACTTCTACTGAATAACAATGCTTTTCATGACTAATCCCATGCATTGAAAGATACTAACATAGTGTTTTAATGTGAAAGTAACATGCTTGAGAAAATCAATGATATAATCAACCTAAGGGGTAGATTACACACCATAGATACAATTGCATACATGAAAGAGAGTTTAATACATTCAACACACTTCACATGGCCTATCAACATCAAAACCTTTGTTCAAACATGAAGGATAAATGGAGTAAGGATGATGTTATCACTTATATCTACTATACATCACTCACATACTCAAATAGAAGTTTGTAACTTATAATTGGTCTTGTATTCAATTTTTAAAATCAAAGTGCAATGTCATTTTAATAGGGCTTCACCATACCAAAAATGTGGTCACCTGTAGTGGCCAAAATGGCTCAATTTATAGAACTTTGGGTAAGAGAGAGAGAGAAGAAAAGATAAAAAGGTCACAAGGACATGTGTCCACATGTGATAATCAGTTATATATGTATGAAATGTATGGATGACATGAGCCATGCCATGTCAAGAGTCTTACTTGTCCAAAACTAGTTATGAGAATGGTGACAAATGGCATAAAACCTTCAGGAGTGGCATATGAAACTACTTCTATTGAATATCATCCATGAGAGTTCAAAACTAAAAATGTAGAATTCAAAACATTACACTATTAAAATTCATGAAGGTATTTATAAAATGCTCTTTCTATTTACTATTTTTCCTCTAGACACTTATATTTGTTGATCTCATAGAAGCTCTTTGATTTGGTCCACTGACAGTAATAACTCGATCTATCAACCTATCTATTTTACTTACTTTATATAATTTCATGTTCTCTCCAAGTCTTTTGAATATAAATGAATATTTATTATAGTTTTAAATTGATATTCTATGGGCCATCACCTATTGAGTATTTCCTTCAGACCATTTGTCTTGACCCTTTCTTGTAGATAATTTTCCTGTAAGAATTCATCAGACAATCTTTTTGAAAGAATTTGTGTCTTTAAGAGATCAATTTGTATCAGAAAAAATGTCTAAAAGAAATGGACCTTATCACCTTTTCAAACTTTTTGAAATAATCCTTTGGATAATTTCTTTAAAATAATTCTTTCAGACTTTCTGTTTAGCCCTTTGAAAAATTGAAATGGTCCTTCAGCTTGTTGAAAAGTACCCTTTGAAATATTTGAAAGTGTCCATTTAGCCTTAGAATTTCCCTTCATAAAATTTGCAACATACCCTTCAAAAAAGTTGCAAGGGTCCTTTTCAGCTTGAAAGAGTCCTTTAGAAAAGTTGAAAACTGTCCCTCAGAAAAACTAAAGTGCCCTTTAGACTTTTGAAATGTACCCTTCAAACTTTTTAAGAAGGGAACTTTTTATGCTAGAATTACTTCAAAAAATTTGAATTGGAATGTTCAAAAGGAAAAATACTCTTTGAAAAATTTATAAAGTACCTTTCAGATTTGAAAGTATATCTTTCAAAAAAAATGCATGGGGTAACTTTTGGAGACTTATCCTTTGGGAAAGTTGAAAAACAATGTCAAAAATAAATATACTTAATGAAACAAAGATTTAGATAATTTTTTTTAAAGAATTCAACAATGTTTTAGGACAAAAAACCTGAAATAATTAGGCAAAGGCTTAGAACAAATACCAAAATGAACCTTCTGAAAGAAATAACACTTTGTATTTTTTGGGCTTTGTCAAAGAACATTTCTTCTAAAGGAAAAATAAGTACTTGACTTGGACAAATTTTAAAGGTGTAAACCTAGGGGTGGAATTTGACCAACATTCTTGGCAATTCTTTGGTATGGCATGCCTACTATGCCTAAGACCAATTGCCTAAGTCATTTTGTTACGCATGGAGTCACAAAAATGAGCACTCAGATTGTCATGAATAGACCTTAGCTTGAATATAAGCCAATTAACATTACACAAGACACACACATGCAAAGGCACACTTGTACTACTAAGAACTTAGGGAACATAAAGTAAAACAAAGGAAACACACATGTGTTAACTAGGACACTTAGGGAACACAACATCTAAAACAAACTAGACTAAACACACACACCTATGCTACTATACATAAGATAGACCAACAAGGACTAATAATAGAAATTTAGATGTATCCCATTCATAGGGATAGGTAATTATTCTCCATTCATATTGGTCAGTTGAAAGGAGTTGCTTTGCTTTCACTTGCTAATGATGTAAGGGCCACTCCACAAAGCATCAAACTTTATATGTTTACACAATTTTGCTCTATCTTCATCCCATTTTAGAACCAAGTCACCTTCCTTGAACACTCTTTTACTTCTTCTATTATCAAAGGATTTATTCATGAGTACTTGGTGGTGTTCCATGGTCTTATGTGCATTGTTTCTTACTTCTTGTAGTTGCATTAGTTCTATCAATCTGACTTTAGTTGGAGTATTTTCTAGTAGTTCTAGCTAATGTGCAAGTCTTATAGTAGGGAGATATTGAGAGATGAATAACCTAGCTTCTATCCCATAAACAAGAACAAAAGAAGAGTTACAAATTGATCTCTTAGGAGGGATATTATCAGCCCATTAGGTTATCTTCAACTTGGTGTTCTATGCTCTTTGATTGTTCTCCATTGTCCTCTTCATGATCTTGATGAGGTTATTATTAGTAGACTCAACTAATCCATTTCCTTGAAAATAATAGTTGGATGAGGTACTCAATTAAATTCCATTCTTATTTTCCCACTCAAAATTTTTAGCACTCATTAAAGCAAGTGCATTATCAAAAATGATAGTATAGGGGACCCCAAATATTTATGTGATACTATCAAAAAAATCTAAAATTGTATTTTCATTTACTTCCTTTAATGAAATAGCTTTTATCCCCCTTGTGAAGTAGTCAGTAGTAGTCCATATCCATTTATTTCTAGAACATGATGGAGAGTTGATCATACCAATGAAATCAGGGCCCCATTATAAGAAAGGCTGGTCCACCTAGATAGGTTTCAATAGAAGGGCTATAATCTTATGTTTGTCTACAAAGAAGGCAAATTGAGGACACCTTCTAACCAAAGAGTAGAAATCCTTGAAAAGGATAGGTAAATAATACCCTACCCTCATTATCTTTGTAGCTATTGTTTTTGGGGAGAAATGACCTCCATCTACACCATTATGAAATTTTTCTAGCAAGATGCCAAACTGATTATTATCAACACACCTTAGTATCACACCATTCACATCCTTCCAGAATAGAATACCATCAAAAGGATAATAAGGAATGGTTTTAAATCTAAAATACCTTCTTTGTGACTTGTTAAAATCATTAGGAAAATCACCATTTTGGAGGAAACTAATGATGTCTTGTGTCTAACTTTGATTTATTATGTGACCAACTAGTTGGGGATGAACTTGATTGACCAAAGCCTCTTCATTTGGCTCTTGAAGATTTGAATCTAGAATTTGACACAACCCCTTTCCTCTTACCAAGTTAGTTACCTTAATATCAACATCATACTCCATTACCTTTGTGATCCACCCAACTCTATTCGCATTGAGGTCTTTGCTTAGGAGGAACTCTTTGGTGTTAGAATGAGAGACCATGACATGAATTTTGTTATTTGACACCACGAGCCTAAATTTTTTCATACATCTTATCATAGATAGATATTTATTCTCAAAAAATGTGTACTTGACCTCATAATCTTCCAATCCTTGACTAAAGAATGCAATGGGTTGTTCAATTTCCTCATCATTCTTTTGCACAATCATAGTTGAGATTGTGTCAAGGTTAGCAAAAGTGTAGAGTATGAAATCATTGTAAAATTTTGGGTTAAAGAGAGTAGGATATTGGGAAATTTCTTATTTGATTGCCTCAAAACTATTCTTACCTTCCTTTCTCCAAGAAAAATCTTGTTTCTTCTTGAGCATGGTTGTAATAGGCTTCACCAAAGTAGCAAATCCTAGAATAAACCTTCTCACAATGTTTATCTTGCTTAAGAAAATTTATAAAACTTTCTTGTGTAGAGGTAAAGATAGGCCTATAATGGCTTCAATACTTTTTGGATCAATTTATAGGCCTTATTTTGACACAATGTGGCCAAATAATTTGCCTTTGTGAACAATAAAGATGCATAGTTTTGGATTAAGAGAAAATCTAAACTCTCTACACTTCTCAAAGACTTGCCTTAGATGTTTCATGTGGTCATCAACATCCTTGGAAAACATAGTTATATCATCAAGGTATACAAGAAAAAACTTATTGATTAAACCTTTATTAGGCCATGTCCATTACTCTTTGGAAGGTGGCACCAACATTAGACAAACCAAAAGGCATCTTTCTATATGCAAATGTTCCCCATTTTGTGGTGAATGTTGTCATGAACTAATTATCCTCATTCATCAATATTTGTTTATAACCTAAATATCCACTAAGTAGTGAAAATCATTGAGAACTTGACACCACTTGCAAAATATGCTCCATGGAAGATAGTGGATAATGGTCTTTGAGTGAAACTATATTTAGATCCCTAAAGTCCACACAAAGTTTGATCTCTCCACCTTTATTTTTAATAGGTAAAAGGTTAGTTACTCAAGTTGAGTGCTTGATAGGAAAGATAATCCTAGACTCAATCAATTTAGTAAGCTCTGTCTTCATGAGTTCCTATATATTGGGATTGATAAGCCTCTATTTTTGCCTAACTAGTTTAGCTCTAGGTTATAACTCAATGGTGTGATTAGATAGACTTAGATCAAACCATTTCAAATCCTTGTATTCCAAAGAAAATATATCATGAAATTCTTTTCACAATTTAATAAAGGCTTGTCTTTCATAAAGAGAACATATCTTACCAATTTTTAGAAGTTTATCCTTAAATATCAAGATTATTTCATAGTTATATTCCTTTATAAACATGCTTACCCTTTATTTCCTTCTTTGATCATCTTCATTGAACACACTCTCCAAAGTAACTAACCTCTTTGGTATCTTGTTTGTCCTTAGCTAGAAAATTATGCTTCATTTTTTTTTAATGAAGTGTAAAATGTGTTTATCACTCTTAAAAACTTACCAAAACACTTCATTAGTTAGAATAAAATGTCTCAAAATGACCTTGATGTGGGGTTTGTACTTCTCTCTAATTACATCAACAACTATATCAAAGTGTGCTCTTATCACAGCTAACCTACCAGCATGTTTATTTGAGTCCCTTAGTATAGGTTAGATATTGAAAGCATCAAAGTCCTCAATTAGATCCCATACCCTATGCCTATAGGGCTTAAGAAAAGGGTTCTTAGTTGTAGCTCAGTTTCTCACTTGATGTATAATCAATTAACTACCTTTATATACCTTTAAATTCTTGATTCCCTTTCTCTTTGCCCATTGGAGACCATGAACCAAGCCTTCATATTCTGCCACATTTCAAGTACAACTAAAATGGAATCTATATGAAGAATAATACTAGTTTTTTGAGGGAGAAACCAACATGATACTAGATCTTTCCCCTACCTTACTTCTAGATCCATCAAAAAACATTTCCCATATCCCTTCAAGTTCATGATCTTCATTAGTGAGTGATGGTATGGGAGTGTTCTTCTCATGCATACAATAAACTCCTAATTTAGTTTCTTATATGATTGAATAGGGGTCATGCTCATAATTTTTAGTACCATACTCATCAAGAAAGAGGTTAAAAATACCTTCAAGGGGAAAGGATGTTTCACCACCAATGGCACCTTATTCTTGCTCACTAATCATACAATTTCAATTTGAATTTGTCTCCACATGGTTCAATGTGGAACCTTACCAAGGGATATATTACTATATTAAATTTAGCTAAAATTCTTGTTCTAAAGGCTATAAAATACCAATCAACTATAATGTACCCTCTAATCTTAGTTTTTAAGTCTCTTGATAATCAAATAACAAAATGAGCTAAAAGATCAACCACCATGATGTCTTGTAAGATGGGGAAACTTGGAAAATCATGCAATAAAACTTTCAAACCTTTAAACAACCCCATATTATTGGTTTGAGTTCCATCAAGATGTAGCACACCCTTGATATGAGGTTCATATTTTTGTCCCAAATTATCAACAACTACTTTAAGCATAATTATGGTACTGGGCCCACTATCGATAATGCAGTTGTGAACTAATTTGTCTCCCATAATGAGTGTGAGGTAGAAATGTGGAGGATTTTTAGATCTAGTGGAGGACTCTAAAAAATTATTTAGTGTGTTGGAAAGGGATACACCATGGTACTTTGGATCTTGAGGAGTTACATTTATATTATCAAGTTTTTATTTTAGGATTTCCTTTTGACCAGGCATATGCAATACTTCCCAAAGAGAAATGCTAGTTTTGGTATTCTTCAAAGAGTCAAAAATGTTTAAAGTGGAATAAATAACCATTTATTATGATATTAAAGGAAATGAGGTAACTTGAACTTACTTTACTATAGGTTTGGTAGCCTTTCTCACATTCTTACTTTGAGAAGTAGTGTGACTAGTAGGATTTGCTACATTGGTACTTACACTTTGTGGCATTGGAAAGGCACTACTTGGAATCACTTGTGCTACTATAGAATCTACTAAATCCCTATTTTATCCCTTATATTGGCTGAAATTGATGTATTTTTATTCAACACATAATCATCCTCGACTTGGAAATTCATAAAACTAGTACTTTACCTACTACCTTCTCCTTGAACATCTTTTTGCATGAGATTTGCTTCTTCTGATGTAACATAAGGAGTAGATCATTCTTGAGTTACCAAAGCTTGATTAAATTCTCTACCATTATGCATAAACTAACCTTGAGATTTCCCCCAATGATCAAAATGCTCCTCTCCTTGAACTAGATTGGTGTGGACTAGAACAACAACCTTTGTTGATGAAATAAAATTAGGATTATAGGGATTGGGCTACCTATTGAAACATTGTTGGAATTGTATTATTCCTTGGTTAGTGTATTGGGATAAAGGCATATAGATTTGGTAAGGATAGTATTGAGGATTGGCTAGAGCACTTACATACATTTATGCTTGCTTGAGCTAGGCCTGCAAAGATAGAATTATCTCATCTTTATCTATAACATCGTCTACCTTCTTGGGAGTAGTTTTAGGTCTAGAATTAGTATTTGTAACTCATGATATGCTTGGGGATTAAACTTAATTATGAGACAAAAAGGGCATACAGAATCTTAAAGTTAGTTTCCCAGCTTGTATTAGACTATTTTTAGCTTCAATGGCTATCTCATATGATTCAGGTAAAGTGAATCCTTCCATTGAATACAACATTATTGCTACATCAGTGCCAATAGCCTTGAGATAGGTAGGGAATACAAATATTTGAGGAGGCCTCATAATAGGTGGCAGCCTATGCCATGTTCTTTGAAATCTCTCACTAAAATCTCCCATGGATTTAATAGGACATATTTTTATCACATTTAGCTAGTGAATTAGTGAATTATGGCCACTCTTATTTCTAAACTTGTTTAACAAAACCTATCCAAAACTATCCTAATTATTAATACATCCACCCTCCCATGTCCTATAAAAATCAAGTGCCTTCCCCTTTAGAGACATGGTAAGTAGTCTAATAGCTATGTTAGCTTAGGTGATAATGTGGAAATTTCAAAAGTTTGAAATGTCCCTAATATGCTCAAATGGGGTAATAAGACCCTCTCCATTAAAATTGGGGAGACTTTTGGTAGCATTATGAGGAATAATATCATTCACAATAAGGTTAATTGGATTTTTGGTATTGAAGGCTATGAAAGGATGTCTTATATCCATTTATTCTTCCTTTTGATTTACTAATTATTTAACCTCCTCTTCTTCCTCTTCAAAACCTTTTTTGTTTAGGATATCTAAAGGTTAGGAATGGTTAAGGGTGTTTTTCTTCAAGAGGAGTTTCAAGCTATGTAATTTTATTGAAAATCCTACTAGAATATGATCTAGTGAGGACCATGAAGTATACTAAGGAAAAATGATATAAAATAGATATTCTCACCTTTTATAGTCACCAAATGCTAGATTAGAATGACTCTAAAATATTGGACTTATCGAGGCTAGCATTCACCTTGACATGGAAATAATTAGGACCAGTTATCCCACTGGGTGTGGCATAATTATTATCATCAAATTGTGCACCCTAGGACATTTTATGAAACTCCTTTAATTTGATGCAACATTGAATCATATCTCAAGTTTGTGGGAAATTGTAAGAGAGATGAGTCTCTAGGATTGAAAAGGGTAAGCTCCCTGAACTCTTCTCTAAGTGTCTATCACTTAATCTAATGCTTGTTAATGAAAAGAGTCAAGAGTTTGCATAAAATAGAAAACTATTCTAAAGAGGTGATCCACCAATAATTTATCCCATAGACTATCACACTTATATTGAATAACAATGATTTCTAAGACTAATTTCATGTATTGAAAGATACTAACATAGTGTTTCAATATGAAGGTAACATGCTTGAGAAAATCAATAAGATAATCGACCTAAGGGGTATATTACACACCATATATACAATTTCATACTTTAAAGAGAGTTTAATACATTAAACACACTTACAATGACATATTAACATCAAAACCTTTGTTCAAACATGAAAGATAAAGGGAGTAAGGATAATTCTATCACTTAGCTTTGATATAGATCACTCACATACTTAGACATAAGTTTGAAACTCAAAATTGGTCTTGTATTCAATGTTTAAAAGTAAAGTGCAATGTCATTTTAGTATGGCTTTTCCATACCAAGAATTTGGTCATCTGTAATGGCTAAAATGGATCAATTTATATAACTTTGGGGAAGAGAGAGAAGAGAAGATGAAAATACAATAAGGACATGTGTCCACATGTGAGAATAAGTTACAGATGTATGAAAGGGATGAATGGGGTGAGCCATGCCATGTCAAGAGTCTTACTTGTCCAAAACTAGTTATGAGAATGGTGACAAATGGCATAAAACCTTTAGGAGTGGCATAGGAAAATGCTTCTATTGAAGATCATCCATGAGAGTTAAAAACTAAAAATGGAGAACTTAAAACATTGCACTATTAAAACTCATGAAGGTAATTATAAAATGTTCTTTCTAACTACTAGTTTTCCTCTAGACACTTGTATTTGTTGATCTCATAGAATCTCTTTGATTTGATCAGCCGACAGTAATGACTTGATCTGTCAACTTATCCATTTTACTTGCTTTATCTAATTTCATTTTCTCTCCAAATATTTTTAATAAAAATGAATATTTATTATAGTTTCAAATTTATATTCTATGGGCCATCACCTTTTGGGTATTTCCTTCAGACCATTTGTCTTGACCCTTTCTTATAGATAATTTTCTTGGAAGAATTCATGGGATAGTCTTTCTAAAAGAATTCATGTCTTTTAGAGCTCTATTTTTATCAGAAAAAATGTCTAAAATAAATGGACCTCAACACATTTTCAAGTTTTTTGAAAGAATCCTTCAGACAATTTCTCTAAAAGAATTCCTTTAGAATTCTTGTTTGTCCCTTAAAAAAATTTAAATGGTCCTTCAAATTCTTGAAAAGTACCCTTCAAAAGGTTTGAAAGTGTTCATTTAACCTTAAAATTTCCCTTTAGAAAATTTGCAACATACCCTTCATAAAAGTTGCAAGGGTCCTTTTCGGCTTGAAAGAGTCCTTAAAAAAAGTGGAAAACTTCCCCTTGGAAAAACTAAAGTTCCCTTCAGACTTTTGAAATGTACCCTTCAAATTTTTGGAAAAGGGAAGTTTATCTATAATAATTCCTTCAAAAAATTTGAATTGGACTATTTGGAATGAAAAATACCCTTAAAAATGTTATAAAGTACCTTTTAGCTTTGAAAGGATATCTTTTGGAAAAAATGCATAGGGTAACGTTTAAAGACTTATCCTTCAGGAAAGTTGAAAAAAAAATGTTTGAAAGAAATATAATTAAGGGAAAAAATCTTTAGAAATTTTTTTTTAAAGAATTTAGGGGTAAAAAATTGAAATAATTAGGCAAAGGCTTAGAACAAAGACCAAAATGAACCTTCCAAAAGAAATAACACTAGGTATTTTTGTGGGCTTTGTCAAAGAACATTTCTTCTAAAGTAAAACTAAGTATTGGACTTGGACAAATTTTAAAGGTACAAAAATGGGGGTGTAATTTGACCAACATACACCCAATTAGGTAGTGAACTATTTTGTTTTTTCTAGTGGAAAAAATTGGTGACTGTAGATGGTAGGATTCTTAGAGATTTCATTTTAATTGAATAGCTTGGATTGGATTGTGCATGCAAAAATACTCATTGATTGGTGACTGTGATTAAGAACCTAAGGCATTCTTGACTCCATAATTACATAACAAAATTAGTGAATTGTTTTAGAATACTTATATGAACTATAATATATCATTTTGGTGAAAAAATAGGTGTAAAACTAGTGTAAAAAGGTAAATCAACCATTGCAAACAAAATAGGATTCATTTTTGGTGAAAAATTAGTGAAAAAATTAGTATAATGTAGGTATAGTGTATACAACATGGAGAATGGAAATCATTACCATTATATCCATAGGAATGGTATACAACTAACCAAAGGTAGTCATATCTATACACATGCCCCCATTCTAATATCTAGTGTATATGGATTTTGAAACTAGGTAATATTATGTGAATTTATGATAAAAACATATATTAAAACCATGGAACACATGACATGCATGATGCCCCCATTATAATAAAAATTTGAGAGAAACCCAATTATTTTTTTGAAATTATTACTGAGTACCTATTAAAAATTATTTTTAGCTGATTGAGATTTTGAAGATTTTTTAAAATGACTATTTTTGCCCATTGGGATAATAAAACATTATTTTGGACATGAATAAATTGAGCCCTTGTCAAAATGGATCAATTCTATCCAAAATTAATTTATGGATATGGATCAGCATCAACTATGTAAAACCTTTATTTTCCTATTTGTATAGTATATTTTTGTGGCTTAGTCTCTAAGACAAGCCATTGTGTATGTCCCCTCCTTTGAGGTGAGTTATGAAGCTTGAAAAATAACTGAACTCAAAATAAAAATTTATGGGATATATATTATGAAAAATATGTAAATATAAGTACTAATGATAACATGAAGAGCATGACATCATCATATATAAATTTAGAAAAAAATTTAATGTGAGATGAATGTAGAATCACCCATGTATAGTGACATTGTCAAGACATATGTTGGAAATTTAGCACACAAATAAGTGATCAAAATTGAGTAATGAAAGATGAATATAACTAATTTAGAAGGTAAACATGATATCCATCATATAATTTAAATGTTTGGAATATGCATGATGTCCATTATTGAATCAAAAATCAATAAAATAAGAACAATATGTGTCATTACCATGATGCACAAATATAAATATTACACATAAAACATAAAAAAAAAAATGATATAATACCAAGGGTACACATATAAGAGACATGTTAAAATGCCACTCACATGCATATAAACATACAATTTAGGACTTGAGCCACATACAAAGACATTTTCAAATGTACAAAATCCAAAATAAAGAATATATACAAGACATGAAACAATAAAATAATAATGAAAAACATTCATGAGTTAACATAATTGATCAACATAATAAATTTTTAACATAATTATTCAAAAAAGTAGGTAACTAATATATTGGAGAATTAATATTATTTAGGTCCTTACTATAGTCATTTAGGCTTATCCTAAGTCTTGTGTGTGTGCATTTATTGTATTTATAAATGCACTTTATTCTAGCCTTTTGAGGTGTCACTCATCTCTCTTGTCCACTTGTTGAATTTGTAATTACTTTCATGTAACTCCTCTCCCACCACATGGAATACACATCCTTTTCATTATAATATGATTAGGGACACTTGGAACACATGTGAAAGATTGACCTTGTAAATCCATAATCTTCCTATCTCTATTTATTGAGCTCTTTTTCTCCTCTCTTATTGCTCTTTGGTAGTCTTTAAATCTTGATCTTTATCTTTCTCTTGCATCCCTATGATGTGTTTTTTTAGCTTGAGGCCAATATTTTCTCTCTTGGCATTTTATTGCTATGTACTTGTAGTTCAATAGTTGTAAGTCTTATTAATATATTATGAGGCTTTTATCTATTTGATAGTTTTCCCATTTGTCAACTCTTGTCTATATTTATGTGGTTGATTCACTCTAGAAGTAACTTTGTTGATTTATGAAATCTCTAGGGTATTTAATTTTATGATCCTAATGGGTGGATTTCAGTAACACCTTGAGAATTTTTTGTAATGGTTTGTTACATTTAATAAATTATTACACCCAAACCTCAAGGTATTAGTGAAATCTACCTATTAGGATAATAAAATTCCACCACACTTCTAAAACCCAAACTCTATGATATATTTGTGCCCTTATACAAGGATCCATGCATGTGTGATCCTTGAATGAACACTACCATGCCAACGTAGCCACCCTCTCTATGAATTCAACCTAGGTAGAGGTCCTGATACCAAATGTAATAAAATATTACACCAAAACTTTGAGGCATTAGTGGAATTTTCCCATTAGGATCATAACATTCATTGTTATTTATATTTAAAAGTTTGGCAATATTATTTTGCATAGTGTAAGGAACTAAGTATGAACAATAACGGATAACCAAATAATTATAGAACCTATGTATGATATGTTCCTAGTGATCTTGATGATGTATAGATAATTTTTAATAGTACCATGTGTTTCCTGGATATGATAATCGATAACATACACTCACTAGGAAAATGTTATAAAAATAAGACAATGGTACAATGTGCTAGTGTCTGAATAAGGTACTTTTTTATTTTTGTAATTTTCTTAGTCTGTGATAGTGGAACCTCTTATAACTAAAGCTAGGAGCGATAGCCTATATGATCTGCATACATTCATTTAGAATTGTGAGTCATATTTGATATGAGAAAACATATAAATATGTATTGGATAATAACACACAAAGTAACTAAGTTAAATAAACTTAAACATAAACATGCATAGGTCTAAATTTTCAAAATATCTAGAATATTTTAATTTTTTGGTAATTTTACATTTATGAAAAATATAAGAAGCTACAAATAAGCATGAGGATATGGTGGAAGATCATTGAGTATTGAATACTTAGTCTTTTGAAAATCCCATAGATCATCACCTTTGTGGTTATCATACCATTTATGCTCTATAACTGTAGCCTTTTCTTTGGTTTTTTTCTAAATCCTATGCATTTGTGTGGCATGTTTCTCTATTATGTAATAAAGCTCATGTGAAATTTTTGGATAAACTAACTTGGCCCTATTTCTCAATTAAAAATCTAAGATAAATGACCATCATGAATAATATGAATTTTAATTTCCTCAAATTTTAATGTAAGACATTTATGTGGATTATCAATTTAATCTTCTATTTCATGCAACCATTATCACCCCAAAGCATGTAACTAATTTCTTGTGTGCATAAAAAAAATTACTGTGTACATAACTTTGGGGACACATGCAATTTATATTATAATATGACCTTATGAATCTTGAAAGTATCTAAATTTATAAAATTCATCTTGATCAAGCCCTATGTGCTGAAGAAATACAAGTGTACATATATTTGGCTCTGTATCCTTATTTATTTCCACATGTTTAATATAATCATTCTTAATAAAAAATTGAATAGTTAAAAGATTAGTCTCAGAAAATTTGTAGTTTATATGTATGTGACCATGTTGTTGAGCCATAATAGCTTATTATATGGACTATATAATATGATAAGTTCATTTAGCCTTATATTTATGATTTTTTTATTACAATGTTATACAAGTATTTGTGGCATGCCCTATTATTCTATGAATATGGAAAAAGGGTTTTCCCTATTGAATTAAAAACCTACTAGTGGATCTATGTCATATTTTTTGTAAAATAATTAATTCATTGTCAACTAGAATCTATAACACAACTCGATTCATGGATGTATAAGGAGATAATGGATCTCAAAAGGAAAATGGAAATAATGGAAGACAACCAGAAGGCAGTTTGGAACAAAATCAATAACATGGAAAAATAGATGAGAGACATTCCCATCAAACTCAAAGACTATGAGAACAACCTAAGGGAACTCATCAAGGAAAGCAAAATGAAGATGGAGGAGGTTACATCCAACATATGTGTTGCAACTGTTAATATTGGAAAATGAGCTAATGAGGAGATCAAATCCTTGGAGGGGCCTAGCAAGAGGACTAGACAGAGCTCAAGAAATAAAGCTATGCAAAAGCGAGCCATGTTAGCGGCTACTGCCATTTAGGACACTACTGTGAAAGGTAAGGAAGCAGTGAAAATGATTTTGGAATTGGCAGAATAACCTGGTTCTTTTAGTTGGTCGTGTTATCTAGTCTTGTTTCCTAGTTTTTTGTAATCTTTTGACTATGGAGTAGCCAAGTCTATGTAAAACCTGGGTTATGACTTGTGGTCTTTTAGGTGGTTTCAGGTCCATATAAAACCTATTTATGATACTTATTTGTAGTAGGTTTTAGGTTTTGCCTATGGTCGTAAATGCGTCATCTTTCTTTCTTTGTTTCAGGCTTTCAGGGTCCCTTCAAAACCTATTTTTACCTTAATCTAAAACATCACATGTGGTCTATTTTATAGTATCCTATTGACTATATCTATATCCATTTATTACACATTATTCACTAAATATGTGAATAGTGATTTGTTGGTACCTATAATGCATTGTACCTCTTGCTATTTGGAAATTATAGATTTGGAAAAAATGTGAGACCATAGGACACCCGATAAAAATGTATATTGTGTAGTGGCTATATGGTAACAAATATTATTTTCCTATAAACATTTGAAGTGCTTTTTTTTATATCCTAGTTTATCCTTAATAAACCCATCTATTTGAAATAAATAAGTGACTATGGATTAGTTGGATTTTCGTTTATGTAGAATATATTTATATATTCTATTATATTTGTTTACTTGGATTACTAAATTTTATTTTATAAGTCTATTTTTTAGTATTTTTTATCAGAGGATTCACCAAGGTCTAAATAATGAGGATGCATGAGTCGTAGTTGCATGGAATGAAGCAAGTGAATACCACAAAATTCTAAAGTAAATGAAATCAAACAAGAGACAATTGCATAGACAATTTGGAAAAAAGTCAATATTCCATTAACATAAGATGGCCAAAGTGAAGAATACATATAAGAGAGAACGTAAGTAACTCCTCCACAAAAGGTGGTCAAGGCACCCCAAGAATAGACTGTAACTCCTTCATGAAAGGTGGTGACAAGGTGATAAGAATAGAGAAGTAACTCCCATACTCGAAATAGCCAGTCAAAGGAGTTACTTATGACATTCTTATGACACCTATGACACATCTATGACACACATCTCCACATAAGCTAGCCTATCCCATGAATGTAGGAAAACTCTATGTATGCACAAATATATAACTTCCCTAATTAAATAGTAGGGAAAAATAAAAACCTACACTAACACCCCCCATAAGCGCAGCTTAGGTGGGCAGTGTGGAAATATAAAATGGGTCCCGATAACTAGGTCTGATGAGGTACCCATGTACAAATGCAATCTCCCATAAGATAGAGAAAAGGAGAAAATATGTAGGAAAAAACTCCCTTCCCAAAAGAGAGACATAAAAGAAATGAAGAGGCTAGAAGGCCCCCCTTGAAGATGATGTTGTTGCAGATGTAGATTGCACCCCAAGAAGAGGTCATAGATGAATGAACTTGCTCTCGGTGAAAGGTTTGGTGAAGATGTCTACAACCTACTCTAAAGACTGGCAAAATATTAAGTCAATGAACTAACTATGAATAAGCTCCTAAATGAAATGCATGTGAATCTCTATGTGCTTGGTCTACTAGTGGTGAATTGGATTCCTACAAATCTGAATGGTACTCTGGTTGTCATAATAAATGATGGTGGGCTGCCTTATAGGAATTCCAAACTCAAAAAGAATCCCCTAAAGCCAAATAGCCTTAGTAGCTACATTAAAAACTCCCCTAAACCCTACCTCTGTGGATGATATAACAATAACATTCTACTTCTTGCTAGACCAATCGATAGGACCAGAACCTAGAGAGAAACTATAACTAGAAGTGGACTTGTGAGTCTGTGAATTACCAACCTAGTCTGAATCTGTATATCTAACCAAGTCAACCTCTATGACAAATCTGTAATGAATCCTATATCTATGTGAACCTTGTATGTAATGCAAGATCCTCTTAGCTACTTTCCAATGTAGCTCATGAGGTTCCTGCATAAATTTGGAGACAAGTCCCACTGTATATGATATGTCAGGCCTAGTGTGAGTCAAGTAGATGAGACTACCAACAATTTGTTGATACCGAGTGGCATCAACCAATGGTGAAGAATAGTCAGCCTCAAGCTTGACTCCTAATAGAAAGGGAGTCAGAGATGACTTGCAACCAGCCATGTGAAATTGAGCCAATAAGTCAAGAGCATACTTAGGTTGTGCAAGAGAAATCCCTAAATCTAACTGTGAGATCTTGATGCCAAGGAAGTAGTGCAACAAACCCAAGTCTATCATGTCAAATCTATCTTGGAGAGATGCCTTCACCACTGCAATAGCTGATGAAAAACTCCCAGTGATCAAAAAGTCATGAACATAAATAACCAGAATCAAGATCGAGTCATCCTATTATAAAAAGTAGACATTAGTATCAAAATGGCACCTAGTGAAACCTGCTATGAGAAAGAAGGAATCCATCTTGGTGTACTATGACTGAGGGGCCTGTTTAAGGCCATAGATAGATTTCCTAAGTCTACATACTAAGGAAGAATCCTAAACAAATCATGGTAGCTACTCCATGTAGATCTCCTCCTCTAGGTCTCCATGAAGAAAGGCACTCTTCACATCCATCTGGTGCACATCCTAACTATGTGTTGTGGTAATAACTAAGGTGAGTCAGATAAAAGTCATCTTTGCAATAGGTGCAAAGTTCTCTGAGTAGTCAATGCCTGCCACCTATGAGAAACCCTTGGCAACCAATCATGCCTTGTACTTATCAACTGACCCATATGTTACAAACTTGGTCTGATATATCCACCTACATCAAACCATCTTCTTTCCCTTAGGAAATGAAGTCAAATATAAAGTGTGATTTTTGATTAAGGAAGAATATTCTTCCTCCATAGCAATATCCCACTCAAGTACCCCCAATGCCTCTCAAAAAGTCTATGGATTTGAAACTGAAGCAAAGAAGGCATGTGGATCTCTCTGAAAATCCCCTGTAGTACATCTATCATCTACGAGATCTCTTGCCCAAGTGCCAGCACTCTCAAGTGTCTGTCTGGCCCAAAGTGGCCCAAAAGTGGGTGAGTCAGGTGCTAACTCCTCATCCTTTAACTGACTAGAGGTGGATGACCTTGCATCACTATCCTCATTGTCTGAACTCAAAGAAGAAGATGTCTCTAGCTTAAGAACCTGATGTGACTGATCTGAATCTAAGGAATCATCAATGAAAGTAAGGATGTACTTGGCCCTTGTGAAATATGGTTTGGGAAAGAGTCTTAATACATCACTATGGATGAACTCCAAAGGTTGTGAAGCCCTCCAAGCTTGGCCTTTGTCAAATTTTGCTTTGGGATGCTTCCTAAGGGAGCACCCCTCGCAAAGTCCTTTTGAGAATTGGACAGGAGGCAAGCCAATGACCATGTCATATTTGGAAAGTTGCTCAAGGTAGTGGTAGTTAAGGTGGCCAAACCAGTCATGCCATAATTTGATAACTCCATCTAAATGAGTCAGTAATGTTGATGGAGAAGAATCAGGTGCAAGTGAGAAGGTGTATAACCTTGATTGGTGATCTGCCCTACCCACTGCCACTGTAGTATCACTATGCAACTCCCTGATAGCCACTAAATCTACTAAAAACTCAACTCTTATGCCTTGAATAATGTGAGTGATTTGGTACACTGATAGGAGATTGGTTAAAAGAGAAGGAACACTTAGAACATTATTGAATGTTCCTCCTTCCATTTCAACTAACCCTCTCCCTGCAATAGAAACTAATGTGTCATCACCCAAACTAATTGAAGTCATGCTACAAGGCTCTAAAGATGAAAAATCAACTAGGAAAGAGTCCATGTGGTGAGAAGCACTCGAGTTAATGACCCATGAAGATGTAGAAGCTATTGTAGCTACAAGGGTCTTGCCCTTTTCTTTCTCCTTACCCTTGCCTTTTGCCTTAGTAGAATCTTGGGTAGATGAATTCTGCTTGATGGACTCAAGAACACCTATATTGTGCTTCTCTAGAAGATGAGTTAGGTGATCTATTTGTTTCTTCATGCATTTGTGTTCATCATGCCCTATATTATTACAATAATCACACTTAACCTTCTCCTTCTTAGGTTTAGCATTGGAGGAGGAAGACTCAGTGTTGTTTTTGGCAGGATTATGGTTTTCTTTCTTCTTCTCTTGGTCCTTGTTCTTTTTCTTCTTCTCCTTTGTTGAAGTCTTATTCTTACCATTTCTAGCTATCAAAGCTTGGGGTTGAGTAGACTTCATTGTACCTATTTTAATTAGCTTATCTTGCTCCCTAGTCAAGTCGACAATGAAGGAATCCAAAGAAGGCATTTTCTAGGTAGTGCCAAGGGCACTTTTTATGGCATGGAAAGTGGAGATAAAGACTAAATAGCTTGGAAATAACTTAGAGAGAATAGAAGGGATGAGTTGATCATCTCCTTTCTCTATCCCACATTCTTTGAATTATAATCTAAGGGCCTTAAACTTAGTGAAAAAGTCTTTTAGGGTGTCAAAGTTGCTAGGACTTAGACTTATGAGTTTGTTTTCGAGCTCATGACCTCTCATCTCATCAAGCTTCCCAAATAAGGTTTCTAGGGTGTCCCATATGTATTTGAGAGTCTTGGAGGTTTCTAAATGAAAGAGAAGTTCTATAGACATGGACAAGCTTAGTAATCCATAGGCTTCATCACTACGGTTGTACCACTTGACCTTTTTAGCATTATGCTAGGTTCTACTTCAGTACCCATGGTGATCATATACAACCCTTTGCTTTTGAGAATGATTGACATTTTAACATTCCATTCATGATAGTTGAAGGGTGTTAGCAGTTTAAGTTGAAAATAATCCATTTTAAGCTAAATTTAGGTGAAGTTGTGTTGATTGCAAGTTGTGAAATTATGCAAAAAAGAGAATTAAAGCAAAGATTGCAAGTGTTGAAAAGAAATCACACCCCCAAAAATTTTGAGACCCTCCAAATATGCAAGTGGACACTCAAAATATGTTGGGCTTAGCTGAGAATGCATCGTAGAGCAATCAGTGTAAGACTTTAAGAAAACAGGATGTCAGACTCAGCCGAAAATGCATCCCAGGATACCCAAATTTTAGGCACTTTATAAACTAGTGCATTTAAAAAAAATAATAAGTCTACACTGTAGATAATTAAAATACAAACACTTTTTCAAAAAATGGCACCTGAATCTGAGCTACCATTTACAAGATATTAAAGATTTAATTTCTCATAAACTAGTGTTTTTACAAAAAAATAGCACTAAAACATTAAATAAATACCTATTTTGAGAGATAAAGTTACATTCTAACCACTCATTAGACTTGACAGAGAGTGAGGAATCTAAAGGAGGACTTTGTGAGGGGGAATTGGCCTCTCATCAACCCGGGCCTCACCCTTCATCTTTGACAATCGAATATACAAGCTTTAAAAAAGTTCAAATATTGCTCAATCAAAGAACCCCCCCAAAAAAATATGATTTGGCACTTTATATTAGTGTGTTTACGACTGCCTCTAGAAATAAATACTAAGTGGTCTTGATTTCAATACATTACAAACCCCTCATGAAGAGCATATGCTAAAAATACAACTTTAGCATAATATCCAGAGAAATAAATAGCAACACTACGATCTACTCAAAAAATTATGCACTTTCAAAAGAAGAATTGTCTTGATATGAGGGCTTATGTGAAAGTTATGATCCTCTAAAGTTCCCAAAATGAGAATTGAGTAATGTCACAATTGAGAATCTACTATTTATAAAAAATATTAGCATCAAAATTAAAAAACATGTACACTAGTGCATAGAACATGAAAAAATAGCCAAAATAAAACAAAAATAATGGGAAAAGGAGTCCATATGAGCAATAACAGAGCATTTGAAAAATGCCTTCAAAATTGCAACTACCAATGGAGAGGGGTCCTTCTGTAGCTTTTTGAGTGCATTTCTACAAAGTATACAAAATGTATGCAAAAACTAAAAGATACCTAGATGGTTTTTCTGGGCTACGAACAAAATCTAGAAGGTGTTTTTCTTGGTGATGTACGAAGATGTAGATCTAGTGTAAACTAGATGCCTTTAGCCAAAAAAATGACCTCAACAACCAAAAAAAGAATGCAAAGGCAGAATCAGCTACCAAGAGATTGCAAAGGCAAGTGACAACCTGCAATTCTAATTAAAACACAAAATATGCAAGTCGATTGATAGAAACAAGATTATTGGATCTTGCAAAATCTTGCCTGCATGTATATGGAGAGACCAAACAAGCCATGGAAGGAACAAGAGCATGGAGAACTAGCAATATCTCCCAAAATTTTTCCAATTTCACAAAAAAATGCCTTAACAAAGCTCTAGATTTCAATGAAAGCAATAGCAAAATAGACAACTAATTACCAGGGTGGCTCTGATACCATATCAGAGGATTCACCAAGGTCCAGATAATGAGGAGGCACAAGTCATGGTTGCATGGGATGAAGCAAGTGAATACCACAAAATGCTAAAGTAAATGAAATCAAACAAGAGACAATTACATAGACAATTTGGAGAAAAGCCAATATTCCATTAACATAAGATGGCCAAAGTGAAGAATACATATAAGAGAGCACATAAGTAACTCCTCCAAAAAACATGGTCAAGGCACCCCAAGAATAGACTGTAACTCCTCCATGAAAGGTTGTGACAAGGTGTTAAGAATATAGAAGTAACTCCCATACTCAGAAAAGCCAGTCAAAGGAGTTACTTATGACATTCTTATGACACCTATACCACATCTATAACAAACATCTCCACATAATCTATCCTATCCAATGAATGTAGGAAAACTCCATGTATGCACAAATATATAATTTCCCTAATTAAATAATAGGGAAAAATAAGAACCTACACTAACATTTTTATTTATCATAAAATGTATGAAATTATATTTTATATTTATACAACTTAGCATGATTGATACAATGGTATTATTAGTATTTTTTTTAGTAATTTTCTAATTATAATTATAAAAATAGATTAACTACTTTTCTTTTGAAAGGTGGATGAAGGACATATTTCACCCTCATCGAGTAGTTTAGAGGGAGATCATCGAAATGTATATATTTATAGATCATGAATGTTGGAAGTGTGTAAAACTTACTAAGAATCACCATCACACAGATTAAACTATCTAATTGATGTCTTATATCATATTTTAATTTTTTAATGCAAGTCTTTAATGAAGTGATTTATAATTCAATGCTTGTTTACTTCAAATGAGACATAGCATAAATGAAGTATTATAGTCTATAATGGTGTATGACGGTCATGTTTTAATCAAGAAATTATCACTTTTGTTTCATTACTACTTTCTTTATTCTTTTATCTTTTAGACTATTTACTGTTTCATATCTTTTATTGATTAAAACCCATTATCTTAGAAGTACCTTACATTATGTGGCATGAATAGTGTTTATGATAAAAACTCCATAGAGGAACTATGTGATGCAAATTGTAGTTGAATTGGCATAATTTTGGTATTAAACAAAGTTATTCATTAACATACAAACTCTAATCACTTAGTTGTCATAAAAAAATCCATAAATAAAGACATGCTTTTGGTATTGAAATGTATCTTATGACATTATGAAAAAGTCATAAAAGTTTAAATAATAAATAAAGCTGTCAAAGCTCAGTCATTTGGTAAGTATTTTTTAGAGAAAACATAACTATTAAAAAGGAGACTTTTTTTCAAAAATTAGAGGCCAAAAATTTTGATTTGGGGGAAATATGATTAGGTTTTGAATTATTTTTGGATAATCATGTAAGTTATAGTGGTAGAGGCAATGAAATAGGAATAAATCATAGTAAATTTAAGCATTAAATAGTGAATCTTGATTTATATGGTATATGTAGTAGTGTTTTCAAAATTAATCTAGGCGTGAAAAAAACATATTTTAGGAAAAAGATTGAAAATTTCTAAATAATTGGAGAGAAGATGGAGGAATGCACATACGTAAAAATAGGGAGAAAAAGGAAAAATCAATTGATTGGAACAATATTCTTTTATATTGGCAGCTAGTATTCACAATACGTAGGTAAGTGATTCTTTCACAAATTTTAAAGAGGTATGTATAAATGATTCAAGGGTTTTTTTTTGTGGGTTTGTGTTCTATAAATATGGGTTATTTTAATTTAGTAGGAATATGTATATTTATTTCCATCAACTTTTTTTTTGAAATCAACATATTTCTAGAATTTAGATAACTATAAAACCTAGATTATTGCTCAAAAACACTTTGCATTTATGATTATTACTTGGTCGCCTGGTTTAATATTTGGAATTTTATGGATATATTTAGTTTTAATATGTTTTTTTTATTAACAAACCTATTTTTAACCCATATGGACTTGGGGATGAGAATACATTCTCACTTATAGGCCCATATGGGTAAGCATGTCGTATGATTATGTTAAAGGAGTCTATGTAAATTAACATTTGAATTTGTTAATAACGCCATTTATTTTTGTAAAATATAATATAATCAACTCATATTTATGTATTCAGATATATATCTCCACTAACGTTATTAAGTTGTAAAATCCAAGCATGAAATTACCTAGCTGTGTGTAGGTTTTACCTTAGTTTTAAAAGGAAGTAATACTATAATAAATTTTTTAGAATTTAATTAATGGATGAAATTAAGTTGATTCAATATTTAATAGTAATAAATATAAAGGTATGGAATATTTAATAAATAGAACTTGTTTTGAATACAAACACATAGATGTAGCAGTTTATCAAGTCAAATGAAAATATTGAGGAGATTAATAAGAACCTGATTCTCTTGAGTATCCAGTTTGTTTGAACAAAGAGATGAAAAAATATATTTTATTATGTTTTTATAAATGGTTTAACTATTTATATATGTTTATTGTCATCTAAGTTTAATATAAACATTATTATAACTAAGCAAAACCTTTGTTTGAATTTTAAAGATGATGAAATTTATTTCATGAGTTATAAAATATTCGTTCAAATCATATAAAATTATGAGAAAGAGGTTACTATCACTCATATATTTATAAGGAAATAGATAGATAAATGTGAATAGACTTTCCTTTAGAACTTAAATAATAGTAATATATTTCTAATATATTAATATTCAAGTTGTGAAAACTTATAATACTATAACAAGTTTTAAATTATGTATTTTGTGGTTGAGTGTTTACAAATGACATTGGGCACATGATTATATCTCAGACATGTAGGTTTAGGAATTAATAAACTATTAGGATGTTATATTGATAATATGATACTCAAATACTAACTAATATGATACTAAAATAATAACTAATATCTCTTATATATACTCTACTTATCGATGATTATTCCATAGGGTGACCTTATGAAAAATATGTATATATGAAACAAGATAATATAATGGGTATATAATCCAAAATTTATCCACCCATATTCCTATACACACCATATATTATGGCCTAGCATGCCCCTCCCCTTCAAAAAAACATTGAATCAAACCAAGATGTTTTTGAAGGAGTGTTTCAACCTACCATATTACATATTTAGAATGCAGATTCTTTGATTTTATCAAATACTCCTTAATCACTTTAGTCCATAGTTGGTTAGTGCATGTGTGAAATGTGTCTTTAGGATCAAAAATGACTTGGAATTATTCATATAATTTATGTAAATCAATATGTGTAGAAACTCTATGTATAATTTCCTTCTTGAGGAAAGAGGCATGTAATATTAAATGTATGTGAGTGGATATGGAATTTTCTTGCTAGTAAGCCACACACTAATTTTATACAATATTTGATAATGTTTAAGGGAAAAATTGTTATATTTTTTATATTAATTTAGAGATAACTAATTATATGGTTGAAAACACACAAATACCCAATCACCTTTGTTAAAATTATACTCACTACAATGTTGGTTTGCTTATAGCTTCATTATATTATGTGTCATTATTGAATTATCTCACAAACTAAAAAGTACCTTCTATGTTGAATGTGTTCCTAAACAACTCAAACCTTGGGATATACCTTCAAGTTTGAAGTGATGGATGGGGGTGATACCCATATAATTAAACAAAGGGTGACATTATTGAATAAGTGTGAAAATAAGTGTTATACCACCATTCAACACGTGGCAGCCAATCAACCCATTTATCCTATTTGTCAAAAATAAAAAAAACAAAGATACCCTTATATAAATTTGATGAATACCTCTATTTTTAAATAAAATTTAAGATGATAAGATGAGATATGAGCTAGTTGGGTTCCCAAACATGAAAATAATTTAGTTTAAAAATTACTAGTAAATATGGGATCTTGGTCACCTATAATGATTTTTGGACTATTATGATTTTTTTGAACTATATTGAGAAAATTTAAATATACTATACTATATACAAATGTTTTTGGTAAGGGAAAAATGATAATAATTGGTAATATGATCCATAATTACCATGATAACATTTTTACCCTTAGATCACAACAACCTAATAATGAAATCCATAGAAACCTACTTACACATCTAGATAGGGATGGATAAAGGTTACAAAAGACTTGGGGTCTTAATGGTTTCACCTTTATTTTTTTGACATACCATTCACTCAACCACATATTTATATATATTCCCCATGAGTCCTTCCCAAAAGAAGTCTTCATTGATTCTATGACATGTTTTTAAAAATGCTAAATGACCTCCTATTAGAGATGCATGAAGTTCCTAAAGTATTTTATGTTTGAGGAGAGAATATTTAAAAATGTGTAATCAATATTTATTCCATAATATATTCGCATTCCATGATTTTTTAAAACCCCATATAACCAAGCTAAATATTTTGAATCAAATCCTAGGTATCCTTATAAGTATCCCATTTTGGTCTTGATTTCTCTATCCAATCTACCTATTAAAGAGTCATTGCATATAAAAACACCTCATCTAATTCATCTAGTTTAGATAGTGCATCTTCCACCACATTATATTTTCATTTCTTATATAATATTTAAAACTCATTTTTAACTTTTTAGTAACCCATTTATATTTATATTTTTATGACAATTGTTGTTCCAAAAAATATCTGAGGATATCATGATCAGTCTTTTTTTGAAAGCATCAACCCATCAAATGAGGTCTTCATTACTTGAATGTATGAAAAATAGCCATAATATATTTCTAATATATTGGATTTAACTTATTTTTTCCATTCATTTTATGAATCTCAAATTCAATTGGTATAACTTCTTGCATGATTAAAACCCCTAGATCATATCTTCATGCATCACATTCAAAAAGAATTTTTTTTAATAAAAATTAGGGGTGTCTAGAACAAGAGTGGTGCACAAAGCCATTTTTAGTTGTTCAAACATCTTGGTAGCTATTTTAGTCCATTATAAATATTCCTTATTTAAAAAATATGTGAGTGGGGTTACAATGGTACCATAAATTTTGACAACTGTGTGATAGTAACTTGTTATCCCTTCAAATCCCTAAAGGTTCTAGAGGGTTTTAGGTACTTACCACTCCATCATTATTTATATCATCTTATGATAAAATTTCATGCATTCATTTTAAAAAATATGACCCAATTAATCCACCTTTATGATTCTAAAATCACATTTAGAATGCTTGGAGTAAAGCTAATGTTTTTCTAGAACCAAAAGTACATGTTTCAGATGCTTAAAATGGTCCCAATTTTTATTATAAATGATGATGTCATAAAAAAACACCTACACAAAATTTCTCAAAAATGGCATAAAAATAATATCCATCTAAATTATTAATTTATATGGTGCATTTATGACACCAAAATTCATGATCATAAAATCATAATGGCCTTCATATATTAAAATTTGTTAATACCCAAAGTGACGATCTAATTTGGTAAAATAAATAGTGCCATGAAATTCATATAGAAAATTATAATTTAATGGAAATGGAAACTTTTATTTCATGGTGTACTTATTTAGTTATCTATAGTCTAGGTACATTCTCCATGTTTAATCCTTCTTACACACCATGACCACTAGGGAAGAATATTCACTTTGGTTGGGTCTAATAATTCTTTCCTCCAACATATTATCTACCACATTTTTATTAGTATAAGAACATGGATTATAAAGTTGTTCAAGGTATTTTTCATATATTCATGAATTATGCACACATTTTGTCATTTTATAAGTCTATTTTGTCCTATCTTTATGAATTATAATAGGATAGAATATAAATAGACTCCACTTTTGGTTCCAAGTATGAGATGAATAGTCATAGAATGACAATGTTTATATATACTTTTTTTGTATTAAGAATATGCTTCCACTTTTGGAGATCAATAGAGATTATTTGGTTATGGTTACCTGTGTGATTTATTATTATTCTCCTTGTGTGCATTTTCATCTGTAATTTTTTGTTACTTTATTTCTATTTTTTTAATACATTATTTCTATTTATGAAATATTGGTTATTATTAATTCCTCAATAATGTAAGATAATTAATGTTTCCTATGGTTTTGTCATCCCAATTTTTGTCTTTATATAATAGGCTATTTTATGCATACAAAGTATATCATAGATATCCACATCATTAGCATGTTATGATGCTTTAGTAACCTTTGCTAACAATGGTGTGGTAAGTATAGAAACTCCTTTTGGAGGAAACTATGCTAAGATGGTTACTAAGGTAGAGAGATATTGAGACATAGACCAAAGGATATGTAATTTTATAGAAAAATAATAAAAAAGGACTGATATTACCATTTAGGAGATCCTTTGAGATCATATTTACGGAGAAATTTATGAAATTTCATAGTTCATGTTGCCTAAGTTTATAGCTTATTGGCTTGCATGGCTGAAATATTACTAGTTTAACCCAAGGATGGAAGAAACTATAATTTGGACTAAAGAGAAGATAGACTTGTTAAAGAGATATGAAATTGACTAGACAAGAGCAATATATCATTGGGTTACTACTAAAATATATGGATATATAACTAAGTTTGCATTATAAGGATACAAAGATTTTGAATCTACAAATGACTTATTTGTTAAAATAATTCAAGAGAAATTTTCATAGTGACTACCTATCCTTATGAAGATGTTGGTTGTGGACAAGGCCATGGTGCATACTCCATCTAATATGGAGTAGTTACTTCAAACATATGGGTGTGTGTGGGGCATGATAGTGAATGATGATTAAATGACCAAATAAGACTTAGACCTAAATCTAGGATGGAGACACAAGGGATGAAGAATCAAAAGAAGAATCTAGATTCAAAACATTAGTTGTGATAATATAATAGATGGATTAAATAGAAAAATACATAGGTAGCTATGAGTATAATTAAGAGTATCAGTAAGATAGATGAACAACAAGTAGGAAGATGTGATGAATGAGAAGATAGAAATGAATAACAAAGGATGAAGGAAGATGAGATGAAATAAGAAGATGAATCATAATAGAAAGAAAGAAGTAATGAATAATGAGAGGAAGAGGATATGTTCAAAGATGAAGGAAACAATAGTGTAGAGGTAGGTTATTTAGATGATAGATGTAGTGTGTAGATATAGGAATGGGTGTTATCAGAAGAACGACATGAATTATTAAGTAAATAATTAAAATAAAGTTGCATATTAAACATAGGGTAAAACTTAAAAGAATAATAAGTTGAAATAAATAATCATTCTTCAAAAAAGCACACGTCCCTGCAACCCAATTTGTTATATTCTAGTAGAAGTTTTCAACCAGAAGAACAGGTAGATAGTAATTGGGAAGATCTAATTTTAGAATAAGTGCATCATTAGGATACTAAAATTTAGATAGCCATAATTCATAAGGATTTCAAGGCCATAGGGTTTGTTGAAACCAAGAAGAAAAAAGTAAGAAACATAGAGAAACATAGTATGTAGATTAATTCTCCTAGTGCATAGGTAAATCTTCATAGTGCACAAGTAGAATCACACAGAACATAACCAATAACTATAATATTTTCACAATATATATATATTATACACTAATTTATAATATGGGTATTTTAGGAGTATTTATCAACTTGGTGACATATGACGGGTCTATGGATCTTGAGCAGTAAAAACTAATATGCGAGATGAGATGGCAGACTAAGGGTATTATTGATGAGGTTATAAAGATGTGTGAATTGATAGGGGTACTAAATAGAAGAGAATTTGAGTTTATGTAACATAGATAAATCACTCATGCAAACTTATAACAAGTTAAGGAGTGGACCATTATAGAATTCAAAACAAAGAATGTACAAGTTAGACTATTCAAGACCTAAAGGAGATTAGGCAGAAGTTAGGGGAATCAGTCTACAATTATGATTGTAGGTTATTAGATGTTGTGAATAAGGTGGATTTTTCCTTATCAGATAAAGATAAATATTTATGATTTTTTTAAGGACTGCATTCTAAGATTAGGTTTGTTATAGCATAGACTCAATATTCCATCAAGGTAGATGCTAGAGTTATTTTTTGGGAGGATCAAATTAAATATAATGTGTAATATCCCATAATGGGTTATAAGATTGAAAGTACATTTCAATATTTTATGAAGAGGATGGAACAATATCATGAAGTAGATAAACCTAGGCTAAATATATGGTGCATGAAGTGTGGGAAATAAGGACATCATAGAATCGATTGTCCTAAGATCAAGATGGAGTTTTGTGAAATTTATAGAGTAGTAGGGCACATAATAATGCAATTCCATCTCTTGTAATAGTATGCCAAAAGTCCACAGAGTTTGTATTGATTTTTTTTTAAATCTCACAATCACAAAGAAAAGAATTGTAGGGCTTTACAAGATCTCAAATAAGATATCACCAAGATTGTATTTTACATTATTTAATAGTTAGTGTACTCAAAAAATTAGATGATTATAAGCTCAGAGGTTGATAAGGGTTGTGAAAACCAAACAAGTCCACAATGGATTCCCAATTTGCCGTAGTACTAGCCTCAAAGTCTAGCTAAATGGACCCCTCCTTCATTAAGTTGGACGCCACTATCACCAAAATATCATTACTCATCACTTTAGAATCTAGTAATGATGCAACGACAACAAACTAGTTGGATCCCACCCATTGTTCAATAATACTTTGGGATTGGAGATAAAACCTAGTAGCATCAACACTAGAATACAACACAATAATAGGGAGGGTATTAGATGAACAAAGGATGATCTAAGGGTGGATGTAGAGGGGATTACCAAGGTGGAAAAGGAAATAATTAGCAATGTCATCCTTTACAATTCTAATTATGTGGAGAGTATAATAATGTGTAATGTAATTTCCCTTTGAATCCCCAAATATCATCTTATTGTACATATTTCAAGGTATATGATTAGTACAAGACAAAATATTATCTTGTGTTGGAAAATAAAATAAAGGAAAAGGCCATGAATAATGTTAACATGGTGAATATGAAACCTAAAGAGGATGCATTTCTAAATGCCATTACAAGACACCAACACACATACTGAGTATTGCCTCCTCTCTAAATGCCTTAAGACTAAGGAATTCAAAAAGTGAAATAGGAAAAATACCTAGACCCAACTATAGAAAATGGGCTCATGTATGATTATACACATATGTTTAAAAACATTCAACACCAAGACACTACTAAAGGAGATGATACAGTAATAGATGCCAAAATGTATATTCAGATTGTGTGTATTATGAATCAAGATGAAGTTGTTATTGTGCTAAAAAATTTACTAAAGTTTCTAATTACATTGAATAATGAGGAAATTTCTTAGAATATCACCAACTTGATACATAATTTACTAGAGTATGCACAATGAGGGCAATAAAAGATAGGAAAGCTTGTTTGGCCTGTAAAAATAAAGAAGCCATGAGATGTAGATGCACAAATACAAATTAAAGCTACATCATATGAAACTATAAATGCTATCTTTGATTTTGGTAGCATGGTCAACCTGATCCCTAGGTCTACATGGGAGGTGATCGAATGACTAGTTCTAAGTTATAACCTAACGATTCTGAGTTTAGATGACTACAAAAAATTTGAACCCATTGGCAAATTTAAAGGCGTTGAGATCAAATTCATAGATATTAGTCTATGAGGTGACTTTGAATTCATCGATATGAAGACAATAATGAATTGTCACCTTGCATTGATTGGCAAGAAATGGGTATATGATACTCAGTTGACTATCAATATTATGCAAAATTAGTTAGAGGTACATTAGGGAGATATGATTGTAGTCATTCTTGTTAAGGTATAATGTGTTCACATTATTAATATAAAGTAATTATTTTTTGATAAAAAATAATAAGTTAATATTTAATAGGTTAGATTTATTGATTAGTCTATGTAGAGTAATACTTATGGTTATATTATTTTTGGTATGTTATTATTGTATGGGTAGGTTATTAGAGTCATTTAGTTATTGGGTTGAGAGTTTGTAGGGATTTAGAAATACCCTATTATAGGAATCAAATTCCTATATATTTTTAATGTGTTCAAATGAAAATAATGTAATAGAAGAAATAATATAGAAGAAATATATTATATTGTGTTTTCAAATTATATTCATTTATGTATTCATCTCTATGTATAACTCTGGTTACACCAATATCTGATATCAAAGTGGGATAATGTGAGGACTATGAAAAAATGATTTTTTGATGTGAGAAAGGGGCAGCCTTGGATCTTTTGTATTTCCCCATCTCATGTAAATTTATCTAAACTGAGTGTAAAAAAAAAAGGTGATTAAAATTAGAGATATGAGCCTAAAACCTATTTGAATAGTATATCTATTTGTTAACCATAGACATACTTTCATCTTCTATCTACATCTATTTGTAAGCCTATAGTTGGATTTATATATTCATATATGCATTGGTAGACTTACATTTGATCTTGAATAGATTCTTAATGCTTGATAATGTCAATATTGTAAATTACATGGACATCAAATCAAGGTGTCTAATAAATCAAATCCTCTTTTTTGATATACCAACACATGTTTCTATCTACTTGGCATCCACATTGATTCTCCTAGTGTAGATATACTTCTCAATTGTCTCACATATTACTAATCCATATGGTTGAAAGAATAATAAATTCTATAATGTTGAAATAAAATTACAAGCTCAACTAAAATTTTGAGTTTATGTTTGAATTAAATGTGTTACGGTATAAATGATCCATGTACAACATACAAATTGAAGATAATTTGACTATGGTGAGACATTTTTGATGTGATATTGAAATTAAATTTACTTTGAAGATATGCATTCATGCTTATATAAAACTATATGTTCTTATCTATTTGGTAGTTTTTTTAAGTTTTAAATTGCTTAAGTTAAATGAGTCATTATGATTACAGATTGCTTAGGTGTTTGTTTGTCTATTTATGAAATAATTATTTAAATTATTTGAGTTTCATAATCTCTATATTTAATTTAAAGTCTTTTTTTATAAGTCATTTTTTAAATTTTTATGTTGTGTATCCCTTGGAGAAAACCCACATGGGAGATAATGTGTTTTATAATAAAAAAATAGGCAGTGGGTTATTAAATAGTCTTTACATTTTTTTAAAGTGTCATAAAGTAATTAATTACTACTTGTTATTATTGATAAGTTAGTTCTTTACAATTTGGTTTAATGTTTTCTTTCTACATTAAATTTGTTATCATTAGTCAATTGATTTTAACATTTATGTTTATAGTTATTATAAGTTGTCAAATATTGTCAAAAATCAAAAAATTCATTTAGGCTTTGGTGATCATATGTCGAAAAATTTAAAGTTATTTAGGTAATATAGAGTCATCATAAAAATTGTAAAAATAACAAAAATTGCCTCACAGATGCATTTCAGTTTATACGTAACATCTAGATTGTGGGAGGAGTTACTCCTCAACCAAGCTTTATCAACACATGTACCGAGTGAGAAAATTATTCTACTAGAGGAAGGAGGAAATGGAGGCTATAGGTTCTATAACCTCTCATCAGTCACCAAAAATGGGGCTAAAATGTTTTGATGACATTTTGTGTGGTGTGCTTTTTTCTGTTGTGTGTTTGAATAAGAAGAGGACATTCCTATTCACATGTGTGGTTTGGTTTTTGATTTCTTTAGTGTGGTGTGCTCTATGCCAAATCAACTAATTCCAAGGATAGTTATTTATTGGTAGTGAAAACCATCTATGTTATTATTTATTTGGGTGGTAATAGACATTAATAAAACCTACATAAGATGATAATGAGGATTTGTTCTTTGTGATATTTTCATTTTCTGAGTTGTGCATTTTTTTCCATTCCCCTACTTGTTTGAAACACCTCTAATATTTTGAGAAAAAGGAGTGTAGATATAATGGAATGTGGAAAATGGTTGTATAGGAGGGTAGCTAACTTAAAAAATCCTTTAACTATAGAGATCCTCTAACTGCCTTAATTCTTTATGGAGATGATCACCCAGTGACACGTTCAGAGGTTACATGGAGTAAATATGGGATGAATTATTTTTTATATTATTGGTCATGTGCATAAAGATCCAAAAAGAAAGATTTAGGTAGTAGTATGTAGACCTAAAAGTATGTGGTGGCATATAATTTTTTTTGGGCTAGTTTTTAAAGATTTATATTCTCCCCATGCTCACATTAAGGGGATGTAGATATGACTAATAATGTTCACAAGGGGTGAATGTTAAGGTCTAGTGTGTTAACATTATTAATGTAATGTAATTATTGTTTGGTAAAAAATAATATATTAATATATAATAGGCTATATTTATTAATTAGTCACCATAAAATAATACTTACGGTTATATTATTGTTGGTATGTTATTATTGTATAGGTAGGTTATTAGAGTTACTTGGTTAGTGGGTTGAGAGTTTGTAAGGATTTGGAAATACCCTATTATAGGAATGAAATTCATATATATTTTTAATGTGTTTAAATGAAATTAATGTAACAATAGAAATAATATAGTAGAAATATATTATATTGTGTTTTCAAATTATCATCATCTATGTGTTCAACTCTCTATATAACTCTAGTTATGCCAATAACTCTTTTAAAAATTGAATTATTCCAGTTGAACCAAACTCTCTATATGTCACACAAAAAACTAGTTGGATGAAGGTAAAATATGAGGACAACTCAAAATCTTTGAACAGAACTGAGTGTAATTTGTTGTATGAGCATACTAAACCTCAGGTGCAGTCTTTACGCATTAAACAATTGAAGACATCTGAGCAATGGAAGCCTCAACTAGTAGTTACTTAACCCTTGGAACCTCAATTTTTCATATAATATTGTGCATCCATGTCTATTAAATCCCCTACTCACTCAAAATTCTATTTTCTTTATCAAGCAAATGATCATATGTAATATTATATAGATCTAACTAGAGATGAACCTTTCATTGGGAAATAGTTTCACCTGTAAGTGAAGACTTAGATACACATATACTCAATTGGGCTCATGGTGATCATGAAATTTGGCCTATAATAATTGTCTTTTCCATATAAATATAATTTCATTCATATTATACAATCAAAGACATCAGTCAATTTATTCTACACCTACAATCTCATGTGCCTACAATCATTTAGCAAGTTAATGCCTTGAATTATGCTTTGAAGGGAGTTACAGTGACATGGTGGATAGTTCATAGAGATGAAAAAATTGATTAGTATGATCCATTCAAACTTATGATTAGTATATTTCAACTACCATAGGTAGTCATAAGTTGTTAGCCTTACTTTCAAGAAGGTGAGTGTGTTGAAATCCATATCTACAAATGTGTTAAGGTCTATATTTGAGAACATGTGTCACCTAAGTATTGGGTTGATATATTTCATTATATACTTTACACTTTACCATTAGCCTACTATATGTATCAAAAGTGTATAAGGGAGATAAAGCATTGGGTGCAAGTGTAGAGTGGCTTTATACATACTTTATGTTCAAAGATGAGAATCCTTTGGTTCATAATAAACTAATAAAAATCAAACACTTCCTATGTCATGGGTGTGTAGAATATTTAAGAACCATGATTAAGTCTACTACATATAAGAATGTAGCTTATGATCTAAATACAACATTAAAAATATATAAAGGTGTCAAGATGGAAGAATATTCTATTATGCAACTATGCCACCAAATACAAGATGAAGAGGAGGAAATTGAAGATTAAAATACTGATGGTGATATTGATCTGACTAATTTATTTTAATATGAATGGCTAATAGAACCATTAAAGGATCTAATCATAGAACCCACTGAAGAAGAAAAACTATGCAACATATAGATTATACAATAGGAAGGGAAAATAATTTTACAAGAATATGTTGATGAGAAAAAGTGAAATATTTATTAACAACCTATTTAAAATCATGTGGAAAACATTTAAAGTGAGGAGATTCCTAAACTAGCATATATAGGTGATTACTAGACTAAATATGAAGTTTCAAAATCTATGCAACTCTTACAAGATTATCAATATGTGTTTCCCACAAAAAATTTAGAAGTCAGAGGAGTAGATCCATCATTAGGTGAAATTCATATTGAATTCAAGGAATGAACATGACCCATAAATAAATGGCAATACAAGTTGAATCCAAACATGAAGTTAAAAGTGAAGGATGAACTGGACTTATTGAAAGATGTAGGTATAAACTATCCTATAAAGAAGGTATATTAGGTTAGTCCCATGGTAGTGTAGCCTAAGACAATAATGGAGATCAAAGTATGTGGTGATTATAAAATTCTAAATAATGCATGTGCATATGATCAATTTTTAATTCCCTTCATAGATGAAGTTTTAGAATATGTCATAATTCATGAAGTCAAATAACCATTATAGAAGAATATAGAGTTAAAAAAACTTTTAAAACTAAATAGGGATCATTTTCATACATGGTAATATCTTTTGGCCTCAATAATACACTTGCAATTTTACCTAGAGTAGTAGTGGATACGTTTAAGGATTTCATTCATGACTTCATAGAAGTATGTCTAGATGATTGGGTAGTCTTCTCTTTATTTAAAGAACACTTGTCTAATTTTTACCTCATGTTAGAATGATTCCAAGCTTTGTACATTGCCTTGAATTTAAAAAAATTCTTATTTTTTACACCTTTTGGTGTCCTAATAGGTAATGTAGTGTGAAGTTAAGGGATTTTGGTGGACTAGGCCAAAATTACAATCATTTTTAGTATGTCTCCACTAGTCAGCTCCACTGAAGTGTGATCCTTTCTTGGCCATATAGGGTACTCTCATAATTTTATCAAGGGATATGAAACCATTTCATCTCTATTGGGATATTTTTGTGTAAAGGTATAATGATTTTCTATACTTTTGAGTGTCAAGAAACTTTCATAGAATTAAAGTAATGTTTGGTCACTAATACTATTCTCATCTTTATAGATTGGAGTAATCCATTTCATGTGCACATTGATGGTTTTGATATCATAGTCAGTGTTTCTATTTCATAACCAGGAGAAGGTGGATTGGACCACCCCATTCATTTTATAAGCTAAAAGTTGCCTGATGTAGAGTAAAATTATACGACAACTAAAAGAGAAGCACTAAATATAGTGTTCACACTACAAAAGTTCCAACATTATATGCTTGTGACAATGTTTGAATTTTTCATGTATCATAAAACTCTATGCTACCTATTCAATAAACCTATGCTCAGAGGATGCATTTCAAGACAGTTGGTACTATTTTAGGAATTCAAATTTTTCATCAATGTCAAGCAAAGTAGAGAAAATATTAGGCCAAATCATATCAGTCACATCACAAATGGAAATGAACTAGGATAACTATAAGAATATTCTCTTGATTCCCATCAATATAGAGTTTCTATGATACCCAAGAATTTTGAGGCAATTGCTAGTTTCCTAGAATAAGGAGTATTCCCTTCACACTAACAATAAATAGACAAGAAGTAGTTTTCCATTAGAGCATTACCATATACTATTATAAATTGGATCTTATATCATTTGGATAAGGATAAAATACTAGACAAGGTAGTTCTAGAACATGAATGGCCATAATTTTTATAGGAAGTACACCAAGAAATAATAGGAGGTCATTTTGTCAGAGAAGCTACTAAAATTAAATTATTACCAATTGCATTATGGACACTAAAACTTTTTTTAGGATGCAATAAAGTAGCATGGCATTGTGACATATGTCAATAAATGGGTAAGCCATTCCATAGGTATGAAATGACCTTGTATCCTTTGTTATCCAAATAACCTTTTGAACATTAGGGCATTAATTTTGTAGGATCAATTAATCCTCTAAGCAAACACAATAAAACATGGTATATTATCACTAAGATAAATTAATTTACCAAATGGGTTGAAGTTATTAAAACACCTAGCTATGGGGAGAAGGATGAAATAAATTTCCTTTACATGAATATTATCACAAGGTTTGGATGCCCCATCAATATCATTAGTGATCAAGGGACACACTTCTTGAACAATACTATCAAATCTATTACTAAATAATTCATGATTTCTCACCACAAAATCATGGCATACCATCCAAAAGCTAACAACCAAGCTAAGGCTTATAATAAATTATTGGGAAAGATGTTAACAAAGATCTATGATGTCAAGAGGGATGATTGGGAAGATTGGATTTTTGAAATTCTTTGGGCCTATCAAACACACTATAAAAGGGATACAATTTTTACTCCATTTTAGTTGGTATATGGTCTTAAAGTAGTAATGTTGATGGAAGACTTGATACCCAATCCATACATTGTAATGGTTATGAGACTAGGGTATTAGGAGTCTCTCATGAATAGGATTATCAAACTGAATAGGATGGATGAGTATCGATGCAGATCATCTTAGATGAAATAATTTCATAACTAGAGACAAAAACATGGCATGATAAAAATATATGCCTAGTAAGGTTTTTCATAAAGATCAACCATTTTTATTATATGATAGTTGTTTAAGATCACTCTTAGGTAAATTATATATTATATGGAAAGGGCCTTACATTATACATGAAATATCACAATGAGGAACCATTTTTCTAGGATGGATGAAAGGTTATAGGCTTATTACCTACAACCAATAGTTTTAATTGATCTCTTTTTCCAAATGAGTGGGTATTGAGTAACATCGAGTAGATTATGATTTCCCATTTCTATATGTTTTCTTATGTTTTTATTTTTATCTCTATGCATGTATATGTTTGTAGATGATCTCTTGAATAGATTTTGGAACTAGGATAAGAAGTATAGTGTACATCAATTATATGTATAATAATTTAGGAGTGATATTATTGATGTCAATAGGAATGAAATCAAGTAATTAAGTCTGAGAAATGTATGATCAAGTCACATCAACTAAGATCTCAACTATATAATGGTCACATCCAAGAAGTTTAATGCCATAGGAAAAATTTGATTGACTTAATATTCATAAAATTAGTGGCCAATCAACATCATCCATTTATAGTCTAGTATATACAATAAAGAATATAATGGTTTATCTCGATGCATGTGCCAATGACTAACTACCTTAAGTTTTAGATCAAATAATATTTTCCACATCAACATTCACATTGATATCAAAGAGACAACTTAGCATGACATTTATGCAAAAAAAAATAGGTATAAAATATATAAAGGCACATGGTTATGAATGAATTCTCCATTTCATTCTTGAAAGCATTTCATGAGATGAAGTTTTAGAGCCTAGCTAATTTCTACTATGCAGAAAGCAAAGAGTTTTTCAATTGTACTATTTAGAGATCATGGATCGATCAAAACTTATCAAAAACTAATTCATGATCAAAAGGAAGTAATGGAAATCAAACTTACACTTTGGTATGAAAAATACATTGATATTGAGAAATTTAATTACCTTTGAATGATAGAGCAAACATTCTTTTAAATAGATCCTATCAATGTTATGTAATCATGTATGTTTTTAGTTCCACATCAATTCCAAAATATAAACATAAAGCATCTTATTAATATTCCCACCTTTGGTAACTTGGGGGATATTTTGAAAATCTTGCTTGACTGCTACAATGATGGTAACATTTACATCAGCCCCAAAACTACTATAGTCATCAACATTTAAGTAATCGCACAAGATTTGTGCATGCCCATGCGAGATGATTCTCTTACTCAATATAAGATAATAATTCCTCATATCCTTTAGGAGGTTAGAGACTTATATGTTTGGGGGCTCATAGGAATCTAAATTGAATAAATTCAAGACAAACTAGTGCTCATCCTAGTCAAGTGCATCACATGGAGATTATAACAAACCACCAATTTTATAAATCAAATTACTAAAGGGGTGGTGGAAATTTCACATCACATGATCCACCATAATGAGTAGTTAAATTTTCCTAAATAATTTGTACAAGATCTACTTATAAATACTAACTAGTGTTGTAAAACTTCCAAGATTACCTTCCAATACTAATTTTTCATATTTATATTATGTTTCACCTAATGGAAGTCCCCTAAAGGAGAGGTCTACCCTGACATCATCTATTATCTAGTGCATCAATTTCCATCTTGATATGGATACTTGATCATAATAACCTAGCACATGATGGAAAATTCAAGACATGGTGGGAAGAGTGTTTGAATATGGTTCCTCGAGTGTTGTTAAAAGTCATGTAATACATGGGACAACATGTTATTATCACCTTTATTTTGAAGGGAATATTCATTCACATTAATGATCTAATTAGGTCATCATTTTAACTTTACCATACTTTTTTACCATGGCCATAACATAAGCCAAATTCACCAATAAAAAACTTATGCATCTAGGTATGTGACACTACTCCAAGCCATACCACCTATCACAATAGTGCCTTCAGCATAGAAATAATTAAAATCCATGACCTTATAGTAAAATAAATAAAAGCACAATATCTGCACCAAATAATAACCAACATCACCTTCACTAAAATGTAAGACATGGAGAATTGAAACCTAGCTAGATGAACTTAAGGTACCTTAGATACTAAGCTCCTATGACCTACCCTAGATGGGAATATATTATCAGGAGGTATACTAGGTGATGGTTGCATATATGGTAGATAAATTATATGATTGTAAAGAGTAGGAGTTATTTTTTAAGGTAATGCATATATTCCAAGTGTAGAATAAGGTCCTTCCAAGTCTTTGGATGGACATACCACCATGCCCTACATCTATTATTATTGGCATTATGTGAGAAAAGGCCAAAAAAATGTAGATAATGTTTTAACTCTTCCAACATTAACCTTATACCAATTTTTTATTTGGTAACATCTTTGTGCCACTACCAAAAATTACATAGGAGTCTCTGGTCGTTTGACCTAGAACTCGATGAGAGGCTAGGGTTTTTCTTACCCTAAAAGAATACACATTTGGATAAACAACCAAAGCACAAGAATTGCATCCTTTTCCTTATTTGACTTCACCACCACCTAAATGTAAGTTGGTTACTTTGGGGTATAATAAAGCATTTGTCTCCAGATCCATGTTTTATCCAAGTGATTCAATGACTTTATAAAAATCCCTAGAGGTCAAAGAGATCATGACAAAATAAAATACACTTGAAGAATAATAGGATTCATGGGAAGAATAACCTTTCATATAAAAATGGTGAATCTAATAAGAAGAAAAGAAACATCATAAGGAATAGGTCCAATAGCAACAAGCTCAACAAGTAAGTAATCAAGATAAAGAAGCTGAGGCTATGCAAAAGGTCTAAGATATAGAGGTTGATTGAAAAAAGGCTATTAAGGTGTCCAAAAAGGTACACAAAGATATGAATCTAGTAAATTAGGTATAATAGGCACACTAAAAGAAGATGGATGAAGAGAAGAAGAATAAAGAGGCTATGCTCACTATCAAGGCCAAGTTAGAAGAAGAGAAACAATAATATAATATAGTGGCATAGGCAAAGAAGGATCTCAAGGATGCTACTCTCACAAAGTAGAAACCAAGGAAGCTATGAAGAATAATAAATAATATGAATATGAATCCCTAAAAAATAATAGGCTAAACTGTATGAACAATAAATAAGTGTAACCAAAGTACAGGTTAAACTAGCAATACAAACTTAGTCTAAGGCCAAAAAAGACAAGGCTACTATGATTTATGAACATAAGAAGGCAGAAGAGTGTGAAAAAAAGTTATAGGAGGAGAAATATGATAAAAAGAAACATGTTGAGGATGAGATTACTAAGAAAACAATGGAAAAATCCAAAATAAAATAGGATGATGTTGTAAAATAACTAAATCCTATAGGATATGAAATAAAAAAAATAAGTGCCTAAATAAAAACAATCTAGGTTGGAGCAACTATATAAATAAGAATATTAACATATAGCTATAATAGGGGGAAAATAATTAGATTTACCTTTGGGAGGAGTCTAGCTATGGTATGTTCCAACTGTGAGTGATCAGTGCATGATATTCTCACTTTCACTTGTGATCATGCCACGATATGACCCTTTAATGACTGTAAGCACTTTGGTAGCATTTAAACTCCATTAGGAAACATCCTTAGATGTTTCCATATTTCTAATGAAGAATCAGTTAGAGGGCACTATGGCATTTTAAGAGTCTTTTTTGTAGAAGGCTACCTCTATAGAAAAGGAGATTGATCAATCCAAGGCCGAGAAAATTAAGTTAATGGCTTGACTGCATGAAGCCACCATGATTATCTAGGATACTTATCCTAATTTGATCACTTATGTAATCAAGGACCAATTAATGTCTGACTAGCGTAGACTCAAGACACTTGTCTTTGAGTTAACCAAGGACTTGTGTGCAATATATAAACTCCATGTAGTGGGAACATTGGGTCAAGATGTTAAGATTAAGGCTACCACACACATCACTCTACTAGAGGAATATCAAGGAATTTTGGATGCTATCAAACTTTAAACTCAACAAGTCACACACAACTTTATGGACTCAAAGCAACAATTAGATACTTCATTAGCCAATTCTAGCATAGACTTTGCAAAGGCCACCACCACTAAAGAAAACAAGGAAAGTCACACTATATTTGGGAGGAGAATAATGGATCACTCCAAGAGTCACTCAATATCATGGATAATGTGCATAGAAATATTTTTAATTGGTAGTGTTAGATTTTCTTTAGTTCCTTTGTTGGTCTTTAAACTCAATGACACACAAATAAGATGGAGCATTTGAGTGGAGAGATCTAGATAAAGGTCACAAATACCAAGGTACCCTTGAGCATAACTAATGATGTAGACATCAATCATATCATTAGCTACCATGCTTCATTATTCACCCTATTACAATTGATCCAAGAAGTGATGCTGGATTGAAATGCTTATAAAGTAGATTTGACTCCCTTCACCAGTGTAGTTACCAAGATTGTCAATACACCCTCATATAGGCCACCTTTAGAGGTACAAAAAATCATCACTCAATGCAAGGATACACAATCATAGTCAAAGGAATCTTCTATTCAATCATCATCTGTATCCATTCCACCACCATCAAGTTAAGTACTACACAAAGTTCAAGTTTTGAAAAAAAATTATAACATTTTGTATTGGCGATGAGTTAGTAAGACAAGTGGGACTAGGTTAGTAAAAAACCCATAGAGGGAAGCCATCTAGTTATTCCAACCTATTGAAAACCTAAAAAGGGTGGTAGGTTGGTACGCTACTTAGTTGAAAACATGAAAGGGTGGCTAAGTAAATTACAAGAGATGAAAACTAGAAATGATACCTTCACTAATTACTCTGAATCTTACTAGTCTAACCATTTATTTAGCCTCTAGTCACTTGTGCATTATTAAATAACTTGTGATGTTATCTCAGGATGAGAAAACGATTTAAATTTGAGAAAGTTATGGTAGAAGAACATAGATTGTAAATCTAGATAGGATGTTTTCCCTATATTCATTCATTATGAACTCATTTTGTTGTTGTAGAAGTCTATTTTATCCTATCTTCATGGCTTGTAATAGTCCAGAATATGAATAGAATCCATTTTTAATACCAAGTAAGAGAAGAAGGTGAACAATCATAAACTGAAAATATATGTATATACTTTTATTTTTAAGAATAAGAGCATTCCTCTTTTAGATATTAATAGAGATTATCTAGTTATGTTTATTTATGTTATTTCTTATTATGTTCCTTGCATGTGTTCTCCAATGTAATGTTTTGGTTAATTTCTATCTAATTAATCTAAATGAATTATTTTTATTTATGAAATACTAGTTGTTCTTAATTCCTCAATAAAATAGGATAATTAATGTTTCATATGGTTTTGTCATCCCAATTTATACCTTTGTATAATAGACTATTTTGCACATACAAAGTATATCATAGTTATGCTCATCTTTAGCATGTTTTGATGCTTCAATAACCTGTACTAACATTTCCAATTTAACTCTTATAAGAATAAAGATAATTATAGGGTATCATGTTTGGTGGTGTACTACCTAGAAGTAATATGATGACATGATCATGCACTCAACTTGGTGGAATTTATTTTGGCATGATAGCAAAAAAAATAGAATGATCATCTAGCATCAATTGTAAATCAGGATGGGAATAATCCTTATTTTTTTGAAATTTTATGAAAAAAAATCATTCAAAAAATAATTCAACACCTTTCTAGATTATCTTCACCATCTCATGCGAACTAATGAATTATGGATATTTATCTTGTAAAACACACAGTTAAAATGTCCTAGCTTTGAAATGAAAGAACATGAAAAATTACTATAAATTCATCTCAATTTTACTCAAAGTGGTGGGCCATTTCACTCCTAAAACAATGTCATCCCCACCCATGGAATAAAAAACATAGGATAATTTAACAATTAGTCTCCCATATCAAGCTTAATATAATGGCACTCTATATTATAGTTGATCATACCATCATCTACAATTATGACCTAAAATTATGGACCTAGGTAAATGAAATATTTCAAATGGGTATCCAAATTATTTTTGATGAAGTTGTGTGTACTCTTATAATTAATCAAGATTTTAGGTAATTAAAACAGTTCAAATGAATATCTAACTCAATATTGATGGATTTATGTGTACTCCCAAAATCAATCAACATGTTGGGTAAATGAACAACTTCAAATGAGTAGCCACCTTAATATTGATGAAGTTTTGTATACTCCTAAAATCAGTAAACATAGTCACCTTATGTTCATTTAGGAAATCCACCACTTTAAAATTTTTAATATTACTAATACCTAAAAGTGCATGACAATAAATAGTAGGCTGAGAATATTTAGATTTGTCATTAGGTTCTTTCAGACTTATACATGAGGCCTCATCATCTTCTTCATCCTCATTGGTGAATTTAATGTAAAATTAATTATTTTTATCACATATATGTCATTTTATCCATTTTCTATCACATCCATAACATAAACCTTTTGTATGCTTATATTTAATTTTATGAGGGGTCAATCTTGTAGGATGGGGAATGATTAGGTTGGGAAATTGTGTTCACAAACATTAGTGAAAGGTCTTCATTTAACTAGATATTTTCCCTCTACCATACATACCATTGGTATGGATTTAAATAATAAATTAGGACTAAATATTTAAAACTCCATTTGGATGTAATCTTTAAGGCCACTCAAGAATAGGTAAATAGAATTTGCCTTAGTAATGTCATCCACATGTATAAAGATATTATGGAATTGATGAATGTAATCCTTCACAATTTGTATTTGACATAGTTTGTCTAGTTGACTAAACTAGTTTTTTGAGACATTTTTATAATTTTGGAGCTGTAGATCCTTATAAAATACAAACAAGGTAACCTGAAGGCCCTTATTTTTATATTGAGCACATTAAAATTTATACCAAATGAATTAATCAAGTTATATATATGGATAGGCCATGGCCACCTTTGTGCACATGGATTCTAATGTAGATCAAATATAATTTATATTTGATTGATCAAAGTGAGTGGATCATTACCATAAAATTTGGACAATTCCACTTTTGGAAACAAATGATTTGGAATAGGATTAGAGGTATCATTATTTGAATTGGGAGAACCAAAATAGAATGGAAGATGATTATTTATAAAGGTTGAACTATAATAATGGACATTTTACTAGTTATAATTGTCAATTTATCCTTAAGAACATTCAAGTCCCATTTTACCCTAATGATTTCCTATTTTATCACATTGAGATCATATTTACATACCATGCTTTGTAAATCTGATTGAAGACGGTGAATTGACTTAGAAACAAAGAAATCAAAAGTGTCAAACTCCATTGCATCCTTTTCACAATTTTTCTTAATTTATTTCCTTTTATTGCATTTTCATGTGTTAGGAATAGTCATGTAAAAATATTAGGATGGAGGGTTTCAACCCCCCAAATAGTGTATCAATAGATTATACCATTGTGATGGTCTCACTAAGATAAATCCAATGATAACTAACATGCATAAGGGTGAAAATTTTTGGCCCAAAAAGTATACCGATATATTAAACCATTATGACCATCTTACTGCGATGAATCTAATGACTTATAATTTTCACAAAAGGTGAAAATTTTTATAGACTTTTCTTTTTAAAAAAATTTCAAAAAACTAGTTCAAACATACTACAATGATGGAAAAAATAAATTTCTCCCTAATTACAAGTTATGTTTTTTTATCCTTTCACTCATAGAATATCCAAAACACCAAATATAAAAAAATGACACAAAAACTTTCTCAAATAAAATCTATGATACCACTTGTAATGAAATTACTTATATTTTTACATAATATAATATTTTATCATATAAATAAGAGTAAAATATGTAGATCCATAGTAATAATTGATATAAGATAATAATGATTGATAAATATAATTTATCCACTTCGATGGCTAAACATAAAAAATAATTCAATAACAGTATAATTCACTATATGATCCTAAAATACTAACCACTACCTCCTATATACTTTACTTAGCCATGATTATTCCATAGGTTGACCTTAATAAGAACATAGAGAAATGTGACAAGATAATATAAGAGGTATGTAAACACAATCCAAACACACATATCCCTAGAAATTATATATGTTAATGGTATAACATACACCCCCTCATGACATTTAGTGTCAAATATTCATTGGATTTCATATCTACCTCTTCTTCTTCCTAAAAACTGGCTCATCCCATACAAAATACTATTATCCTCTTCTTTTAGACAATATCTACTCTCCTCAATCTGTAGCCAATATTAGATGCTATTGGTTTCTATATGGCACCCTATGTTCCACTTGGATTTACACCACAATAACTGACCTTGTATCTCCTCATATAACTATCAACTACTAAAAACTATTGTGGTACTTGATCTAGAGGTGAGAATATACCTACCATAAATTATCTTACACTTAGAATGTGTTTTTTAGGACATTAATGTGATGTCCTCATATCCACACTAGCATAATATGTACAAGTATGTATAGGTGATGATATCCCATACTATCAAGGTTCTTACTATGTGTCAAACATATCTAAATAATATTATAAGTTTTTTTTAAAAAAATTCCTAATGTACCTTGCATCACCAATATTGACACCACTAAAGTAGGGAATCATATTATAATAGACCAAAAAATTATTATTGTTAGATAACTAATAGATAATGTCCCCAGTCTAGATTTATAAATATCCATGTAGGTATGAGATAGGACATCTTGAGGTCATGATCTTCACTGCTTGTAACAATTAGAACCTAAAAATAGAGAAGATAATTTTCCCCCTTATTATTGAAAACCCATGAGGGCATGATTAAAATTATCTCCTTGTGGATGGTGGGGGTCATTTCTCTCTCAAACCTTGCTATCCTCACCCCATACTTTGCACCCACATATGATAAACTTGTTGACCAATTTTGACCCACAAGCAAAAATGGTCAACCTTACATTCAAAAATTTACATTATCATGAATTTAATAGTCATTATGTACCTTATGGTGTCATTCATAAATTTATTTTCCCCTTATTATTGCTATTTAAGGTTCATTTGAAAAGGTTAAGGTGAATGAATTTTGAAACCTAGTGTTATTTTAGGCATTTATGACCCTAGTCAAGTTGGTTCAAGTGTACTAAGTGATAAAAAGGGTCATTTTGGCAATGTAATATGATTTTAATGTTATTTACCCACTTCATATAGTTTTTACCACTCTTTAAAAAGGTGAAAAATTCAAGTTATAATGTAGACCCCACTTTCATGTGTTTTATTGCCCTTTTATGACTTTAAAAGAAGGTTTTTTACATGAAGTGGCACGTTGGAGGGGGAAAAATTATTTGAAAGGATATTAAAGGTATATATACTCATTTACTATTTTTGGAAACACTTGTAATAAAATATCCATCAATATATAAAGTAAATGTGGTAGTTTCAAGCCAAAATCAAGTATTTTCACCAAGTTCATACATGTATACTTACAAGAGGTTTCTTCTAGATTATTCCATGGATGTATTTATACCTTAGTTAAAATAATGGATTTATAGGAGTTACATATCCATAGTATTTCATAAACCCATCCCATCTTTGCATCACTCTCTTTGATAACTTGTGTAATATCTTAGCTTTTCACTCAGTACAAAGAGGAGATAGAATATTAGGATTTCAAATATTGGGGAGAGGAAGAGTGTTACTTAACTATATCATACATGTATTTTATCTAAAAATAAATCTCCTATGATTCATGAAAAATGGATAAAAATATTTCCACTCTCATGAGCCTATCCATCTATGTAATGTTTAAGGATTGCAATAATTTTTTTCTACTTTTAAATTTTTCATGCAAATAAATTATTATTGTGTGTTCACAAGGATACCATAGATTTAATTCATCACCCACACCCATCTCTCACATGTTTAGGAGTGTCTAAAGCATAAAAAATCCAAACTTTCTTCTATTTATAGAGTATGAGCTGAGTTTCTTGAAGTTGTAGGGTTTTAATACACTTAGGTGAAAATATTGATGATGTTTGAAGTGTTTTATTAGTCTATTAGTCTCTTAAATCTCTCCTTTAACTCTTAGATCCATTATGACATTTATGATAAATTAAAACAATCTCCATAAATCCCCCATGAGGTCAAATCTATAGTTTCATTTTTGTAGTCATCATGAATAGAGGTTCCACTATGTTGAAGGGCATAAATACCTCCAAAAAGGGATAGTTTATTGCCACTTCATGTATAAGGTCTTAATATTACATAAAATTAGTCAAGTGAGGATGCCTAAAGGAGATAATATTAATAAGAAGACTCCTCAGTTGATCAAGAACTCAGTCAAGACTCTCAAGAGATTAGACCAAAGGCATTAATTCAATAGAAAAAGCAATATGAAATATATGGTAAATACATCAAAGTCATCATGGACATTGGAGGATTTTAGAGACATATCTATGTCATGTGAACAAAATGGACACCCTCCATGGAAATCCAAAAACATATAAGATAGAAATGAGTCCCTATTTAAGGAAAGTCTCCACCTACAACAATGCCATAGTAGTATGAGTCTGAGAAGGAGATATCATAGAGTGACACCCAAGCTAGGGATAAAAAACACTTGTATGAGGTGAAATGAGGTCAATAATTTGTTTCATACTCCAAATAGTGTCTTGATTATTAAAGGGGTAGTTGATGGCTTAATAGATAGAAAATGGGTTGAAAATCAATTCAAATGACCACCTACAACAATCATAACCACTACCTCAAGAGGTAAGGTGTTTTAGGTGGTATAAGAGGGTCTACATGGGTGAGACATAATGGAAAATAGGTTATTTAACTCAATAAAATAGGATACCAATAAACCCAACTAAGTGCATACATGGAAAGTAAAGTTTCAATGCCTAATAGTAATCTTAGTTTATCATATTAGAACAAAGTAAGGTAATTTTGGGAATTTTAAGGTAAATTGGTTTTTCCTTTCCAATAAACCATATAATGGTGAATGGTACCTCTTAAATTTTATTTTGGAGTTTAAAATGTATTCAATTAATTCTAAAAATTATCCTTATATATTGGAGATAGTCCCATACCCCTCCTTTATCTATATAAAGGTCTGATAACATCTACAATAGTCACCATGAGAGTACTTCAAGAGATGTTATGACTGGGTGAATATGAGAAAATACTGAAAGGTGTATAGAAGACCAATGAAAAGGTTTAAAATAAATTAATATGTCATGGAACTTATCAAGCTTATCTCCTCATATCCTCCCACACTTGGAGAGTCTTAGTATGTACAACAAAGTTTATAACCCCTTAGTGACTGAGCTTTTGAGAAGATGGTCTAAGTTTGGATATTAAATGATAAATAAAAATAAATAGCCTAAATATGGATAGTTATATATTTAATGTGGAGTCACCACTAATCCACTTTATACCTCTTAACGTCAACCACTATCCCATAAAGAACTTGGTGCATGTCTATAGCCACCTAAATTAGTCTATATATGGAATGAGAAGGAACTTGAGTGATAATTGTGTTTAATATTAATTTTAAGATTCTTATGGGAAATTATAGTTATGAGTGATGACTAGGGAGGCTTATATCTTTTAAGTGAGAGACCTTAACACTCTCAATATGGTTTAACACAAGAATCACACATACAACCAACCCTTTAGGCTACCGTAGCAAGGCCTCACAAAAAGACACTATTTATATCATCCAATGGTATGTATATTGATGTATACATGAGGAGATATGAATTTTACAAGTGATTTAATGTATTAATATGTTTTTAATATTTTAAAAACTATTAATCACTAATAAAAATGACACTCATGCATGCACATAGTTATCATGTATTAGTATACACCTATAGTAGGTTGATTCCTATAAATAACCCTAGTTTTCTCATGTTAGAAGGGATAAATTTGTGAAAATATTGATAAGGTTTAGTTTTAATTAAAATTCAAACTTAAGGGTTGTCACTTCAGAGGAGACAAATAACATCTACTCAAGATTGAATCACACAAGCATACTCAAGAATGAGCCCTATGCCAAGGAGGGTAGGGTATATAAAGAAAGGGACATTGTAAAGTAATTAAATAATCATAATATAAACCCTAAATACATGATATACATCACCATGTTCCTAGATATCTCATGGGATAATACCAAATCGGTCATACTTAGAGTTTTCTGACCTAAACACAGTCTACAAGCTTCTAAACTACCATTTTGAGCCAAAATGTATGGTTTTAAACACTTGTAGGCACAAATATACACTTAAATGTTTTAGGAATGATTATAAATACCCATAAAAGTTACAAATATATTCACTTTATCTGTAAAAATAGTGGGAGTACACACTATTTTATCTTAAATAAAGGCGTGTTTGTCACATGTATCTAGCAAATGAAAAACACATCCATACTATAGAGTGTATAAAAAATAGTTTGGGACATAAATATGGTTTTTTTTACATGATAAATGATATTAAATGGTCCCCAAGCCTCATCTAGAGGTCTAATACTTAGACTAGTAGCCAAAAGCCTTTAAGGTGAGATAATACAATCAAACATATAGGCCCACATACAAACCCCAGTGTTATCTTAAGGTAAATTTAGGATGTTTCAACTATTTATATGATGAATAAGATATTTATGAATATGTTTAAAGCTTTTTAATAATATTCCAATTTCTAGGAGGTGAGGAAATTGATCAAAATGTCTTCAAACCATGCTTGAACCGATCAGCTTGCACACAGGTAGTTTGAACACCATCTTTAAGTGCTCACCCACTCCAAAAAATGTATTATTAGAGACATATATATTAAGGAAGTTTAATTATACATATTAAATAAGGACCCATGATATATTTATTGGTATTAAGGGGCTAACCTTTATGAAAAATGTTAAGAAATTAGGCACTCAGAATTAGTCTGTAGACTACCCTAAGGTCATCTTCTAACATTCATATCTTCATCCACCCTTTTCATGGTAACCCAAAACATTCATGTAAGGTTATTAAGTTATTTCCCTTGATATACATTATATTTTTTCCATACTTATACATCTTTACAATGAGTTATCATTAAGATTCCTGAGCACTCCTAAACCTCCTTAAAACCCTAACTAGACCCATTCTTAGAAAACCTGATGTATTGATATCCTAAAATCCTAAAATGGTCTAAAAATTTCATGTAAGGTTAATTTGACTTAGAGAAGACTCCAACCATGGTACTTGATTATACAAACATGATACATAATGTTAAAAAATCTATACTTTTTCAAGGAAATGAACATAAAGAAGGGCATATGATAGTTTAGATATATTCAAATCTTTATAATATATGGTGTGAAACTTGATATATCTCATAAATTTATAATATTCCTAATATTTCATTTGGAAGGATCTCTAAAAGAACATTTAAAACTACCAGTCTGTAAGTACTTAAGGAAGGTGGACTAGTCAATTAAGAGGAGTGGATTTTCAAGTGCCTAATTATTATATAATCATATGTTTAAGGGTTTTTTTAGGTATATATATAATGTATTAATAGGCTATCAATCTATCTTGTAGGCATTTCATGGCTACTAGGAGAAAATAGTTAGGCTACTAGGCCTAATTAGCTTAGTTGGCCTATTTAGTCATCAAAAGGACTCAAGTTTGGCATAGAGAGGCTAAGAAAGAAAATAAAATTAGAGTATAATATCATGTAACTAATGGTTTGAATGGGAATATTCAATTTAAATTCCATTATTCAAGGTGGAGTTAGTCTCAAGGTTTGGCTCACATGCACAAAGGCTAATAGGCTACTCAACACCTCTTGGGGGGCCTAATTACACTTATGTTTTACATGCAACTACCATAAAGAGGATTTATATATTGTTTTAGGAATGACCAAACCTTTGAAAAAGAGTAACTAAAATTGAATCATCTTCCACCACCTCCTTTCAATTCTAATAACTCATTCAAAGAGTTATTGAGGAGGACCAATGTAAGGGAGAGTTGAACAAGAGATGAATAATTGTTGTAACTATAGGATTGAGTGGACCTTGGTCAATTATGACCTCTTTTTATCACTTATATGCTATATTACCCTTATTCTCTCCCTTTTTATTCTATACAATGTAGACTTTTGGCCTTAATTTGTATCCCTTTGGCTAGTATGAGTAAACTCTACCAATACTTGTACGTGTACACCTCTTAGATTAATGAATAGAATAGTTGTAGCTACATCAATATGATCTACACTTAGTGTCTCATTATTTTTTAGATATTTATAATTAGTTTTAGTTTCCCTTTTATATGTATAATTTCCATCTAAGTGCTAACTAACCTTCATTTTAGTTCATCTATTGTGTCTTGGTGTTAATGTCTCAAGCTTGAAGTGGTTGTTAAGTGCCTTTGAACCAGGCCTTAATTTCATTGCTCTCTCTTGATATAATCAATTAAATTGACCTATAGGTGAAAAAATGTTTCTTAGAAACCATTGGGTAGTGTGTTATTTATATGTACTATCCATTAGTGTGATTAAGAGCTCAAGCTTAGATAGTGGATGGAGTTATCATCATGATATATCACTAATTTAGAGTACGATTTTAATTATATATCCATCTTACCATTTTCATTCCCATAGAGTTTAGATCTTAGAGAGAGCATTTAAATTGACAAATTATGGGATATATCCCCATAAAATCTATAGATTTTACCTATACATTAGGTAACCCATAGCCTAAGGTCATTCCCATATTAGACTAGGTTTGAGGTTTGGACATGAACACTCTTTTCCTCAGCTAGGGTCCAACCTAGAACCTCTAAAATTTTTATCATGCTTAGTGGGATGAGATTTAGGTACCTTGAATAATTCTTTGACAATGTTTAAGGACACTTGATAGACATCTTTAAGTGATTCAAGTACTACATCAGTATAGTTACAGTCAGAAAGTTACAAAGATTCATGATAAGCCTTCACTTCAAGGGTAAGATGAGTTATTGTACATAACTTCATTAATATTCATATGTTTGATAAGTATGGATGTATATGGTATATAATAATGTTTTCCATTCTCTTATGAGTAGGCCTATGACCCTCTCCAATTCCATCATGACCCTTGTAATCCTATCCTAACCCTTAACAAATCTATATTCACCCTTATTAATCCCATGATGAGTTTCCTTATTTCAAGGATTATCAACTCTATTATGAGCCTCATCAAATTCCTTAGCAATCTAATCACCAATATGATAAGTCATGGAAACAACATGACATTATTTACAACCCCACTTATACCCCAAGCCATTCCATATCTGGCCTAAAACAAACCTTGTTAGATCATGAGAGGCATATGATGAACATTAATACATTGAAAGGTTATGGGAAGGGGATCCTAAAACATGTCATTAAGGGTGTTAGAACTTCATTTCAATATTCAAAGGAATATTGGTCATCTTTCATGAAGGAGGATTATTATAAAGGTAATAATGATATATTGAACATAGAAGGTCTAATTTCCAAAATTGAAGATACATTGATAGTACATGAAAAATAACAAAATCATCAACATTATATTACCTCATCCATCTCATGTAAATATTATGTTTATATCCCCACCATAATTCAACAGCTACAACTAATTAAATATAAACACCCTCGAAACCCCTCACCATCATTCTCAACTTTCCCATCATGAAAATATGTCCAAGGAAGAGTAAAAGAAGAAGGAAAAGTGTGCATCAAAGAAACTAGTCATCATGATCAATCAAGGTATATTTTTTAATAATTCCTTACCAAGTGAATTGAGGTTTTATATTGACATCTACATTAATCCATAGAAGCTATAAAATCAACACCACCTCATTTTCACACACCTCCTTTCATGCCCCAACAACAATACACTCTACATAAAATACCCCTAATCCTATGTTTCTATCTTGGAACAAAGTGATAAAATCAAATAAGAGTGAAGAGATACCAAACAATTCTAAATTAATTCAATCCCTACCCCTCCCTCCTCAAGAGTCTAAGTCATTTGCATAATGGAAATGCATCCAGAGCAATGTACAGAAGAAGGAGGAAAACATGGTGGTTGAATTCAAGAAACTAAATGAAGGAAATATGACATACATCTCACCTCTCTTGGAGTCATTCCAAGAATTTCATATGCCACTCCTTGAATAGGTAAGCAATGAATATCATGTTGAATACATAACTAATGATGATGACTTATTAGAGCCTGAAGAGGAGCTCACCATAGGGACATCACTTGGTAAGGAGGGACACCATTTAGTTTCTAAAATTTTAGAAGATGATAAGTGGAAAAAATATGATAAATCACATGAGAGAGATGATTCCATTGGACATGATAAAGATGACCTATAGGATCTCCTTTATGACATGGAAACTACCCTTCATCATGGTCACCCTCAATAACTTGCAATAATGGGGGAAGAATGTTCTAGACTATTAAAGGTACAAATAAGGAGAGGGGGTAAATTAGTGAGCCCAAAATAATCCAACTTCAATTTTGATCTTTATAAATACTTAATAAGCTACCAAAATCATTCATGAAGCATACACATCATTCATAACAATGAATAAGAGAGATAATGTAAGATCAATCACAACACATGACATACATGGGAAAAGCTCTTGGGGAATAAAACCCACTAGAACATGTAATTGGACTACTATCTTATAATAAAAAGAACCAAATTATACAATCCACAACTAATCAAATAACTAAAATCCCTATTTAGTGAGATTATGATCCCATAAGGTGTTATCACACTTGTCTAGTTAAGATGTAACAATAAAAAATATTTTAGAAAGTTTTAACTTGTAAGGAGGTTGAAAATACCTTAGATGTTGAACTTCCATAACAACACCTATGAACAATCCACCTTTGCACTAATTTCTTCAACACCTAATGATGGATCTCTGATTATCACTCTTCACCTTTGCTCATAATCAATTTGTAGGAGAACTATTCTTTCAATAGGATTATGACCCAAAGGTCATCCAAATATTCCTCAATCTATTCTTCTATTTAACTCATCCATATGGCACTCTACCCCTCCTTCACTCCCTAGTTCACACACACAATCCTCTCTCAAATCTCTCCCAAGTCTTTTGCTCACTAATCTAGAAACCTTCATCCTTGGTTCCACTATTTATAGATAAATCTTGATAATCAACACCTTGGTTAGCCATTAGGAATGCCTTATCCCTTAATTCATCTCTCACATTAATAAATAGATCAATATAATATCCATAGGTTGACCATAACAACTATCTGTCACCCTTAAGTAGCTTCACCTTTTAATAAGACCCTTATAGCTCTTATAGGTCTCATGGATACCTATTCACTAATTTATCACATCATCAAACAAAATAATAAAAAAGGACCAATTTCAAATACATGGGTCCACCTTTATGTCCCCTTTGACATTATCGAATGATTATAGTCAACTTTTCTTACTTCTACATATGCTCAAACAACTCAAACATTGACTTGGTGTACATAGTCACCATGAATGAACACACATCTAACTTATTAAGCATTATTAATACTCAATATAGATTTATCATACCTCAAGAAACCACAAAAATTATCCTCATGGAGTATAAAAAACTCCCAAATATTTAAATCATCATGAGACATCGAAACAACATCAACAAAAGCTTAGACATCCTTCTTGGGTCACTTATAGAACAAAGTCAAACACATAGTAATATTTTGATCACCATATCTTTATCTTTAAAAATTTATATATCTTCAAATATATATTTCCAAATGCATCTTGGAGTCTTCTACCACTTTGAGTTTTTACTTGATGAAATATTTTTGCTTTGATCAAAAGATATGGTCCACAAACCATAGACTAGTTTTTTCTTTGTAAATTTAAATATTGAAATACAAATAGTAACAGTTAACCTTCAAATACATTGCTTGAATCTCATGTCCTTTGAGATATAAATCAAACTTGCACCATCAACCTTGTAAAAAATTTAATTCATAGGCACCAATGTTCAAATATTAAATGTACGATAATTGACCTCATCTCATGAAATCTAGAAACTTTGACTCAACACACTCCATTAATCTCTATAGATCAACTAGATCTTTAACTATCAACACTCACCATTTGATCAATCTATACAAACAACTAATCACTATTATATCCTCATCTTTTACCTTTGCTTAGTTTTTAAACATCATGCACCTATCCTCATCTCACTACTTCTTGAATTCTTGGATCAATGTACATCATTGATCTTGCTCGAACTTTAACTTGTACAAAAATGACTATGGGAAACATTTCAATATGCCTAGAAGGTCAACTTTGGACATATATATATTTTATTGAAATAAGTCTCATGTTTCATAAATTACACCATACATTATCCTTTTAAATAAAAATCCAACCATATATCAAAATATTATTAAAACATTCATGTGTGCAAGATATAATGCCATTAAAATACCTTATCAAAATCTTCTGTCACAGAGCCAACTATGCTTAGATTTTGTTTGGGAGACCAAATTTTATCCTACATAAATTTTTTTGGGATTTAGTACATGATCTATAATTTATCACAAATCAACTATACACAAAACTAAAAAAACCCATATGATCACCTTCTCCAGAAAAATGTACATATATGAGATATTACACCATTAAAATTCTTACTTAGCACTTCTTTCCACATTGAAAATTTGGCTAAGTATGGCAAAACACTATCAAAATGCTTGGCAGCCCAACTTTGTACATGAATATATTTTGTCTCACTACATCACATGACCTAAAATTTAGTGCATAAGAACAAGGCATAAAATTAAACAAACACATATGATCAGTTTATCATGACACCACCATGAATGTGAATGTTAATCTCATATACATGATTACTTGGCTCTGATTGAACCGTTTTACAAATTTGGCTATAATGAGAGCTTAGCTAATTCTATCTTAGAATCCAACTTTGTACCATTATATATTTGACTGCACTTTGATGTATGACTTAATATTTGGTGCATAATGACTAGGTACTTATGTAATAACAACTATATAACCAACTCCTCTTGACTCATTCCCATGTGGCAATGGTGATGTTACCAAATTACCTACTCATATTTTTTGCCACTAGACCCAAAGTGTCTAGATGAAAATTATGATCAACTAGATAGAATCCACTCATGCACATAATAACTCAAAGTATTCTTGACTTATGATAGGACCCATTTCACATGCTTAAATCACCATATTCATCCCTAAACATCTCTATCCATGTTAACACTAAAGATCAATTAAGCCTCCTTCAAGCATAGTAGAATAGTCACATTGCACACTTTGTCATTGTCATTTAAGATATCAAATACCTTTCATCCATTCAATATGACACCTCCATGACATCACCATGACATCATTAAAAATACTACAACATAGACTAGTCAAGGAAGTTGGAGATCAAGATAACTCTGAGAGTTTTCATGGTCATCAAATGATTGTTGAGGATGATAGAGTTTCAAAGGATCATTCAAGTGATCTATTTAATATTATAGGAATAGGTTATAATTTCTTTAAATGATGTTATGATATGGTAATGATATTAATTCAGTAGATAGTAAGAATATAAGTAATAAATCATAATGATATCAAAATATAACAAATAATGAATAATAGATAATCCACTTCCAAGGGGAAACCTCCCAAATACTCATAATAAGAAATGAGTACTTTGTTAAGATGATAAAAAACTGCCCACTACCTTCTATATAGAGTCTACCTAGGCCATGGTTACTCTATATGCTAACCCACTAACCTAATGAAAGCATAGATAAATGTGATATAACATTAAAGAGGGATAAGTAAACCACAAGACACACTTTGTCATTATCATTTAGGCTATCGAATCCCATTAATCCACTCAACATGACACCTCCATGACATCACCATGACATCATTGAAAATAATCCAACAATCTCCCCCTTTATCATTGATGTCAAAAAACATAATATATAACAATATACAACTCACCTTCTCTCTCTTCAAGCACTCCCATAACATGAATGTTCTCCCCCTTTGACACAATGACAAAGTGGGCACTAACTGATCTAGAGGACATGAAAATACCATAATAGGAAATCACCATCTTAGAAATATGATACAAACTCCCCCTTACCTTAAGCCTACCTCTTCTTTCCTTAACAAATTCCTTTTGATCCATGTCAACACTCTCTTCAACTAAACACTACAATCAATGAATAAAGAAAACACAAAATCACATAAATCTGAGGAAACACATCAAAAACATATGAGAGGGACTCCCTCTAAGAATTCTTAGCAATTACACCTTATCATATTTAGATCTACACAAACCATGAAAAACCACCACATATGCTAACTATCCTTCTCTCTCAAGCAACTAGAAAGACCACCAGTAGAACTAAATGCCACTCACAAAATAGCAAACATGATCTCAATCAACCTAAAAACATCCATTCTAACCTTGTAATATATCTCCATCACAAACCTCTAGAGCAAGCTCATGAACTTGTTACTTCCCCTTAACCAAATACCTTATATTGATTCATAAAGAAATAAATAACACCCAAGTTTTGTCTTAGATACTCAAAATTAGATTTTTATAATGGTTTGGTCATAATATCTATAAGTTGATCTTTTGTATGCAAATACTCCAACTTAACACATTGACTAATCACTTTTTATCTCAATAAATGATATCTAATAGGAATGTGTTTAGTTTTTTAGGGAATAACATGATTTTTCGAGATACTAATTGTATTAATATTATCATAATAAATAGGAAAAGGTCCATTTTGTCTTACCTTATAATCCTCCAAAGTTTGTTTCATCCATATCACTTGTGTACAACAAGAAACAACTACTATATACTCAACTTCTATAGTTTATAGAGATACTGAGGCTTGCTTATTTCTTAGATAAAACACCAATAATTCTCCCATGAATAAGACTCCACCATTGGTACTCCTATCATCCACACATCCTACCCAATCAACATTATTATATGATTTAAAAGATAATTCTTTACTTATGGGATACCATAAACCATAGTCTATGGTGCCTTTGAGATATCTAAAGATCCTTTTGATTGCTTTCAAGTGATATTCACTAGGATAATATTTAAAACTTCTTACAAGACCTATTACTTGCATGATGTCAGGCCTAAATATAATAGAGTACAAAATATTTCCAATCATGGATCTAAACCAAGTTTGTTCAACTTTTGGTGAGTCATCTAGTTTACTTAACTTTCATCCTATGATAATTGGAGTACCCATTGGCTTACAATCCATTAGGTCAAACTTCCTTGGAATATCCTTGATGTATTTAACTTGTGAAATGAATATCCCTATATCAATTTGATTAATTTTTATTCCTAATAAGAAAGATAGTTCTCCCAACATTGACATTTCAAACTCATTCTTCATGGTATCTACAAATTCTCTACTCAATTTATCATTGTCAGATCTAAAAACTATGTCATAAACATATACAACAACTATCAATTGATGATTACCTTCTATCTTGATGTATAAATTACTATCAGACACCCCCTTTTGAACCCTTGACTCAAAATATACTTATCTATCATGTCGTATCAAACTCTAGGGGCTTGTTTAAGACCATACAAATCCTTCTTTAATTTACACACAAAATCTTGATTACTTGACATGAATTATCCTTTAGGTAGCTCAATGTAGACTTCTTCTTCTAAGTTTCCATTAAATAATGTATATTTCACATCCATTTGATATAGCTTAAGACCTTTGAAACATGCATATGCCAAAAAGACTCTAATTGCTTCTATCCTTGATATAGGAGTAAAATTCTCATCAAAACCTATTCCTTCAACCTAAGCATATCCTTTACACAATAATATATCCTTGTTCCTTATGACTTCTCCTGTAATTCATCTTGTTTTTAAAAATCCATTTGTTATCTATAACATTTTTATCTTTTAGCCTGGGGACTAAGTCCCATATTTCATTCCTTTCTATTTGATCAATTCCTTCATCCATTGCATCATTATAACTTTCACATTTGATAGATTATATAAATGTTTTGTTTTTAATTATGGATAATATATTTTATTATTTTTTATTTTAATTAATAAACATTCTCTTTCTAGTCTGAAACCTTACACCAACATTTCCAATAATCTGAGAGATTGGATGATCTTTATAAATACTTCTAGATGGAGATTTAGAATCTTATCTTTCTTCCTCCTCTTCATCTTCATCATCTATCTAAATGGATAAATCATAATTATTTTTAATAGAATTCTAAATTGAGTCACTTCCCTACAGTTTTGTCTTCTTGACTCTACTTATCTCATCTACCCTTACATTTGAGATTTCAACAATCTTATGAAGTCTCTTGTTGAAACACTTATAGGAAGTACTAATAAAAGAGTAACCTAATAAGATGCCCTCATAAAATCTTTAATAAAATTTTATATTGTTCGCTTCATCTCTTTTAATGAAGCACCTACTTGCAAACACTCTAAAATGTTTGACATTAGCCACTCTATTCTTCTATAGCTCATAAGGAGTCTTATTACTATTTACTCTCATTTGAAACCTATTAAAAATGTAAAAACTAGTGTTGGCTTCCTTTTCCCAATAGCCATCTGATAATTTTGCATCTTGAAGCAAGGTTCTACCCATCTCAATAATATTACTATTCTCTATTTTAACCATACCATTCTATTATGGTTTTCTAGAAATAGAATATTATCTTCTTATCCCATGTTATTCACAAAAATCATCAAACTTATTAGACAAAAACTCACCTCCTCTACCTAATCTTACACACTTGATCTTTGAACCTTCATCATTTTCCATAAGAGCTTTTAATGCCAAAATTTTAAAAAGATTATGAGATTTCCTTAAGAGAGAATATCCAAGTCATCCGAGTAAAATCAGCAATAAGAAACATGAACTAAATATTACCTTGAATACTTTGAGTTCTCATAGGTCCACATAGATAAATGTGGATCAACTCCAATGTCTTTTTATTGGATAACTCCTCAGTTTTTTACCTTCACTTTATTTGTTTCCCATGAAGACATGCCTTGCAAAGAGAATGAGGAATATTAGAAATCTTAGGCATATGCCTTACGAACCCCTTTCAACTAATTTTTATCATATTATCAAAATTTATATTTCCAAGCCTTATATGAAAAATAAATATTTCTTATAATTGACTTATGAAACACTCTTCCTTCTTAGATTCATATAATATATACATGTTGTTATCTATTTTATGAAAATTTAATATTAATTTGCCAGATTTTGCCTTTCTTATTTTACATACATCATCATGAAAAGTTAGAAAATTTCCTTGCTTAAACATTTTCCTCACACTTAAAATATTATGTTTTAAACCTTATATATATAAGACATTCTCAATCTTAATATGACCATTGTCCAAACTCACTATACCTTTACTAACTATGTTAGCAAATTTGTTATCACCTAATTTAATTATACCTAGGTTGGTCCTTTTGGGATATATAAACTTTATGTTGTCTCTTATAATATGATTTGAGCATACACTATCTATGAAACATCTGTTGTTCTCATCTTCTTGAGTATGTAAAGCTAATTGAATAAACAATGACTCTTCCTTTGGTGATCTACTTGGAATTTGCTTCTTTTCTTCTTTAGACTTGGTCTTCTTGAATAATTTTATAGTGTCAATGACTTGTATATCATTTTTCCAAAAGGATATATTGTATTTCTTGGCTATTTGACCTTATTGGTTACATTTGTAGCATATGATATCCCTTTTTATTTCTAGAAAGAATGTACAATCCTTATATATATGACTAAATTGATTATAGGATAAGTAATACCCATTAAAGACATTATCCATATTTGACCTCCCTTTTTATTGATTATTACTAATCCATGAATTTTCATTCTTGACCTTTTTGGTGGAGATGAAATCCCTTTTTTCCTTAGATAAGAGTACAATTGATTAAGTCAGGTCTTTAATTTCTAATTATTTTATTCTTTGATTGAGATCTTTATTCATCATGACCTACATATTCTTGACTATTCCCTCTAGATTTTTCACTTGTGTCTTCACACTATTAATTTTTGATAAAACACAAACTAGATTATCTTGAATACAACCCATAACCTCTTTGTCAACCATTGTACCTTTGATCACCTTCAAGCTGCTAAGCCTTTACCAAAAGACTAACTTTGATAGAAATTGTTAGAGGTATAATCATTGGGGGGGGGGTGAATCATTGAGCCCAAATTAATCCAAATTAAAATTTGATCTTTAAAAATACTTAATCAGTTACCATAATCATTCATGAAGCATACACATCATTCATAGAAATGAGCGAGAAAGATAATGCAAGATCAATCAAATAATATATGACATATATGAGAACCCATTTTAAGGAATAAAACCCAATATAACATATAATTATACTACCATATTATAATTAAAAAACCAATTTATACCCTTTTCAACTAATTAATGAACTATAATCCCTATTTAGTGAGACTACAAAGCCACTAGGTGTTGCCACACCTATTCGGCTGAGTTACAACAACAACCATAATTTTATCAAGTTTTACCTTTGAAGGAGGATGTAACCACATTATATATTAAGCTTCCACAACAAAACCTATGATCACATCCACTTGTGCACTGATGTCTTCAACACTTAATGATGGACCTCTTATTATCACTCTTCACCTTCACTCACACTCCATCTACAAGAGCACTATTCTAAAAATAATATTATGAAATACATGTGATAAAAATATTCCTCAATATATTTTTATATTAAAATCATACATATGACACTATACCCCTTCTTCTCTCCCCAAGTCACACACACATGCCTCTCTCAGCTATCTCCTAATTCTCTCGTTCACTAGTCTAGAAACCATCATCTTTGGTTCCACTATTTATAGAGTGGTCTTGGTAATAAACACCTTGGTTATAAATTAGGAATGAATTATACCTTAAGGCATATATAAAATCATTACATATCTCAATAAAATCTTCATATGTTGACTATAGCAACTATGGGTCACCCTTAAGAAACTACACCTTTTAATAAGGCCCTTGTATATTTTATAGGTCTCATGGAGACCTAATCACCCATTTAGTACATCATAAAACAAAATACAAACATGTGAAAACTTTAAAATACATGGGTCCAATCCTTATTTCCCCTTTGACATCTTAAAATGATCATAGTCAACTTTTATCACATCTACATATGCTCAAATAACTCAAACATTGACCTGGTGCACATAGTCACCATGAACAAACAAACAATTAGATTATTAATAATTGTTCATACTCAATATAGACTGATCATACCTAAAACAACCACAAAAATCATCCTCATGGAGTATACAACACTCCACAATAGCTAAGTCATCATGAGGCATAGAAATAACATCAACACAAGATCAAACATCCTTCTCGGTTCACTTGCAGAATATAATAAAACACATAGTCTTATTTGGAGCACCATATATTTATCTATACAAACTTATATATCTTAAAATCCATATATCCATAAACACCTTATATTACTCTACCACTTCTATTTTTACTACATGAACAAATTCTGCTTGGATCGAAAGATATGGTCTAAAAAACATAAACTTATTTTTCCTTTGCAAATTCAAATATTCATAGTTAACCTTTGAACACAATTATTGCATCTATTTTCCTCTAATATTTGGATCAATATTTCATCATCTATCTTATCCAAAATTTAATTCATAGGCTTCATTTCTCAAATGCTAAGCATCTTATAGTTGACCTCATTTCATGTAATCTAGAAACTTTGACTCAATGCACTCCATTGATATCTATAGATCAACCATATATTTAAATATCAACTCTCACCATTTGATAAATATATATGAATAACTTCTCACCATTATATATTTATCCTTGAAATTTAATCAATCATTAAACATCATTCACCTTTCCTCATCTCATTGCTTCCTAACTTCTTGGATCAACGTGCACCATTGATCTTGATCAAACTTTAACTTATGTAGAAATGATTAAGTATGGGAACCCTTTAAATATTCTTGGAAGGCCAACTTTAGATACATATATTTTTATGATCAATCTCATGTTCCACAAATTACACCTTTTTTTTCTCTTTTCAAAAAAGAATCCAACCATGTATCAAACTATTCCTAAAACCTTTGCGTGTGTGAGATATAATGCTATAAAAATGCATTCTCAAAATATATCACAGAGCCAACTATACATATATTTTATCTAGGAGACCAAATTTTCTCTTGCATAACTATCTCCATGCTTTAGTGTATTATATATAATTTAGCACAAATCAAATATGCACAAAACTAAATAAACTCATATGATCACCTTCTCTTGAAATGTCCACACATGTAAGATATTCCACCTTCAAAATTATTACTTGATTCTTCTTAACACATTTCAAATTTTGATAAGTATGGGAAAAACACTATCAAAATTTCTAGGAACCCAACTTTACACAAGCATATCTTTTATCTCATTACATTACATGACCTAAAATTTGGAACATAAAAAAAGGTATAAAATTGAAAAAACCCATATGATCATTTAATCTTGAGACCTCAATGCATGTGAATTATGAACTCATAAACATTCTTACTTGACTCTAATTTAACCTTTTTAGAAATTTGGCTAAGTATGGGAACTTAGTGAATTATCTTTGAGAATCAAAATTTACACCCTCGTATATTTGACTATGCTTTGATACATGACTTGAGATATGGTACATAACAAATAGGGACTAATGTGATAACAACCATATAACCAACTCCCCTTAACTCACTCCCACATGGTAATGGTGATGTCACCAAATTTCCTACTTAGATTTTCTACCATTGGACCCAAAGTGTCTAGATAAAAACTATGATCAACCAAATGAAATCTACTCATTCACATAGGAACTCAAATAATTTTTGACTTATGATAGGACCCATTTCACATACTCAAATCACCATACTCATCCCTGAACATCTCTATCCATATCAACACTGAAGATCAACCAAGCCTCCTTCAAGCATACTAGAACATGCACATTACACACTTTGTCATTGTCATTTAAGCTATCAAATCCATTTCATCCACTCAGTAGGACATATCCATGACATCATTAATAATACTCCAACATATAATAGTTAAGGAAGTTAGAGATCAAGATAAATCTAGGAGTTTTCAAGGTCATCAAATGATTGTTGATGATGATAGAATTTCAAAGGATCATTCAAGTGATCTATTTGATATTATAGGAATAGGTTGCAACCTCCTTGAATCAAGTTATGATCTAGTAATGATATTAATTCACCAAATAATAGAAATAAAAGAAATAAATCAAAATGATATCAAAATATAACAAAAAATATGAATAATAGATAATCCACTTCTAAGGGGCAACCTCCCAAATGTTCACAATAAGAAATGAATACTTTGATATGATGATAAAAAAACTACCCACTGCCTCCTATATATAGTCTACCTAGGCCATGGTTACTCCATAGGCCAACCCACTATCCTAATGAAATAATAAATAAATGTGATATATCATTAAAGAGGGATAAGTAAGACACAAGTCAGATATTCCTATTCTAATACATGAAATAGGTTAAGGGCATAACATGCCCTTCCCATTCAAACCAATGTTGTCCTCAATGTTGAACAACTCTAGTTGTTATTTCAAGAAATCTTCACCCTTCTAAGTTTCATCTTCATGACTCAACTTATTTCACTTGATCAGATATTCATTAATCTCTTTGGTTTTCAACCTCTTAGTATGCATTTGCATGATCTTCTTTGGCTCCATAATGACACATCCTTATTCATCTAGTTTTAGTAGCTCTAATCGAGCTAAAAATTTATATCCAATAACCTTATTTAATAATGATACATGAAATACTAGGTGTATGTGAGATGAATGAGACAACTCTCACTTGTAATCCACACTTCCAATTTTTTTTAGAACCTAATAAAGGCCACAATACTTAGGAGAAAGTTGATTATCATTTTTTTCTTCAAGAACATCTTCTTGTAAGGCTAAAAACATACAAAGACCCAATCAACCACTTCAAAATTTCACTCATTATGGTATTTATCCACTTACTATTTCATCTTATCCAAATTCTCTCTTAAACCAACCAAAACCTCTTGTTGATGTTGAATATGCTCCTCCACATCTCAAACTTTGGTTCACACCCTTACATAAGAAGTGATGGATGGTGGATGGTAAACATATAGTGATATAAATGGGGACATTGTAGAATAGTTATGGAAATATGTGTTATACCACCATTCTGTAAGTGGTATCTATTTAACCCAATGTTCTTCATTATCTGATATAAAACAATGAAGATACCCATCTAAACATTCATTAACCACTTCTATTTGTCCATCAAATTTGGGGTGGTAAGATGAGATGTGAACTAGTCGAGTACCCAAATAGGAAAATAGTTTAGTCCAAAAATTACCAATGAAAATAGGATCATGATCACTTAAAATTATTTTTGGAGTTCCATGTAATTAAAGAACTACCTCCAAAAAAAATAGTTGCTACTGTACTTTCTATAAATGGGTGTGAGAGGGAACAAAAATGGGAATATTTTTTAAGCCTATCCAAAATTACCAATATAAAATTATTACCTTTAAAAAAGGCAACCCTATGATGAAATCCATAGAAACCTCCTCCCACCTTTGACTAGGAATTACTAAAGGTTGTAACATATTTGGGGTCTCAACTATCTCACCTTTGTTCTAGTGGCATATCAAGCATTCTACCACAAAATTTTATACATCTCCCTTAATTCCTTACCAAAATACTTATAAATTTATTCTATGATAAGTTTTCAAGAACCTAAAGTGTCCCCCAATTGGAGATTCATGCAACTCTATAAGATTTTTATGCTTAAACTCTGAATCTTTGCACAAGTATAACCTATCCTTATACCATAGGGCATTACCTTTCCATTCAATTTTTTTATAGATTATATCAATTTTTTTGATATTTTTAATTATAACTTATGTATCCTTGTCCTACCTTCACTCTAACCTAGATTCATCTACCCAATCTACCTACGACATGGACATTACACAAAGTAATGATTCTTTAGATGTATCTTATCTGGATAGTGCATCAACTACTACATTATCTTTACCCTTCTTATATATGATTTCAAAATCATAACTCAAAATTTTTTTTACCCACTTTTCTTATACCTCATATGATAATATTTGATCTAAAAATTAGTTGAGACTATCATGATCTATTTTCACCTTAAAATGTCTACCCATTAGATATGGCCTCCATTGCTTTAGTGCATGAAGAATACCAATCATTTATTTCTAATAGATATGTTTTTGGAAATTATTATCTTTGAATTGATGAATCTTAAATGAAATGGGTCTTCCTTATTGAATTATTATTGATCCCAATCCTAATCTAGAAGCATCACATTTAACAATGAATGCTTTAGAGAAGTTTGGAGTGGCCAAAATTGGGGTGGTACATATAGTAACTTTTGGTTGCTCAAATAATTTAGTGGGTGCATCATTCTATTGGAAATCATCCTTATTTATCACCATAGTGAGTGGAGATTCTATGCTACTATAACCTTTCATAAATATTTGGTAGTAACCTATTAGTCTAAGGAACCCTTAGAGGTTTTTGTGAGTTTTAGGCATTGGTCAATTCACCATAACATTGATATTATGATGATAAAATTTGACACCTTCATCGAATAAAATGTGACCCAATTACTCTACCCCCTATACTCCAAAATCAAATTTAGATGACTTCACATAAAGTTGATGTTATTCCAAAACTATCAACACCTATTTCACATGTTTTAAGTGTTCTTCCCATGTCTTACTATAAATCAATATGTCATCAAAGAAAACCATAAAAATATTCCTTAAAAAATGCCTAAATATAGTGTTCATCAAGATTTGAAAAGTATATGATGCATTATTAAGACCAAAGGGCATTACCAAAAACTCATAATGGCCCTCATGAGTTTTAAATGCAATTTTATGAACATATTCATCCCTAATTCTAATTTGATGGTACTTTGAGTGAAGATATAATTTTGTGAAATAAACAACACCATTAAACTCATAAATTGAATCATCAATTAATATAATAGGAAACTTATCTTTGATGGTGTACTTGTTGAGTTCCTTGTTATCTGGGCACATCCTCCATGTGTCATTTTCTTATGCACCATGACCACTAGTGATGAATATGAAATGTAACTATGCCTTATGATCACTACCTTCAACATCTCATGGAGCATATTTTTAATTTCATTTTTTTGTGGATATAGATATCTATATGGTATGATATTTGGTGGTTGACTCAATGGAAGTAGTTAAATGGCATGATCATGTTCTCTTTGTAGTGGTAGTCCTTTTGGCATGGCCTAAAAAATAGATGGGTGGTCATCAAGAATCATCTATAAATCAAGATGTGGATATTCCTTTATGGGTTGAACTTATATGGAACATAATCCTAATATAAATCCTTTTTCCCCATTATTTTAGCATTTTTGTCATTTGATGTGAACTAACCAATTGTGGAGATTTTACCCATAATGCTCTTAGTTCAATTTTCATACCTTTAAAATGAAAGCACATGAATAGTTTTTAGAAGTTCATCTCAATTGTACCCAAGGTTGTGATCCATTGGAATCTCAAAATAAAATTTCACCACCCATGGGAATAATAAACATAGGAGAATATATATTATACTCACCCATAGTAAGTTTAATATTATGTCATTACCCTGAACAATTTATTGTGCCACCATTTACAATCATGACCTAAAATTTTGGTGATAGGTAAATGGAAAAAATTAATTGAGTGGCTAAATTATGGTTGATTAAATTATTTGTGATCCTTGAGTCAATAAACACTATCACATTTTGTTTCTTGAGGAAACCCACAACCTTAAATGTTTGATGAGTACTAATACATGAAATTGAATGACAAGAGATTGTACACTTGGAATATTTAGGTACCTCCTCTATCTATTCCTTATCATAATTAGAGGTAAAATCCTCATCATCATCTTTATTATATACCTCAATGTTGAATAAATTTTTCTTGACACATCTATGTCCTTTGATCCACTTACTATCATAACCTAAACATAATCCTTTTCACCACTTCTCTTTGATTTATTGAGGGGTCAATTTGGTAAGTGGAGGAAATGATAGTGTCAATATGTTACAAATGCTAAATTAAGTGAATGGTTTCTTTTTTTTGGCTATGATTTTTTCCTTATCCTTATGTGTCATTATAATAGAATCAGAAACCTTAATTAGATTAAACATGCATACCTCATGTTGAATGTCATCCTTGAGGCCTCCCAAAAATAGGTCATTTAGGTTATCATTAGAAATTATATCTACATGTAAAGATATGTTATAAAAATTATGAATATAATCCTTGATTGAACCACTTTGTCACAATTTTTCTAGTTGGATAAAGTAATTCTCTATCACACTATTACTATAATGTAATTACAACTCCTCTATAAAAACTAACTAGGTGACACTGAGAGTCATATTTTTATTTTGAGAACAAAACCATCAATACTAAATGAATTATTCAATTTATATATACAAGGATGCCATGGTAACCCTTTTTACATATAGCATCTAATACAGATAAAAAAAAGTCTCCATTTAGTTGATCCAATTGAATGGATCCTTTTCATCAAATTTATGCATATCTACCTTTGGTAATAGGTTTTGTTAGGGTAATGTACTTGGATTTGGATTACATTGGTTGGGAGATCCACATTGGTGTGGTTGTGTAATAGTGATATCTATCTAATTTTATTGATTATTTTGTAAAGCCATCATGATATTTACCAAACTAGATTGTATGGATTTCAATTAGATTGTATACCTTTTATCTCACTTTGAATGCCTTGCATATTGTAGTAAAGTTGTCTCACCTTGTGATATATATTAGAGAAACATGGTATAAATGATATATTAACTCCAAATTATGACCACATATCTTCCTTGTGAGGATTTTTTTTGGCACCCTTACCTTGGCCCCTACTTTACAGTCCTACCATAAAAGTGCTTGATAATGTCAACCTTGATTGGCACTTTTGACCTAAATTTAACCAAGATATTTTATAATTATGTAAGACTAAAATAATAATATAAAAATAAAATACACCATATATATTTTTATAAGATTTCCATAAATTTAAAAAATTCTAAAACATTCCTTGAATTACACACTATAGAGCGAATTTATGAAAAAAAATAAAATTGCTATAAATTTTACAAAATAAATCCAATTGAGCTGAAATTTTAATATAACCTTACTTGAATTATTTAAAAATGATATATAAATATATAAAAAAATATGAATAATATATAAGCCACTTTGAGGAGGTAACCTCCCAAATGCTCACAATAAGAAATGAATACTTTGATATTATGATAAACAACTACCCACTACCTCCTATATATAGTCTACCTAGGCCATGGTTACTCCATAGGGTGACATAATAACCTAATGAAAGCATAAATAAATGTGATATAGAATAAAATATGGATAAGTAATTCATAGGTCAGTTATTCTTATCTCGATACAAGTAATAGGTTAGGGGCATGATAGAGCTAGTCTAGGTTGAAGAAGATGAGTTCACCAAGCAAAGGGAACATATCTCTATAAACATGCCATATAAATAGGTTTACATAATGTAAATAGACTTATTTTAGGTCCTTAAATAGGCTTACCAATCTCTTATTCTAGTTGTAACTATCCCTTTCCATGATGAACAATATGTGAAGATTAAAAACCATGAAGAAGAGGGACTTGGTTTATTTGCAATAGGTAGTCATCCATTTGAAGGTCTTCAAATGTCAATATGATGAGTCTAAAACTAGAATAAAAATTATTTGAACCAATAAGGAAGCTTGAAGATGAGGATAAATAGGACGTAAAATTTGATGCACCAAGTGAGTATGTGTTCATATGCCATATATTTTTATCTGATATGGAACTTGAAAGACTCATAAGTGACTTCATCAATAATAGGACTACTCCACCAAGTTCCCCATTCATAGAGATACTTGCTTCACACTATTATATATCTTATGGAAGGAGAGTCCTAAGAAACTTCCCCTTTGATCTAGGAGGGAGAAGATCCATTGAGGTTAGTTCTATATACTAGTTGATTGGGTTGTTTATCTTGATTCCAATAAGTATGTCACACAAGTTTTTAGGTATTTATCTATTGTTTTATTTCCTTTCCTTATTTTTTCCTAGGTGTTAGGTGTGTTTCTTAGGTGTTAGGTTTGTTTGCCTTGATTGTCTTTATGTGTATTATTTTTTTTGTAGTCTAGGAAGTGTCTTTAAGTAATAGATAAGTTGGGTAGTCCATGTTTGTAGTCTCTAAAGTCATTTCATACTTTAGCCACTAGGTTCTCTTGACTAGCATGTTAGTTACCCCTAGGAATCACCAAAACTATTAACCAATTTTGACTCTCAGGTTAAAATGGTCAACCCTACATTCAAATCATGACCTTGTTATGGGTTTATTAGTTATTTTTTACCTTAAGGTGTCCTTCATGAAGTTATTTTTCCCTTATTAGTACTATTTAAGGTTCATTTGAAAAGGTTAAGGTGAATGACTTTTGAAACCTAGTTTTATTCTAAGCATTTATGACCCTGATCAAGTTGGTTCAAGTGTACTAAGTGATAAAAAAGGGTAAATTTGATAATTTAATATTATTTAAATATTGTGTTACCCATTTATAGTTTTTACCACTATTCAAAAAGGTAAAAAAGTCAAATTATAATGTACACCCCACTTTCATGTGTTTTATTGCCATGTTATGACTTTAAAAGGAGTTTTTTGCATGAAGTGGCATGTTAGAGGGAAAATAAAATATTTTAAAGGATATAATAGGTCTGTACACTCATGTACCATCTATGGGAACACTTGACATCCATTTTACATCAATTTCCAAATCAAATGTGGCAACTTCAAGCTAGAATCAAGTGTTTTCACCAAGTTCATATAGGTGTACTTATAGGAGGTTTATTAAAAATTAACCCATGGTTTTATTTATACCCCTTGAGTTAAAATATAGGATTTATAATAGTTATAAATTCCTAAGATAGTATAAACCTATCCCATGTTTCCATCTCTCTCTTTGGTATCTTGTACAACATCTCAAATTTTTACTGAGTATAGAGAGGAGAGACAATATAAGGATTTAAAATATTGGGAAGTGTAAGGGTGTTATTGGAATATCTCATACATGTAACTTGTCTAAAAATACATCTCCTATGATTTATGAATAATAGATAACAATCTAGCCACTTTAATGAGACTATCCATTTATGTAGGGTTTAGGGATTGTAATGGTTTTGGTTTACTTTTAGGATTTTTCTACTAAAAAATGTTTGTTGTGTGTTCATAACAATCCCATAGATTGTATCCATAAACCGAATCCATATCTCACACATGTGGGAGTGTCTAAATAAAATAAACTCCAAGATTTCTTTTATGTATAGAGTATGAGCTAAATTTATTGAAGTTGAAGGGTTTTAGTGTACTTAGGTGAAAATATTGATGATTATTGAAGTTATTTATTATTTAATTTGTCTCTTTAAAGTATAATTTTCCTTTTATATCCATTATGACATTCATAATTCAGAAAAAAACTATCAATAAACCACCAATGAGGTCAAATCTACATTTTCATTTGCCTAGTCATCATGAACAGAGGTTACACTATGTTAAAGGGCTTGAATGCCTCTAAAAAGTGATAGTTTATGTCCAATTCATGTATAAGGTCTTAAAATTACATAAAAATATTTAATTTATGGAAGCATAAATGGGATAATATCAACAATAAGAATCCTCACCTGATCAAGAATTCAGTCAAGACTCTCAAGTGCTCAGACAAGAGGCATGAATTCGACAGTAAAAGCAATATGAGATAGATGGTAAGGACATCTAAGGAATCATGGATATTGGAGGATTTTAGAAACACTCCCATAACATTTGAACTAAATGGATACCCTTCATGGCACTCCAAAGATGTATAAGATAATAATGTGTTCTTATATAAGGAAAGTCTCCACTTAGAACAATGTCATAGTAGCAGGAGTCTGAAAAGGAGATATCATAATATGACACCAAAGTCAGGGCTCAAAAAAACTTGTATAAGGTTAAATATGGTCAATCATTCAAGTTTCATACTCCAAATAGGGTCTTGATGCTTAAATGGGTAGTTCATAGATTAATAGATAGATAATGGATTAAAACTCAATTCAAATGACCTCTCATAGCAGTAATGAATGCTACCTAAAGGGGCAAGGTGTTTGAGGTCATCTAAGAAGGTCTATATTTGTGAGACATAATGGACACTATGTTAGTTAATTAAATAAACTAGGATACCAAGAAACCCAATTGAGTGTAGACATGGAAAGCAAAGTTTTAAAGCCTAGTAGTAATCCTAATTTACCTTATTAGCAAAAATTAAGGTGATTTTGGGAATTTTAAATTAAATTGGTTTGTAATTTATAATCAACCTAATAATGGTAAATTTTACCTCTTAAATTGTTTGGAGTTCCAAATGTAGTCAATACAGTCTAAAATCCATCCTTGCAACTTGGAGATAGTCCCATACCCCTCCTCTATCCATATAGAGGTTTGACAACATCTATATCAGTCACCATGAGAGTACTTCAAAAGATGATATGATTGGGTGAAGGTGAGTAAATAGTGGAAGGTGGATATAAGAATAATGCAAAGGTTTAAAATAAAGTATCATGTCATAGACCTTCTCAATATCCTCTTCTCATATCCTCCTACACTTGGATATTCTTAGTATGTACAATAATGTTTATAACCCTTAGGTGACTAAGCTTTTGAGAAGATGGTCAAAGTTTGGATCTTAAGTGAGAAATAAAAATAAATATCCTATGTATTTATAGTGAGATATTCAAGGTGGATTTACCAAAAATCCACTTCATACCTCTTAACCTTAACCACTATCCTATATAGAATTTGATGCATGCCTACATCCACCTGAGTTGGTTTATCCATGGCATTAGAAGGAAGTTCAGTGAGAATTATGTTTCATATGACTATAAAACCTAATATGTGAGATTATAAATATGAGTGATAACCAAGGAGGATAATATATTTCATGTGAGAGATCTTAAAACTCTCAAGAACATCTAACACACGCACACTTACATCCAACCCCTTAAGTTATTGTAGCAAGGCCTCATAAAAAGACATTATGTATACCCTCAAATGGTATGGATATTGATGTAGACATGATTATATATTAATTTCATGGGAAATTAAATATATTAAGGTTTTTCTAAGATTTTAATAGTTTTTAATCACTTACAAACATGACACCTAGGCATGCACATAGTTAACATCTATTAGTATACACCTATAATAGGTTGATGCTTATGAAGAACCCTAATTTTATCATGGTATAAGGGAAATATTTATGGAAATATGATTAAGGTTTATGTTGAATTAAAATTAAAACTTAAGGTTTATCAATTTATAGTAGGCAAAAGAACATCTAATTAGGATTGAACCACATAAGTATACTCAAGCATGAGACCTATGCCAAGGAGGGTAAGGTATACAAAGAAAGGGACATTAGATAGTCATAACTTAAGCATAATACTAACATTGAGTACATGATATACATCACCATGTTCCTTGATACCTTATGTGATAATATAAAAAAGGGAATTCTTAGAGTTTTCTTATCCAAATACAATTTATAAGATTCTAAATTACTAGTTTGAGCCAAAATGGATGGTTTGAAACACCTTTAGTCACAACTAGGCCATCAAATTTTGTAATAATGGTCATAATGACCCATATAAAGTAATAATATATTCAATTAGGCTAGAAAAATAGTGGGTATATCCATTGTTCTATCTCAGACCAAGGCTTGATTTTCACATTTGTCTAGCAAGTGAAAAGCACATCCATGCTATAGAGTGTCTATAGAAAATTTGGGTACCTAAAATGTGGTTTTTAAATGATGGATGATGTTCAAGGGTACCTAAATCTCATATATAGGTCTAATATCTGGACCAACAACCAAAAGCCTTGGAGGTGAGCTAATATAGTCAAGTATATAGGCCTATGTACAAACCCTAGTGTTATCTTAAAGTACCTTCAGGATATTAAAACTAGTTAGATGGCCAATAAGATATGTATGAAGATGTTTCAAGCTTTTTAAGAAGATTCCAAGTGATAGGATGTGAGGAAATTGATTAGAGTGCCTTCAAACCATGATTGAGACAATCATCTTACATATAGGTAGTTTAAAGACCATCTTCAAGTGCTCACCCATTCTACCACATGCATGATCAGAGATAAATCTGTTAGGTAATTTTAAGTCTCCCTATGAACTAATAACCCATGATATATGTTTTAGCATTGGGGGCTAACCTTTATGAACTAATGTTAAGAAATTAGGCACTTATAATTGGTTTGAAAACTACCCTATGGTCACCTTTTAATGTATATATCTTCATCCACCCTTTTCATGGGAACCCAACCCATTTATGTAAGGTGATTAGGTTAGTCAAATTGATATCCATGGTATTTATTCTAGAATTTAACATCCATAAAGTATGAAATATCCTTAAGATTCCTAAGCACTCCTAAACCTCACTATAACCCTAGGTAGACCCAATCTCAAAAAAATTGATGTATTGATATCATAAAAACCTAAAATGGTTTAAAAATATAATTAAAGGTCAAGTGTACTCAGATAGGACTCTACCCATGGTACCTGATTATATGGACATGGTATAGAATGATAAAAAATCTAGAATTTCTCAATGAAATGAGCTTAAATAAGGGCATATGATATTTTAGAGAGATTCTAATCCTTCGAATAAAAGGTGTGAGAATTGATCCATCCCTTAAATTAATAATATTCCCAATATTTAATTTGGAAGGGTCTTTATAAGAGCATTGAAAACTACTAGTCTACAATTGCTTAAGGAAGGTGGACTAGTCAATTATGAAGAGTGGATTTTCAAATGCTTAATGATTATACAAGAATATATTATTGTTTAATGGGTTATTTTAGGTATGGATATAATTTTTTCATAGGTTCTCATTCTCTCTTGTAAGTATTTCATGGCTACCTAGTGCAAATAGTTAGGCTACTAGGCTGAATTGGCCTCATAGGCCTATTTGGTCATAAAAAAGACTCATGTTTGGTGTAGAGGGGATAAGAAATAAATTCAAAGTAGAGTATAATTTTATGTATCTTATGGTTTCAATGGGAATAGGAACTTTTAATACCATTATGGAAGGTATAGGTAGTCTTAAGTTTTGGTCTACATGCACAAAGGCTAATAGGTTGCTCAATGCCTCTTTGGGGGCCTAATTACACCCACATTTGCCATGTAACTTCCACTAAGAAGAGTTATATACTATTTTATCCATTTCCAAGCCTTTTAATAAAATAACTAAATCTAACTCATCTTCTGCCACCTATTTTTAATGTTAACAACTCATTCAAGGAGTTATTGAGGAGGACCAATGTATGGGAGAGTTGAAGAAGAGCTGAACAACTGATGTAACTATATGATTGAATGGACCTTGTTCAATTATGACCTCATTCTATCAATTTAATTCTATATTCCCGTTATTCTCTCCCCATTTTTTTTGTATTTTAGGATTTTAGCCTTAATTTATATCCCTCAAGATGGTATGAGGAAACTCTACTAGTACATCTACTTGTACACCTCTTAAATGAATGAATAGAATACTTGTAGCTATTTATTCATGATATATACTTAGTATTTCATACTTATTTATAAATAAATAAGTTTTTTGATTTTCCCTTATATAGGTCCAAGTTCCAATCAAGTGTTAATTAAACTTTCTTGTAAGTCATCTAGTCTATCTTGGTGTTGACATTTCAAGCTTAAAGTGGATGTTTGATTATAAGTTCCTTTTAACCAAGACTTATTCTCATTCATCTCTCTTGATCCATTCAATGAAACTAACCTCTAGGTGAAACACTATTGCTTGGAAAACATTGGGGTAGTGTGTTAATTCTATGTACTATCCATTAGTGTGATTAAAAATTCAAGATTAGAGAGTGGATGGAGTTATCATCATGGTGTATAACCACTTTATAGTAGGATTTAAATTATGAAAAATTATTAACCTTTTTCATACCCATATATTTTATATCTTAGAGAGATTATTTAAATTGAAAAATTAGGGGAACTAGCCCCATAAAATCTAGAGTTTTGACCTACATATTAGGTAGTCCATAGCCTAAGGTCATTCCCATGCTAGATTATGTTTGAGGTTTAGACATGAACTCTCCTCTCCTCAACTAGGATGCAACCTGAAACCTCCAAAAATACCTACATCCCCAAATTACTCATCCCATCCTTGATCCTATGCTTTATCCATGACCTCCCTCAGTGCTAGAGTCTACCTAATATTTGACAAACCTAATATCCTATACATGTCAACCAATATGATGGTTTACTCTCTTAGGACCTTAAACAAATTTAAAGTGTTCTATTATACATCCTAATATGTGAAAAAATATCATAGTATTATACTAAGTATATAAATATCCCCATTTGTGCCACTCTCCATATCCTTAACTTGTCAAATAAATCACTATCCCCCACTGTCAAAAGTTTGATCACCTTTGGTAGCCACTTATAATCCTTGGCCATACTTCAATAAACATTACCTCCATGAAATAATGAAAATATATTCCAAATCCATCATAATATTTATAAAATCACTTTATCCAATACTATAGTGAAACTTATGTTATATTTAGGAGGTATTTTAGAGACTACCATAGTGGTTGCAAAATAGTTTATCGTTGTAGATTAATAATTGTGGTGGTTGTGAAATTGTTAGTCTTTGTAGATGGTGGTTAGTTGGATACATATCCTCTATTATGGTTACAAGACTTCTTTGATTACAATATTGGTGGTCATGTAACTACTGGTGTGAAAAATAATTGTTAGTCTATAAATATTAGTGGTTTTGTCATGCATTGGCAAATTCATCCACTTTGACCCAAAAAAAAACTAAAAAAATGAAAAATATAATTATAATTAACTATTTATACATTCTTAGAATTCACATCACCATAAAATTTTGACATTATTAATTTCAAAATTTTCTAACCTTTGGCCATTTCTCAAAGAAATTCCTAAACCTAGATTTTTGGGTTAAAATGAAGAAAATTCACATGTGGCTACATCCAACCTATTTCCACTAGTAATTTAATCATCCTCTCTTCATGCTCATTAGTTGGACCATAATTTTATGAAATTCTATTACTATTAATCATAAGATCTAAATTTCATACAATTATAATGCATTAATGAATTCTAAATTAGGTATTTTATTTTATTTACAACTATGTATTTTTTATAATTTTATTTCCAAATTTCCATTTTCATAAAAAAATCCCTCTTAAAAGCTTCATTTTTAATGTAGTTTGATAAACTTGATATTTTTATAGGCTTAAATTAATGTGGAATAACATGGGTGGTGAAAATTATTGTGTTTTATTTTCTGTAAACTTATTACAAAACATTTTATTTTCACCTTTTTTAAGTCTCCTATAGGTTGACACCTATTTTTATAGATCCAATCTCAGTCCCCCCAACATGATGGTTTAGGCATTATTTTCATCCCTACATAAATTTTAAGTAACTATTATTTGGGTTTTGGAAAATAAGTATTTTTTTGTTATACTAGTGCACTTGATATTCACCCTTCATTTCTAAGTCATGATGTTGTCTTGGATAGCTTCATTGCACCACATAGGGAAGTGAGGTAAGTTATTTAACCCTAATTTCCCTTTAAATGTGCCACTATTCAATAAAAATACCCTTACCAATTCATGGCAAGGTTCTTCCATAAGGGGGAAATATATATGCACCCAAAATTTTCATAGTGCAACATTTCACGATATTATATGATGATGTAAGGACATTCATACAAAATTACATGCTTAGACCTGGTCTTCCCCTCATTTTAATCTTTCTAGGACTCCTCTAAGTGCCAAAATTGAAAAAATTGAGAATAACTCTTATAAATGTGGGGTGTTCAAAGTGCACAATAGAACCACCATGATAGTTGCCAAACTATCACTATAGTTCATGAAATAGAACCACCATGCCTTATAATTATCTTCCCAAGACATGTTTTTTGAATCATTTTACATGTTAAACCCTTAATTTTACTTCCTATTTTTATATAATTTATTTTCAAATTTTCTAGTTCACTCTAATTCATGTACAATAATATCTAGGTCAACTCTAACAATATCCTTGCCAACTCTTGTTAATTTCCACATTAAACATCCATTCAATTATTTTAACAAACACTCCTTACAATGAAATTTAAATAAAAAATTTACACATAAAATTGAGTATACGGGTTTTGATAATGTTATAGTATATATTATATATCTTTCTTGAGAAATCCACCAAAATATTACAATAACCTTCTAGTCACCATAGAAAATTATAGCACAACAATCATCTATTTATGAGAACCAAACACAATCTAGTTACCTCTTCCTTTCATTTTGTCTATGTTATTTCATTTCCTCTTACATTCCTTTTGATAGATAATCTCCAATTCATCACTAGGCAAAAACAAATAATATAAAAAATCGAGGATCAAAATAATTTCAATTCTAATCAATATTTTATTATCCAATTGTACTCTAATTTGGTTAGGTTGGAGGATTTTGTTTTATTTATTTATTTATTTGTATTTTTATTTATATTAGATTTTATTAATAATTTTTAGTTGCATATTAGAAAATAACATATACAACTAAAAAAGAATCACTTTATGCATTCTTTTGCATTGAAAATTACACAACCTTATTTGAATATTATTTTCATATAGAAAAATCAAAAGAATATGGTTTACATATTAGTTTTTATAGTATTAAATAGACAATAAATATTTCATTTAAAATAAACTTCATGTTTTTATTTTTATTTTTCAACACACGTATACACACATATGAAACAATCACTAATTTACACACACATATGAAAATGTCACTAATTTACACACCCATTCACTTAGAAATTTAGAAAAAAAAATCCACAAAACCCATCTTTAATAATTTCATATATATTTAAAATTAAAAGCATAGTCATAGTTGGATGTTAATTTTACATCTACATGTTAGAAATTAGGTTATGGAAATCAACCAAAAATAGAAAAATTGCATTCAAAGAAACCAAAACGTGCATTTTTAGTAAGTACAATTAAATTTATGCATATTATAAAATATAAAATATAAAAAATTAGTACTCATTATTTTATTTAAATTTTAAATTCATTAGCATTCACATCTTAAATATTCAAAAAAATTAAAAAAAAAGTTTTCTTTCTTTATTTTTAACACTTTTCCTTTCATTAATAGGTGTAGTTTATTTAATTATTAGTTTCCAAATAAAGAACAAATTTTTATTTATCCAAACATTAGTTACTTATACAATAATATAAACTAAAACATACTTTATAAAATAACACAAAATATACATCAAATATTTTATATAATCCACAAAATAAGAAAAATAAGACATCAAAACCTTAAACATTTTTTCTCAACCTTGGATAATGATTCCTGAAGTGTATCTACATAGAGAAGGAACGTTTTCTTAAGTAATTTACCCCATATTGACAAAAAAATATCTAGAGTAATAGACTTTTAACTTTGGCTACAAGTCTTCTAATCCACACATTTTCATAATTTAATCATTGTTAGCTAAATTATTTAGAACAAACAAACCATATTGATTGAAGCCAAATTATCTTGGCAAATTCACCTCTTAGCTCACCAATCCTAAAACCTTCAAATTTTATCTTATTTCATCTTTGGGTTTAGAATTGTCTAATTTAATTTATTTTATGGATGACATTTTTTGGAAATTCCAATATAATAAAGTTAACCAACTATCTAGAGTAAACTAACCTAACTTTAATCTATTTAGGGATAATAATATAAAATAATTATTACACTACTTAGATCTTCTAAAATCAAGATATTATTAAACTCTCATTTTGCAACAATTCACTACCCTCAAAAATAAATTTTATTTAGAAAAGTTATTTTGGTAAATATATGATCACCCACTACCACACATCACTTAAAATCCTATGTGGGTAGCTTGTAAAAATTAGCCAATCCTTCTATCTCAACATATACAACTGCCTCAATCAAACCAAGCATATCAATATTATGCCTATCATATCATTTCTCTTTGTCTATCTTTTATTCAACTTAGAAGCTCAAGCGCATAAGGTTAGAATGTTGTTATTATCATGTAAAAATATGGTGAAGCTAATGTGAAAGGTTTATAATTTTGATTTTATCAAATGTATATTCTTTTAACCTATTTTATCCTCTTTCATTTATTATATGGGTGTTCAAAGATGTTTGGATAGGAATTTGATAGGGACTTTTGTCTTTATGATTTTATAAGTGTATGCAATCAAAAATTCATCATGTCTATAAATCAATCCTGGTTTAGAGAAGATAGAGCATACCTACACTTTTGATTAGGAATACACTTGTTAAGCATGAGCATGACCAATATGGGGATATACTAGACCCAATTAGGGGATAACTTGTCACAACATATCATGCCAGGAAGGGTTCCAAAGCCTATAGTATAACATAATCACACAACAACCCTAATGAATTCCTAAGGTTTAAAATATTCACTTATTCTAATAACCTGAAAGTAAAACTTATCTAGTGCACACCAAAGCTTGTGGCACAAAGTGGGGGTTAGAAACAATAAAATAGACATGTATAGTGAACTTCAATTAATGTAAGAATGAGTAACACCCTAATACATAAAATATGAAAGATAGTATTACTAAATCCAACCCTTATGCCACTTATATCTACTAAAAGAGAGGATAACAAAGTTAGAATATACTTACTTGAATGTGAACCCATCGAGACTCAATCTCTCCCTTGGTTAAAGGGACTTTGCAAGAGGTTTTTGTGGTTTATAAGGATCACTAAGAAATAAGAAAGCATCCAAGATGTATCCATAAGACTAGATTCTCCAAATAAGAAACCTAATCTAAGTTTCCTCAAGTAGAATGGTAGAAGAGCATATTGTAAATAAGTGTGAGCAAATAATAAATATTGATTGAATATATGAATACTAATCGAAATGATCTTGTATATTTAGGTGGATCTTCTCCTAAATCCTTTCAATAATGTCAGTTGTATAGGGTTGACCTAGTTGACCTAGTGTGTTTTTAGAGACATTTCACTAGGTCTAAGCTAGGCCAACCAAAGGGTTAACAAGCTAAAAAGTGAATAATACCCATAAACTATACTAGGTTAACCCAGTAGAACTAACTAACCAAAAGGGCAGTAAGATAGAAAAAGGAGGGATAAAAAGAGGGAAATACTAGAAGAATATCCAAGGGAGGAGTAATAGTTTAGAGAATGGTTTTGGGATTTGGTTGGATTATTAATAATTTTATAATAAGGGACAATAATCCTATGAAGCACCAAAGGTATACCCACCTCTTTCTCGTTTCACCCCTTAGGGCATGCAATTAGAGAGATTAAGTCTTGATGGGTTCCTAGAAGATGTAAAGCATCAGTAATTGATAAAAGTTAAAAATATTATGTGTATACATATGCCCCACTTAAATATCATCATGTGTCACTAAGGTGTAATAAGGGAGGGTACTTCGAGAAAGAACATAAGGAGACACACAATGTTGATGCTAAAAAAATTATAGTATTTTAAAATCATAAAATTTTTAAAGGTAAATGACTAAAAGGGAAACTAATATAAAAAGTAAAACTAATATGTACCTTGACTTACCTTTATCTCTAGATGGTTTTCTATTGTGTTGATTGTTTTGATTGTGTAGGGTGCAAAGACTAGATTTGATAAACCCAAGAATACAAAACTAAAGAGAAAAAATAAACAAATGAAAGAAAATCCAAGATAATTGGTTCTATGAAGATAGGATGTACTTGGGAAATTTGGAAAGCTATGGTGACAAGTGTTATTTTAAAACAAATGACCAATTCAAAAATAAGAGTAAATCAAGTAACTAAAAATCTAAGGTTACTAATGACCAAAAAGCTCAAACAAACTATCCTTAAGTAAGAAAGGTACACTCACCAAGTCAAACCAAAGATACATGTCAAATAGGATGCTAAAAATAAACAAATCAATGGTAAAAGATGAAATAAAATGGTAAAACAACATTAATGAGTGAGATTTAACATACCACATCTCACTATAAATGTAAAAAGGTGTATAAAAAGGAAAACAACATTGTTGATTGAGGAATAACAAGCCAACATCACTGAATAATAAAAAAGGGTACGAAACTAGGTGTCCATAATAACAAGATAGTAAAAGAATGATAAAAGGTAAAAGGAAAGTAAATTAAGTCTAGAAAATGTAAAGTGATGGTGTAAATAAGGAAGAATAAATAGTTTCTCGAGCATGTTGTTTTGCTCTAAGGATATATAAAATTTAAAAAAAGTAGTGCTATCATGATTTTAAGAGATGAAGAAGAAAGAATTTAAAGAAGAGGGAAAATAGATTTGGAATCATAATTTTCATATCAAGGAGGGGTAATTAAATGGGTGGAAGGGAGAATGAAGGAAAAACAAAGGTAGATAAACTCTTTGTTGAAGTTAAAACACTCAAATTTGATTTGTCAAAATAAAAGGATTTTCAACCTTAAGGACTCTGAATAACTTCTCTTAGCCACACAAGTCTTAGGTCAACAAATGTAGTATATAGATCATCCCATGAAGGATATATGAATGAAAATTAAAATGGACCTACCTCTCCATGATGTGTTCCCTATTATTTAAGACCCCTTATAGAGTTGTCGATCTACTATGAAGATTGGGTATTTACATGAGAAAGTAGGTAGCACCATAGAGTTTTTTGAAATCCCTTATTCTAATATATTGGCCTACCACACTCTAAATGACCTTGGATCTATGTGAGCCTAATTGTGGAGTTTGAAATTATATTAGAGATAAGAAATGTTCTTGTAATCATGACTTTTAGTGTGAATTTTGCTTTTAAGATTTGTATGTTGCCTTTTAGATAGCATTTCCTTTTGATTAAAATGATTTGTATTTTAACTTTCTTGATGGCTTTTTCTATTCCTCCTATATACATATTTGGAAAACCAAATGTGGGTGCTTAAGATGACTTTTATTTGAATACTTGGGACAAGGTTGATAAGAGATAGAAATTTAAAGACCATGGGGTCTAAGATTCACGTAAATATAGGTAAAATAAAATTTCTATATTTACTTTGACCTTATTTTATCTAATAAGGAGATGAAAGGAAGAGGAAATAAAGAGAAGTGATACTTGGAACAATTTGAATTTATTTAAATCACAAAATTATGACAAAGGGAAAAAAAGGGATATAATGATAGTAAAGTGTGATTCCTTATCATAATAAAGAGGGACATGGAGGAAAACATGCTAACATAGATTGTTTATGCAAATTCCATCTATCAAAAGTACAAAAATGCTAAAGTTTGAGAATAAGGATCAAGAACATGAAAAGGTGGTAATTTTTTGAGGAGGGTTGGGTCCTATCCATGGTATTACAATACAAATTTATAAAATAATAGAAAGATAAAGAAAAGAGATGGTATTTTATTAAGGGATGTCGAGTCTTATCCATGGTCTTACAAAATAACTCACAAGATAAAAACCCAAGGGATGGCAAAATAGCATTAGCTAGCAACAACAAGAGAAGGAAATAATTAAAAATGGTGGTTTTGTGAGGAATGTTAGGTCCTATCTATGATCTTATGAATAGAATCACAAAATAAAAACCTAAGGGGTGTGAAAAATAAGATAAAATTCAAGAAGATAAAAAAGACTATGGTACATCAAGAAACCAAAAGACCAAAAGGGAGGACTAAAGGTTTGCAAAAAAGAGGAAAATACTATAGAGGGAGATATCCATGCTTAGTTAACCTAAAAAAAATGTTAGATAGATGTAGATAGAAGACATGATAATAAGAAAATGTTTGAAATTTACTTCTTCAGGAATTATGCATTGGTGGGTTCTTTGAAAACATGGCCTTCATTGGTTTGAAGGTGGAAGGTGATTGAAATTGGAATATCTTTAAATAAATATGGGACCCACCATTTTAGGGCATATTTACATTATTTATCATGGGTGTGGTATAATTTAAGGAAAAGATCACCAACATTAGAATTGCATACTTTGACATGTTTGTTACATTATCTAGCAATGCGAGCCTTGTATTGGTAGTTATGTTGTAAGGTAGAAAGATTATTTTCATCAAGAATATCAAGGGTATGAAGGCAAGATTCACATAATTATTCTTAAATAATAATTCCATGAAGATATATATATATATATATATATATATATATATATATATATATATATATATATATATATATATATATATATATATATATATATATATATATATATATTATAAAGAGAGGTAAGCTCAACTTTTAAAGGAAGGATTGACTTAAAATCAAGATTGGTGACAATGGAGTTACCCCAGTGGTAATGTGTATGTTAGTCTGAAAGGCCTAAAGTGTAGGGTAAACATGAATGTGCCAATCTACGTAAATTTAAAAAATTATGTTTTGAAGGATTTTGTTGATAATTTTATTAGTGTCCTCAAATTGACTATTGCATTATGAATGATAAGGCATGGAAAATTTGTGATTTATATTGAATTTGTTTCAAAGTTGTTTAACATGTTTACTATTGAAATTAACACCATTATCTGAAAGCATAGTATGGGGAACACCAAAGTGGAAAATGATTTGATTAAGAATGAATTTGGAAATGATAGGACTTATAACATTAACAAGGGGCATTGATTCTACCCACTTGGTAAAATATTTGGTAGTAGTGATAATAAATACATGCCCATCTTGGGAGTGAGGAATCTTACCAATGAGATCAAATCCCCATATGGAAAATGGCCAAGGAGATTCAATAGTTTGATGTTTGGTAGGAGGTGAATGGATAAGATCCTTATGAAGTTAATAACGAGTACACTTTTTATCATATTCAATTGTATCATTTTCAAGAGTAGGTCAAAAATAACCCATACATATGAATTTGCATCTTGTAGCATGTCTGCTAAAGTAAACATCGAAATAGGAGGGACCTCATCTTGCATAAAACAATAGAGTAAGGTACCTTCAAAATTATGATAGTAAAGGATGTTATGTCAAAATACATACTTGAAAACTTGTTTATGAATATGTGCCTTTTCACAAGAGTCTAAATTAAGAGGATAAGTTTGGTGTTCTAATAATTAAATAATGTCTTTATACCAAGGGTGTTTTTGAATGGTAACAACCTCAATATGACATATAAGTGAATCTAGTTGTTGAGTTAAAGATGAATATTTTCTTATTTGTATAATAAAAGAGGGATAGAAAAGAACCTGATGAGATGAAATAGAGAGGCTAAAGAGGCAAGAGAATCAACAATGGAATTTTGATCTCTAAGAATAGGTTCAATATTAAAAGAGATAAAATCATTAGAAACAATGGATAAAATTTTATGATAAGTAATAAGGTTCTCACTTTTACATTGATAATCACCACAAAATTGATGGAAAATAAGTTGAGAATCACCTAAATCATGAAGGTATTGAATGTCTAAATCAAGATCAGCTCTCATACCTAAGATAAGAGCTTCATACTTATCCATATTATTGGTGACATCAAAGGTAAAGTAGAATGCTAAAGGAATGATTTTTCTAAGAGGACTCATGAGAATGAAACATAACCTAGCTCCTTGAATCAATTTATCACCATTAAAGTTAAGGGCCCAAGTATCTTCATGAAAGTTAATATTAATTTCAGGAAGCTCCTCAATAACTACTTTTGGTTTAGTAGTACGAGAGGGAGTGAAAGATTATTCAAGGTGATTGGATTAAATATTTGATCCAAGAGGATCCCTTTATGATCTAAAATCAAAGTCATTAAATTTTAAGATGATAATTTCCATGACAAAGAGCTCATCAAAATATTTCCAGTGTAAGTTACGGTTTACAAAATAGAACATGTATGCACAAGTTATTGATCACTAAAGTTCAAGGCAAGTGAAAAAAATTTGGCGGTTTAAACAGAACATCCAATTATATGTAAAAAACTAGCAAGGTGAGTGATCAATAAGTCATGAGGTGAGTGGTTGAAAAGTGGCAAGGCAAATAGTCAATAAGTGGCAAGTGGAGATTGGACCACTTGGTGGGTCCTCAAGCCACTATGTGGCTTGCCACCAATAATTTACCATGATCAAATTTTATAAATGTTCTATATAAACAAAATAAACAACCCATTTCCATGTAATATTAATCTCACCTCATTCTTGCTACATGACCCCATGATCTAACCATATTCCACCACATAATTACCATGTGCATGACAAACTCACCACATAGTTTCCATGAGAATGCCTCACTCACCACATAATTTCCACATGCCCATTTACCACATCCACATTTCCATGAGAATTATGTCATAACCATGGGAAATAAAAGAAAAATAGTGAATAACATGGCCTAATCCATGAAGTCTAAGTAAAGATAAGGCTTAATAAAGCCTTGCTAATATTTAAAACCCATGAATGTGGGATAAATGAAATACATGACCCCCACCAAAAGTAATGATGTGGGATAAAACCCTCATTCTTTTGGATAAAAGGATAGGTGAACCACCATTATGTTAGGTTGTGGAGCTAAAAGCTTCACTGATGCAAACATAGAGAAGGCCATTGGAGGGGTTGCTAAAGGTTGCTGAGCGTCAGAGCAACCGGCGTCGGTTTGATCAGCCAACGTCGGTAGGATAGTGAAGAGAAGCAACTGACGTCGGTCAAGATCGGTCAGCGTCGGTCACCTCCAGGCAGACAGGGACCGACGTCGGTCGCCTGTGTAGTTCGATTGCGAGTTTATTACGGGCAGTTAGCTAATGAACCAAGTGTTTGCATGATTAGAGCTATTTTTAGACTGAGAGCTGTGGATCTAATTATTGTAATTAGATGTCTAATCATTGTTTGGATGAGATCTATATAATAGACTCATGGTTGTATTGGAAAGTTGTTCTAGTTTGAGTTAAGCAAAGTTAGCTCCTTCTGTGTCTGAGGTGAGCAAGGGTGTTCCTCCTAGTTCCACAACAGTACCTAGGTGGGTGCTGGTTTTGGAGAGTCAGCAGGATTCTTCAGGTGTGTAGGATCTTGGTCACAGGTGCATGGCCTATATAGGAGATCTACATGGTAAGTAAGATCGTTGATCTATAGGTGTATGTGTGTGCAAGGTCAAGGTTCACAGGTGTGCAAAACCAGGTTGATTTGTAGGTGTGCAAGATCAGATAGGAAAGCAACACAACAGGGAGCAGAATCAGGCAGGATCTACTTGGAGTACAGGTGTGTACTCAGATAGAGCAAAGAGGAAGGCAAGGGAGTTCCTTTCATAAGTATGGTCTATTGAATTGCAGGTTGTTGCAGGTTCATGGGAGATCTACTTGAAGTACCTTGAGTACTTTTGGAGTACGTGGAGTACTTGTGGAGTGCGTGGAGCACTTGTGGTGTGTGTGGAGCACAGGAGGTGAACACCAACTCTGTATTTGAGTTGGGTGTTGGGACCTGAGAGGGAGAGCTTTGGGGAGAAGATTTACTGTTCACTTGAGGTGTGGGAAACCTCTGTAAGGTGGTGGAGAAGAAGTGGGATCTTCTTTATTGTATTCTTTTCTGTAAAGTGTTAATACAAGTTGTGTATTGTCTCTCATATCATGTGTTATTCTGAATTCTAGTTACTTGGTGAATCTGGTTAATTTCCACATATTAAGTTGCTTGGTTTGGTAATCATATTGTGCTCTTTTGGTGGAGCAAGATCCTGCAAGTGGTATCAGAGCTTTTGGTTGGGATACTAACAGATTGGTTTAGATCTGGGTAGTGTGTTTTGATTACATGTCACTCTCAGGGGTTTATGATTGAGTGGGAGTAGAGCAATGGTAGATGAAAGTAAGCTAAGAATGGAAGAGTTTAAAAGCACAGATGGTCTCTTCAGGTCCTATGGAAAGAAAGAGCAGGTAAAAGAATATTGTTGGTTGGTAGTAGATCAGCATGAAGGAACTGAAGAAGCAGATGTAGCAGGTGTTGTTGCACAGGATGCTCTGGGAGGTTTCTTGGATAAAGTTGAATCTTGGATAAAAGATTCAGTTGCCTCTTTCCATGCAGCCCTAGGTAGAGGAGCTGGTGAGCCTTGCCAAAGAATTGGCAAAGGGGAAGTGAAGCTGAAATTGTAGGCAGCCAACACACAGGTGTTGATGAAGGTCATGTAGGTCCTAGGTTTGGAGATATGGTTAATTTCTTCAGAAAGGTTGGGTGATGAGAGATGCACAAGAACTCTCACAGCGGATGCACTTGAATTAGCTGGTGGTAAGAAAATAGGTACTCTTTATTTACTTGTTTATATTACTGATTCTTCTTCTGTTGCAGAGATGTGGCTTCGTAGGCTTGGTCACATGAGCAGGAAGGAGATGCATGTTCTTAAGCGGAAGACAGATATATTTGATAGGCTTAAGAACTGGAAAGCCTTGGTGTACTTAGAGGAGATGGCAGACAGAGACCAGTGGATGGTGCTAGATACTTCTGAGCAGAGTAGTTTGGACATGGGTTTTGATTCAAAGGAGCTCGCGGGTAAAAAGTCATCACTCACAGGTGAACACAGGTACCGGTGTTGATCAGGAGGAACCGGCATCGAACAGATAGATGTTGATGTCGGTCATGTGCAGACCGAAGCTAGCAATGTTAGGCAGGGTAAGACCGACGTCGGTAGTAGGTAAGACCGATGTCGGTCAAAGGACCGATGTCGGTAGCAGGGACACCGCAGGGTCGATAGTCAGGGACAGACGCATGGAAACTAACGTCGTTCAGATGCAAATTGTGGAGTGACCGAGGTCGGTCACTATAATGGATTTTGGGTGGACAACACGCTGTCAAGGAGTCTCAAACACCCATACGGAGGACTGAAGACGTAAGTAGGTCCTCAAATTTGTTGTTCCTCTTATTTATACTTGTTGCTAATTATAGAGCACGAAGGATCCAAGAAACAGGTGTGAGCTTGGCATGGATGAGGATGTGATTCCTTGGAGGAGAACCAAACAGGTGTTTTTGGTAGGGTTGCCAATAGTAGAAAGCATAGAGATGAATGGATACCTTAGTTAAAGAATAGAGTGAGCGGATACGTGAGACAAAAGACCAGGTCATATGGTCTTGAGGAGCTGCAGGACAGTGGTACAAGTTTTGACAGGTGGAGGACGAACCATGGCTTCAATCAATGTCAGGGTAACTACTGTGGCTTGTCTTACTAGGTGGATGATGAGTCGCGACATCATTTTGTTGCTGTATGTGGATGGTATATTTGCTAGCAGGGTGTGTACATATAGGGTTTTGCTGAGCTAAGGGTAAGATTAGTTCAGTGGCATGTCATGAGGAGTTTGGAGCAGAAAAATTCTTTGACATGGGAGACATGGAGATCACCGGTTGATTTTTTCTCGAGTGGGGGCTGATGTGAATCAGGTGTTGGCGAGGTTCAGGATGTAGAGCCGGAGCACACTAAGGGCTGGACAGGTATAGTGTCTGAAATCACATGAGGTCTGGTATAGACCTGAGTATTCCCATGCAGTGGGAGCTATCAGAGAGTTAGGAGCCAATTTGGGGAAGTGGGTTCTTAGGTATTTGAGAGGGACTAGCAGCAGGGATTCATGCTATGCAGGGTCAAGACTTCACTACATGGATTTGTAGGTTCAGATGTGGCAGGGTACTCAGATGATAGGAAGTACATCATGGGATGTGTGGTGGATTATCTTCAGGATTGATCTTGAAGAGGGATACAAACTAGGAAATAGATTAGATGAGGTACAGGTACATGTACAGTGCAGCTATTTATCTCCAAGTGGGAGATTGTTAGGTTATGGAGCTAAAAGCTTCACTGATGCAGACACAGAGAAGGCCATTGGAGGGGTTGCTAAAGGTTGCTGAGCGTCAGAGCAACCGGTGTCGGTCTAATCAGCTGACGTCAGTAGGATAGTGAAGAGAAGCAACTGACGTCGGTCAGGATCGGTCGGGGTCAGTCACCTCCAAGCAGACAGGGGCCGACGTCGGTTGCCTGTGTGGTTCGACTATGAGCTTATTACGGGCAGTTAGCTAACGAACCAAGTGTTTGCATGATTAGAGCTATTTTTAGACTAAGAGCTGTGGATCTAATTATTGTAATTAGATGTCTAATCATTGTTTGGATGAGATCTATATAATAGACTCATGGTTGTATTGGAAAGTTTTTCTAGTTTGAGTTGAGCAAAGTTAGCTCCTTCTATGTGTGATGTGAGCAAGGGTGTTCCTCCTAGTTCCACAGCAGTACCTAGGTGGGTGCTGGTTTTGGAGAGTCAACAGGATTCTTCAGGTGTGTAGGATCTTGGTCACAGGTGCATGGCCTATATAGGAGATCTACATGGTAAGTAAGATCGTTGATCTATAGGTGTATGTGTGTGCAAGGTCAAGGTTCACAGGTGTGCAGAACTAGGTTGATTTGTAGGTGTGCAAGATCAGATAGGACAACAACACAATAGGGAGTAGAATCAGGCAGGATCTACTTGGAGTACAGGTGTGTACTCGGATAGAGCAAAGAGGAAGGCAAGGGAGTTCCTTCCATAAGTATGGTCTGTTGAATTGCAGGTTGTTGCAGGTTCATGGGAGATCTACTTGAAGTACCTTGAGTACTTGTGGAGTACGTGGAGTACTTGTGGAGTGCGTGGAGCACTTGTGGTGTGCATGGAGCATAGGAGGTGAACACCAACTCTGTATTTGAGTTGGGTGTTGGGACCTGAGAGGGAGAGCTTTGGGGAGAAGATTTACTATTCACTTGAGGTGTGGGAAACCTCTGTAAGGTGGTGGAGAAGAAGTGGGATCTTCTTTATTGTATTCTTTTCTGTAAAGTGTTAATACAAGTTGTGTATTGTCTCTCATATCATGTGTTATTCTGAATTCTAGTTACTTGGTGAATCTGGTTAATTTTTGCATATTAAGTTGTTTGGTTTGGTAATCATATTGTGCTCTTTTGGTGGAGAAAGATCCTGACACATTAAGCCTAGGGCCATGAACACTATATAAAGTGTTAAAAAATTATATTTAAACACATTCAGATAAGTAGTCATTATAAGTACTAAGAACTAGGGAGATTGCAAAGCTTGTAGAAGGTACTCAGGATAGAATTTGGAAAAAGTCTAAAAAGGGACTTATATTATTTCTTTCCAATGAACAACTTTATAGTTGTTCATTTTTAAAATTGAAGATGTGTTGTAGTGATTTCTAAACATTTTTCCTAATACATCAGTTGATATTGGATCAGAGATGTAGGCCATTATGCTAAACTCCATTATCAAGTTGTGTCTTGAGTGTCATGAGTTATTTTGTGTAAATACATGTTTTACAAGTCATTTTTAAAAAGTATTCAATAAAATTATTATTATAAATCAAAATTGAATTATGTTAACATAATCTGACTTAAATTTTACATATCATTTTGGTATCAGAGCAGTTAGTGTGCTAGGATAATTTTTGAGTAGATATTGCTTTGAAACATCAAGTTTGATATCAAAACTAAATTTGTGGGTGAATTTGTGAATTTTTTTTAACCAAAATCAGTTATTATAGAATAATGGATCCAATTCTAACCTATATTTAGTTGTTGATGAATTCTACTATCACTACAATAATGCAATTCCTATAAGCCCAAGAGCAAATTTGACAAGTGGAAGAGCAACGATAGGAGCAACAAATTGAGAGAATCTAATAGAGCATTGATGCACTATGAGTAGAACTGTAATAGGAACATCAATAAAATAAGAGGATGCATGGAGATTCAAATATTTATGGACATTACACCTAACAAGGACATATTTCCAAGTAATGTTAGATATTACATCCCAATCAGGCACCATTATGGTTTAGAAGGAAAAATGAGGAAAGAGGTAAAGCACCAACTATATACAGTAGTGGTCAATCCATCTAACTAACAGTACCTCATCAAGCAACTCCAAAGTCTCTAATGTGATAGTTGTTTTTGATATAAGTGTCTGATATTATGTTACACTCTAAGGAAAGTCAAAGGTAAAATTGCACTATATTGTGAAAGGGAAGTTCATGCAGATCTATTTTAAATGGAGTTCTATAGCTAGTTATATTATTGAAGGCCTTGTACAAAATATATAGCTAAGGAATCTTCCATTACCCCACACTAAGACATTTTGAGGAGCTAATGGCATAGTATAAGGACATGTAACTCATTATGGAATTCTACATTTTGGCATCAGAGGGTTATTATTTGATCAAATAGCTCTTGAAATAGTTCTAAGAGAAGCTAAGGAGATAACATTGGGTAATTATTTTATCACATCTCAGCATGCTAGAAACACTACATCAAGAGAAGGAATCCAAATGATGACCAATCATACCTACAAGATTTAGTTTGAGACAAGCCATACAATAAAGGTATATTTTGGTTATAACAGTGATTCTTCTAATTCATATACTCCTACTAGTCCTATCAATGAAAATGATATTGTAAATCTAGAAGCAAATAATGCTCTAATTATTAATGTATCTTTTGATATAAATTATGAGGAAGAAATCAATGAAATCAATTCTTCTAGCTATATTGAAAATGTTATGGATACTAAATATACTAACCCTAAACATTTATCAAAGTCATTTGAAAAGCACATGAAGGGAATAGGTTATAAGTTATTATCAAAAATGGGATTCAAAGGAAAAGTCCTTGGTGTTAATGGTCAAGGAATTATCCAACCTATCTATGTGGCAAAGATACCACTCTATGTAGGATTAGGATATGGAGGTGAAGGACAAATATCCCAAGAATCTAAATTGAAAGATTACTCGATAAGTAAGCTAGAAAATTTTGAAGAGCCAGAATAAGTACTATTTGAAGAAAAGAGATTTACATTATATGAAGAATCTTTAAATGAGTCCTCTAGGTATGCAAAGAAGAAATACTCGAACGTATTTTTTATCATGCACAAGAGAGTCCTAAAAGGAAATTTAAGAAAATTGATGAAACAAAATTACCTAAAGAAGATATGAAGTTAGTATTTTAATTAAATGCTAATGGGAAAATGTTTAAGGAAGATAAGCATAATCATCCACAACCTCAGGCAAAGTTGTAACTATATCTTCAATCAAACAAAAGATATATCCTCCTCAGACATAATCTAGTCAGTTTAAACCTAAGATAACATCAATAAAGGAGATGGTAGCCAATGAGAAGATGAAAATTCAAAAATTATCACCCTATAAAGGTAATCAACACTTCTTCAAAAGAATAATTGTCAAGCATTCTATGATAGATGCTATTTTTTATGAGAATTATCAAAATAATTTGATATCTAAAGATGTTGTAGAAACCCTAGGTTTAAAAACTAAGCCACATTTCCAATCGTATTATTTGGAAACAATAAATTATGGTAATGGTGTAAAAGTAAGTAAAACCTATAAATTAGGGTTTGCAATTATTTCCAACTTTTTAGATGAAGTTGAATAAGATGTAGTTCCACTATAGTTTAGTGGCATTATCCTAGGAAAACCATACTTAGCTCTGAGAAAGGCAACTTACTCCAAGAAGGAAAATCAGTATAGAATTGTAAAAGATAAGATAAAATATCTCATATGAGCACATCAAAAGTAACCATTACAAGTAAATGGTGCCTTAAATGTTATTTTACTCATCTATGTTGTAGACAAGAACACTATAGGTTAATGAAAAGAGGTTGTCAAAAAGCATCAGATATAGCCTGGGAAACAAGTTGTATATTTTAATATGTGTAGAGTGTGTAAGCATGTATACATATTTGTAAGACCTAAATATAGGCATTGTTTATAAGACCCAAGCATGGGAAATGTTTTTAATCGTTATAGTGTTTGTCAATGACCCAAAAATGGTAATGTTTGTAAACTATGTTACTAGGTAAAACCCTAAAAGGGCAATTGTAAAAAAGTAGATGTATAACACCAAGTGACATGTGATAGTGCCATATTTGAAAACCTAAAAATAGATGACATTTAGGAGATCATCTGAGCATAGATGAGAGTTAGATCCATGTAAAGATCCTCATATAGAGTACCAGGTCTAGTATTAGCTTTTTTAGGATAAAAAGTCTTCTCAGTGGGGAGGATTGATCTGAGAGGATCCTTTACACTTTGAAATAAAAATCATTTAATTTTAGGATGATCATTTCCATGATGAAGAGATCATTTAAATATTTTCATTGTAACTTATGGTTCATAAAATGGAGCTTGTATGTGCAAGTTATTGATCATCAAAGTTCAAAACAAGTAAAAAAAATTGGGGGTTTAAACAGAACATCCAGTTGGACATTAACAAGTGGTAATGTGAGTGGTCAAAAAGTTATGAGGTGAGTGTTTTATAAGTGGTGAGTTGAATGGTCAACAAGTGGTAAGTAGAGATTAGATCACTTGGTGGGTCTTCAATCCACCATGTGGCTTGCCACCAATAATTTACCATGATCCAATTTCCTGAATGTTCTATATAAACCCAATAAATAATCCATTTCCACATAATATCCATCTCACCTCATTCCTACCACATGCCCCCATGCTCTAACCACATTCAGCCACACAATTTCCATGTGCATGCCAAACTCACCACATAGTTTCCACAAGAATGCCCCACTCACCACATAATTTACACATAAACATTTCCATTAGAATCATGTCATAACCATGGTACATATAAGAGAAATGGTGGATAACGTGACCTAAGCATTGAAGTCTAAGGAAAGATAGGCTTAATAAATCCTTGCTAAGATTTAAAACCCATGAATGTGGGATAAATGAAATGCATGCCCGCCACAAAAAATAATGTCATGGGCTTGAACCCTCATCCTTTTGGATAAAATGATAGGTGACCCACTATTAAACTTGGGGGCAGGAACACTATATAAATTGTTCAAAATTTATATTTAAACACATTTAATGAAGTTATCATTATAAAGACTAAGAGCCAGGGAGGTTGAAAAGCTTTTTGAAGGTACTCAAGATAGAATTTGGAAAAAGTCCAAAAAGGGACTTATATTATTTGTTTCCAATGAACAACTTTCTAGTTATTCATTTTTTAATTTGGAGACAATTTCTAGTGCTTTCTAAGCATTTTTCCCACATACATCAGCCAATATTAGACTTGGAGACATAGGCCATTGTATCAAACTCTGTTATCAAGTTGTGTCTTGAATGTCATGAGTTATTTTGTGTAAATTCATGTTTTACAAGTCATTTTTTTAAATTATTCCATAAAAATATTACTTTAAAGTAAAATTAAATTACGTTAACATAATTTGGCTTAAAGTTTACAAATCAAGATTGGTAGTAAAGCTATTAAAATAATATTTTAAGAGAGATAACTTGATTAATACCTTCAATGTAAAGGATATTATCATCTTGAAAGGAAGAAGTGGCTAGAATGGGAGCTACAGTAAGTTGGTCAGCTATGACTTTCCCTTTAACAACTTTTTGAGGGATGATGTGGAGATCAAATTACATAAGTAAGATCATTATTTTCCAATTCTATCTCTAGGGAGAAAGTATTTGGAGAAAAAATGATGAAGGGGGTCCAAATGAATTATGACATACATAATATGGTTAAATCATGTAGTGATGAATCTTTTTAGTTGTGAAATAGATGGTGAGGCAATCACACTCAATTTTGGTATAACATCTTTCATAATAAATGAGGCCACTTCTAATGTAGTATATAACATACTCTCCTCTAGTATAATCTTGTTTGGAAAGCATATCCCCAACTTAAATAGGTATGGAATAAGTGTATATAATCAAAGGTTTATCATTAGAAGGTGGATAAAGTGTAGGTGTATGAAGCAAAGACTCTTTCATGTTGTTAAAGGATTTTTGACATGGATATATCCATTATAAAAGTAGGACTTTTCTTGAGAAGGGAATTAACAGAGTGAATTTAATATTCCATTTTGGGGACAAATCATTTAATTACACTGAGTTTGCCTTAATAAGTATGAATGTCAAGAAGAGAATAAGGAATGGGCATGTTGCTGATAGCATTAATTTTAATAAGATCAATGTCAATGCTATGGAGAGAGACTAAAAATACTAAAATTTTTCTAGATGTGACTCCAAAGACACATTTGTAAGGATTAAGTCTAATTTTATATTTAAGGAGATGATCAAATATGATATCAAGATCATAAAGATGATTATTATGATGTTTAGATTTAAAAATAAGATCACCCACATAGGTTTCAAAAATTTTGTATATGAGATCATGAAATATGTGGGTCATTGTATATTGATAAGTGGATCCATCATTATTTAGGATGAAGGGAATTTTGACATAGAAATAGGTGTCCCATTCGACGGTGAAATTAGTCTTATGTTAGTCCTTGGGAGCAATATGAATCTGTCCATAAGAGATAACTTTTAATAAATAGATGTGGAATCCAAAATGGCATCTATTGAAGGTAAATGGACGTTGTCCTTGGGACAAGAAAGATTAATATTGTGTAAATCAATAAAAATGTGAACGAACATAGTGACTTTCTTCTAAATGGGAGCAATATTGGAAACCCATTCAAAATAATCCACTAGTTTAATAAATTTAACATCAAGTAATTTGATGATTTCCTTATGACATAAAGTTAAAACATTAAGTGGGAATTTCCTTTGCTTTTAATGCACTGGTTTGACATCAGGATAAGTAATGATGTTATGCATCATAATTTTAGGGTCAATGCCAAACATGTCTTCATAGTACCAAGTGAAAGCTTCATGATAATTTTCAAAAAATAAGCTAAAGTTATCATGTTCAATAGGTTAAATCTCTCAAGAAACTATAATTCATAATGTATGAGATGGAGTACCATATTCGATGTGAGTGGTTTCTTTGTTAAACATGGCATTATAATCTTAAAAGTGGTATGGTGCATTAGGTAAGGCTAAAATTGGATTTGATTTAGGATCCATGCTAGTAATAAATTTTCCAAGTTTATGATGTGGTTGATGGAGTTGAGGTTCTCAAGTATGAAGTAACTCAAGAATAACTTCATCACTAGGCAAGGTGGGAAGAGGACCATAATATTTGATATCTACTTCAAGATCAAGAATTTTATTTCCATGGTGATCAAACTAAGAATGTATCTAATGAACATCAGTGGCCTTGGCATCAAGTGTAATTTTGGGAGTTTAAGAACTAGATGGAATAGAGGAGATTGGAATATTAATGGATTTTATGATAAAAGAAGGATATGATGAAATGATTGGATCTAAATGTGTAGGAACTTTTAAAGGTTGGGAAGACATAATTTGATCTACCACACAAGGAGTATCAATAAGCATAGTATTGAGAGGAGGTACATGACCTTCAAGATATAAGGTATGATCCACACAAATGGTATGCAAATTCTAATTAAAATCATGGATTTGGGCTAAAGTTTTTTGATAATGTTGGACATCCAAGTCTTTAGGGATAAATTATACAAGCTTGAGAATTAGGGGAGGTTTTAGAAGGTGAAATCCCAATATTGATGAATAAATGAGGAGACATGATGAGAGGATATTAAAATAATTTATCCACTCCAAAATCATTTCAAGTTAAGACATCTTCTGGTAAAGAAGGCTCCTGAGCATTGCATGGAGGGGGAAAGTTGGTAATCTCATCACTAAGAGGAATAGTACATTATATTGGTAATAGAGAAGGATAAAGCCATTGTAAAATATATGGAGGTAACTTGGTAGTATTTAAATTATTTTGAAACTCATTAGGTTCATCATCATTAGAATCCATAAGAGTAACTTTTACATTAGGACTCATGTTGATGAACTAGGATAAAGAAGCATTATTAATTTTAGGATTAATGGGAATATGATATTGAGGTTTAGGATTAGGAATATAAATGTGATCCAAAAATAAAAATATTTGGTTTAAATATAATTCAAGAAATAATAACAAGAAAATTCAAATAATGCTATCTCTGAGAAGAGATGTTTTATTGATCAAATTTGCAGACCCAGACATATGCTTATCTCTGAGAAGAGATGTTTGATTTCCATTTCAGGTTACATCTTAATTTTTACATGTTTTTAAGGTGTGGGGAGGATGTGTAAAGTCACCAATATTGAGGGAGATGAATTATTTTGACTTCCATGATTTACAACAATAAAAAATTTGAGGAATTACTATTTTTAGAAACTTACTATTTTTAGACTACACTATTAAAATTAAAACATGGGACACTTCCAATGGGTTTTATGGGGTAAAAATTCATAAATAAAATCTCAATGAAATATCATGATGTTACCCTCATTATTATCTTTCCAACGGTTCAAACGGTGAGTCAATTGGAGCTACGGTGCAAAAGTTATGGCTCCCAAAATTTTTGTCATCAATTGGGGTGGACCCTTCACCCAAATTGTCATCTGAATTGTTGCCCAGATCAAAATTATCCATGGATTGGGAGTATCTTCATTATTTTAAAATTTTCCATTGTGTAATAACTTAATAAATTGACTAGTATAAGAAGGAATGACTCTCATTCGATGGGTCCATGGTTGACCTAGAAGGATATTGTAAGATAAATGGAGATCAAGGACCATAAACTTGGTTCAAATGTTCTTAAGTCTTATGTTTAATGGAAGATAGATACAACCAAGTGGTTTTTGATTAGTCTTTTAAAGACTATGGCAAGTGAGATGGGTTTGTCTGAGATGATCCTTTTTATAACCAAGTTGTTGAATACTCCATAAAGATTTCACATTAATACTAGAGCATTTATCAACTAAGACTTTTTAGATAAGAGTGTTATTAATGACTATTTTTATAAAAAGTGGTGGATCATTAGCACAAAAAATAATTTCATCATTGATCATATCCTCCTTAAGGAATTCAATAGAGGGATTGGAAGAAGGACATGTGGTTTCAATGGTGTTGACATTAGTAGGTTGAGATTCGATAAAAGGTGGTTATTTGTATATGGAAGATGGATCTTTAATTTATTGCTTTTTTTGCATAAGAAATTTAGGATGATAATATTAAGTGTGAACTAAAGCCATAAGTGGAATATTTAGAGGCATAGAGTTGAGTTCTTCAAGAAAGTTCCAATGATATTTAGAAGAACTAGGATGAGTTTTATAAGGTAAATTAGTTTTGGAAGGTATATATTTTATTATAGGATTGGAAGGAGGATGTTGTTCCTCAAGTTCTTCTAAATCAGCATTAGAGGTGGTAGTATCTTTAAGAAGTTGTTCTTCTAAAGATGGATTCTTAGGCTTGGTAACAGGATCTTTATGAGCTGGTTTATAATGATAATTGACCTTGGTAGTGTTGACATATTGAGAGTTGTTATAATATTGGTCATAATAAACATTGATGGCATAAACATACTACATAATTGCTTAATTATTTGAATAATTGTTTTGGTTTCTAGAGGTATATTATTTTAAAAAATTTCATTTTTGGGGAGCAATAATGTATTCATGATGAATATTGATCATAGTTTCATGATTTAATGAATCACCAAGCATATAAGAGACAAAAAATAAGCCTCTATAAGATTCATGAAAATGCCCAATTTTGGCATAGAACCAATAAAATAAATTGGGGTAATACCACTTAGGAGGACCATTGGGATAAATGAAAGGCTATGAGGGTAGTAAAAATTATTTCATTTGTTGAACCGAGAGAGGTGTATGAGAAGGTGAAGGAATATTTCTTTTGTAAATTCCTTGTTTGGTTTATGGAGCATTACTAGTGATAACATTATATGTTTGGAAATATCCTTTAATTATTTTAGGATTAGATTTTAATTGCTTCATGAGAAAGTCTTGATTCTTAGCTTGATCAAAAACTTCATTAAGTATTTGAGGAGAAAAGGTTTGAACCTTATATTGGAGAGTAGGAGTTAAAAATATGATAAAGAGTTTGAATAGATTATCATCATTCATGTTATGATTAGATTTATGAGCTAAAGATTTCCATCTTTTGATAAAGGCATGAGTTGATTCCATGGGAGATTACTTATCATTGATAAAATGGCTAAGAATTTTTTTAGGAAGATCATAGTGTTGAAACTCTTTAACCAAAGGACTAACCTAATCTTCACATTGACAAATAGAATGTTAGGGTAATTGATTATACCATTCTAATACATCACTGTTAAAAGTTTTGACTAAGATTTTAGTAGTGGTAAATTTATTATTTGAGATATAATCTTTGTAAAGGTTTCCAAAGGCTTTGAGAAATGATGTAAGGTCTTTAGTACCATCATATTTGATAGTTGGAGATATGTTGCCAATATCAATGGATACAATAAAGGGAGATAAATGATCATTTTTAATGGTTTGAGAAATCTTAGTGTTCATTTGGGTTGAGGAGTAACATTACCTGAGGCATCCCTAAGAGGTGGAGGAATATAGTTAGGATTATATTGAGGATGAATAGTTATAGGTTGATTAGCCACATTGATTAAGTGTTGTTGAAGTTGCATCATTTGGTTGGTGTTAAAATTGTTAACTATGTTCATTTGTTGAATAACATAGGCTAATAGTTGGGTTGTATCAATACATGGGTTAGTTTTTGTAGGATCACTCCCCAAATTGGTATTAGGGGGGATTTCTAGAAGAATAATTACTAGTGGGATTGTTAAGTAAACTTGTATCAATCACTCCCACATTGGTTTGAATGTTTTCAAGATGTGATGTTTCTTAGAAGGTATAAAAAATATCAAACCCATCAAATTCATCTTGAGGTGTTATTTGTATCATGTTATATTTTATATATGAAGGAGGAGAAGACATGCCCCAAGAGTGATGGTTCTCTTGGGAGGAAAAGAGATGAAGAAATGAACATCCCATATAGTACCTAAATAGATTCAACATATCCAAGAAGATTTTTCTAGGATATTTCATATTGATTGAAGAGAGATGACTAAATACAAACTTGGAGAGATAGGAAGTTAGATTGATGAACAAGGAAATCAAAAAATAGTATAGGGTTGACTAGATCAATCTATTAAAAAAATAAGGCTTAAAAATAGTATAGGGTCAATTAGGATGATCTAGTATAATAAATTGAGACAAACAAAAGAGGAAAAATGATCTATAAACTATACAAGGTTGACTGGGTTGATCTAGTATAGTGCATAGGGATTTAAAAAGGTACAAGATCACCTGGGTCAATCTAGTATAGAAAACAGGGATAAAAAGAAAGAAGATGATAAGTTATGAGATAAAATAAGACAATTTTGTAGATAATCTAGAAAAGAAAGAGTTAAAGTGAAACAAACAGTTAATTAGATCAACATTGGCTAATATAATTAAGGCACACAAAATAAATCCTTGTACGAATGCTAGCTAATGCATGTTTTGGCACACACAATGAGTAAAGAGCAAGAAATAAACTTGGGAAGAAAAGAGATAACTAATTGGTCAACATGAGATGTTTATTAAGATTATTAGGAAATGATCTAAATGTGATTGGAAGTTGGCTATAATCAAGGTATTATATGACAATCTAAGGCTAGTTTTAAGTAGTTTGGGCTAAAAGGGACTATAGTGGAAATGATATAGGATTGGTATTGGGGCATACCCCCTCAATTTACATACTATAGTGATAAGGGTGTTGAGTGCTTAGCCATAATATACCATTAACCACACTTTATACTTGACTAGAGCATCAAGTCAGCTTCCCCCTTAGTGATGAAATCCAAGTAGGTTGGCCTACTGTAGACAAATTTTAAAATACTTGTCTATGTTTTTGTGATTTGGTCATGTGTGCATAAAATATAAATAGTGATACTATGAGATTAATTAAAAAAACCCCTAATTAAACTATGTGATCTATTCTAAGCATGTAAGCAATAGGAAAAGAAATGTGTGAGCTAATTACTAATAGATATGAGGTTAATTCCAACTAGAAATAAGGTATAGTGTTGAAACTATATGAAAAAAGTATAGAATAGGGTTGATAGGGTCAAACATATACTACAAAAACAAGGTTTGAAAATGAATTGGGTTGGTAGTGTCGATCTAGTTATTTCAGAAAACACATAGAACATATAACTAGTTTGGGAATGTTGATTCAGTTGACTATGCAAGGGTAGTTTTAAAGACTAAAAATTATGAAATAAAATATATAAATATAAATAAATAGAGAAGTAGAAAGGAAACTTGGTGGATCAAAGATGAAGTGAAGGAAGATTATTGATGAAGAACCTTGAAGTATGCTTGAGAAACCTACAAACATAGTTGATAGGATCGATCATGAGGTTGTTTTGGTTTGTAATTATCACTAAAAAAGTTTAAAGCATATAATGCATATCCATAAGACTATATTAGCCAAATGGTGGAAGAGAAAATTGTGAATAAGCATGAGAAAATAATAACTCTTGATTGTATATATGAATAATGAATAAAATGATCTTATATATATAAGTAGATCTTATCCTAAATACTTCTAAGAATGTTGGCTTTAAAAGGTCGACCTAGTCACCCCCATGTGTTTTTAAAGATAAGTCACTAGGTCTAAGCTGGGTCAGCCAAAGGGATAACAATCTAAGAAAGTAAATAATACCCCTAAACTATACTAGGTCTACCTAGTTGACCCAATATAGATGACTGACCAAAAGGTCATTAAGATAAGAAAAGGAGGGATGGAAAGAGGAAAAAAATAAAGGAATATCCAAGGGAGGAGTAATATCTTAGATAATGGTTTTAGGATCTAGCTATATTGGTAATAATGTATAAATAAGGGATAACAATCCTTGAAGAACCAAAGGTTTGACCACCCCTTTCCTAATACACCCCTTAGGGATGCACTCAAAGAGATTGAGTCCCGATGGTTCTTAGAAGATTTAAAGCATCATTAATCAATAAAAGTTATAAATATTATGTGTATACAATAATAAGTTTTGAATCTAAAAATCAACCTTATTTCTTTAGTTTCACTAACACACAAAGTCAAAAAAATGAGAACTTGTTTCCATCTTGTGCCTCTTCCCACTATATACCACAAACCAAGTCTCATGTGGTAGTTTAAGATTTGAAAGATCCATTAGAGACTACTAGTAACTACCATAACTTTAATGAATTAAGCCTACCTAGTTGAAGTGGATTATATGCACATGTTGTAACTATATCCCAAGTCAACTTGCAAAGTCTTAATACTAAAAACATGTAAATATTTGGTAAGTGTGCTAATAGAATTTATATTATTGAATATAGGATAAATAGACTAAAACTACCTAAACCACCTCCTATTACTATCTAATATGTTTTTACACCATTCAAACAACCTTGATGACTAATATGGAGACATAAAACACATCATTTAATCTTTGGATATCATACTTATCCCTTGGAGACTCCCACAAGAGATGTCCCTGACCCTACTTCTAATTATACTTTGTATTATCTCATCTCCATCTTGGTGGGATGCATTTGAGATATGGAGAGAAACCAAACCTCTCTGTACACTGGTTCATCTAATTAGGGCATGACTAAAAATTTATATGATCCAAGTCATTACTCGATTATAATGATTCTAGAGACATCTTACCAACCTATGTAATATCAACCCACTTCTTTTCCAACCAATTTTACACATAACAAATGTTTTTGAGACTCTATTAATTTTAGTTTCCCTAATCATGTGGCATCAAAAAATCCCCAACCCATTAAACTTCCCACTTAAATTCCCATTGGTATTCATTTCTCATATGTTACTCCAAATAATATGGAAACAAACACAAAACCACCCATGTTTCTTCCCAATTACACACCTATTAGTGTGTCACCGACATACATCTCACCTATGAAAACACAAATCAATGCACATCCTTAAAAATTATTAATGCCCTATTATCACATTTTAAAAAAATTAACAAATCTAAAAAAAAAATTATATAATATTATACTCCATCCACTAAAACAATTTACCGCCCCCCCTAGTGGTTTTATGCACACTTCATATTTAAATTATCTTTCTTAATCTTATCCTAACACTTATTAAACACCTTTTGACACCATTTAAACATATGTTTAATACCTAAAGGATCCTATTGATCATAACATTTGAGGGATCATTTTACCATACCCATTAGATGGACACCTTAAATACAAAGGGGGAAGGACATAAACATATATGCCAAGGCATATGCCATGGAATTAGAGAATATTTACCATATGATTTAGTGGTATCAAAATATTTACCTACAAATATTTAGGGAATCACATTAGATTGGTATTACCACATCACTAAGGATTCAATCCATTGTTTCCACTAGTTTATGATAGAATTAATGAAGGGATTTTATATGAATAAGTTACTTTAGACTGGCATAGATAAAATTATACATAGTAATTAAGAATATAATTATTCAACTACTCACTTTATTTAAAGTTGGAAAAAAATAATCCATTACTTTTCCATTTCACAACACATGTTTCAAAGAGTGATGTAGAATAATTTTCTCCACTCTATTATCGAGGAAATTAGGGAAAAGGTTCAAAAATCCCCTTACAAATCATACAAATCACACATGGATCAAAGAGTGATCTTATAATTAACCAAGCAACCATATATAGTGGTTTTATAACCTATATATTAAATAGATGAATTATTTCTTCTAATAAAAATCAAAACACTAACTAAAATTACCAAAATAGAAAAGGGACGAAGGTCCTAAATCAAAATTGTAATGCTACCATAGATGATGTGACTAATTAACCCAAAAATTCTAATGCTTTTAAAAATAATAAAAATCATAATGTAAAAAACAATAAAATTAATAATAAAGGGGATGTGATAAATCCAAACCCTCTACCTATTGTTCACTTTATGTATTTTAGTCAGTCATCATTTCATGATAACCAATATTATGTGTTTTTAAAGATATATAATCATGTAATTTATTATTTTCATACATCACTACCCATTTTATGTTTATTAATATCTCCATTTTTACCCTATTATTTTTCATTTCATCATTTAGTTTAGGTTCATTATCACTAGAGTAAGAAAAAACTATCTCTAGAGGTTTGATTATAAGATGAATCCCACAATGGTAAGATTCCCCATGTTATGTCTCTTATATTTGTGAAACCAATTGAACACAATGGATTATTAATATTTTTTTCTATTATCTTATTATTGTGACATATGCTTTTAATCCTTATCCTCTTAGGGTTTGGATTCATTTCCACATGGTATATATTTCAAACCCTAAAATGTCTCATCCAATAGGTTTTCTATTTTATACATATGATGTGCCATATAATTATACCAATGAAAGTAAAAATGATGATATGAATGATTAAAAAATGATAATGTTAACATGAATGATGATAATATAAATTGTTGTGCTCGTGATATATCATTTTACAATGATAGTGAATTAAAGTTAGGCCAAATCAATGTTGTAAATCACATGCGAAAGATTAGCTCTAAAAAATGGCAAAAACTTTTATATAGATGGTACCAATGCTCACGAGGTAAAATAAAAACATATAAAAATGGCATAAGTGCTTATAATTCTTGATCTTCTTAATATTTTTTATTAAAATGATCATTTTTGTTCAAACAAATTAAAACAAAGTAGATAAAACACATGCTACTTTTCAAATTGATAAAGATGTTTATATACCTCGTAATTATATGATTTGAAATGATGTTTTTAATGATATTAGTTAAAATTATGCTTATATTCATATGAAATGTGATGATGTTTATAGATAATGTAGTGATATTAATATTTAAATTACAATAAATATTTTGTACCCATGTTTGATATAAATCATGCAATGAGACTATAAATGCATCTGTATAATCTATAAACATTACCTCTATTCATATAGTGTCCTTAATGCATAAAATGGATGACATCCAAAATTTATTTGTGTATTATGTTTATATTTTATGCCATCCTTTGTTTAATTTAATAATATTTCATGTTAGGACAACTTATTGTAATTAGAATACTCAAGTATCTTATCCAAAAGGATTTCTAATGCCTACATTTCACTTATTCAATGGACATAGATATCCTTGTACCCATATTTAAAAATATATCTATTCCCTTAACAAAAGTTTAAGTGATGGAATTATATTACTAAACTTTTTTGCTAAAGTCTTAAAGGTCATGATTTAGATTCGTTATAGACCCTACTTAGTGGGTTTATGCCTTTTTGATTAAAATCAAAAGAATAGTTCTTATCTCATTTCGACATTAAACAAGTTTCTAATTTAAAATTATAGAACCTATACAAACATAAACAAGGTCATAATGAACCCTTAAAGTAATATATTTCAAGGTTCAAAATATAATACATTGCTTGATATATCAACCAACTTAGAGAAGAAATTCATCTTTAGAAAAAATATTTTACCCCCACTAAGGGGGAAAAATACATCATGCTTAAAAATATTTTTAGTGATTTTAATATTTAATAATTTATTATAAGAGTGATATTTTAAATTCAAAATAAATTTCTTATGACACAAAAAATTACCAATGATTGATAACTTTTAGATTCTAAAGTGATTCTACATCTACATAAGAATCTAAATATAAAGAAAACATTAAGGGTACACCCTTCACAAGAACTATTACTTATATTATTAAATAGCCTAAACTATTATTAAGACTAAAATATAAGTCAAACTCCATGTTATGAATGTTACTTGACATGTATATAGTCACATTACCTTCTGGTAACAAGGTTAATTTATAAATATCATCGAATAAATGGGTGTCAAATGTTTTCCTTTACAATAAAAAATCAAGGAACTCATGGATAATGGTGTAACTACCTTTCAATAATATAATAAAACACCATTATATTCACCTCTTCCACCTTCATATATTTCAAAAATTAATAACTCTAATGTATCCCATGTAGTTCCTAAAGGTCATATAACTGATGTACCCCATCCAATTTTTAAGGGTTGTACATGACAATTTCAACCTGAAAATGAATAAATGGTCATTTTAATTTTGATATAAGGTGAACATATGAAATTAATTATTGTCAATGGTGAGTTAAAACACAATTCATGCACCACTAATTTCCTTAAGTAGTTAGGATACATTGAGGATGAGTTACAACATTAAATCACCCATGAGGGGTTACTAGGGAATATTACATTTCTAGTTTCTATATGGCCTAATATAATGGAAACATTATTTTTTTAGTGACCACCATTATAGAATTTAATGATATATTTGTAAATTCTTAATTAGATCAAATTGAATAAGCATTGGATAGTGTCAAAAATATTATTTCAATTTTTAAGGATATTTAATCACACTTTAAAAACATAAGACATACTTAGAAAAACATGATAGAATTACTACCATGGGTAAAATTACATCCTGAAGTAAGAAATGGCTGCCATAACAATGTAATACACAAAAAAGAGAGGAACATAAATAATTACTAGTTAATACTAATATACATAAGGAACAATAAAAATAAAAATCTTAGTTTCCTATTAAGGATCGAACACCAACCAAGTAATTACCTCAAAAGGATCCAAATTTTTTATATAATATAAATGTAATAATTAGTGTTCCTTTAAAATTAGCATAAATCATATATCTGAATGATTTATATGATCATGATCTAAATTAATTAATTAAATATAAGATATTATAAAAATAATATCTATCTGGTATACATGATTTTACATAGTGATCGATCTCATTCTTTGTTACCAAATGCAATGAATTCATTAGATAATAAAAATATGGATACAAATTTTAATTTAAAACTATATCATTTAAATTTATATCTTTATATTAGGTAAAAAAATTTAAGGGTCCTACAACCTTAACATAATGAGAGGATAATCCATAACAATCCAAATTGAAATAGACAATAGACCAACATCCAACAAGAAACCATAATTTTTCCAAATATCAACAACAAATCTTTGACCAATAGAAACCACTATAACGAGACACTAAATATAGGATAAGTTCGAGACTAAGGATTCTTCATAATTAGAGTAATCAACCATAGCATCGGGCATTACTAACTTTTAATCCTTCATGGAGACCAATCTGATGATACCCCTGACTTTATTGAGGATTCTCTTGATGCATTTGCTCAGGCCATCCATTTTATCCTCATTAAACATTTTCATATTACTGGAATCCTTACCTTTATTACCCTAATTTGTTAATTTTTTTGGCCTTTTAAATTTTCTTTTTCTCCTCCTTCGATTTGATTATGTTTTATTCCATTTTGATAACTTCCTCTAAGACCTAGTTGAGGACATTAAAAGTTTTCTTCCCTCCACAACCCTCGTAAATAATTAGATCATTGAAATAAATCTTCCTCAAATACTTAGATCCTTCCACTTTTATAAATGTACATTTATATCATGCTCTATTCTCATGATCCTAGTCTCCAATTTATTCATTCTACAATTCTTAGAAGAAAAAATTCCCTTCTCCTCCTCACCCTCAAATATAATTATATCATTTAAATATAATCATGATATAAGTTACATAATATATAAAAACATAATTTTATATATTAATATCATTTTAAAATTCAAAACACATATATGCAAAGTATAAAATAAACATATGAAACTTAAATAAAATAATATCAATATAATTCCATCACATAATCACCTATATATAGTTAAAACTCATAATATGAATACAATATCTAAATGCAAAAGATAATAAGCAACTCAATAATGATTATATTATTATATACACGCTCAACCTCAACGTCAAACCCAACATCTTGGTATTTGAGTGTAAGTGTTGTAGAATAATATGGCCTATAATCAGCATGATTGGATTTTGAATAGGACATCCTCCATATCCCTCAATCCTTAGCTAGTATTGATACTAATAAAATTTTATTGGTTAATAAATTTGTATGCTCACCTTGTAGATTAACATATTCAAAGAAAAAAATAAACCTTAGATATTCATGCTAAGTGTATGGTGGCATATAACATGATAAAATTTGGCCTCTTAATTTACCAACCTTCCTCTTGATATCATATATTTCATTAGATAAAATCATGTAAATTGTAATGGCATGAGTTACACGATAATACATAAGGGCACATTCATTAGTAATGTAATCATATCTCTCCAATATCTCACCTTAAAAGATGTCATAAAAAATATTTTAAGTCAAAACATGTAAAAATCCATCAATGATAGTTCTCAAATAATAATATATTGTATAATGATTGAAATTTATAAAATATTAGAGATAATAATAAACTATATAAATTAATTGAGACTAACACATAATGTGCAAACATACCTTGATATATAGGGGACACATCTTGTTATTTGTATTCATAATACTCATTTGGATCCATGTGTACATGACTAACTAAAATATGAATAAATAAGGGCCAATGTGATTGGGTCCACCATTGATTGTATTTATCACTACACCTTGCATCATCTCTAACAATTATCATTATTGTGGGGTTTACCTCTCCCACTAGTATTAGAGATAAATTTGTAGTATTAGGATGACCCTAGATTATTGGAATTTAACCAAACCTATGCATATATGAGCACATGAAAATATGTCATGTAAATCATTAAACAATCCCAAAATATCTCATAACATGAACATACTAAAAGTGCTCATATGTACCCAAGATTTGATCACAAAACCAATAAATAACACAGAACCATAATAACTTCACTACATCATCTATTCATTCAATAAAATACTAATAGGGACTCAAAATAATACAATATGATATAAATATATCTATTAAATATGAGAAACCATAGCAAAGTGTCTTAAAAAAAAAAAAAATTATCTACCCCTTTAAAAATATGTGTGTTATTCAATCCAATCTTCTCCTTCTCATGAGTTGCTCATGAGATTGGGAATTCCTTAAAAATTGGAAGGTGGGGAATACTACAAATTTTCATCTTCAATTTTAGGATTGATGTAAGATCATCCCAGTCTACATATGTGGGTATTGGAATTCACAAGTGGAGTTTACATGAATAGTCTCCAAAAGATGTATTATTACTGCCAAAAGTTTAATCCAATACAATTCACATAGGTTAAATATGGTTATGAATACTTGAGTGTTGGGACTATTATTTTTAAACACAAGGGGAAGGTGTCTTTAAATTCCAATAAACAAACATAAAAATGGGGGAAGGGTAAGGTAGGAAATGGAATCTTCCAAGTATAAAATGAGATCAATGTGCTAGTCATTTAACCAATTGACTCTACCACAATTACACCACTATATATCTAGTTTTACTAGAGTTATACCTTAAATAACATATACCTTCGATAATAGCTGATCAGCAAAATGGATTCATTCCTGGTAGACAAATCCTCAACTTAGTTATAACGGCGCACGAGAATATTCATTCACTGCTCAAATCCAACACTGAGGGGTTCTTAATGAAAGTGGACATAGCAAAAGCATACGACAGGGTGGATTGGCTATTCCTTTCTAATAGCCTTATTGCCTTTGGATTTGAACAAAGAGTGGTTGATATTATCAAATAGTTGATATCTACTACTTCTATAGCCGTGTTGGTAAATGGGAGTTCATCTCATTTTTTCAATCCGTCTAGGGGATTAAGACAAGGGGATCCTATATCCCCTATTCTATTTATTATCATGGCTGATAGTATGGGGTGATACCTTGGGGACTTAGTTCGTAGAGGTTTATTTAAAGGTTTGAGACCCTCTTCGCATCCTTTAACTTGATCCCATGGTCAATTTGTGGATGATACTATTTTCATGGGACAGTCTGAAGTCACTGAAGCTAGAATTCTAAAGGAAGCAATTAATATGTACTCCTCTGCCTTAGGACAACTGATAAACTGGAACAAAAGTGCAGTTTTCTTTACCAATACCCTAGGTTATAGACAGAACAAAATTGCAAGAATCCTTGATTGCTCCATAGGTTCTTTTCATTCCATATACCTTGGCCTCCCTTTTGGGTCGAAAGCCCCTGAAGCTTTTTGGGAAGGAATTATCAACAAATTTAGTAAGAAGTTGGCGGTATGGAAAGGTAGTCTTCTTAGCCAAGGAGGAAAGCTTACACTCCTCAAAGCTAGTCTTCAAAGCATACCTACGTATGCTTTGAGTCTTTTCAAAATCCCTACTAAATTTATGGAAGCAATTGAAAAAATTCAAAGAAACTTTCTTTGGTCAGGTACTGAGGAGAAAAGGAGAATGCCTCTTATTACATGGGATAACATTTGCAAACCTATCAAGGATGGTGGACTTGGTATAAGGAAAATTAGAAGTATGAACATTGCCCTTTTAGCTAAACAGGGATGGAGGGTTTATCAGGAAAATAAAGAATGGAGTAAAATATGGAAGCATAAGTACTTATTTAAGGCAAAGTCACTTCCTAACTTCTTTACTACTCCGGATATTTCTCATCCTTCTGCCATCTAGGGGGTAGTCTAGGGAACAAAACATGTTCTCGAAGAAGGAAGTTCTTGGAAAGCAGGCAATGGTAAAAAGGTGAAATTCTGGGAAGATATTTGGTTAACAAGAAAACCTTTACAAGAAGAAATCCAAGATAAAGATGTTATAGAAAGATGTAAGAAAAGAGTGGGAATAACGGTTAATCAATACTGGCAGAACAACACTTGGGTAAACCTCACTGACTACGATCAAGATCTCAAGGATATTCAATTATCCCTAAATGCTATATCTCTATATCCTAACCCAGAAGATAAAATTGTTTGGCACTATGAGCCAAGTGGACAGTTTAAAGTCTCTTCCATTTTCATCTCTAAGGGAAATGGTAGAAAACTATTATGGACAAGAGCCTAGATTAAGGGGCTCATCCCTAAAATCAAGTTCTTTTTTTGGACCCTACTCCAAAACAAAATTTTGACTCTGGATAATTTACAGAAATGCGGAATCAATATTGTTAACAGGTGTATTCTTTGTAAGAAAGACCTTGAAGATAGAGATCATCTGTTCATGAATTGTTCCTTCACTTAGCTTGTTTGGAAGGAGGTTCTCAATCTGTGGGGCATTACTTGGATTCACCATAAAAACGTGGAACTTTCTCTCAAAAGCTGGTATTGCCCTTCAAAGAATCTTGAAGTTCTCTTCTTAAGGAAAATTACTCTTTCCCATATTTGGTGGGGAATATGGAAGGAAAGAAATAACCGAATATTCAGAAATAAAGAACTTCCTGGATGGGTGGTAGGATAGAACATCATTAGAGCTTTAAAAGAAAATTTTTCCTCTCAAAAGAATCCAAGCTCTACTCTCAATGTGGATAATCCCTTGAGGATGGATATCCCTCTTGGTAAACCTGATAACCCCAGATCAGGTGTTACTTGGAATGTTCCCCCTCAAGGTTGGATTAAAGGTAACTTTGATGGTGCTGCCAAAGGGAACCCGGGGAATGCTGGTTGTGGTGGTGTCTTGAGAAACCATATGGGTATGGTTATTGATGCTATCGCAATCCCCATTGGTATATCTAACTGCCACATTGCCGAAGCTACAGCTGCCCTCCAGACCCTTAAATTAGCTGTGGATTCGAGATATCCTAAATTATGGCTTGAAGGGGACTCTTTGAATGTTATAAATATTCTTAATAATAAGAATACTGTGTCTTGGACCATATAGGATAAGGTAAATGAGATGAAAACACTTTTGAAAAAATTTGAAGATATTAAAATCACCCACACCTTTTGAGAAGCCAACGGTGTTGCAGATTGGCTTGCTAATTGTGCTGTCTGGGAAGGTCAAATAGTGAGGTGGTATGAAACTTTAGAAAGGAACGTGGATTTAAGGGCACTCATTCTTCACGATGCCACCCATGTGAAAGAAGGTAAGACTGGAGTGTAATAAAAATATAATGAGTAGGAGGAGTGGCAGCACGGGGAAAGGAATTCAATTATTAAAGAGTAAGGCCCTCAAGAGGGAGAAGTGGATCTTGAAAAAGCACAAACAAAGTCGACTTCCCAATCAACTTGACAGCAGGAGGTTTTAGGGCAAAGTCCACAACAATTGGGATTCAAATAAAATGAGTATGGCACGTGAAAGGAAGGGAAAACCCCATAAACAGGAACCCAAGAGTTGTGAAGAATGGAGAGAGAAACATGAAGTCTGGATAATTCTATAGAAAAGAAAAGTTGCGAGCTACATGGAAAGACTCCATGATTCAAAACTGCATATCACGATGGCCTTTTTCAAAAATTGGTCTGATGAAAGGGTCACCTTGCATGGTATCATAGTAAACTTGACAGAGGATTTTATAGCTGAGGTTACAGGGTTGCCAATGGATGGACTCAAATTTTCCAAGCAGACAAGCATTTCGAACGAGGCCTTTTGTAAGTTCCCCAAAATGGATGAGGAAGAGCAGAAGCTGGTCAAAAATGGGGATTTCTATGAGCTGGACCAGATTAAAGGGATATGGAGGGATGTCTTAAGCTGTATAAGGGAGTACTTCATCCTGGATGGAAGAAGCAAATGTGTGCATAAGTTCCATTTTGTCTTCCTCAACCATTTCAGGCATAAGGTTAGCTTGTCTTTTCCCTTTTATCTTCGCTATTCCCTGGTCCAAAGTTTATATGCTCATAGGAAAAAGGAAATGTGCCCTATCCTCCATGAAGGCCTTATTCTGCTTATTGAAGGCTACTGCAAGAATAGGGCACTGGTTAAGTACCCCAAATAGGGGGAAAATAAGGTGTCAGGAAATAAAAAGAATGAAAGTGTAATCAGGAGAGGCAAAATCAAGTCCCCTAGTCCTAAAAAGCAGAATGTAGAAGAAGAAAGGGGACGGGAGAGAATTGAAGAACCTAAGGAGGAAAAACCGGAGGAATAAGAAGGAATTGAAAGTTGGGATACTAACTCTAGTGATGATGAAGAATGTTCTGAGGAAATTGAAAAAGATAACGTCAATACAGAGGAGGATTCTGCAAACAAAACTGTAGATACGGAGGAAAACCAGAAAGTGTCAAAGGATGAATTTGTCCAGGAAGACCCTGTTGAGGACCCAACTTCTAAGAATGAAAAGGAAAATTTTGATCAGGATGATATTCAAAATATGGATATGGAAATTCAAACTAGAATCAAAGAGCGGGAACAAAAGAGTCGAGAAGATATCTTTGAAGAAGCCAGGAATAGTCCCAATAAAGAGTCTGAGGATTGGAGGGGGAAGAATTAGAATGATGAAACACACACACCTATGACCTGGGTTAATTCTAAAGCAGAGGCTTCTTCCCAATTTGATTCCTGGATGTGTAGGGAGATCATGGATCTCAAGAGAAAAGTGGAATCTTTGGAAGAGTCCCTGAAAGCTGCTTGGAACAAAATAAACAACATGGAAAATTAGTTAAGCGAGATCCTAGTCAAGCTCAAAGCCTATGAAAACAACCTCTAGGAACTAATAAAGGACAATAGAATGAAAATGGAGGAAGTAACATCCAACATTTGTGTTGCTGCTATCAATATAGGTAAACGAGCCAATGAGGAGACCAAAGCACTAGAGGGTCCCAACAAAAGGACGAGGCAAAGCTCTAGAAAGAAAGATACACAAAAAGGAGCTTTGCTGGAGGCTACCACCCAGGAAACTATTTTGAAAGGAAAAGAAGCCATGAACTTGATACTGGAACTGGATGAATAATCTGGTCCTTCTTGTTGGTTTAGAAACTGGTACTGATCTTTGTTTTCTTTTTTTTATCTTTTGACTGATGTGTTACCAGATCTCTATTTTTCTGGGTTTTGACCGGATGTTTCTCTGGTGGTTCTAGGTCCATTTAAAACTTGTTTTTGCTACTTCCTTGTAGTGTTTTTTAGGCTTTGCCTGTGGACTTAGACGTTCTTCCTTTCGCTCTTTGTTACAGGGTTTCAGGGCCCCTTCAAAACCTATTTTTACCTCAATCTAAACATATATCGGGATGAGTCTAAGGGATTCATAAGTATGATTTAATTATGAATTCTCACTATTTATGAGTATTAGGGGTTTATTATAAAAAAACACATAAACACCATATGATAATTTTTAGCTTGGCACATAAATTATCAACACTACTGAATGTGAAACAAAATAGCTCACATAGATATTATAATAGATAAGCACAACATAACCATGACATGCATAAAGTAAAAAAGTTTTAATATACTTAACTTAGCATTGATAATCATTTAAACATGAAGATGAAATACAATTAAACACAAAACAAACCCTTTTGATAAAAATAGAGAGTGTATTCATTAAAATAATAAAGTGTTGTTACAATAACCAATTTGGGATGATTTTACCATCTAGAGTGATGAGGGAAATGTATGTGAAATCTTATTAGTAATCTGATAGTAATTTTGACAAATTTTAGTTTACATTTTAATATAATATAGTTATCCTTTAAATAGATAAGTATCGGGGCTCACCTCCAAAAAGCATGAGGATCCCATCCTGGCCCATGATGGTCATTCATTACATTTATAATCATATTTCAATATTTGAACCAAAATAATCCCTAAAACCTCATAATAGATATGCAATGGATTAGTAGTTGACATGAGGAGGTGACTAAGAGGGACCATCTCCTAAATTATTTGACTAGGCATTCTTATCTTCTAACATGGCTTCCATGAGGTTAAAATCCTTGTGCAACTTCATTAGGGGATCCCCAAAGATTGATTTGAAATACCATAATATATAGGTGGTGTTCAACATGGTAATGTTCCCATATCTCAAACTTATGCCAACCTCAAACTTGGGGTTGTACCAAACATATGTTGGGAACATGAGAGTTTTAATATAAGATTGGTTGGCCTTATCGTGCATTATGACAATATCCTTAGAAGAGGGAAATAAAAATATATTGACCTAATTTAAAGAGGTAAATATCTTTGTGTTATTGTACCTGGATGGTAATTTTCTCAACCAAGGGGAACTTAGAGTCCACTTAAGTCAATTTGACTAGGTTATGAGGAACAAAGTTGCCAAGGTAAACTAGGAAGGGGCGTAGGTAATGATAGAACTATCAACTCAATACATAATGAGAATCAAATAGGTTTCAAAATTCCAAGCATCAATGAAAGTATCCTTCCAAATCTCCCAAAGAGCAGCATCTAATTGTGAGGGAATTTTTATGGATCCCCCAATGAATTTTCACAAGGATTTTAACCTCAATAGACATAAGCCTATATGTGATATGTAGGAGGTGTGGATAGAATGGTGGTGAAGGGTAGAAGATGAGGTAGAGGTGAGATGGAGGAAGTGGAATGAATTAAAGAGGAAATGAGTAGAGATATAAGGGGTATGGGAGTGAAATGAGGGTGAAAAAAAGGGGAGGCCCATGAGAACATTTGATCCAACCAATTTTCCTAAGTTAGGTTCACCTAAGATAGAATTATCCCCAAGAATGGGTTGTTAAACAATAGGGAAGAGATATTCTAGTTGAAGGTGAGTCCCATGGGGCCTTGGGTAAGGGAGAGAGGGGGTTGAGGATCTAAATGTTGAGCTATTATTACTATGGATATGATCTATTGAGGCTTGTAGAAGAGGTAGAGTTGGAGTAGAAGGCCTACAAGAAAGTGATGGAGTATGGTTCACCTTCTATTTCTTGAATGATCTCTTTCCCAGGTTGGCTTTAGGTTCTAAAGTGGATGGTAATATTGTTAAGATATGGGGTGCAGGGGCTAATGGCAAAAGACTTAAAACTATGGAGGGGATCACTAAGGTAATTAAAGTGGGGACCAAGTGGGTTCTTATTAAAAGTGGTATCCTCTCAAAGGCTATAGTCATGTCTACTACTAAAGTCATACCCATGGGAGGCACCAAGAGGAATCTAAGTTATGAAATGGGAGGATCAAAAGGGAATAAGGAAGAAAGGACACTTAGAAGGATTGAGACCAAGGGTACTTGGGAAAAATATTCAAGGAAAGTAATGGGAAATAGAGGGGGTAGAGCCAAATTGTGGGTGGCTAAATTGGGAGTTATAACACATTGGGAGTGAGGGGTTGAATGGAAATAAGAGGATATGAAGGAGTTAATAGCGGAACCTAGATGGGTGTGCTAGGTGCCTCACTCTAGGATCACTCTCAAGCTGTCAACAACATAAAATATTGAGGTTTATGGTGAAAGTGACTAAACAAGCTATTTGTGAGCAACTTAGCATCATGTAGTATGAGGTTATCTCTATCACTACCTAGTTACTAAAGTTTATGGAGGAAGTGGAGGTGGATCATGAGGAGTAACTAGAGGATTTAGAGTCAAAGTTAGAGCATGAGGAGCAATAACTTTTGGAAAAAGCAAAGCAACGGATCAAGGGGAAGAAGGTGGTGGGACACCCTATAAGATCTTATGGAAGATGGATATAGCTATTAGAGTTAGTTCCTATACAAACTAATAAAGAGTAGGAGTAGGTGCAAAGGGGATTTATTAAGTCTTATTCCACTTATTATTATTTTTTATTACTATCTAAGATAACACCTTTTGGTCATCAATGATGTTTAAATAAATACCATTATCTTTAGCCTGATCATCATAATTAATATTGAGGTGGGTTGAGTACTATGCTAAATGAGCTTAGATCACCTCTTTAGGGTCCCATTATTTGACCTTGTACTTTTCAAGTGTGAATAATTCTTTCCTGACCACCATCTTCTATATCAAAAGGAAGGTCTTTAGATGCAGTGTTGTATGGTGATTAGGAGTGGTGAGTATGCCCTCTACTAATGCTATATATAGAAACTGAATATGTTATACATCAGTTGGTAGCTAGTATCCTATTCTTATAAGTGGTTAGGGACATAATATGGTAGGTAAAAGGTGTATTTGAGAAATCTCATGATCTAGATCACCATTTCATCCTTGAATAACTAGTAGTCCCCAATGGATATGATATAGTATTTGATTTCCTTTGAGAGCTAGGGCATCAAAGATTCATTAATGTCCTTGTATACCACTAGGTATATATGTTCATATATGTATTAGATGTGCTATAGAATTGGTGGCCATATAGTTTATAAAAATCACATGGACCATCAGGCCATCAAGAACCCACACAGGAAATGTCAAAGGTTTAAATGAGAACATCCCACATATCACATATATTAGATAGATCATAATATAGAAGTTACCTCTAGATCAAGAATTTGTGATGGTGTAGACCATCTTGAATTTGATCAATCCTCTCATGACTATGATGTTTGAGCATGACAATATTATATGTAGGATAGGTACCCATAGCTAGTTTAGTGGGATCATGCCTACTTGTACCTCCCCCAAGAAGGTGTGAACAATGTAAGGATTGATTTTATTCTTATTAACCTAATTGGATTTGGGGTTCTCATCCTAGTTATGGAGGACATCATATATCTAGTAGGTGTTCATCCAAACTAAAAATACCCCTACATCATAAGAGAAAGACAAGTTTAGGAGGGAGTTGTATGCCTTAAAATCATTCTTAGATGTATTGACAAGCTGGTACTAAGATTTGGGTGGGTACAACTAGTCACTGATAGATCTTGTACATGGATGGAATTATGGAGGTTCTCTCCTAATAGGTTAGTATAGGGAAATACATATTTTTTAGCCATGACTTTATGGAGCCTTTACTTCTTATAATACCTAAGAGCATCCTCACACTCAACCTAAAATTCATTATCTTTAGTAAAATCCTTAGGGACCTGCTTAATTGATTTAAGTATGTCATTATAGTAATTTTACTTATTTAAGCCATTAGGGATGGTAATGTCTTAGTAATTGGGTTCACTTTTAATTTTGAGGATGTAGTTTTCATTAGAGTAGGACAAAGGGGAATTTAGGAAGATTTGAGCATAGAAGGAATGGGATATAGGATATCTATGGAATTTTAAAATTAAGGAGTTAGATATTTATTTAAATTCAATAATGGTAACCATTAATGAGCTTCCCTTAGGGTTTATAGGTGCATGCATATATCCCCCTACATTAATAGTGTTTGGTGGCTCACTTGATATGAATTTGAATTTGAGTTGGTGGATAGATTTTATCCCTTTATTTCTATATCCAAAATTGAATTTAGAGCCCATGATCCTCCACTACTATCTAGATATATAAATTATAATGGGATATTTTAAAACTATTGAGTCAAGTTCAAATTCTCATTCTATTAATGTATAGAGAGTAGTAGGAATGAAGTCACATCTCTTAAAGGCTTCTCATCTAACTCCTACTTTTTGACATGTGTTGTCTGCTCATTGATCCTCCCATTAATGTTCAACACCTAGACATGGCTTTGTACCCCATATCATTCCCTTAGGATAGGTGATATGTTACCTAGGGATATGTATCATTTTATAATAGGATTTTGAGTCTCATATATACTACATTCTAATCTTATTAGGGCCTTATTTAGAAACTAGTTATATGCATACTAGGTGACATGTCACCTTCTCATTTGGCCAAGATATCTTAGGCTCTAACATCTCTGATAGGTCTAGGGATTGAAGGATCTGACTCATTGCAATATGGCACCTTCCCATTCAATCAATATCTTTCAATTTTTGACATCTCTAATATGTCTAGGGGACTAAATACTCTAACTCATGGTGATGTGTCACCTTCTCAGTCGACTAGGCTCTTCCAATCTCTAACATCTTTGAAAAGTTTAGGGGACTCATCACTGTAACTCATGGTGATATAGAACCTCTCCATTTATTTCAAATTTCCTAAGCTTTAAAAAATTTGATATGTTTAGGGGATTGAATACTCTAACTCATGTTGATGTGGTGCCTTTCCATTCAACTGGTCTTTCTCACGATATAACATCTTTCATAGGTCTAAGAGACTAGAAGATTTAAATCATGGTGACATGGAATATTCCCATTTGGTTGGGATCCCTTGGTATTTGACATCTGTGATAGGTTTGGAAGACTAACTAGTCTGACTCATGGAGGCATGACACCTTCTCATTTCATTAGGCTCTCCCAAGCTCTAACATATTTGATAGGTTTAGAGGATTGGTCACTTTGACTCATGGTGATGTGGTGTCATTACATTTATCTAGAATCTCTTAGGCTGTAACATCTTATAACATGTCTGAGGGATTGGCCATTCTGACATGTGGAAGTTTGGTGCCTTTCAATTTGATTAGGCTCTAATCTACAAAATTAAAAAAAGTCCAAGTAAGAAAGATAAGAGAATATAATACATTAAATCTTACTTGTCATATATGGAGATATCATTTTTATATGGAGGCAAATGAGTCTATTTATCAAGGAAGGGAACTAGACTCAAGGAGATTCTAGTGAAAAACAACCTACAACATTAGTGACCTAATTTATAAAAATATTAAGCACTCCTTAGTTTTAGAGAGAAATTAAAAGAGGCTTGTTATTACTTGAGGAAATCAAGGAAGTGTATATTAAGAATATTTGAGTAAGAATAAGTGATAGGAATAAAATAAAGGACATTAAATCTCTAGTTCATGATATTTTTTAGAGGGGTCCCCCATTTTAGGAAGAAATGGGGAATTTTGGCCACATTAAATTATGACTTCCATACGGAAAGTGATGAAAAGCACATAGAACCCAACCAATTTCTTCTTCTTTCCTTTCTCAACACAAATTTTGTATATGGGATCTTTATTATCCATATAAAGTAAGAGGCACTAAATTATCATAATATCAAGTATCATATTAATCTTCCACCCCATAAATGACTACCCACATGTGTGAGAAGTAGTTTTCATTTCCAATTTGTTCCTAGATTCTATTCAAGTAATCAAGTTTGGACTAATTATTAGGATTTATCTAGGGTGTTTTTGGCTTTATGTATTGGGAGATGGATGGGTCATTGTTTTTAAACTATATGATCATCTATATCCCCATCAAAGATGGTTTTGGTCCCATCTGTGGCCTTGATCCACTACCAGCCAAGCTAGAAAGTATACGGTGGAGATTGCATGTATAGTCCTTTTGAGGTAAACTTAAAATTTAGATTATATATGCTTTCTTTTTTATTTTCTAATGTTCCCATGAAGATATAATTATTTATTACTCTTATCCATTGATGGTTTAGGAAAAAACTAAGGGTGAATGAAAAAAGGTGGAAGTTATGAATAGCCAACAAGTCCTTGATCAACTTAAATAATTTAGTATCTTCTTGAGTCATTATTTTAATTGATGCTTGGTGTCCATCTTGGGGTGTAGGATATTATAAAATTCACCTATTTCTCTTATAATCATTGGCCTATAAGATCTAGGACGTCAATTTTTTTTTTTACCATCCTAGAATTGCTTATATTAAAGGTTTACACCTAGGTCTTCTTAGTTCCATTCAATCCTTCTAGTCTTTGGTTGCCACTTGAAGTAATTACTTACAAGGTAAGGCATTATAGGAACATTTTAAATTAGAGAGGGGGATATAGGGGGGAAACTCAAAAAAATAAAAGAGCACAAAAGAAATGAAAACATGACAAAAATAAACACACAAATAAAGTAAATATATCTAATGTATACATTATCACCTCTTACTCAAATTATGAAAAAATTAAACTGGAAGGGATAACCAAGAAATATTGTTTCAGGAAATGTCCATTCACTAGAAGTGGTAGCTCATTTCCCTTGAGATAATTGAGTAAAAAGGCATTTTATCCCAAGATTTTGGCTATTTAGTATGGCCCAATCTAGAGGGGATAAAATTTTCAATGCTAACCTTTATTTTCATGGGCCTTATCCCACATTAAGACTAGGTTCAAGATTATGAAGGTCTCAATATTTGCCCTATTTGTAAACCACCTCTTGACTATGTCTTGATGTTTACTAAAGCTCAATAGAGCTTCACCTTGGTCTTCCTATAATTAAATTAGATCCAAGAGTTTAGAATTCACTCTATCATCCAATTATATGAACTACTAAAAGAACTTATAAGTCAAAAAATTGAGGGTGACTGACATGATTAGATCTAATCCATAGACTAAAAGGAAAGGAGACATTTTGGGGGATTTTTTATACCTAGTTTGGTTTGACCATAATGAAAAATTTAAAAATGAGTGCCATTCTTGGGGTTTTTCTCCAATTTATTTATTGATGGCATCGATCATGTTTTTTTAGTGGATTCAACCAATCCATTTCTTTTTAGGTAGTGTTTAGATGAGAATTTCAACATTATCTAGTTATCATAGGTTCATTATATGAATTCAATAGATTGAAAAGTGGGGCCATTATCACATACTAAATAAATGAGGGACCTAAAATGGGTGACTATGGAATTCTATAGTAAGTCTATGACTTATACATAGTGCTTCTTTTGGTTATAACTACCTCAAACCATCTAGTGTAGTAGTTCGTGAATGTAAGGATGAATTTATGACCGGTTGATGAATTGGGGTTAATTACCCCTAAAACATCTAATCTCCATTATGAAAATGACATAGACTCTACAATAGGTTGTAGTTTAATTATGGTGTGTGTTTCTCTTTTAACAAAGGTTTAGAATTGGTGGTAAAAACAAAGATGAGTGTGAACATCTTTGAATAGTGTGGGATCATAGTAACTTACTTGGAGAACTTTGTGAGCCATGGTGTTTACTATAGGATGGCCATCTCCTAATTTTTCATGAAAAAATTCCAATATCTCCTTAGCCTCTTCATGTGATACACATCAAAGGTAGAATCCCTCATGGTTTATTTTGTAGAGAACTCATTTCTTTTTCATATAGTGCATGGCCTTCAACAAAGTGCTCTTCTCTATGTATGGTTGATTCCTGTGGGTACATTTACATAAAGTATAAAGTGTATTATTGGGGCATACCAGTTTGATTATAGTACTCTCTATTATTCCACCTAGTGTACTATGATTCTTGGGTTTATCGCTATGATTAGCTCAGTAAGGCCCTATAACCAATTTAGCTAGATTAATTTCTAAGTCATACTCTTACAATTTATTCATCAATTAACCTCTTCTTTTACCTAGCTTATTTTATCCCAACATTTTCTTTATAGTTGGGTCAAAAATAATGGCATGCACTCTATTCTAAAGGATGTAATACCCCAATTTTTTCACTACCTTGGCCATAAAATAGGAATGATTTTCTAGGGTAGAATACCATAGATCAACATATTTGAGATTAGTTATCATAAAATCCATAGGGTGTTCTTCTCATTTTAACATTTAGGTATGGTAAGAAACAATGGTGTGTTCTAAAGTAAAGGGGTAGATATAAAGTCTTGCATATAGTCCATGCTAATGAAGACTAGGGTTTGCATGATTAAAACTTTGAAATCCTAGAAATATTTATTTGATTCCATATGCCACTACACTTTAGCATCCTATTTCAACATTACATTCAATGGCTTCACTATTTTAGTAAATGCAAAAATAAACTTACACATGAAGTTGATTTTATGAAAGAAATATTTTAGTTCCTTATTTATATTAGGTAAATGTAGCATATAAATTACATTCACAATTTTGGGTTTGATAGAAATACCTTATTTTATGATGATGTGATCGATAAGCTTACCATTGGTGACATTGAACATGTTACTTTGGGTTTAAGGAAATGCCATACCTTCTACATCTTTCGAAATACCCTTTTCATGTTGTGCACATGATCTGACCTATATTTTGAAAACACAGTTAAGTCATCCAGATATATTATTATGCACTTACCTATCAAGCCCTCAAAGGTGAAGTCTATCACCCTTTTAAAATTGGCACCAATATTGATTAAATTGAAATGCATCTATTTATAAGTTAACATGCCCCACTTGGCGGTGAAAATAGTTTTAGTTTTATCTCCAAGGTTGACTAGGAATTGGTTATAGCCTAAGAAGCCATTCAAGAAGGACATCATCTAATACTTGCTCACCATTTGGATCACTTCATATATTAAGGGCAATGTGTAGTTGTCTTTATTTTAGGCCTACTTTAAGTTTTATAAGTCTACATATAGGAAAATTTTTCCATTGATCTTTCATACCAGGACCAAGTTAGCCACCTAGGTGGAGTGGTAGAGTGGTAAAATGATCCCTATAGAGAGTAACTTATAGAATTCCTTTTGAATCAAGGGATCCAAGATATAAAACCTCTACATTTGCCTCAAGGTTTTTTTCTCAGATCTTAAGGGGATAGTATGAGTGATTACCCTCATGTATAAGACCTTAAGATATTCATAGGCCTAGGTAATCACATCCTTATATCTCAATAGTAACCTCCCTAAAAACTCTAATTCATGTTCCATCTAATATGGGCACACATTAACCATCTAGGGATTCTCTATAGGGCCAAGATTAATGAGTCAAAAATTTTGGTATTCAAACTTAAACTTTTTATCCTAGAAAGTTGGGTCTAATGTATTAAACACTCTTTCTAATGAAATCATCCCCTTTGGAATCCATTTTACATGAACATTTATGATCCCACCATTATCTAACTCATTCCTAGGGTTGTCTCTTCCTTTCTCATCTATGATTTAGGCCTTGAATATCCCCTCATTTCCAAGGAAGTAGATGATTTGTTGGTCATCTTAGAAGACCTATAATTTACTCATGTTGTTTAGTAAAAAAGGATAAGGGATAAGTTCCATAGAGAGAATTTTCAACTTCATGTCATCTAGAGGGTTTAAACTTGCTAATATAGATGTTAGTATGTTTAATACTTGGTTTTATTCTTAGGGAATACATATGGTATCAAATGCATTAAACATTTCAATTAGGTCCCAAGCTTTATACTTATACATTTTGAGGTATGATAGTTTAAATTGAAACATAGTTTTGATTTGGTTGACCACCAATTTAGAATCATTGAATACTCTTAGTTTATTTTCCTCGTGTATTAATAATTTGTAATCCTAATATTATAGCTTTATACTCTACTAGGTTATTCATGCAAGGAAATTATCACCTATGTGATGCTAGTTATTTTCTACCTAGGGGGTATATGAGTATAACACCATCTCCACTACCTTGTTTAAAGTGAACTTTGTCTATATAAAGAGACCACATGTTTATTAGGCCTAGGTTGTGAATAGTTTGGTTTTTTGGAGGCTTATTGCTTAGTGTGTAGATGCCTAGGTCTGAGGAAACTAGGTTTATGTTCTCATTAATGGAACTATATTTAGTGACAATAAGATTCATGCATGGTTCCACGTCTACTCTTATTTGGTTGGCTACTCCTCCCCATAACAACCATATATGGGATAAATCTATGGCCATATCCATTCATGGATTTGGACCAATATTTGCTTAGGAATATATTATATGATTCTATTATATAAACCACTTGACTATCTATTAATTGTTGAATCTTAGGCCCAGATTGTAATTAGATGTATAATTTTAATAACTCACCTATCACTTTCAGTTCTAACTTGTCTAAATGTACTGTTACTTTATCTAATTTTATGAGGATTAGACATTTTTTTCATATGCCTACTAGCATCAAATTGGCAGAGGATCCAAAATATACTAATTAGTTATGCATATTCTTTCCAAATAACTGGATGCTTAAAAGGAAAGGAGGGAACTCCATATTATTCTTTTGAATGATCATGTTGGTGTGTATTTATTTTAATTTTTGTTGGGTATGTGGGGTCATATTTTGAGTCAAAGATTTTAATAGGATATCTCATTGTTATGTGATTTGAACTAGCTCATAAGGGTAAAGTTAGACTTGATCTTCTTTATATCCTTGACTATGTTGTAACATCACTTACTTTAGACTAGTGGGGTTTTCATAGGTGCCTTATGTTATTTAGGTCTTGGATTTGGAGGATCATTCCTAACATTTTGGTTTGGTGGGTTTGCACCATTATTTATGGGAGTGGAGATAGTAAGGGGATATTGCTACTACCTATTCCTAAGGGTGTAGTTGTTCCTTTAAAATTGTTAAAATGCTTGCACCTTACTAATACCTTCCCCTAGATAATTTTCTACTTGGCTAGGTAAATTCAAGGTTTCCAACACCATGGAAGTACTAAGGTATTTACTTGAGTTAGAGGATTTTGTATGACTAGGGACTACCTCATATTATTCCATTTCCTTTTGAAATATCTCAAAAGAAGAACCAAACTCCATACAATCTAGTTCCCCATGTGCTTTCAAGTTATGTACTTGACACTAATTAAATAATACTATCTCAAAAATATTGATCTCAAGTAGCCTATTGGATGAAGGTTCTAGGGGTTGTGAGGATGGTTGCATATCTTGTTCAATTTTTGATACATGGATTTTTTGTTGGAGCTTTTTGCATTAGAGTTACTCACCTATCTCTATAGACCTAGGAATAATTATTGAACTTCTGTACCATATTTTTAATAAAATCTAGTTCATTTTAAGTGTAATTTTGAGGAATGGTTTGGGTGTTTTTATCCCCACTTAACATCACTCTATGTTGAGTGTATGGAATCAGATCTTGACCCCTAGGTTTAGGAAACCCAATTAAATATTTGAAGTGGGAAGAACCAATATAATATTATGTATTATAGGGAGTGGATGAGGCATAGGTGAATTTTGATTAACACTATATAATAATTTCAATGTAGGCATATATGGTAGCATTCCAAGAGTGGGGGTTATTGTATGACCCTAGGGTTTTAAATATCTATCCACTTTGATAACCCTTACATAAGCTAATGATAGGTCTACTATAACCACATCCCTTATTAATAACATGGTCATACAATGGTTCAATGCAGTATTATACATTTTAAGTGGTATCTAATTGAGGGTTAGGTTGGTAAATCATGTTTACCTAGCTATATATTTCTTGAAACCTAGAATTTAAATTTATAATGGGATTTTTGGGATGCTTTTTTATGAAAAAAACTACTCATACATGACATTGGGGTCTATCACTTACCTAAATGAGCTATAAAAGTAGATTTAAAAGTGGACCCAACTCATGATAGAGTCTTTAAGAAGGTTTAGGAACCAATTATAAGTAGATTCCATCAAGGTAAAGGGAAAAGACTATTTGCCACATACTCACATTCTAAATTTAGGAGTCTTAGAGTGGTCTTATAAGAGCTTTTGTGTTCATCTATGGTTCATCCCATAGCAAGGGTGAAAAAAGGAAGATATCCTTATGGATTCTTGGGTAAATCATGGATGCCTCATGGTACATTAACAACTAAGGCATCTAACCAAGCCATTTTAAGATGCAAATTTTGGATAGGTTACAATGATGAAATGATAAGGATAATGGTAGGTCTGGGTTAGTTACACCTATTTTTTATATGGAAATTAAGGATGGAAATTATTAATCTACCTTAGTAGGACCTAGCCTTGGTAAGAGGCAAACTAGTCTCTAGGATGATTCATAATTCAACAATAGTTATCATGTTATTATCAATCAAATAAATTCAACATATTCATAAAATGAACTAATGACAAACATGAAGTGTTCAAAGGGCCCTCATTCTAGCACTAGTTGTTTTTCACTCCAATATTTTCCTTATCATGAGGTGCCCATGAGATAGGTAATTTCTTGAAAAGGGGAAGGTGGGGAAAACTATGGACTTTCATCCTCTAATTTAGGACTAATGTAAGATCATCCTATAGAATGACTATGGGTATTAGACTTCAAAAATAGATTCAACATGAATAGTCTCAAAAAGATACACTATTACCACTAAAATTTTAATCCAATTCACTTCACATAAGTTAAATATGGTTATGAATACTTGAGTGTTTAGATTATTCTTTATAAACATAATGGGAAAGGGTATTTTAGTTCAAGTAAATAAACATAAAAGAGATGGAAGGGTAAGGTAGAAAATGGAAGCCTCTAATTCTAAAATGAGATCAATGCACTAGTCATTGAATCAAGTGACTTTGTCATAGTTATACCATTGTATACCAAGTGTCAATAGAGTTATACCTCTAAGAAAATATAGTGGGAGGATTTTGAGGGAATTAGGAGTATGATTTTAATGTGAGTTCTCACTATTGATGAGTATTATGGGTTTATTTTCAAAAAAACATAAACACCATCCATATATTTGTAGATTGGCACACAAATTATTATCACTACCAAAAGATAAATAAAAGAACTCACATGGAGATTATAATAGACAAGCACATCATAACCATCATGTACATAAACTAGAGAAGTGTTAATCTAATTAACCTAGCATTGATAATAATTTAAACATGAATATGAAATAAAATTGAACACATAACATAACCTCTTACAATAATTAATTTGGGATGATTTTACAATCTAGAGTGACGATGAAAATGTAGGTAAAATCTTGGCAGTAATCTAAAAACACTCTCAAGTAATTTTTGTGAACCTGATAATACAATATAGTTCTCCTTTAAATAGATAAAGATTCAGTTTCACCTCTAAAAATCATGAGGATCATATCATGAACCATGATGTATACTCATTATAGTTATAATTATATTTCAAAATTTGAACCAAAACAATCCTTTCAAACCTTTAACAGATTTTTGAGAGACAATAGTTGACAAAAAGAGGTAATTGATAGGGACCAACTCCTAACTAGTTTGAATAGGTGCTCCCAACTTATAACATGACTACCATGAGGTTAAAATCCTTATTCACCTTGGCCAAGTTCATTGGGGGCTCCTTGAATATTCCTTTATCATAATTTTCTAGTATTTAGGAGATTTGGAAGGATGTTTCCATTGATTTTAAGAATCTAGAGACCTAGTTGATGCTTATCATGGACTGATTTGATAGGTCTAACACTACTTGGGCCCCTTCCTAGTTTTCCTTAGCCACTTTCTCCCTCATAACCTAGTTGAATTAGCCTAGGTGGACTCTAAATTCCCCTTGGTTGAGAAAGGTACCATTTGGGTGGAATATCACAAAGATATTGACCTCTTTGAATTAGTTCAATATATTTTTCTTGCCCTCTTCCAAGGGTCCTATTGTAGTATGGGCCAAGTCCAACCAATATTTCATTATGAATCCCATGTTCTTGACATATGTTTGGTACAACCCCAAGTATAATGTTGGTATAAGCTTGAGCTCTAGTAACATTCCCTTGTTCAACACCAAATGTAGTTTTTGACATTTACCATTGATATATGCAATCCTCCCCATGTAGGCATGTGTTTATCGTATAAGTGTGTTGGTCTCAACTAGAGTCTCTAATAAATTCTTAAGGATCAATAAAATTAGTAATAAGGTGTCCTTAAATTGAATAATTAATATGACTATAAACATGATCTTCACTTTAGATTTGAGAGTCCATACTTATATTTTCATGTCCTTAAAGATATTTTTAAACATGTCATGGGTAGATTAGAGGATGGATAATGGGTCCTTGGGCACTTATCGTCTCTTGTTGTAGTCCTCACCTTGGTGAGTTAAAATAGATACTGTTGGGTATATCATATCACTATGTTCCCCTCTTGGACAAAAATATTTTTGTGAGCATCATCTTCATACTCTCAAAGTCTCAATGAAAACTCTACTATACATCTATGTTACCTGGACAACCATCTATAATACTTATAATTGTGAGACCTTCCCTTAGGTTGAAAGGGGTGTAAAAGGTGTGGCTAAAATGGTGTTGAAGGGTGGAGGCTGAGGTATAGAGAAGATGGAAGAAGTGGAAGGAGTGAAAGAAGAAAATAATGGAGGTGAAGTGGGCATGGGAGTGAAGGATGGAGAACAAAAGGGGAGGCCCATGGGAAAATTTTATCTTTCCACTCTTCTTGAGTGAATTTTACTTGAGTAATAATTTCACCTAGGAATCGGTTGTCAATAAATAGGGAAGAGATAGGTTATTGAAGGTGAGTCCCATGGGGCTTTGGTTAAGGGAGAGACGGGGTTGAGGATATAAAAACCAAGCTAATGTTACTAAGGATAGAGGATTCATTGAGACATGTCAAGGAGTTGTAGTTGCAGTAGAAGGCCTTTAAGCTATTGTTGGAGTGTGGGTTACCTTCTATTTCTTCTTTGGCCTCTTTCTTAGGTTAGCTCTGAGTGTTGTAGTGGATGATCATACCAGGATAATAGGGGGTATAGGGGTTGATGGTAAAGGACTTAGAGTTGTATAGGGGTGCATTAGGATAACTAAATTAGGGACTTAGGGGTTACTACTAGAATTGGTATGCTCCTAAAGGTAGTAGTGGCAAATGATACTAAAGGCATACCCAAGAGAGGCATGAATAAGACTATAAGTTTTAATATGGGAGGATCATAAAGGAAAAAGGAATATAAGACACTTAAAAGGACTGGGACCAAGGGTACTTAGGAAAAATATAGAGGGGAAGTAATGGGAAATAGATGGGGTAGAGCCAAACTAGTGGGCACCAAAACTAAGAATTGGAACATAGTGGGAGTGGGGGGTAGAAGGGAAACATGAAGAGATGTAAAAGTGAATGGGGGAGCCTAGATGTGTTCTTATTGGGTTATTCACTCTAGACTCACTCTCAAGCTGATGATCACATCAAATCTTAGGGGTTGTAGTGTTAGTGGCTAAGTAGGGTACATTTGGGATAGCTGGTATCATATAGTATGGGGCTAGTTCTACCATAGATTGGTTACTATCATCACAGAATATTGCACCCTTGAATAACATATTCAAGATTCTTCCATAATTGGGAAACATGGGAACATTTTAAAGTATGTTGGTGTATTTATATTGGAAATGAGCCTCTAGATTTAAGGGCTAGTTCCCTGAATGTTATCTTGAAATGATTTTATCTATGACAACTGATTACTTATGGGGAAATAGTTAGATATTACATGAATTAAACCTACTCTAAATAATTTGATACACTATAAGGTCTTTCAAAAGACTATCATACCTCTTTCACAAAGAGACAATACCTACAACACTAACCTAAGAGTCCCAGAATGCACTAGCATTAGTGTTTCAATATGAAGGTAAGATTCATGAAAATTATCCAAGGTACATGAAAATATAGATCAATTATATTTACTAAGGTTCATCATACACTTAAAATATACTCATACATTTAAAAACACTACATATGACTTGTTAGGCTAAAATCACTTGCATCAAATATGGGATGATTGAAAGAAGGCAAAGATAAATAGATATCACTTAACTATTTATTGTAGATCTCTTCACACATTTTGAAAAAATGATGTATTAAATCTAACCATTTTTTATTTATTTTTCTAAGGAAAATTATAATGTAAAAACTAGTAGGGATATACCATACATGGGGTGGTATCAAATTACAAAGGCCAAAATGGTAGTCACTTATAGAATTTTAAAAAGAAAATGAAAGAATAAAGTTCAATGGTCACTAGAACACATGTCCAGTCAATAAATAGTTACACTATAGGGGATTAGAGTATGAAATAGACCATGAATTCCTCTTAAGACAAATTTCCATATAAACCATGACAAACTCTCCAAAACAGCATAGAGATTCTTCAGCTAGTTTTTATGAAACTGACTTCATCATGGATCATCTCTCAAGCATTTGAAACTAAATTAGGAGAGTTGGCACATATGATATGATAGTCGTAGACATTTTCCTAGCTGATAATTATCTTCTAGACACATGTATTCATCAACTATCATCATTCATTGCTTTTTGGGGATTCATTTTTTACATTTGGTAGTCATTATTTATCTCATGTCTTTGATTAAGCTTTCATGGTAGCATATGATTATAAAGATAATTATTCACTATAGAGTCATTTAACTTACATAATTTCCCATGTGGAATTATCTTTACAAATTTCTAATTTTTTTCTAAAATATAATTGTAATACTTACTTTTTTTGGTAAAAAATGTTTCATTGGTTTGACTTTGTCCATTGAAAACTAGCTCAGATTAATCAAATTATTCCAAATTATCTTTGTTGCTATTGGTATCACATATCCTTGCTATAAAATCCTATATTTTTAACATATTATACATCATAGGATCAAAATATATGAAGGAACACTAGCCTTTAATCTCCTATCATCGAAGATCCTTTAACATGTTGAATTTAGCTCATATCATTAGATCAAGATTTATAAAGCAACATGAGCCTTAGATTTACCTAGGTCCACTTTCTTATCAGTGTCTATGTACCATTGGATCTTTGGTATGATTAATGTTAATCATCAATATTCTTGGGCTCACCTTCTTATCATTTGAGCTCACATCATTGGATCTCTACTTAGTGAATCCACACTATTAGATCTTGTCCAACCTGTATCTTTGTAAGTGTTTTTAACCCTGGGACCTTTTGTCTTGTTTAACCTAAGTGTGAACCATTATATCTATGTGTTAGCATGTAATATCACATAGACCATTATATATTGATCAATTTAAAACTTTTCAAGACATTTTAAATATAAATATCTACTTTTTGGATCTCAAACTTGATGCTTGTGTGAATGTTCTACTCTATAGGTCTAACTTTAAAGATCTAGAACTTGAGCTAAAAAACTTGCATGAACATGAAATTTGTAAAATATGTTCCTAGAACAAAGAGCTCTATTTCACTATATCCTTTTAGCTCACAAGGATTTTTGAGTGAACTTATCAAATGTACAGGTAAGTTGGTATGTTCATTTTTTAATGATGTCATAATGATGGTTTGGTTCACTTAGACTTATGCTTGAACTACTATTTGATATTTGAAATCTCAAATGAACTTCTCAAGGCCTATACAAACTCTTTCCATGATCATAACTATTTTTACACCATGAAAACCTATCACTTGTATATATGGCTCTAAAATAACCCCTAAGACATTAAATGACACAAGGACTAAGCTAAACTATGACCAAAGCTAGAATGGCATATGATATGGCATCAAATAAACTATAACATACCCTATGACATTATAAAAAATCCCCTATATGAGATCTTTACTATAGGGGGTTGACCCATTTTGAACTATTATAAAAATGGTTAACATTCTTGGTGATTTTCTAAGGGTGGTATGCTTTTTATGACATGACCAGTTGAATAATCATGTCCATTGGGTTATGGAGTCAAAAGTATACATATTTGACACATAAATTGCATTGAAAACACTCCAAATAACAAAAAATAATAGGAAAAAAACACAAATTAATAAACACACATTTGATTTATCATTATTTATATAATACAACATACTAATAAAGAAAACACACACCTATTCTAATATTTACAAAATTGACCCTCAGTTCTTAATAGCAGGGTTTCAAAAGTATCCCATTCACAAGGATAGGCGACTCTTATCCATTCATCCTTGATAACTGAAAATATTTTCTTTACATTCACATGATGATGATATATGGTCCACTCCATAGGTTATAAAATTTGGTATGTCTCCCTAGTTTTGCTCTATCATCATCCCAGTTCAACACTATGTCACCTTATTAAAATGATCTCAAAGTTGCCTTTTTTTCAAAATACCTATTCATAAATAATTGGTGATGATCCATATTTTTATGATATTTATCTCTATTCTCTTTCAAATCCATTAATTATATCAATCTCACCTCCATTGGAGTGTTCTGAAGAAGCTCTAGTTGATATGCTAACTCTAAGGAAAACAACTCTTGAGAGATAGACAACCTAGCTTCCATTCCTTAGATAATCACAAAAGGAGACTTCCTTATTGACCTCTTTGGATTTATCCTATCATCCCATAAGGTAGTCTTCAATTTGGTGTTTTGAGCCTTTTGGTTATGCTCCAAGGTTCTCTTAATGATTTTGATTAGATTCTTGTTAGTAGATTTAGCCAACCCATTACCTTGAGGGTAATAGTTGGATGAAGTTCTCAAGAATATGCCTTTACTATTTTCCCAATCAATTGTCTTAGCACCCATAAAATCAAGAGAATTATCTAAAATAATACTAGAAGGTGTGTCAAACCTTGTGATGATGCTATCATAAAAATCCAAGACTACATTCTCATTAGATTTCCTTCAATGTTTCTACCTCAACCAACCTTGTAAAGTAATTAATTTTTAAGAGTATCCATTTATGACCAAAAATTGATGGGGGTTTTATCATACCTATAAAATTAATACCCAATTGTATGAAAAGTTTGTCTACTTGGATAGGCTTCAAAGGAAGAGCTGTAAGCTTTTGTTTTCTTATAACTAAATCACATTATCCACACTTCCTCACCTAGGCATGCAAATCCATGAAGAGGCTAGGCAAATAATAGCCTACCCTCACTATCTTAGTATCTATGGTTTTAGGAGAGAAATGACCTCCTACTATTCCATCATATAACTTCTCAAGCAACACCCCAAACTAATCATTATTAATGCATCTTAGTAGTACACCATTAATGTCTCTTCTAAATAACACGCCATTCACAGGAAAAAAGGGAATATATTGTAACCTAAAATATCTCCTTTGTGATCTAATCATACCATTAGGATGCTCAAAATTTTAAATAAATCTGATCACATCCTATGTCCAACTTTGTGGAAGCAATGAACTAGTTAAATGGGAATAATCATGATTGACTAGATCCTCTTCCTTTGACTTATGAAGATTTGAATCTATATTTTCACAAATGCCTTTACACCTTATCAATTTTTTCACCTTGATATCAACATCATATTCCATTACTTTAGTCATCCACCCTACCCTCTTTTCACTAAGATTTTTGCTCAAGAGAAACTCTTTGATACTAGGATGAGAAACCATAACATGAATCCTATTATTTGAAACCATATCTCTAAAATTATTTATTCCCCTTACAAAAACAAGGACATATTTCTACACAAAGGTGTACTTAACTTCATAATCTTTTAAACCTTGATTAAATAATGTGATTGACTACTCCACACCCTCATCATTATTTTGCATTAGCATGGATGAGATAGTATCAAGGTTAGAAAATGAATACAACATGAAGTCTTTAGTAAAATTAGGATTCAGAAGAGTAGGAGCTTCTATATTTGCTTTCTTTATGGCTTCAAAATTTCTCTTACCCTCTTTGGTCCAAGAGAAGACATGGTTATTCTTGAGCATAGCTATGATAGGTTTCACCAAAGATGCAAAAATAGGTATGAGCCTCTTTATAAAATTTATCTTGCCTAAGAAAATTTTAAGACCTTTCTTATGAAATAGAAATGGTATGCCTAGAATAACCTCTATTATTTTAGGATAATAGTCATACTATACTTAGAAATGATATGTCCTAAGAGCTTACCTTCATGAATGACAAAGATGCACTTATTTGGATTAAGAGATACTCTATATTGCTTACATCTTTCAAAAACTTATCTCAACTATTTCATGTGTTTATTAACATCTTTAAATTTTTTTGTTATATCATCTAGATAAACCAATATCATCTCATTGATTAAACCTTTTAAGGCCATGTCCATTGATCTTTGAAATGTGAAATCAACATTGGATAGACCAAAGGGATTCTTCATATAAGAAAAAGTTCCCCATTTAGTAATAAAGGTTGTCTTAAAATTTTCATATTAATTGGCTAAAATCTTATTATAGCCTAAATATCCATCTAGAAGAGAAAACATTTAGAAACTAAAACCATTTGTAAAATCTACTCCATAGAGGGTAGAGGATAGTGATCTTTGAATAACACTATATTATGATCTCTAAAGTCTTCACAAAGTCTTATTTACCCATTGTTATTTATAATAGGCACAAGGTTAGATACCCATGTTTAATTATTTATGGAAAATATTATCTTAGATCTAAGAATTTTGGTAAGCTCTAACCTCATGAGTTCGTCAACCTTGGGGTTGATAGGTCTTTGATTGTGTCTAACTAGTTTAAATCTAGGTTCCAAATCAATGGTATGGTTTTCTAGGATAAGATAAAATCCTTTTAGATCCTTATATTCCCAAGAAAATATATCATGAAACTCTCTATAAAACTTAATGAATGCTTACTTTTCTAATTTATAACATACCATACCTAGTTTAAGGAGTTTGTCATTGAAGATCAAGACTCTTTCATAATTCTCCTATTTTGGATACATACTCACTTTTTCCTTCTTATTTTAATCAGTCTCATTAAAGATACTTTCTAAGGTTACCAAACACTTAGGTATCTTATTAGTCCTTAACTACACAATCTGATCACCAAATTGTTCTTAGAGCCTCCTTTGATTCCTTGAAGAAAACTCAACCTAATTTTTCAAGTAGCATGTAATGTGTTTGTCACTATAAAAAATTTGAAAATACACTTTAATATTAAGAAAAGAGGGTCTGATAATGATCTTGATATGAGATTAATTTCCCTCCTCTTTTATCGTAGTTAGATTATCAAATTGAGCTCCTATAGTAACTAGTTTATTAGAATGACTATTATGCTCCCTTAGGACTAATTATATATTAAATGCATTGAGTTATTCAAGAAAATACCATAACCTATTATTGTATGACTTAAGAAAAGGGTTCATGTAATCAACCACATTCCTTACTTGATTCACAACCAATTCATTATCTCCGTATACTTGTAATTTCTTGATTCTTTTTCTCCTTGCCCATTGAAGGCCATGGATAAAACATTCATACTCTACCATATTAAAATTACAAATAAAATAAAACATGTATGAAACATAATAATATTTTTTATATGGGGAGACTAGAATAACACCAACTCTAGCACCAACTTTACTTCTTGAACCATCGAAAAACATCTTCCACATCTCATCATCTTCACCCTCTTACTTGGCCAGTAGAGGTGTTGGTACTCATTCATGTATACAATACACTCCTAAATCAGTTTCCTCCACAAAATTATAAGGACCATGATCATAAGTGTTAGTGACATATTAATTAAAAAACAAATATAAATTATCCTCAATATTGGAATAAGAGCCATCATCTATAACAAATTCCTTTTCTTTATGAGCCACACAATTCAAATTAGAACTTATCTCAATGTACGGCTTAATATGAAACCTTACAATAAGTTGTGTCTTAATCATCACCATGGCCCCATATCTTTTTCTATAGGCTAAGAAGTATCATTCATATAAAACATAACCACCTATCATGGTTTCAAATTCCCTTGATAGGTAGATTGCAAAGTGGGTTGAAAGATCAACAACAACTATGTCTTGTAAGATAGGAAAACTAAGACAATCATGCAAGAAAACCTTCAAGACTTTTATTAGTCATAATGTCTTGGAAGGTGTACCATCTAATTTAAGGAACCCTTTGATATGTGGATTACATTTTAGGTCCATATTTTTAGCTACAACTTTAGGTATGATAGAAGTATAAGTTCCACTATTGACTATGCAAATGTGTACCAACTTGTCACCTACAATAAGAGCGAGGTAAAATGGTGGAGGTTTCTCAGCCATACTATATGGTTAAATAATGGTAATAGGAGAATTTTCAAGGGAAACATGAATATAACCTTGATTTTAGGGTGAGACACTAGTAGGGATACTAGATAACTACTTTTATAGGAGTTATTTTTGACCAGGCATATGAAGAACATCCCAAAGAGAAATGGATGTTTTTAGCTTTCTTAAAAGAATATACAATGTTTAAATAAGCCATACCTAATTTATATTGGACACTTATAGGCATATAATTACTTATAACTTGAGGAATGGGAGTAGACCTTACTTATTTTGACTTGATGGAGGTGTACGAGTTTTTGGAAATGTCACACTTACAATTATGTCTTGTTGCCTTTTAGGAGGATTGGATGAGCCTATGGACATGCTAATACCACCTCCTAGAGAATTTATCTTAGACCCTATATTATATATGATAAGGATTCCCTGATTTAACATAAAAGTGTCTTTAACTAGAAAATTGGTGAAGATCTCTCATTGAGGCTACCAATCCTAATTAGCCTGCATCATTACTTCATCTTAATTTCATAAGAGGGGAGTATCTCTTCCTTAAGCCACTAGAGCTTGATTTCCATTATCATTGGCATACATTAATTACTCTTGCTACCAATCTTCTCCCTATACTAAAATACTATGAACTAGTACCATCATCCTTGAATTGGTGGTACGATTAGGACTATATATATTGGTAGGCATGTTAGGGTTAGGATTCCATTGGCCTCTTCCTCTTCCATATTGCTAACAATATTATTTCTAGTAAGGGTTTGGATTTTTATGAGAAGCTAGTTACATATTGAATAACTTAAGTTGAGATTTTATTATTTTATTTTTTGCATATGGATCCATGACATTTTATTCCTTATTGGTTTCATGAGAGGAGGAAATTTATGCCAAGTCTTATGAAATATTTCATTTAAGTCATTAATTATTTCTTTGGATCCCCTTTTTATTACATTGAGTTGAGATATGAGAGAGGTATGGTCACTTTAATTTCAAAATATGGAAGTCAACAACACTCTAAATTCATCCCATGTTGTGATGCATCCACCTTATAGAGTCCTATACCAATCAAGAGCCTTTCCTTTAAGGGACATGGAAATGAGTCTAATGGAAATGTTATCTTGAACAATATTGTGGAACTAAAAAAGATATAAACATTTGTAATGTGATCACTAGGTGTGACATGACTTTGTTATGCCTATTTTTCACACCCCACAAGATTTTTCTAAAATAATATGCTATTATTCATACTCTACCATAGACATGACTTATTCATAAACTTTAATACTGTAATTGAGGACCCTAAGTAAATTGGTATTGTTTATGAATATTCATTATTTTAATTTAATAATTATTGTATTTATGAATTCATGTTTGCATTATAGTGGTTTCAAAAAGTATTTGTTGATAAATAATAAAATATGCATATATTATTATCATTATTAAGGTTTATGACCACTTATTTTGCTTCTCAGTTCATGATCAAATTATAATACAACATTTTAGATTGAAAAAGGGATACTTTTAATGGTTGAAAACATTATATGATTATGGTGATGATGCAAATATATATTGAGATTTAGTTGAGTATGATATAAATTTTAGATTAGTTTTTATTTGACAATGTGAACAATTTGTGGTGAATATTTTCATTTTCATCAATAATATTAAGCTTGTTTTAGACCAGATAGGAATGGTTTATGAATTTTTTATAATGATTCATATCTCTATTCATTTTTTGAATGGTAAATATATAGATGGATTAGTTAATATTTTATAGTTTGATAAAAACACTTTATTTTATGTTCAAATACATCATTTCATTTTATTATTAACTCTATCTTTGAACATTATATGAGTTCTTAGTTTGATATGTGGACCTAAATCAAGCATAATTCAGTCATAAGATAATGGAAATTTTGAAAATCATTGGTATGACTTGGATTGATTCAATATTTGAGTAAATTATTGTATAAAGGATTGTAAATTCTAAATAATTAATCCTATGTCAAATATTATCTAGCTTAAAATTATAAAATGATATGACTCATGAAGATACTAATCTAAAATCATTATTCTAAATTTTTTAAGTAATGATTATCATTTTATCAGGCCATGGTGATTTTAAAGGTTTAAACCTAAGTTTATAAAATGAAGTTTCAAAAGTATAAAACTTTATTCAGAATACCGAAGCCTAGGTCTTAAGGTATATGATGTTTTTGAAAGTCAAGTATTGATGGTAATGTGATTATGTTTCGATAATTATATGTGTTGATTTGGGAGATAACATGGTAATAGTTGTCATGGTAATTTAATGAAAAGGCATGTTCAATGATATTTCAAGATATGTTAAGATCTTTGGTAGTAAAAGTGACTTTATGATGAAGCGTGCATGCCTTGATTCATGGATATTAGTTATAATTTAGTTGAGAACATAGTAATCACTAAATTTGATAGTCTACTAACCTAGATGGTTAAATTATTAAGTAGTTGCATTTATTTTGGTGAACAAATAAGAATTAAGCATGTCACAAGAATAATTATGATGGAGGCTAGAAATTACAAATAGTTCATTTTATTTTCTTTTGTCATTGCACAAAGCTTACTTACAGAAGTAAAGCTCTGGCAATTTGGATTTTGAATTGTAGAGTGGGATTTTGTATGCAGAGCTTATAAAAAACATGATCAAGTATGCCTTAAATAGTTTTGAATGAATTTTGAGAAAGTTTTATGAATATTTTAAATAGTTTGATAACATGGGATAAATATGGATATCATTCTGCATATTGATAATATTTTAAGATAAGCTCTGCATGTTTATTACATGAATATTTAAAGGATTTTATGGTTGTCATATCATAAGAAAATGGTTTCAAAATAGATGTTGAACATTCAATATAGTTTTCAGCCATATCCATTTCATTTTGTATGAGTTTTGAGAGAAAATATTACATGTTTATTTTTGAAAGATAATGTGATGAACTTAGAAGTTACATAAGTTGTTTGGGTATCTATATCACTTTTAAGAGTTTTTTTTACAAGATTTGAAGTATTTTTGTAAATGTTTTGGGTTTTATTCAAACATCAATAACCAGAAAAGGAAATAAGTTAATTTCTTGGTTTCATACAAGAGATTTTTGAATTGACAGGTTTTCATTTCAAAACATTGTTGTTTATTATGATTTGGTTTGATCACATTAGTTTATGTTATGGAGTTTAAGACATGGCTTTTAAATAGAATATTTTGAATGATTATAGTTGGCCATCATCATATAATGGTTCTAATATATGTGTGACTATATTATTGATATTTTGAGATACACTAGTTTTAGTCCCAGATCTTTGTTTAAAACATAAGTCTACATATAAGAAATTTAGTAAGTTGAACCCCAGAAATAGTGAATTTATTTATGACATTTCATCTTAGTCTTGAATTTATTAGGTTTCCTTTAAAGATAAATATTGAAATAATAGTAATTTGATAAAATAGTGACTTGAGAACTATGATAGGTGTTTTGATTTGGAATTTGATTAGAATATACTTGTGGAAAATATTAGAGTTTTTGAGATCATAGATAGTATGTTATACTTAAAAGTTCATATATATGACTTTTCAAAATCATGAATGTCAAATAAATTATGGGGAAAAGTATTTTAAGATAAAATTGAGAACATAATTTTTTATAACTTGTTCATAAGGTCAAAATCTACTATCATAATTTTATGAAATAATTGGACCAAATAATTAATATTTGATTAAATCAATCAAATATTAATATATCCTTTAATTCATGTCTGAAAGAGCCCAAACGAAAGCCAACCCATCTCCATCAAGACCCTCTATCCATCCCATCAGCCTGTGAGGGTCGCATAATAGGCTAATCCTTCACTCATAAAGATGTCAACTAGAAGGGGACATGACAGTCCGCCCCTCCTGAAATTGCTTGTCCTCAAGCAATCTCAACTCTGGATGCTGTAGAATATCTTCGCTTTCCCATGTCGCATCCTCAACTAGAAAATCTTTCCACTTTACCAAATATTCCCTGATAGTCCTCTGACGCAACTGTCTCTCTCTAGATTCCAAGATGGACTCAGGTACTAAAATCAACTTTCCCTCATCATCTAAGGGAGGTAAAACTGTAGAAGGTATCACACGGTGTCCTAACGCCTTTTTGAGGTGTGATACATGAAAGACATTGTGTACCTTGCTCTCTGTCAGAAGCTCTAGCTCATAAGCCATCTCTCCAACACGTCTCAGGATCTAGAAAGGACCGTAGTAACGTGGCTTAAGCTTCTCTGCCCCACTCTTCTTAAGAGTAGACTGACGGTAAGGCTGCAGCATAAGATAGACCATGTCACCTACCTCAAAAGATCTCTCAATCCTCTGCTGATCTGCATACTGCTTCTGTTGATTCTGCACCTTAGCAATATTCTCCTTGAGAGTCCTCATAATATCCTGACTCTCTTGCAATAGGTCCCCAGCACTCGGCACTCTACTGTCACTCAGTAGCAAATCTAGAAAACTCGATGCTTCATACCTGTACAATGCCATAAAAGGAGACATCTGAATGGTCATGTGGAAAGTTGTATTATAGCAATACTCGCACAAATGAATCCACTTGACCCAAGCTTTTTGTTTCCCTGCAATGTAGTTCCTGAGGTAGCCCTCCACCCATTTGTTCACTATCTCCGTCTGTCCATCAGTCTGCGGGTGGTAGCTAGTGCTAGGTGTAAGCTCAGTCCCACAAAGTTAGAACACCTCCTACCAGAAGTGACTCAGGAACCGACTATCCCTGTCGCTCACTATGCTCTGAGGTAATCCATGCAGTCGAAATACCTCTTGGAAGAAAACCTCTACTACCTGTGTAGCTGTATGTGTGGTGGTAATTGGGAAGAAGTGAGCATACTTCGTTAACCGATCCACAACTACATATATGCAATCTCGTCCTTGGGCTTTAGGCAAGCCCGTAATGAAATCCATCGACAAACACTCCCACTTCCTGTCAGGAATTGGAAGTGGCCGCAACAATCCTGCTGGGTACGTGTTCTCCTACTTGTTCTACTGACAAATAGGGCACTCACACACATACTGAAGAACATCTGCTTTGAGGCCTTTCCATGTGAATCTCTCCCTAATCTGTCTGTAAGTCTTAAAATATCTGGGATGTCCTGTAGTAGGTATATCATGAAAAGCTCGCATGATAATGTTCTTCATCAACGATCTTGGGATCAAATAAACCCTATTCTTGTAAATGATCAAGTCATCCACAAGAGTATATCTGGTGTCAACCGTCGATCCCTCAACAATGCTAGATGCCCATGTATCCTTGGCATAATCTACCACAATCATATGTCGCCAATCCTCTGTAATGTGGACCATGGTACTCAAATACGGCCTGCGTGAAAGAGCATCGACCACGACATTCTGGGTGCCCTTGATGAAAGAGATGTCAAAGTCATATGCCTGTATTTTACTCACCCACTTCTGCTGATGATCATTAAGGTCTTGCTGCCCCAAGAAATGTCTCAAACTGTTGTGGTCCGTTTTGATGCAAAATTTGCTGCCCACTAGATATTGCCTAAATTTTGCCAAGGCATGCATGATAGCAAGCATCTCCTTATCATAAATGCTGTATAGTCTCTCTGGTCCTCTGAGCTTATGATTCTCATATACTATGGGGTGCTTGTCTTGCATAAGCATCGCTCCAATGCCCTCGCCTAAAGCATCGCACTAAAGCTCAAACGGCTTCGAAAAATCAGGTAGTGCCAGAACTGGGCACGTAGTCATCAACTCCTTAAACCTTTCAAAACACTCCTGTGCTTCAGGTGTCCAAAAAAAAGCACCCTTTTTAGTCAAATCTATCATAGGAGCTACTTTTTGTGAATAACCATTCACGAACCTCCGGTAAAATCCACACAAACCTAGAAATCCCCTTAGCTGTGTTAGGTTTGCTGGAATAGGCCAATCTATGATGGCACGGATCTTCTCAGGATCCATCCACACTCCCCCTGCATTGATAATATGACCCAAGTATAACAATTCGGTCATCCCGAAATCACATTTGGACTCCTTGGCATACAAGGATTCCCTCTCCAAGATGCTGAGTATAGTCTCCAGATGAGCCAAATGCTCCTGCCAAGTCCTATTGTATATAAGAATGTCATCAAAAAAACAAGTACAAACCTCCTCAGCAGTGAATGGAAGACTCTATTCATGGTGGACTAAAATGTTGCTGGCGCATTAGTGAGCCCGAATGGCATCACTATAAACTCGTAGTGTCCACTATGGCAACGAAAAGCTGTCTTCTCCATGTCCTGCTCGCGAACTCTAATCTGATGGTAGCCTGATCTTAAGTCTATCTTCATGAAGTAATGTGCACCATGGAGCTCATCAATAAGCTCGTCAATACGTGGTATAGGATACCTATTCTTAATGGTCCTCTTATTCAGGGCTCTGTAGTCAATGCACATTCATAGGGTACCATCCTTCTTCTTCACTAGAACAACTGAAGAAGCAAACGGTGATTTGCTTGGCCGAATGTGACCCATATCTAGTAACTCCTTAATTGTTTTTTCAATCTCATCCTTCAATCGCTTAGGATGTCGATAAGGAGTAATCATAATGGGCTTAGCCCCCTCCTCAAGCTCAATAATATGCTCAATGCCCCTGTCTAGAGGTCTCCCTGGTGGAATGTCACTAAAGACCTTATCACGCTTGACTCTCAACTGCTGAATGTCCGGATGGTACTCGATCTTCTGTTGTCCCTCCTGCATTGGTGCCAATGTGCACTCGGCAGCCCACTCTACCATATCATGCCGCATGAGCCTCTCCATCCGATGTAAAGAAATGGTTTTGATGTTGCCGTCCCGTATTGCTTTAAGAATGTGAGTCTTCCCATCTACATCAAAATGGATCTCCATATCCTTAAGACTAAGAGTGACTACCTCAAGGGAATGAAGCCACTTCATGCCCAAAACCAAATCTATATCCCCCATGTTGACCACATAATAATCAGCCTTGAACTCATAGTTGTTCAAGTGCAATGGGAGATCTCTGATCATCCGCTCACACCAGAGGGTGTAACCGTCAGCTACCTTAACTCTAATGCCCTCGAACTCTTCTGTGGTGAGTCCACGCTTCTCCACAAATCTAGTATCAATGAAATTATGTGTAGCTCCTGTGTCAAGAAGGGTAATGACCCTCTGTCCTGCCAAAACTCCTCAGAGTCTGAATGATCCCTCGTGCTGGATGCTAGATAGACGTGCCTCCTGAATCTGGAGCTCTGACTCTGCCTCTACCCTAGGCTCTAAAGCCTCAGCCTCTGGCTCCTTGGAACAATCATGATGTTCAAAATCTTCTGATTCCTCATCCTCATAATAGGCCCACATTACCCAATTTGCTTTGCCCTTAGGTCTCAAAGGACAATCATGATTAGCATCATATGGACCTTTGCAGTAGAAACAAAGCTTCTTCCTTCGTAGATCATTAAGAGCCTCTCTATCCAAAGGTGGTGCTGTTGGATTGGCCCTTGAATCATTCTTAACACTTGATTTATCTATGTTGAAGCCTAGTCTTTCTCTATTCTTGTTGAAGCCCTTACTGTCCCTAGATGAAGAAGTACCTTTGGAGTTAGATCTACTAGATGGGGCTGCCATCTCCATACTACGTGCCTTCTTCATAGCTTCCTGTAAGGAAGGAGGATCAAAGCCTTTGATCCAACCTCTCAATGGTTATGTCAATCCCTCCATGAAGAGTACTACTAGTCGCCTCTCCAAAATGTCAGGAACCATGACTGATAACTTCTGGAAGTCACCAATGTATGACTCTAGACTGCCGCTTTGGTGCAATTGTGCCAACTCTCAGAAATAGGACTCTGGATCCCTCCTGTCAAAATGCTCTACCAACATATCCACAAACTCCTGATAAGAAGTGATCTGATCATGATGGAGTGTCACCATCCCGTGGTGCCACCAATCATGAGCTACTCCCTCAACATGTAATGTCGCATATCTGATAGCATCTTCCTCGGCCATCAGATGCAATGTGAGAAAGGTGTCCAACTTCCTAACCCAAGCCTGCGCTGTGACCTTACCACTACCATCAAACATCATGAGTGTGAGCCTGCTTGTAGCATGCTTAAGATCATTGTTTTGGTGTCTAGGTCTCCTATCTTGTCTAGCCAATCTGTAGTGCTCTCTCCTCAGATTAACAAAATGATCAAAGGTCATCCTCTCTTGAACATGAGGAGGTAATAAGTTCCACTCATCATCTGCACCCAGGTAAACATCTGCAAATGAGGAATCTCCTGCTTCCTCCTCTGCTGGAACTTCTGGTTCTACTTGCACAAACGTAGGATGTGTAGGTCTATCTATTGTTTTGGAGTGGGCCTGTCGGGGTCTCTGATTAATCATAACATCTCTGTTATCACCTTGGTCCCCATTCTATCTATCAGGTGGGTTCATCCTCCTTATCATGGTAGTTAGTGCCTGTAATGCCTGTGTCATCTCACGATAGGTTTCTCTGGTACCTGGATCATCATTATGTCGATGGCCCCTGGGTGGGCTACCCTCACGTCTGTCACTCATGATAATCCACTGCTATTCTAACAATTGGGTACCTTCAAGCAAGCTCTACTGCGTGTGTTATACTTGTGTGGTCCCAACTCTTGTGGCTGCATAAGATTTTCAAACCCTCAGGATGGCAAGATTTAGCTCTGATACTACTGTAATATCCCCTTAAATATCAAAACAAAAGCTCTGAATTGCTTATCTAAATTTCTACAAAATATCTTCAATTAGATAAATAAAACACAGTATAAACTCTTATTTATTTGCTCATAAGCTTACAATAGAGATCCTCTGTCAAGTATACAAAAAATTATCGAAAGTATGGCCTGAATAGCCTGAATATTCCACAAACTGGAAAAGAATTTTGAATTTGGTTCATCTCGGCTTACTGTGTAAAAAACACAGTCACCGACGTCGGTTATACTGCCATCATCGGTCAACCTGTATTCACTAAATTGCCGACGTTGGTGGTATGTCGATCGGTGTCAGTCCTTGTAGGTCTTTGTTCGCCGATGTCGGTGCCTGAACTTTCTGTAGATGCGTACGTATTTTCACGAATCTGTACGGAAGTCATACAGCTGCTAATATCACCCAACCTATATGCTTGATCCTGATCTATAGAATTATGGGCTAACACAAAAGATCTATATCTGGATAATTCTAGAATCAAAACCCAAAATTAATGAAAATACCTGTAAACCCTTGTGATAGCTTCTGAGTGAAGTTATCTCTCAAATACCTGTAATACTATGATAACTTTTGGGTGAATTTATCTCTCAATTTGGCAATAGATCGGCTGATCTTTCACAACCTCTAAATCGCACACAATGAAGAGTTAACATTCTTTAATGCAATTGGAATCCTGGAACCCTTGGCTCAGTCTTCACAGAAGAATTTCTTAACAAGAATCAATATCAATAATAGTCATCAATACAAACTCTCTCCCATGAGAGATTCTTATACACCTCCAAAGGTGTGCTTGCTAAAATTAGATTCCCTTAAATTAGACTGGGGCTTCCTTAATTTAGAACTAGGGTCTTAAAATTAGACCAATTCTTAAATTAGAATGAGGATCCTAAAATTAGACCTAATAATAAATAATTAATAATTAATTAATAATTAATAATTAATTAATAATTAATAATTAATTAAAATTGGACCAAATAATTAATATTTGATTAAATCAATCAAATATTAATATCTCCTTTAATTCATGTCTGAAAGAGCCCAAACGAAAGCCAACCCATCTCCATCAAGACCCTCTATCCATCCCATCAGCCTACGAGGGTCGCATAATAGGCTAATCCTTCGCTCGGAAAGATGTCAACTAGAAGGGGACATGACACCCAATTAATTATCTTTTAAAGTTAATTAATAAAGTTGACAAATAACTAACTAAACTAAGTTATAACTTATTTTTCAACTAATTTTGGAGGTTTAAAAGGAGATTAAGGATTCATTTGAAGGCTGAAGAAAAACAAAGGTATTGAAGACTTATACATTATAAAGTCAATCATTTATCTCTCTCTCCCATACAACTTCTCTTAGATAGCATGACTTTTGTAGATAGACCAATGGTAATTCTATGATGGTTGAGTATACTACTTAGACAACACAAGTATATTCAATTGTATATTGTTCTTTATCACTAATTATTTGAATATTATCAAGTTTAATACCTTTTGATGATTTTAGCTTGTAGTTCTATACACAAAATCTAAGTATTCAACCTAAATAATGATGAAAACATCATTATTTGCGACATATTGTTGATCTAATTAATTGTAAAAGTTATTTTTTGAAGATGTTTTTGTATGAAAGATGTTTTCAAAAATAAAATCTATTTATTATGCTTAGATGACTCTCTCTTTTGAGACTCACACATTTTATTTGTATTGTACTTTATATTAAATTTGATTTTAGTATAGATTAATTTATTTTAGATTAATATTTTATTAATCTAATTCCTTTTCTTTTATTTTAGTTTAATACATCTTTAAATTTGCTTAGTTTACTGATTATTTCTATTTTGATTTACTTTAGCTTTCTATTTTTCTGCTTTTCTTTTAGTTGGATAATCAGATTAATCTCTTTATTTATTTTATTAGAGTTAGATTGTTTAGTTTCCTTGATTATTTTATTTCCTTATAATTTTAGTCTTGATTTAGTTTATTTTCTTAGACTTAGTTTGACTATTAGTAATTATATTCTAGATTAGTTAAGTTTATTAGATTAGTTAAGTTATTAGGCTTAGTATTTTGATTAGTTTATTTATGTTCTAGTTTAGATTTAATACTTTATTTATTTTAATTAGTTTTTTTATTTATTAGTTTTATGATGTTTTTTTTTTGTTATCTCTTTAAGATTGTTGAGTTATATTGATCTTTTATGCTTTCTTATTTATTATCTTTGATGATCTTTTATGAACATGGACATAAGAAATATTTTTTAATAATCTAAAATTTTTGTCCTTCAAGAGATTATCTAATTCATAGAATTTATTCTGCAAAATAGGTCAGATAGTAGTTTATATCAAATGTGATATTGAGTTATATAATATCAAAGGAATGATTAATTTTTTGGATCAAAACATGGCTTATGAGTAACTCTTCTTGACATAGTTAATTTTTGTGTTGTGTTTAATTAACTTGATAAATGTTTATAAGCTTGATTTAGATTTATTATTAAACATAGTAATCACCAAAACTTTAAGAGACCCTTTTACACACCTTAGGACAAATGTTTAGCCATAAATCCCTTACGATTAAATTGGTATGATTCCATCTTGACCTTTGTGATAGACGAATGGGTTGATTCAATTGTGTGACATTTTTCACCATCAAAAAATTTAACAATTTTGTTGGAGAGTTTAAATAAAGTGTCTTTATTTATTAATCTTATCTTATATGATTCACCTTACCATAACTGATCACTAGTTTTTAGTTCATAGGTATCATAAACGATCACCCAAATTTTTATTCTAGTTCTATGACTGTTTCTTACTTAGTTATGGAAAATATGGATGAGCTCACTCAAGAATGGCTTTACATTAAAATATTAATTAAAATTCAAGTATATCAATTTCTAATAGTTTGGTTCATGCTTTATTTTAAAGAAAAAGAATCGATAGGAGAATATTTGTTACGTTTTCTTTCAAAATTAAATAAAATTCCTATTTCTTTTCGACCAGGTGGTGATAATTTCTTTATTTATTGGAAGAATAATTTATTTGAGAATTATATTTAGATCAATAAAAAAATTAGTAATGTTGAATTTAGCTCGGCCTTGAATTTTGCTCATATTCAAAGACAAAATCAAAATTTATGTAAACTTTGCTCATTCAGTCATGATATGTTCAAATCTAGGAGATTATCTACTCTAATTCTCTATTTTGAATATGAATTTCCTAAAAAAGAATATATTTTTTTGTCTATAATAAAATCATGACATGGTATAATAAAAATAATTATCAAATATTAGATTACAATTTAGATTATTCATCAGAATGTTTCGATTTAGATTTTTCATTAGATTCAAAATTAGAGCAATTTAATTCTTTAATGAATCTGATCAATCATCTGATAACATATTTTCTCTCAATTTTGATTTATTTTTTAGTGATGAATCTTTGTCAAATAAAACTACTCCTAATTTTATTTCAAACATATTTAATGTAGAGGATGATGATGATTTGAAAAAGTTTGAACTAGAAACTTTTGACATAGATATGGAAACTTCTTTAGATTTTGAATCTGATTATTTTCCCAATAGAAATTACTCATCTAATTATGATTTTATCACTACTTATAAAAATATCAAATCTAATTTGAATCCTTATGATAAATATACTATCACCTTTGATTCAAAAGATCATCTTGATATTGAAATTTTTGATTTCTTTGATGTTGGATTTAATGTTATAACAATAAAAAAATATGTCCACGATGTTGCAAACATCATTATGAAAAATCAATTGACTAAAGTTGAGTATGAAAAGTTTATTTTTATAGATTATTCTAATCATAATATGAAATTTAAAAAGTGAGTATGATATTTATTATAAGGTTTATTCTATAGAATTTCAATAAAAAGACTTGGTTAATAACATTGATTATGAATGTTTCAATTTTTATGACTCGTTAGAGTTTCAAATGATAGATCCTACTAAATATATTAAATCTAAAGATATTCAAAATTATTTAGAGATAAATGAATAGTTATGTCAATTTATTAATCAATATCCCTCAATCCTAACCTTAAAAATATTCATCTCACTCCAAATTAGATACGTAATCTTTCATATACAATACAAAAACCAAGAAATGGCTAAAAGCATGTATAGTCATGATTTAGTTTTATTTATTAAAGATTATTTGATGTGTTTATCATGCCCTCTTATTGATTTTAAATCATATATCTTGACTTATAATGAATATTTGTATGCTAAAAATAATGTCTTACATTATAGTTATATTGGAGGAGATCTTTTATCATTTATTCTTATACTTCATTTATTAAGTTATATTTTTTTTACTTTTATCAATTTTTGATTTTGGTTTATCCTTCATTTTATCTCACAGTGGAATATTTTTGATGTTGGTTAGATGTTTATTTTTATTTTTGATCCATAAATATTTTGTTATTTTGATTTGATGTTTTTCTTTCTTTTTATTTTGGTTTGTGTTTTATTCTCTTGTTATTTGTTTTCTTTCTATTATTGCTTCATTTTACTTTTGAAGATATCAACAAGTGTTACAAATGAATGAAGTTTCACATTCTGAAGGAAGAATATGAAAATGTTGTAACTCAGTCGTAAGTGTCAATTATTTTAAGATATTATTTTTTATAAATTCAATTTTATTTATACATGAATAATATATGTTGAGTTATAACTAGTTGTCAAAGTTATACTTTATTTTTAAATATTATGTTAAAGGTATTTATATTTATGTGTGCATCCAACCTATATTTACCTTTTATACCATTCCCTTTATTCATATCATGATAGCTAAACATCTCATCCCTTAATGAAATTGATTTAAAAGGGTTCACACATAGCCACTTGAGAAATGATTTACCTGGATCACACTCTCAAGTTAATGCTCTTATAATAGGCAATTTGATTGCTACCCAATTTCATACTTGAAACTAGCTAGCAAGGTCGCTAGTATTATGCCTATTTTTCACACTCCCACCAATTTTTTCCAAAATAATATGCCATTATTCATACTTTACCATAGAGATGACTCAGTCATAAAATTCAAAATTGCAATCGGGGACCCTAAGTCAATTAGTATTATTTATGAATATTCATGATTTCAATTTAATAATTTATTAATTATTTAATTTATGAATTAGTGTTTGCATTATAGTGGTTTCAAAAAGCATTTGTGGATAAGTGAATAAAATAGTCATATACATATTTATCATGATTAAGGTTTGTGATTAGTTATTTTTCTTCTCAGTTCATGATTAGATTATAAGACAACATTTTCTATTGAAATAGGGATACTTTTGATGGTTGAAAACATTATATGATTATGGTAATGATGTAAATATGTATTGAGTTTTAGTTGAGTATGATATAAATTTTAGATTAGTTTTTTTTTGATAGTGTGAACAGCTTGTGGTGACTATTTTCATTTTCATTGGCAATATTAAGCTTATTTTAGACCAAGTAGAAATGGTTTATGAATTTATTATAATGATTCTTCTCTAAATTTATTTTTTGAATGGAAAATATAGAGATAGATCAGTCAATATTTTACAGTTTGAGAAAACACTAAATTCATCTTAAAATGCATCATTTAATTTGATTATGAACTCTATCTTTAAAAATTATTAGTTCTTAGTTTGATATGTGGACCTCAATTAGGCAGAATTTAGTCATAATATAATGGATATTTTGAAAAGCTTTGGTATGACTTGGATTGATTCGATATTTGAGTAAATTGATCTATAAAGGATTATAAATTCTAAATAATTAATCCTAAGTCAAATATTTTCTAGATTAAATTCTAAAATGATATGACTCATGAAGATACTAACCTAAAATCATTATTTTAAAGTTTTGAAATAATAATTATGATTTTATCAGGCCATGGTGATTTTAAAGGTTTAAACCTAAGTCTATAAAATGGAATTTCAAATTATAAATCTTTGTTTGGAATACCTAAGCCTAGGTATTAAGGTATATGATGTTTTCGAAAGTCAAGTATTAAGGGTATTATGATTATGTTTTATGGCTATATGTTGATTTAGAAGACAATGTTGTAACAGTTGGCATGATTATTTAATGAAAAGGCATATTCGATGATATTTCAAGATATGATAAGATATTTGAAAGTAAAAGTGACTTTATGATGAAGCGTACATGCCTTGATTCAAGGAGATTAGTTAGAATTTAGTAGAGAACTTAGTAATCAATAAATTTGATATTCTACTAACCTAGCTAGTTGAATTGCTAAGTGGTTTCATTGATTTTGGTGAATGAATAAGAATTAAGCATGTCATAAGAATAGTTATGATGAAGTTTGACAATTATAAATAGTTTTTTTTCTTTGTTTTTGGTCACTACATAAATATTGCTTGTAGAAGCAAAGCTCTGGCAATTTGTATTTTGAGTTGCACAATGGGATTTTGGATGGGGAGCTTACAAAAAACATGATCAAGTATGCCTTAAAAATTTTTGAATGAATTTTGAGAAAGTTTCATGATTATTTTGAATATTTTGGTAACATGGGATGAATTTAGATATCATTATGCATGTTGATAAGATTTGAGGATAAGATTTGCATGTTTATTGCATGAATATTTGAAAGATTTTATATTTGTCATGTCATTAGAAAATGGTTTCAAAGTAGATGTTGAACATGCAATATAGTTTTCAGCCATATCAATTTAATTTTTATGAGTTTTAGGAGAAAATATTTCATGGTTATTTTTGAAAGATAATTTGATGAACTCAGAAGTTACACAAGTTGTTTGGGTTTGCGTATCACTTTTAAGTGTTTTATACAAAAGTTGAAGTATTTTTGGAAATTTTCTAGTTTTTATTCAAATGTCAATGATCATAGAAATAAATAAGTTATTTTATTGATTTCATAAAAGATATTTTTGAATTGACAAGTTTTTATTTCAAAACACTCTTTATTATTGTGATTTGGTTTGATCAAAATAGTTTATATTATAGAGATTGAGAGATGGTTTTTACATAGAATATTTTGAATGATTATAGTTGATCATCATCAGAAAATGGTTCTAATATATAAGTGTGACTATATTTTTGATATTTTGAGATACACTAGTTTCAGTCCCAAATCTTTGTTTAAGAGACAAGTCTACATATTAGAAATTTAGTAAGCTGAACCTCAAAAATAGTGAAGTTATTTATGATATTTCATCTTAGTCTTAAAGTTCTTGGGTTTGTTTTGAAGATAAATGTTGAAATAATAGCAATTTGAGAAAATAGTGACTAGAGAAATATGATAGCTATTTTGATTTGGAATTTGATCGAAATATAATTGTGTAAAAGATTAGATTTTTTGATATCATAGATAGCATATTATATTTATAGGTTCATATGGATGAATTTTCAAAATCATGAATGTCAAATAAATTATGGGCAAAAGTATTTGAAGATTAAATTGAGAAGAACATAGTTTTTTCTAGCTTGTTTGTAAAGTGGAATCATGATAGTAAATGGGAGTTTAACAATGGGTTTTATTTGATTTTGATAATTTATTAGATTTCCTTCTGATTTTCAAAATTTACAAAATGATCACCTACTAAAATATTTTTGGTGTTAAATTTGATAGTCAAATGACCATCAACACAAACCATAAATTATGAAGTTTGATGGTCATTTGAATGTCAAATTTAATTTGGATGAAAAACACATTATAATTTCTATTTTAAAAAAAATGAGATGTTTTATGGAGATATTTGGTTCATATTTCATGTGATAGAGTCAAAATATTTTTACTATCAAGTTATTTCACAAAAATAATTTGTTTTTGGAAGCATGGTGTTGAACATGAAATAAAGAGTTGTGAAGCAAGTTTTTAGAGATTTGATATATTATTTGGCAGTAGATTAATTATATAAAAAATATATATTCTATTGAGTAAATTAAAATTCAAAATTAAATTAATTTAAAAATGAATTTTATTTAATATGATATGCTACTTGATTATTTATTGATTAATTGATATTCTAAATACTCCTAGTTAGCTAAAAAGGGTCCCCATCAATTAGAAATACCTAGTCTACATCCAAATATTTGATCTCTTATGAATTTTTAAAAAAATCTTAAATAATTTTAATTTTTAATTGCCAAATTAATTAACTTTTAAAGTTAATTAATAAATTTGACAAATAACTACTAAATTTAGTTATAATTTATTTTTTAAACAGTTTTGGAGGTTTAAAAGGATATCAAATATTCATTTCAAGGAAGAGGAATAACACATGTATTTAAGAATTATACAATGTAAAGTCAATCATTTGTCTTTCTCTTCTATATAACTTCTTTGAGATAGCATGACTTTTGTGGATAGACTTATGGTACTTTCTCTGATGATTGAGTATACTACTTAGACAATGCAGGTTTATCTAGTTTTTTATTATCATTTATAACTGATTATCTTAACATCATCAAGTTTAATACTTTTTGATGATTTTAGCTTTCATTACTATACATAAAATCCAAATATTCAACCTGAATAATGATGAAAACATCATTGTTTACAACATATTATTTATCTAATTGATTGTAAAATTTATATTTTGAAGATGTTTTTGTATGAAAGATATTGTTTTTAAAAATAAAATCTATGTATTCTACTAAGATGACTCTCTCTTTTTATACTCAAACATTTTATCTATATTGTACTTTATATTAATTATAGACACTAGAAAATTGTACACTTATAGTTTTTGATGACTAAATGACTCAAGACCCCCTAAAAACCTCCTAAAACATTCTTAAGCCTTAACCAATCCCTCTCAACATAACCAAATCACTAATCCCCTATTAATATAGTACCATCCAAAATTACTATTTTAAAGTATTATTAAAAAGTATTATTCACTTCATTATTCATTATGGGACCCACTTTCACTATTCATGATGACATGGCATGTGACATGACAAATAACATGGCATGTGACATGTCAAGTGACATGGAAGGTGATATTTCAAGTGAAATGGCTTGAAAGTGAGGTAGCTGAAGGTGGGACATCATACCCCACTTGGGACCCACCTCCAAGGTACCTCATGACATCATAAAGCACCAAAGGGCCCCTCCTTTAGAATGTGGCACATTTTTCCTCATGAATCCATCATTCAACCTATATTTTTTCCTCACACATGGAATATGATGACAAAATTTATGGGAAACTTATCCAAAAGATAAATTAGTTAGGTGAAAAGTCATTTGGCCTTATGTGAGCCCATGTGCATGATTTTATCTCCATTTTGGACTCTTTAGCAAGTTTGGAGACAAACCAACCAAGTGGGAGACCTATTGGCTAAGTGGAAATCTTGCCCCATTATCTTTCATGACCTATCATGCACCTACATGTAGGATGATGTGAAAATCCATGGGGCACTTAGCCAAAAGACAAATAAGTTGGGTGAAAAGTCCTTTCGCTTTATTGGAACCCATGTACATGATTCTCACTCCAAATTGGACTCATGTTCAAGGTGGGAGACAAAATAATAAGGTGTGAATCCCAAAATCATTATGCCTTTTGTCACTTATGATCCCACTTAAAAAATGGTGCCATACTTCTACTATTCCATCTTTTGGCATGATTCTTCACAATAAATTCTATAAATACTGCCTTATCCTTCACCAAAGGTTGAGTTTTTATTTATTGGATCCTTTTCTTGCAGGTTTAGGAGCATCATAAACTTGTTAAGGAGGTCATCATATTGGATATAATATTACAAAGAAATGAAACTATGCCAAAATCATCCCAAAGCTTCAACAACATCATCAATAAACATCTTCAAGCATTGAGGTATATTGTTGTGATTCAATTATTTCATCTACTTCCTCTTTTCCCTTGGATTATTATTTATTGACATCCATACTTTCAACCTATTCAACATATTATTTTCCATTTATCCCTTTATCTCACTTACTCCTTTTTCCCCTTCACCATCCTCACATCATTTATTCTTTCACCCCTTTGCCATCTTCATCCTTTTGATCACTTACACTTATGCCATATTTACCCATTTACAATCTTTACTCCTTTGTACCATTTACCCATTTGTTTATTTGTATATTTTCAGCCTTAAACATTTACCAAACCAAACTCAGCTATCCTTTTGATTTTTTCCATCAACTCAAACCAAAAACCATAACCTTGTTTTAACCAATTTTCAGCATTAGCATTATTCAATCTAGTTTCTTTATTTTAGTCATCTTAGTAAAGAATTTAGTTTTACTAATTAATTTTTTGTTATTTTATATTATTAGTTTCATTTTTATATCATTTTATTCAAATTATATAGTTTTTATTCATCAAACTTAAGTTTTTAATGTAGGTGGATTGACAACCTCCTAATAAGCTTTTACTTCTAGGATCTAGCTCACGCTAGTCAATATACCCATCTACTTGTCTAAAAAACAAGTTGGTGGTAGTGATTTATTATTTTAGGTCATCATCCCACCAAATAGGAGTTCTCAAAAATTTTATAATTCAATGCCTGCATCTTTTAATAGATTTTTCTACATACCATTTTAACTAGTTTCTTTCTTTTCAAAACTAGACAAAAAGGGAAAATTAGATAGAAATTTTTTGGCACACCCAGTGGGAACCTTAAGTTTTATTGGGGTCATTAGTTTTTTTAGGAAATTTTCATTATTGAAAATTTAATTTAGTTTCATTATTGAAATTTTCATTTAGTTGTATTGATTACACATTAGGTGTTCTTTCTTACATTTTTAGTTGCATTTTTTTAGAAAAGTTAAATTTTATTTTCTTACATTTCTAAAGAAATAAAAAACTAAAAGGAAAAGAAACACAATTCTTCATATCATTAGGATTGAATTTTCATGTTGCATTTAGGTGAATTTTAATTTTTTTTGTGTTCATTGAAAAGAAATCAAAAATTTCCTTTTGGTTAAAATTAACTACATACATTGTTTGCTTACTTGTTTTAGTTCACCTAAATTAATTAAGAAAAGTAAATTAATCTTAGAATCACAAATGTTACACAAACCAAACCACTTGCACTAAAACAAATATCAAACATGCTTGAGATATGGCCTAACTAGTATTTCATCACCTAGATTACCTTACCCTTTTCTAGTTATCTTTCTTATATTTAATCACCGAGGGGATAACCAACTTAGTTATCTAGTTGAGTATAATCTTTGGTAATTGATATATTATCTAAGAACATACACTGGCTATGGGATTGTGATGTGAGGGGAGTAAACCTGAAGTGTCAAGCCATGTACTCAATCTGATATATACTTCTTTTTTGAACCTAAATTCAACCCAAACCTAAAAATAGACTACCTTATTTAGGACCTATTATATAAAGAAAATTTCATCTTCACATTTTTTAAGGCATATGCCAAAAGAGAGTTAATTAATATTTTTAAGTTTAACATACTCTTAGTGATTGAATTATTTTCCTTGATCTTTTTTTGAGGTGTGATAATGTATAATTCCTTTCTTATCTTCTCATATGGTTCTCACTCACCAACAACAAAAATACCTTGAGGAACAAAACTCACCACCAAATCAACCAACCCTTTCCACTTATAAATCCATGGAAAATGTTTCCAAACCCATGGAATCCCCTTAATCTTTGGAAATCATTATTTGGATAATCCTATGGGATGCATATTTTTTTGCTTTCCTAAAAAATAATCACATAGCCTTAGGACATTACTTTAGAACTATGTCTCACCAAATCCCAGTTTTGACCCCACCTATAGATCTACCTTATGGTATGCCTCTCCACCTCATGGGGGGTACCTCCACTACCATGGATACTACTCAACCTTTAGTTACCCAAGCCCTATCATCGACCAATAATCCCTTTGAGGTTACCACTCAAAATCAACCAACTCAAATTACCACTACCCTTATACCACCTACCAATCACTCCTCTATAATATGAGTGCCTACCTATATCACTCCCCATATCCCTATAATTACCTCCAACCCATCAAAAACTACTCTGCTTCAAAGCCTTTTGGTGTCCATACCCCCCATGTTACCACTAATTAGTATAAATGTCACTACACTTCCATCAACCAAAAACCCAACTACTACTCTTACCTAATAAACAACATTTAGTTATTTCCATAATCCATAAGGGCATATACCTTCTATCTAACCAACCAACCCTACCCAGCCATTGACATCCACATACCAATATATCCCTTCTACCCAACCATTGGCATCCACATACCAATATGTGGCAACCTCTCAACCATCCACCCACTACCAACATGTTTCTCAACCACCACCATAATATGCATCCTAAAACCTTTTAGGTGCTCAACCCCAAGAAAAATTCATGAAGATGATCACGAGAAATATGACTACCCTTGAGTCATCCATCTCTAGATCCCATGACCTTTTGTCATATGATCAAATTTTTAATGATCCTATTCACCCTCTGATCCCTATTAGACCTTATCCGACCTAGTGGTAACTTTCAAAATTTCCATAGTTTAATATTAAGGAAGGCCCTCAACAACAATTAATATAGTTTATGAATTCATGTTACTTTATTTCCCATGATGACTCTCTTCTCCTTCATATCTTTCCTATGTCATTATCTAGACCAGCATTAGATTGGTAGTGTCATACCCAAACATCCCATATTGTCCTTCAACCAACTAGCCCAAAAATTCTTGGATCAATTTTCAATAAATATATCCAAGAAAGTTTCCACTGCCAACCTCTACTCCATCTATAAATTCAAAGATCAATCCATTGTTTATTTTGTGGCTTGTTAAAGGAACCCAATTAGCCAACTTTCCTTTTCTTTTCCTCAACTCAAACTTATAAATCTCTTTACTCATGCATGTGCAAATCATATCATCCACATTATGTGTCCAAAGCTTTTATACATTTGTTGAATCTTTTACCATGGCTTGTAGACTAGAGAAAAGAGCCATTGATGAAGAAAAGTTGAAGTTGAAGAAAAAAAATCAACATACAATCCTAATGAGCCCTCTTCTTCCAAACCAAACCAACAAACCAATCCCAACACCAAAAACAAATCAAACACCAATGCTATTTTCCTCAAAGCCACAACACCACCATCTACCAAAAAACAAAACCCAATGAACCAAACCTCTAACTCCTCTAATTATTCAAACCAAAACCAAAGGAGATAAAATTAGAAAAATGAAAATAAATTAACTCTACTTGAGAAACCTTATGCTTCTATTTGGGAAAAGTTATTAAAAGCTAATATCATCCAAATTCCACCAATTAGAGCACCCTAATAGTTTGATGTTTCTTACCTCATGTCAGGTTGGTATAACAAAAATGACAATTATACCTTTCACTGAGTCACAAGACATGACATCAATAGGTGCAATACCTTTAAATACCTTATCTAATCCCTCATTGACAAGGGGGAGCTTATATTGGATAACCCCAATGCACCATCCAACCAAGCCCTTGACACATTTAGGAAACCTTTTACAAACCATGGTCCTACCAAAAATGAGAGTAATAATGTTGAATGCTCTCCTGACACTTGTACCACTAACATGGTTCTTGACACACCCACTAATAAGGAACCTGCTCACCAATCTACTAGCCCCTCTCTACTTATTAAAATAATGGAGTCACCTTCTACCCTTTTATACATCCAAATAGAGGAATTAACCATATCCATACCTTTAATGGAGGTTACCACACCTATCTCCCCTATTATAGAAACATATATTCCATATTTGGAAGCTATCTCACAAGAAAAGATAACTTCACCCACCAAACCTCTAATTTTAGAACCCTCCATCAAAAACCATGACAAAGGTAAGGGAACCAAACTAGAACCTCTAACCTATTTTTTGGTAGACCAACCTAGCCCCTCTAAACCAACTAAAATGTCTTCCAAATTAACTAATCCTCAAACACCTAAACCCATCAATACAACTAAAGTAACCAAACCCCCTTCAAAACCAACAACCAAAACAACCAAAGAATTAAAACTAACTAAATGCCTAAAACATTTAATTTTACCTCCCTTAACCTTGCCCTCCATTTTGGGTGCTCATCCCTCTACCTTGAACATGAAGCCTATTATTTTCACCAAAAACCCACCACCTTTATTAGTTGCACCTTCACAATTGCTTCCTAATGCACCTATTTTTAATACACTAATAGTATCTAAGTTACCTACCTTACCATCCTATACCTCTAACTCATCAACCATCTTACCTAAGCCAAAACCATTAACCAAGTGTACCACCTTACCTAAGACACCTATCACCAAACCTACTTCTAAATAACCTCCTACCTCAACACCCAAAACAAAAATTGCTAAACCTTCACTACCCTTAACTAAGTCATACCTAACCATTATCTAATGGTTATTGAAGACCTCTTCCTTGAGTTTACCACCCATAAAACCCTTTAACCCCTCACACCCCAAACCATAATGGTTTGATACTAAATTGATTTATTTATACCATAGGACACTCAACCATGATATGAAGAATTGTAAAACTCTCCAAAATCTTATCCACCACCTTTATGAGGAGGATGAAATATTAACAAACTAACCTCCTATGTCACCAATAACAACCCAAATAACAACCATATCTACCCAACACTTACCTAAAAATGAATATGAGTTTGACCACTCTACTACCTTACCCTCTCCCTCTATCTATACTATCAATGTGGTCACTAGATCATAGCAAAAAGATAAAGTGAAGGCTAAGGTGGTTATTCCTTAGACATACCCCTCTTCACATTCACAATAAAACCACACCAAAAAATTTCCATCTTCAAGCAAATCTAAGGTGTCTATCTTAGATTCCCCCCAATCTAAACCTTTATACCCTAACCCATATGCAATATCTATCCATAAATTTATCCTTAAGTAGATTCACTATATCTTAACAGAAATGAGCCTATATGAGTTGATTTATACTTCTCCTCATCACCACCAAACACTCATATAGGCCTTCATAGTCCATTGAGGTCTAACCCAATGACTCTCAACCTCTAGTTGTATTTTTTGGTGCCCTCCAAACTTCTAACCTTATCACCTTTAAGAATTTAATAATAACCTTCCATCCACCCTGAGGACCTATATACCCCACTCTTTATTACTGCTTACATCAACTAAACCCATGTCAAAATGGTGATGATATATGAGAGAGCTAGCATTAACATCACATCCTCCTATGCTTATTACCAACTTAGATTTTTGACCAATATCATGTCAGAATCTATAGTAGTCCTCTGATAATTTAATGACACTATGACCACTACCTTGGGAACCGTCATCCTTCATATCCATGTGGGACCTCACACACTCCCTAAACTCTTCTATGTGGTGGAAGGAGAATTCCAATATAACATATTATTATAATGACCTCGGATTCACTCTATGTAATGTGTTATCTCTATCCTCCATTGATACATTATGTTTGAACATGAGGGGCATGCCATAAAATACAAGTAGATCCAAATCCTTTCTCAACATGCAACATGGCCTATCACCCCAACTATTTCCTCATACACCCATCCAATGCACCTTCAATAGTTATAGCCCAACTACCAACCATTGATGAAACATCAAGTAGCTAATCTATCCCTTATTAATATATCCCCATATAAGAGCCCTTGGGATCTATGGTCTAACAATTCTCATTAGGGGAGTATCATATTTTAGTGTTGGATGCTCTCCCCACTCTTCAAGAATATGGGAACCTCAAATATGACCCTTCCTATGACCCTAACATAAAAACCATCATTCCTTTCAGTCCCACAACTATCAAACAAAATTCATCTATGGGGGACTTGACTGGACACATCTTGCTCCCACCACTACCTCTTCCATCTGACCATTCACCTCTAACTTTTCCTACCTTAACAAACTGATATTCACTAAATTATACCTTTATACATGTGCCTAGAATGGATTTGGTCTTTGATAATATGAAAAAAGACATCATCAATTAATTTTGATCAAAACCAAAAAGCCTCATGAGTCAGTTGGCCTTAGGTTTATACCACCTGAAGAACCCACCAACAAAATACATCTATTCCTCACCAACTTAACCCACTAAAAAGTTTGAGGATTTTGATGTTTTTCCTCCTAATTTTTTTTAATGAACACCATTAGTTTAAGCCCCCTAACTTATCAAAAGAATGGCCAAATTCAAACCATTCCTCTCATCCATCCTAAAATGATAGAGAATGATTTTCCTATCATCAACACCATCCAAAATCAAGATGATGTTTCAATTCTCACTTACCTTGGTACCCCAAATTCTTCAATCCATAAATCCATTCCTCCTAAATCCTTGACCATGTTGAATTAATCCACTATGGGTATCAACTTAGGTACTATTAATAACCCCCACATTGTCAAATTGAACCAATCACTAAATTCCAAAGAACTTCAAGACTTCTCCTCTTTCCTACAAGACCGCAACATGACATTCACTTGGTCTTACAATGATATGCCCAAGATTAACCCCACCATTGCTACCCATAACATAGTCACTCATCATGATGCCAATCTTTCTAAATAAAAACTTCAATGCATGAATCCTCGCATATCTCTTCTCATTAAAAAAGATCTTCAACATCTCTTATCTATAAAATTAATTCAACTGATTGATTACCCCAATGGGTCTTGAATATCATACCTATCACTAAAACCACTAGGGGTCTATGAATTTGTGTATAATTTTGTGAGCTTAACCTCACCTACCCTAAGGATGGATTTCCTCTACCTAGTATTGACCAAATTATTGATCTTAAAGCTAGCCATGAGATGATATCTCTCATGGATGGGTTTTTGGGTTACAATCAGATCTTGATTGCTCTTGAAGATCAGCATAAAACCACCTCTACCACTTGTTGGGGAACTTTTTACTATAGAGTCATGCCTTCTAGGTTAAATATCATTGGTTTAATTTACCAACTAGCCATGACCTACATCTTCCATGACCTAATCCACACTATCATAGAGGACTATGTCAACAATCTCTTAGGAAAATCCAAATATTGCCAAGATAATTTGAATGTTCTTTCCATTATCTTCAAATGCCTAATCCATTTGTATGTTAGACTCAACCCTAAGAAATGTGTTTTTGGGGTCCTTTCAAGGAACCTTCTTAGATTTATCATCTCCCTTTAATGAATTAATGTAGACCCTACCAAGGTCAAGGTAATCTCAGAGATGCCTCCTCCTACCAACCTTAATAAACTTCATAGCCTATAAGGAAAGCTTCAATCAATTTTCCATTTCTTTCCTAGCTTTTAGACTGGTGCCAACCTTTCCATCACCTTCTAAAGAAGGATGTCTATTTTAAATGTAATGGTGATTATGAAAAAGACTTTGAATCACTAAAATAGCAGCTCTTGTCACCACCTATCCTCATCCATCCTAATGATGTCCACCCATTTCACCTACATATATTTACCACTAACCATTCCTTAAGGGCCATTTTGGCTCATCGAGATTTACAACACAAAAATTAAGTTGTATACTATATTGGCTACATGCTTGTAGAATATGAGACTCAGTATAACCATATTGAGAAACTTTAATTATCCTTTATTTTCATGGCCAAAAAAATCCATCACTACCTCCTTAACCATAAATACTATGTCATAACCAACACTGACCCACTCAAGTACATGCATTCCAAGCCATACCAAAACTATCATATGGCCAAGTGGATTATGCTCTTAGAAGGATTTGATCTTGAGTTCCTTTATAAAAATTCAATTAAAGGGACATTCATTGCCAAATAATTGGTCAATGTACCTTCGATAGATCACTAACCACTTCCTCTTAAATTTCTAGATGAATCCATCATTGCTCTCTCCCAAGAGGACATAACCTAAAAAATGACTATGTTCTTCTATGGTTCAAAGTTCCAACAAGGTGGGGGTGTTAGAGTTATTCTCATTCCTCTTGATGGTGAACCCCTTCCTCTTTACTTTAAACATGACTTCAAATACAACAATGATATGGTTGAGTATGAAGCCATAGTCATAGGTCTCCAAATTGATCTAGCATTGGGAATTCAGACCATCAATGTCTTTGGTATTTCCCAACTCATGTTCAACCAAGTCAATGGATCCTATAAATGTATAAATTATGTCTTAAATAAATAAAAAATTTCGTTGAAAAACTCTTAGCATCATTCAAATGTTACCTAGTCTAATCTATTCCCTGATCTACCAATAAATTCATAGATATAATGGCTTGCCTTGCTTCCCAAATCCCTTCCTAACCTTTAAATTCTAAAATATTTGTCACCATTAATCATTTTACTACACCATTTTATAACCAATCTGACCTCCCCACCATCTATAGTGTGAAAGAAACCCCATCCAACATTTGGTATGACCAAACATTTAACTACCACAACCTAGGCATCATTCATCCCAACCTCTTTAGGAATGCCTGAAGAAACTTTGTTCAGAGTACCTATCGTTACACCATAATATGGGTAATATATTAAAAACATTGTTTTGATGTCCTCCTTCTTTTTTGCCTATGCAACCATGAAGCTTCCCACACCATCAAGGAAAAACATGATGGGATCAATGGGGGACACTTTAGTGGTCTAATGATTGCTAAATGTATCCTTTGCCTTGGCTAATATTGGCCCACCCTCAACCAAGACTATTATGATTATGTAAAAAATTGTGTTAAATGTCAATAACACACTAATTTACATCATGCACTAACCAATGGCCTCCATTTATATAAGGGATATTATCCTTTCTCATAATGGGGACTCGATCTTATTAAGGAAATCAGCCCCCATTCTTCATAATGGCATAGCTCCATCATCACAACCACCAAATGTTCCACCAAGTGGGTGGAAGCCATCCATCTCATATCAAACAAAGTGGAGAAGATCATTGAATTCATCAACCATCACATCATCTATTTCTTCAATGTTCCTTATAAGATCATCATTGATAATGGTAAATATTTCAAAAATAAGAAAGTGTAGGGTTTGTGTGATGCATTCAACATTGACCTATGTTTTTATTTGCCTTACCATCTACAATAAAATGGATAGGTAGAAGCCTCTAACAAAATCCTCAACAAAATGTTAACCAAAGTAGTCAGTACTTCAGGTTGGGATTGGCATTTGCACATCCCCTTTTATTTATGGGCCTATCACACTAGCATTATAACCACTATGGGTGCTACCCTTTCTCTCTAGTCTTCAGAGTAGAGGTAGTCTTACCTCTCAAAGTCCAAATCTTATCCCTTTGCATATCTTTATAAAAGCTCATCTCTAAGGATGATTATCATTAGCACCATTTGGCTCAGCTTGAGTTAATCAATGAGCATAATCTAGCTACACTTAACCATCTTTTTGTCCATCAATAATGCATTAAGCATGCTTATGAAAAACACCTCAAAGTTCAATACATCAATATCATAGACCTCATCCTAAAAGAAAACCAACATGTGACCCACATGGAGAAAAGTAAATGAAGAAAGTTTGTTTTCAATTGGCTTCAACCCTACATTATACCCCATAAGTATGGATCAATAGATCATCATTTGTCCTCCCTCAAAGGCAAACCAAAAATTGAGCCTCTCAATGATTCACATTTACATCCATTCTTCTAGTAAATAAGAATCAAGCTCACTATTTTTGTCTAACTTAAGTTCATTCCTTGATTATGAGATTATAACCTTCACCTATCTTCCTCCTCTCCTTTTGAGGATAATTGATTACAACATAAAACCATGTGATTAACCATCATATTCATTACCTAATCCTAAATATGGGTACCATGGCTCTACCCATGGCATGGTTCTCATGGATACTTTTAATCTCTTACAAGATGGAATCCCATAGTCATTGTCTCTCAAAATCACACCACTTCACATATCATTAACCTTCTCATGTCAAAGTTTTTCCCTCATATCAAAAAACCTCTAAACCTAATTAGAATTGTCCATGTCTAAAATAAATCATGTCCCATTTGAATACCAAAATACTACTTTGGTCAATATCTTAAGCATTATAGACTTCTCCCTTGAAGGATAACTATCAAGAGAATTAAACAAAGTCACTAAAATTAGACCACTCCTTTGAAGGATGGATAAGTTAACTTTGTCAAAAGAAGAGAAAATACTTGAAAACTTCCCACATTTATTAGCTTCCCATATAAAATAATAAATAAAAAGACCCACTATCAAAACAAAATCTAAACCCATAATTAGCTCTTAATTAGTATAATAAGTTGTAAGCTATAATTATCTTTCGCATGTAGACTTCCTGCATTGATCAGTCTACATCCAGAATATGACATGGACTTGTCTATTACCATTCTTAGGTCACCTATAGAAGGGGCAAACTATCCCACATAATATTACCATACATATTACCCTTTACCCTTCATACCACCTATTACCCATCTCCCCTATATATTATCTATAAATCAAGGGATTTAGAGTTTACTTGGCACACTATGATCAAGACACTTGTTTTATCATCCAAAGCATGATAACATGAATCATTCAAAATAATAATGTTCCTTAAGTCAATCTAAACTTGGGTTTTGTTTTAATTTGTCCTTGTCAACAAATAGACATTATGCCTCATTTCTTATCCTCTCCTTATTGAGTCATGTATTTTTCATATATTTATTTGCATCTGGTAAGGTCCTCTAACCTACTTAGGTGCCACCACTATCATCCATCCAAACCATAAAAAAAATGAGGATAGCATTAGTGTCAATAAACCCAACTTTTGGGGATATGTTTATCTACAACCCCAACCTACCTTCAATGTACATGCTCTCTTTGCAAACCTTCAACAAAGCTAGACCATGTGGTCAATCAAACTAGGGAAACCCATTTGAGAACTAATGTCCAACCCTATTTGAAATACATTGGCCTGATGTCCATGGACTATGTAAATGTTGCTTGACTTCTAAAGGTACTTCAACCACTAACAACTAATTACCCTCCCCTTTTTCTTCTCATTAATTTATATTGCTAATAGTGACCTCATTATTAGGGCATCATATATTAGGGAATCTTTGGATTTTTACTAGAATCCTTGTATTCTAACAAGACCTAATACTTCCTCTTTGTTTTCCCCCAATTATTGGGAGAACTACATTGGCCTAAGGTCTTTTTGGACTATATAGTTAGCACTCAGTTACTGAGGCCAACTTGGCCACATCCTTTATTTTGTTTTCCTTCTTAAAATCTCTTCCTCCACTTCTCTACCTATCTTCTCACCACCTCCCTCCCTTTAGCTTGTCAATATCTTTTAACCACTTTTCTATCCTATCAATCTCTTTTAACATAAGGATTGATAAACTTCCTCATTTGCCCCTATTATCTCCCATAAAGCCACTACCTTATCTGCTTCACTAGCCTCCCCATCACCTTTCCTTTCTCATGCTTCACAACTCACTCCCTCACCCACTTTTCATGTTTTTTGTCCCTCTCTCCACTTATTACCAGCCTTGCCCCTTATCCCCTTTGTCTTTTTTCACCATCCTCATCATCTCCCCTCACCCTTAGCTATTTGTTGTACCCTCTTTATCACTCTCTTTTTCTCACCAATTACACATCATCTTATTCCCTTACATACTGAGGGATAATCTTACCTCTTTCTCTTCCTTGTTACCACCTTCTTACTACTCTTCCACAACTTCTAAACCATATTCATTACAATTTTAGTTCTTGTTCTCCTCTTTCCAATATTTTCAATATGGCATGCTTTTTATTTCTCCTATTTATTCTAGCATTCCTTTTTTTTCTTACATGTGCGACCACTCTCTATAAATTTTCCACTCTTCCCATGTTTTCCAATTTTTTTCCTCCATAACTAGCTTCTAAATAGGTCTTTATCCTTTGAGAAGCCTTACATAATTTCCCTTTTCTTCTTATCAGTTGTATCTTTTTTCACTTTGCATTCCCCTTGTCCTATTTCCATATTGGTACTCACTTATTTTTTGCATCTGTGTGAGTGTCCATGCTATATCCCTAATTCAATTATTTTTTTCCCTTCTTATCATCCCTAATCTTCATTACTTATTTTCATCTCATGTCCTTTCATTGTGTTCCCCTATTTCTTCACCACCTAATCACTTTTTAGCCTGTCAATCTCTTATAATCACCCATTCATTTTGTCAATATATTCTAACAAGATAATTAACACATACCTTATCTCTTTAGATTCTTATTGACCCATCCTTTACTTCCCCTTATTTTTATTAACCCCTTTCCAATTTTTCATCCCATTCTCATCTCCAACACCACCCTCTGATTTACTTCATTTTTCCTCTCCTTACCTATCATTATCCATGCTTACTTAGTGATATCTTCACCTACTTATTCACTCTCTTATCATCATTGTTGTATCCTCATTTCACTCCTTTTTCCTCTTGTTTCCTTTTCTTATGTGTATTTCCTTATTTTTCATTTTCATAACGAAACTATTTTCTCCCTAGTATTTTTTAGACTTATTTTTCAAACCTTTCATGGCCTCCCATATCTCTCATCCTCCCCTTACTCTTCATTATTTCTACACTTCTTTCCCCATCCTTTTCAATTATCCAATCTGTCATTCTTTAGTGCATTCCTCAAACACCCATCTTCTACCTTTTATTTTTCTTCTCTTTTCTCCATTGCATTTCATTTTTTTCATCTCCCTTGATTACATTTTGTGTTCTTCCTGACCTTATTTTTTCCCCTCTTATATGTCCATGCTTTTCTCCTTCCATCCTTCTCCACATTCATCTTTATCTATGACCTCATTATCTTCTTTACCTATCTCTTCATCCATCTCCTAGTCCACTTTCACCTCATCCCCTATTGGATCCCCATTATTTTCTCCCTTTGGCACTCCAACTTCCCACTCATTAGAGTTTTTTCACTAGTCATATTTTTTATACATGTTTGTTTCCTCATATCCTCATCTCTCTTACTTCAATGCATGAAATCTTGTTAGGGTCCCTACTTCAAGACATCCATTTATTCCTTCAATGTCTTTATTAGTTATGCATGGGTCATCATTTTATCCCTCTCAAACTATTCTTTTCACCCTATACATCACCTTTTCAACCTTTAAACCCTCTACACATTTTGTGTATACTTGATAGTTTGTGATCAACACACCTTTTTAGCCTTCAAAGCATGCTCATATGATGCATTCGTAGGGCTTATGTTCATTAAGCCATGCCCACTTTAGGTCTATTTTTTTTCCTTGTCATAGAATGAACATCGTGCACTCTTCTCATCCTAATGTGCTTAGTTGATATTTTCATTATGACATTTGTCTCTTGATTATATTATCCACTTTACCATTGGTTTTATTCATTACCTTAGCCTATCTACTTTATCTTAAGTGAGATTACAACAATCATAACCATAAAAATCATAACCATAACTATAGAATTCATTAATATCCACATATCCTTAATCATGATAACATTAAAATAATGACATCCAACACATTTTGTACATATTTACAACAAATAGTGTAATATTTTATTGAGGATGTGAGGAGTCACATGGCACATACAAAGTTATCAGATTATCCACACCTCACCTAAGGCATCCACATGCATTATTTTCCTACCTAAAAATTAGGATGATTATTTAGTAACTATGGATTTGTGTTCCACCATCCTTCTACCTGATTGATCCCTAAACTAACATATATAACATTAACTATCTTATCAGTCACTAAAGGGTGTACTCTATTCTCCTCTTTCACATTCATCCCCACAAGGCATGAATCATATTCTACTCTAAGTCTTCAATGCTACTCACCCATCATAGCCATTGCATCCCTCTACTCTAGTTTTTTTTACACACATCAGTACCATTGGTTGTTACATCAAATACATCACAATGGATAGTGATGATTCCCTACATGAATAGGCTAAAGGACATGTTCTCCATCCCTACACCTTACACAATAGAAGAATCACCTTATTCACTACTAAGGAGGTAATAGTTTAGGGTTGATCTCAGGCTATGGGTGCCTTTCTTATTGTTATTGGTTTAACATAATTTAAATTATCATCATTATGTGTTATAATATTTGATATATATGCACATTCACTATGTAGATTATTTCACGTTATGGGGTTTGTTGATTATCTCTACCATTTATCTCATTATTCACCATATTCAACCTCTATTAATTCTTTGCACCTTAAATAACCTATAAAACCAAATGACTTCATGATAGGTATTCATTTTTACCATGATTCTTTAAATAGACTACCTAACCATTCTTCCTTACATACATGATTATCCATTCTACCAATGGGGAAGGGCATGTGATGTCATTTATTCCATTGAATAGTCTTCTCACTTAAAATAGTCATGTGTACTTACCTTTTCATATGGACATATAGCCCTCGATCTAATTGGTCATCTTGATACAATCATTATGTAATATCATGATGTCTTTTTCTTTCCCATGTCATCCAACCCACATCTGATGTATCTACTTTCTTTGTCATCTTACAGTCCTTGTGGGCCTCATGGTCATAAGTGTCGATGTCACCTTAATCCAATTGACATGAATTATCTTCTAACCATGGGCCATTGCAATATTCACACCTTTGAAACTACCACTATTATTGGTGGTGGTAGTTCCTAGATGTTGGCCACTATGGAAGGTCCCCCATCTTATCTAACTACCTAACCAATATCCTAGACCACATAGCTCCCTGTTAGTCAGCCCTCTTTTGAGTGGAACCCAAAGTCCTTGGTTCCAAGGAATTAATATAGAGGATTAAACATGACCACTATTTATTTAGCTTACCCATGCAAATCTTAGGTCAAACAAGGTCCATCCTTTATTTCTCACCATGATACCAATTTTATTACTCATAAAATATACTTAGCCATCAAAGAAATTATTTGCAGGTCATCACTTTGCTACTACCCTTAAAACTCAGCTAATAGTGGTGATGAACCTTTGCTAAAGAGACTATGTAGATCTTGATAGACACCCACCTCTTAAAACTTATCTCATAACAATAGATGCTACTACTATGCTTATACCCTCACATAATTTTAGAAGGTGTAACCTCCTCATGAAGGTACCTCTTCTCTAGCTTAGCTCCATCATAAGACATTTGTGATGCTTAGCTTTTTATTACCTACTTATTTATCCTACCCTACCCATATGTGTCTTCTCTTCCTAATGCATGTGGGATCATTATGGTGACTATTCACCAATCTGCACCATGACACCTCATCATTACTAAACTATCAGTCCAAACCTAACCATGTGCTATATCACATTGGGGTAGCCCATCTAAACTCTACTAAGAACTTTATTTGGCCTAAATTTTTACTAGATATTACATCCATGGAAATATGTAGGTATCATCCAATTGCCTAATGCATATGGAGTCATCTCAGCCACCCCATACTTGAACCCTTTCTAATAAATCTCTTTGACCAACTGAACACTTGACCATATCCACCTTGATGTTAGACATTTAGACCCCAACTACTGCATATCTTTATAATGACCTTGCCTAGGCCATTTTGACCACACCAAACAACCTTGTCATGTTGCATTTTTACATGACCTAGCCATTTGGGATATTTTTTAGGAACACTTCCTACCTTAGATACATTTAACTAACCCCAATGATATCTAGATCACTTGATATGCATGACCCAATCAACTATGACTAATATTGTGGACTAGTTACTCCTAACATATTTCCCTCTAGAACTAAACTTCAATTAACCAACACTAGTAACTTTAGCTTGTGTACGACCTTGGATACCACACTTAGTCACATTTTATGCACATGTTTGTATCTCATATACCCAACTACGTTATGGCACCACCTAGTGCCTCTCCAATAACCACTTATCAAACCTGCACCCAATTATGCTTTACCTCATCAACTCTTAGTTTGAGGGGGAACACCTCCTCCCATACTTTTAACATCCTAACCTTCAAAAAATTGATTAATTTTTATTTGCTAACTTGTTAATTCAAAGCTGTGTAACAAAAAGGGGCAAAATGTAGACACTAAAAAACTACACACTTGTAGTTTTTGATGACTAAATGACTTGGGACCCCCTAAAGACCCCATAAAACCTTCTTAAGCCTTAACCAACCCATATCAACCTAAATAAATCACTAATCTCCTACTCATATAGTACCATCCAAAAGTACTATTTGAAAGTACCATTTACTATCACTATTCACTATGGGACCCAATTTCACAATTCATGATGACATAGCAAGTGACATGGAAAATGACATAAAAGGTGATATGGAAAGTCACATGGATTTATTGTTAGGTGGCTTAAGGTGGGACATCATACCCCACTTTGGACCCACTTTTAAGGTACCTCATGACATCGTAAAGCACCAAAGGGCCCCTCCTTTGGAATGTGGTGCATTTTTTCCCATGGGGCCATCATTTAACATGTGTTTTTATCCTCAAACATGGAGGATAATGTGAAAATTAATGGTGCACTTATCCAAAAGATAAATTAGTTGGGTGAAAAGTCCTTTGGCCTCATGTGAGCCCATGTGCATTATTCCCTCTCCATTTTGGACTCTTTAGCAAGTTGGGAGACAAACCAACCAAGTGAAGACCTATTGGCTAAGTTAGAATCTCACCCCCTTGTATTTCATGACTACTCATGTACTCACATAGAGGATTATGCCAAAATTCATGGGGTACTTATCCAAAAGAAAAATTATTTGGGTGAAAAGTCATTTGGCCTCATTTAATCCCATGTGCATGATTCCCACTCCAAATTGGACTCATGTGTAAGGTGGGAGAAAAAACAAAAAGGTTATAAAACCACCATCCTTTTCTCCTTTGTCACTTATTATCCCACTTGAAAATTGTGCCATACTTATACTATTCCCTCTTTTTCCATGATTCTTCACAACAAATGCTATAAATACCCCCTTCTCCTTCACCAAAGGTTGAGTTAGTTTTGGTTGTAGAATTTTCTTGAAAGTTTGGGAGAATCATCCACTTGTTAAGGAGGTAATCATATTAGAGATTAGATAGTTAATTAAACTATTCCAAAATAATCACAAAGATTCAACAACATCATCAACAAACATCTTCGAGCATTGACGTATATTGTTGTGATTTAATTATTTCATTTACTTCCTCCTTTCCATTGGCCTCTTATTTATTGGCATCCATAAATTCAAACTATTCTTTTCCATTTATCCTTTTTATCACTTAATCCTTTTTCCCCTTCACTATCCTCACATCATTTATTCTTTTACCCCTTTGCCATCTTCATCCTTTTGATCACTTACACCTTTGCCATCTTTACCCCTTTTCCCATTTACCATCTTTAATCCTTTGTTCCATTTAACCATTTGTATATTTATATATTTTCATCCTTAACCATTTAACAAACCCAAATAATCTATCCTTTTTATCCTTTCCATCAACCCAAACCAAAAACCACAACCTTGTTTAAACCAATTTTCAACATTAACATTATTCAAACTAGTTACTTTATTTTAGTCATATCAGAAAAGAATTTAGTTTTCTTAATTGATTTGGTATTATTTTATGTTATTAGTTTCAGTTTTATATCATTTTATTCAAATTATATAATTTTTATTCATTAAACATAATTCTTTAAAGTAGGTGGATTGACAACCTCTTAAAAAGCCTTCGCTTCTAGGATCTAGCTCACGCTAGGCAATCCACCCATCTACTTGTCCAACAGAAAAGTGTGTGGTAGTGATTTATTATTAAAGATCATTATACCAAGACAAATAGGATCTGTCAAAAAGTCTAGAATTTAATGTGCGCATCTCTTAATAGGTTTTTATACATACCCTCTTAACTAGTTTCTTTCTTTTCAAAACTAGGCAAAAAACAAAACTTAGCTAGAAACATTAACTTTGATTTTAATAGAATTTAATTTATTTTAGATTAATATCTTATTAATATAATTATTTTTCTTTTATTTTAGTTTAATATATATTTAAAGTTTCTTATTTTAATGATTATTTCTATTTTTTATTACTTTAGCTTTCTGTTCTTTCTGTTTATCTTTTAGTTAGTTAGTCAGATTAATATCTTTATTTATTTTATTAGAGTTATATTGTTTAGTTTCCTTGATTAGTTTATTTATTTATAATTTTAGTCTTGATTTAGTTTATTTTATTAGACTTAGTTTGATTTTTAGTAATTATATTTTAGATTAGTTAAGTTATTAGGCTTAGTTAGTATTTTGATTAGTTTATTTGTGTTTTAGTTTAGATTTAATAGTTTGTTTCTTTTAATTAGTTTGTTATTTCTTAGTTAGCTATTATTGTTGTTTGTTGTTATCTATTTAATATTTTTGAGTTATATTGATATTTTATGCTTTCTTGTTTATTAGCTTTAATGATCTTTTATCAGCATGGAGATAAGATATACTATTTGACAATCTAAAATTTATATCCTTCAAGAGATTGTCTAATTTATAAACTTTATTCTATCAGATAGGTCAGATGATCATTTATATCATATGTGATATGTAGTTATATAATATCAAAGAAATGATTAATTTCTTGGATCAAAACATGGATTATGAGTAACTCTTCTTGACATAGTGGATTTTTGTGTTGTGTTCGACCGATGACTTAGTAAAAGTTTGTGAGCTTGATTTAGATTTATTATTGAACATAGTAATCACTAGAACTTTAAAAGATCATTTTATATGCCTTAGGATTAATTTTTATCCATAGGTCCCTTATGATTAAATTGGTACAATTCCATATTTACCTTTATGGTAGGTGAATGGGTTGATTCATGGGCATGAAAATTTTCACCATAAATAGACTCTCACCATTGAATATGGGCACACCTTTTATGGCATTATGAGGAATGGCATCATATACTTGAAGTTGAATTATATTTTTAATATTGAAGGAAGGGAAAGCATGAGGTCTAGCCATGTCTTTTTATTCAATATATTTAATTTATTTATCCTCTTAACTCTCTTCCTCTCTAACAAAATCTAATTGTTCTTCAAAAGGTAGATTAGGCTTTGGATATTGAACTTCAAGAGGAATTTCAAGCTAAATGGGTGGGTTAATGGGATTAAATGTTCTAAAAGAGGATGACCTACTAAGAACCATGTATTATGAAGGTAGGTTTATAACAAAACAATGGACTTGAACCAAATTTACCTTAAAAGAGTCACCAAATGCTAAGTAGAACACCAATTTGTAGTTGATGTTGTCAAGACCTACATTCACCTTCAAAAGTTGTCTTGAAGAAAATGAGTCCCACTAGTCATGCCAGAACTATTTTCATAAAACATTACACTATTAAATAATTTGGTCAATCTTATTTATATATGGGCAACATGAGAACATTTCTAGGTATGTGCATGTTCCTATATTGCAAATGAGCCTCTAGATTTAAGGGTTAGCTCATTGAATGTATCTTGCAATGCTCTTATCTATGCCAAATAATTACTTATGGGTAAAAGAGTTATATATTTCATGAATTGAACCTAATATAAAGGAGGTGATACACCATAATATCTTCCACAAGACTATCATACATATTTCATAAAGAGATAATGCTTATAATACTAGCCTAAGAGTCCAAGAATGCACTAGAATTAGTGTTTCAATATAAAGGTGAGATGAATGAAAATTATCCAAGGTGCATAGAACTATAGATCAATTTTAGATAATAAAATTCATTATAAACTTAAAATATATTTATACATTTAACAACACTTCATATGACCGGCTAGGTTGAAATCACTTGCATCAAATATGGGATGATTGAGAGAAAGCAAGGATAGATATCACTTAACTATTCACTATATATCTATTCACACATTTTGACAAGATGATGTATGAATTCAAACCATATAAAATTTATTATTCTAAGTAAAATTAAAATGTCAAAATTAGTAGGGCTTTGCCATACATAAGATGATATCAGATTATAAAGGCCAAAATGGTAGCTATTTATAGAATCTCATAAAGAGTACAAAAGAATGAAGTTCAATAGTCACTATAACACATATCCAATTAATAAATAGTTAAATTTTAAGGGAATATATTATGAAATATGCCATGAGTTCCTCACAATACAAATGTTCATATAAACCTTGACAAACTCTCCAAAAAGGTGTAGAGATTCTTCAACTAGCTTTTGTGAAAATGCCTTCATCATGGATCATCTCTCAAGCATTTAAAAATAAATTAAGAGAGTCAAAAAATATGATATGATAGTCATATACATTTTCCTAGTTTCTATCTATCTTATAAATACCTATATCCATCATTTGTAGTCATTCATTGCTTTCTTGGGCTTCATTTTCTACATTTGGTAGTCACTATTTATCTCAGGTCTTTGACTAAGATTTCATGGTGATATATGAGTGTGAAGATCTCACTTCACCATATAATCCTCCATCCTAGGTAATTTCCCATATGTAATTATCTTACCATGTTTCTCATTCCATTCTAAACTATACATGTAATACCTACTTGCTCTAATAAAAAATGGTTCCTTGGTTCAACTTTGTCCATCAAAAATTGACTCAGATCAATCAAATTACTCCAAACTATCTTTTTTCCTATTAGTCTCATATATTCCTATTATCACATCTTAGATTTTTGACCTCTTGTACACTATAGGATCAAAATGTACAAAGGAACACTAGATTTTGATCTCCTACCATCAAAGATCCTTTGACATGTTGACTTGAGCTTACACCATTGGACCTAGATTTCAAAGGCATCAATGAGTTATGGGTACCTATCTTGCATATGATCCTGAAATAATCAAACATCTCAAACATGAGAGGCTTGATTAACTTTAAGTTAGTCCATGCCATCATAGATGCTTGAGCCAGAGGTGACTTTTGCATGATGAGCTATCGGATAGATGCGATCTATGAAACACTCTCATTCAAGACTTCATCCTTTATTATGTGGGTTCCAATGGATCAGTAGTCCACATGATATTTTATAATATGTATGTACACCAATTGTACTAACACATCTAAGATGTTTATGAAAACTTATAACTAGTGGTATTCCAAGCTATAAATTATGTACTGATGCCCCAGATCTTAAAGGTAATTTAAGACACTATTACAACCATTGGGGACTATTGGTTGTACAAGGATGACATAATGATCTAGATCATGGGATTTTTCAAACACCCCCTTCACCTACCATATTATGTCCCTAATGGATTATCATAATAGGATACTACCTATAAACTGGTGGATGATATTTTTGAGTTCTATGTACAGTGTCAAGAAAGGGCATTCCTACCACTCCTAATCACCATATGGTACCGCATCTATAATTGCTTCCCCTTTATACATAATATATAAGTCAAGAAAGACTCTTCACATATTTAAAGTGAAATTTATTATAATGGCAACCTAAAGTGGTGATTATACTGAAGATGATGGTGATCTTTATTTGAATGCCACTGATGACTAGGAGGTGATATCTTAGATATCAACTATAAATAAGAATAAAAGGAATAAGGCTCAAATAGGATCCTCTATACATCCTCTTTCTCTTGTTCATTTCATGGAAGACCCAACTCTAATATCTTTAGGCATCTCCTAGAGGATCTTATAGGGTGTCCTTCCACCTTCTCCCCCTTGATCCCTAGTTCCATCCATAGCTCTACTTCTTCTAGAATATAATACTCCTTATGATCTATCTCCACCTATACCTCCTCTAGTAGTAATAGTAACTATTGACCATTTTACCATAGGTCAAAATGGGTCAACCCCATATAGTTAGGATATCATATAAAGGATTTTTTTTATAATGTAATAGGGTATGTCATATTTCATTTGATGTCATATCATATGACATTCTAGATTTTATCATATTCTAGCTTAGTATTTTTTCCATTTAGTGTTTTAGGGGTCTTTTAGAGTAATATATGCAAGTGGTAGGTTTCCGTGGTGTCTAAACACTCAATATCATGGAAAGAGTTTGTACAAGCCTCACAAAGTTCATTTGAGTTTTCAAAGATCAAGTACTAGTTTAAACACAAGCCTAAGTGAACTAGACTATCCCTAGAATGTCATATATAAATGAATGGACTAGCTCACTTATGCATTTGATAAGTTTACTTATAAAACCTTACTATTCAAAAGGTTGTAGTGGCATATAGATCTTCGTGCTAGGAACATGTTCTAAAAATTTCATGTTTGTATAAGTTTTCTAGATCAAGTTATGGATCTTCAAAGTTGGACCTACAGAGTAGAACATTCATGAAATTGTCAAGTTTGAGCCCTATAAATTCATCATTTATATTCAAAATATCCTTTGAAATATTAAAGTTATTCAAGATATAATGATCTTCATGATCACATATACTAATTAAGTTAATCAATATATAGTTTTAAGTAATGCAAGACTTTGATTTATTTGGGCCCACTTCCCTATCAATTCATATGTAATATTGGATCATTATTATGATTGAATGCTAATAATTGATCTATTTGGACACACATTCTTATTATTAAAGATCATACTATTAGATCTCTAATCAGTGAATTTTTACCATTAGATCTTATACAGCCTTTTGACCTATTTGACCCAAGCACGAACCATTAGATCTATGTGTTAGTATACGGGATCATCTAGACCATTATATCTTGATTAAATTTAATATTTTTAAGGATATTTTGAATATAAATGATGACTTTATAGAGCTAAAACTTGACACTTGCATGAACGTTCTACTCTGTAGGTCCAACTTTGAAGATCCATGAATTGAGCTAGAAAACTTATGCAAACATGAAATTTTTAGAACATTTTTTTAACACAAAGATCTATATGCCACTACAACCTTTTGAATAATAAGGTTTTCTAAGTAAACTTATCAAATATACAAGTGAGATAGTCCATTCATTTATATATGACATCTTAGGGATAGTCTGGTTCACTTAGGCTTGTGCTTAAACTACTACTTGATCTTTGAAAACTTAAATAAACTTCTTGAGACTTGTGCAAACTCTTTCCATGATATTGAGTGTTTAGACACCATGAAAACCTACCACTTGCATATGTTACTCTAAAATGACCCCTAAAACACTAAATGCAAAAAATACTAACTTAGACTATGATAAAATCTTGAATGTCATATGATATGACATCAAATGAAATATGACATACCCTATTACATTATAAAAAAAAGCCTTTATATGATATCTTAACTATAGGGGGTTGACCCATTTTGACCTATGGTAAAATGGTCAATAGTTACTATTACTACTAGAGGAGGTATAGGTGGAGATATATCATAAGGAGTATTATATTCTAGAAGAAGTAGAGCTATGGATGGAACTAGGGATCAAGGGGGAGAAGGTGGAAGGACACCCTATAAGATCCTCTAGGAGATGCCTAGAGATATTAGAGTTGGGTCTTCCATGAAATGAACAAGAGAAAGAGGATGTATAGAGGATCCTATTTGAGCCTTATTCCTTTTATTCTTATTTATAGTTGATATCTAAGATATCACCTCCTAGTCATCAGTGGCATTCAAATAAAGATCATCACCATCTTTAGTCTAATCACCACTTTAGGTTCCCACTATAACAACTTGCACTTTACATATGTGAAAGAGCCTTTCTTGAATTCAATCTTATGTATAAAGGGGAAGGTATTATAGATGTGGTACCATATGGTGATTAGGAGTGATAGGAATGCCCTTTCTTGACACTGTACATAGAACTCAAAAATATCATCCACCAATTGATAGGTAGTATCCTATTATGATAATAAGTTAGGGACATAATATGGTAGGTGAAGGGGGTGTTTTAAAAATCCCATGATCTAGATCATTATGTCATCCTTATACAACCAATAGTCCCCAATGGTTGTAATAGTGTCTTAAATTTACTTTAAGATTTGGGGCATTAGTACATAATTTATAGCCTGGGATACCACTAGTTATGAGTTTTCACAAACATCTTAGATGTGTTAGTTGAATTGGTGGACATATAGATTATAAAATATCATGTGGACCACCGAGCCATTAGAACCCACATAATAAAGGATGAAGGCTTGAATGAGAGTGTTTCATAGATCACATCTATCTGGTAAGTCATCATGTAGAATTAACCTCTAGATCAAGCATCTATGATGGCATGGACTAACTTAAAGTTAATCAAGCCTCTCATGTGTGAGATGTTTGAGTGTGTCAGGATCATATGCAAGAGAGGAAGCCATAACTCATTGATGCCTTATAAATCTAGGTCCCTAAATAATTATTTCAATAAGATCATGCATACTCAAACCTCCTCCCATAAGATTTGAACTTTGTAAGCATTGATTTTATATTTTTTAACCCACTTGGATTCATTGTTCTTAGCCCAGTTGTGGAGGATATCATACATCTAGTAAGTGCTCATCTAGATGAACACTACCATTGCATTGTAGGAAAAAGAAAAGACTAGGAGGGAGTATTACACCTTGAAAGAATTATTTGATATATAATCAATATGGTTCTAACATTTTTGTTAGCACACCTAGTCATTGAAAGCATCATGCACATAGATGGCCTTATGAAGGATGTCACCCAATAGGTCAGCATAGGGAAACACTTCTAGTTTATCCATGAATTTATGGAGTCCAAAATTATTATAGGACCTATGGACATCCTCATAGTCATCCTTATAGTCATTATCTTTGGTAGAATACATGGGTACTTGATTAATTAATTTAAATATATCATTCTAGTGCTTATACTTATTAAGCTAATATGGAAAGTAGTGTCCTAGTACTTAGGTTTAGAGTTTTGGTTTGAGGATGTAGCAAAAATTAGAGTAAGATAGAGGGTAAATTAAGAATATTTGAGCATAAAAGGCATGGGATACATGGGTTATATGGAATTTTGAAAGAAAAGAGTTACATATTTATTTAAAGTCAGCAATGGTAACTATTAATTGGCTTGTCTTAGGATTTATAAGTACATGAATACATCCACCTACGTTAATGGTGTTTGGTGACTCACTTATCATGAATTTGAATTTGATTTGGTGGCTAGATTTTCTCCCTTTATTTATAAATATATAATTGAATTCAGAGCCCATGATCCTCTACCTCCAACCAAATATAAAAATGGTGATGGGATGTTTTAAAAATATCTAATTGGGTTCATTTTACCATTCTATTAATTCCTAGTGCATGGTAGGCATGCAATAACATCTCTTAGAGTATTATTAACTAACTCCTACTTTCTAATATGTGTCATCTTCTCTCTTGTCCTCCCATTAAAAATCAACACCTAAGTATGAATTCATACCCTTAGGCTAGGTGATGTGTTGCCTAGGGACACATGGCATGTTTTGATAGGCTTTCAAGTCTCATATTTACTTTATTATAATGTTATTATGGCCTTAGGTGGTAATTAGTTTATCTAAATGCTATGTGATATGTCATCTTCTCATTCAAATAGGCTCTCCTAGGATCTAACATCTTTGACAGATTTAAGGATTGGATCCTTTGACTCATGGCAATGTAGCACCTTCCCAATCAGTTGGGCTCTCTTGGGACCTAACATATTTGATAGGTATAGGAGATTAGATTCTCTAAATCATGGTGATGTGTCACCTTCAATTTTTTTTGGGCTATCCTAGGCTCTAACATATCTAACAAGTCTAAAGTATTGGACTTTTTTACTCGTGGTAACATAACACCTTTCCATTAAGTTAGACTTTCCCAAGCTCTAATATCTTTGATAGGTTTGTGGGATTGCATACTTTTAATTATGGTAATGTGTCATCTTTTTAGTTAGATAATCTCTCTCAATCTATGACATCTCTAATAGGTCTAGGGGACTAACTACTCTAACTCATGGTGACATGGTAGCATCCCATTTGGCCTGGCTCTCTTGGGCTATGTTAGGTTTGGAGGAATAACCATTCTAACTCATGGAAACATGGCACCTTCCAATTTTAATAAGCTCTCTTGGGCTCTAAAATAACTTAGAGGTATGGGGGACTAACTACTCTAACTCATGGTGATGTATCACATTTCCATTTAGTAGGGCTTTCTTAGATTATGGAATTTTTGAAAGGTTTGGGGGATTGTCCATTCTAAAATATGGTGATTTGGAAGCTTTATATTTATTTAGTCTCTACAAAATTCACAAAAATACCAAGTAAGAAATATAAAATAATATGGTACATTAAAACTTGTTAAATATAGAGATCTCATTTTTCTATGGAGGGAAACATGTTCATTACTCTAGGAATGGAACTAGACTCAAGGATATTCTAGTGAAAATAAAAATAAAAAATTAGCACCATGATTTATAAAATGAAAAAATAATCCTTAATTCTAAAGATAAACTAGAAAAGGCATGTTTCTGCTTAGGGAAATCAAGATGGTGCATATTATGAAGATTTGATCAAGTCTTGGTGATGGAAATAAAATAAAGGACCATGAAGCTCTATTTTATGATATTTTTATATGGGTCCCCTATTTAAAATAGAAAAGGGAGTGTGTTAGACACAATAATGTGGGCATGAGCTAATTTAGCCAATATAAAAAAAATTAGGCGAGCCATAATTATATGCTCATATGATAGAATATATACTAATTTATCTAAATCTAAAACACCACTATAGTTCTCTTGCATAAATGGATATAAATATATTTGTAAGTGTATGCATGTTACAGCCCTAAAAAACTATCATGTCATATGTCTCTATATTATCATTAATAAAATGTGTGCAATAAGAAATAATAATTCTACTACCATTAATAAAAAATATGACTATTGATAGGATTATTCCATAAATATGATCAACATAGAATCATCACATAACCTCAAACTCTAACATAATAGAAGATTACATATCTAGGATAATGGGACAAATTATTCTACTAACCTAGGTAATGTGGTATGGATTGGATCCTTTTAAAAATACATGATGACCTGCATGGTAAAAGACATGTCTTATACATACATGACCATTGAGTTGTAAATGTATCTAGTTGGTATTTATATTGCAATATTGTAATATGATCTATATAACAAATAGAGTGTAAAATAATGATAAGTGTGAAGAAAATTAAGATAGATCTCAAACATATCATACTTATTAAATCCAAGCTTAGAGAATGTAATCAACTAATATATACTATGATACTCTGTATATTAAGAGCATGATTAAATTTGATCCACTAAACTTAACTAAGGAAACACTTATTATTAGCCAAAATTATCCATCATGACTAAGTACAATTCTAAAATTTGTTGTCAAGCCTTATTTAACTTTGTTGATGATCTTTTGATAGGTTTTATCTTAGCCTATAGGTCATGACCTATTACAGGAAGGTGTCTTGTCATGTGTTTGGTCATCTCAAGGTTTCTTTTAAGGTATAGGAAAGTGATTCAAAATCATCATCTTGTAATCAATCCCCTTAATAAAGGTCTTGTTTAGGTGTCTATAAAAATTAAGGCATCTTTGCAGAGTTTGAGGTTACTTTGTAAAGGTTAAGGCATGTTGATCCATGATGAGAGTATTGGTGTGTTGACCTTCCAAGGAGACATCATGTAATATGGTGGATGGTAAATTCTATAGGAAAGATATGGTAGATTGGAAACATTTTTTTTTCATGTTTTAACAAGAATTAAAGTAGTTTTGGAGAAATTAAGGTAATGGTTGCATATGCAAAATAAAAGGATCAAGTGCATTTTGATGTCCCTAATATGATTTAAATTTATGCCAAGGTGTTTTATTCCTTGTACATGTTGGTTTGGGTTATTTTCAATGTAAAAAAAGTGATGGGACCTTCTAATGTCTAAGAATGTGAAATATAACATAATAATGCACTTATAGAGGGTTTATAAATCAAGTTTTCAATGTAGAGATGGTTAGTTTAGGTAAAAATGGATGTTTTTAGGTCCCTATGATGTTTTTAGGTTCAAATCATGATTTTGGTAGCATTGGTAGGTCTAAAGAAGACAAAATTGTTTCATCTACTTCATCAAGATCTTTGCAAGCTAGTGAAGGTTACTTTGAGATGCTCAGTTCATGAAGAGTAAGAAAGGTTGGATTTACTGAACTTATGTGTTGATAGGGGAAATTATTACATTTATGTTCTAAACATTAGTTCCAAGTTTTAATGGTTATGTTTTATGAATAAATATTAATAATTTTAGTGCTCTTAAACCCTTATAAAACCCAAAGGGCTTAGTTTTCTCCTTGTATTAGTGTCTCAACATTGATGAAAGTAATTTTTTGGTTTAAGATTAATTTAATATTATATAATATACCATTTAAGTATCAATTTAGGATTAATAATATCAAATACACACTTAGTTGGCTTGAGAGAAACTCATTTGTATTGGCTCAGTATGATAGTTAGTGTTTGAGAGAGAGATAAAGTGTTTTGTGTATGAAATGAGTGAAAAGAGTTTGTTTATAGTGGATAAAAAATTATTAAGGCCCCTCAAACCTTTCAAGGCATTAAAAAGGTGATAGACCTTAATAAAACGAGTATTTAAGTATGAATAATGAATATTTGTTAACCTATATGCCTGTAGACATGTAGGTGAACATATGCAACCAATTTTTGTAATGATAATGCATATAGGGTTTCAGAATACATGAATATATACTCTCATCCCTCATTAAAACTTACCCATAAGCCTTGATGTTAGATTTTTCAAGTCCCAGGTGGAGAGAGAATTTGTTGGAACATTAAGCATGTAGTTTTGGCATTTCTATAGTGGAATAACACAAAGGAGTATCATTAGTATTATTCCAAGCATACTAACATTCTCTAAATGATATATAGATTCACTAATAGGTTTCAAAACATATATAAATAGTTTCAACCTTTAGATATTTCTACCTTCATATGGTTTATTTCATAGGTGTAGGTCTAAAATGTGACTTTCTTCCCTATTTTGATGATTTTCAAGGTGCCATGATGAGTGTAACAAAGTGATTAAGGTTATACATTAAATATAAAATTCCCTTCTACAATCTTAAAAATAATTTAGAGCCCATGATACTAAAAATACCTATAGTCCTTTTTACTCACTTTTTAAGTGGACTATTGTTTTAGCCTTTTAAGACTTAGTGAGTATAAATCCTATGTTTTCTAAATATATAAGTAGACTAAATCAAGTAAATGCTATGAAATAAATACATCAGTAATTTTTTTATAGAATTGACATTTCTAAAAATAGTAATAAATAGTAAAAGTAATGACTTAGCTAGAAAACACCTAATATAGAAGATCTAGGTGCTAAAAATTGAGATAGAGAATAGTCTGAGTGTCATAATCTTGATCTTGATGTCATAAGCCCTCCTAGACAATAGTGTCATAATTGGATATCACAACCATTTTTAAAAATGTGGAATTAGTATCTTATATTTTTTGTAGCATCTTTCTTTCTATTTGAATGAATTTTGGGTTTTGTAGATCAGGTCCTATTCTAGCTCTAGTCCAAATTTTAGGCTTGTTAGATCAATATTTTTTTATTTTATCTTTATTTTACACTAAAATCCCTAGGTTTTCATTCTTGTAAAGGTTTGAATCAAAACCATGAGAAAAAAGGGGTTAGTAGGTCTGATGTGCTAGATGTGTGATCCATAACCCTATCTAGGTATGTTACCTACGTACTAATACTCTAAGGAGGGATCAATCTTGATTTAGTTCTCTTGTCTAAGTTCTTGGTGCAAGTGTAAGTGAATGTTATAATACCTAAGTGTGAATGCATGAGAGGATGCCTTGGAGTCCACTTGAGATCTGAATACTTATGTTATGGTTGGATTATTGAATATATAATCAAGGTTAATATAATATTGTAAGAATTAGGAGATTTCCTTGAATGTGAAGTGGTAATTTTGTGTGCTTATTTATGATAATGTCCACCTAGGGTGTAGAAGTATGAGAGTAGTGTTTATATGGTATTCGAATAAAAAAAACTTGGGAGGGTGACTTAAGAATTAGTGTAACCCTAATCTTATTAAAGAGATGTAAATTAACTTTTCAAATGGTGTAGGGATTTAAATCACTAATGAATTATGCCATTATGGGTCTCATGTGGTGTTATATAGGCCTAGGTGTTATTTATAAATACCATGGGACTAAAACTGGATCAAAAAAGCCCCTAAGATGGGTCAAGTTCTATACTAAGGGTAAAGTGACCTCAAGTGGACATCTAAGGAATGAATTTTAATTTTTAGGTGATGACATTTGACCCTCCAATTTATTTTATAAATTCTACCAAGAAAAATGACTAGGATAAAGGAAATAGAATGATACCTAGAATTACCTAAGAAGTGAAGCCCATGAAGCTATGTCTAAGTATGTGAAGTTGGGTTTGAGTATGTGAAGTATGTTCTAATGCATGTCCTAAAAATGAAACATGCATAAATAAATCCTTACTTAAGAAATATCAAAATCAAAATACTAGACTAAGTAAATAAGTAATATTGGGTACATATATGGGAAAGAGGAAAGGAATGAATACACCTCACTAGGTATTCAAACCAATGTGTGAATTTGGAGACAACTTGTGTGTGCATTTATATAGTGATCAATTTTTGAATAACTTAGACTAAAATAATATATTATCAATCCAAAAACTCCTCTAATATTTCTGACCTATTTGGTAAGACATGGAAGAGATCCAAGAGGGAGAAGAGGTAGAGAAATACTAGTAGAGATACCCATGATCAAGCCTTAACATGCTAAACCATGGGATGGTTGAGAATGATAGTAGGAGGTAGTAGAGATATTAGGAGGAGATGAGATGTATATAGATGTATGAGCACAACATGAACCACATTATATTCAACAATTACCATTTTAATGCTCATTAGAGATAGAGGCACCATCAATATGAGGAGGTGCCTGTACTTGCTATTGTATAGAGGGAGCCAAGAGTTTCTCTAGGACATAGTTAGTCTATATAGGCACCACTAAGGAGAAGATATTAATAGGCTTGGATGGTGACTCCTATATTTTCATTGGTGTGAAAGAATTCAATAGAAGAGGTGCTCGATGGTTGAGAAGATGGGGAGACTATGATCAATGACACCAATACTGGTGAGAAATGGTTTAAATTTGACTCAAATTATTGATATAGCATACTAGTTGCATTTTAATTATTATATATAGATTATTTGATATATATAAACTATCTAATGTATATTTGGTTTTGGTTTTATATATTTTATAATAGAGGAGGTTAGATGGGGATCCCTAGTTATAGTTGTGCACTATAACATTTTGTATGGGGTGCTCAATAATATAAACTAAATACTATTGACCAAATTTTACTTCTAGTAAAATTAGGTCAACCCTACTATTTTTAGCTTTTAAAGAAGGTTCCCAAGTGCTATATAGGGTGTCATGTTGGTATATTATCTCACTTATCCTTCCCCTAGTCTTTATTGAAGCTTATCTTCCTTAAAATGGCCTAGTCAACCAAAGTCAAACATAGTCAAGCCTTGGTCAAACTTTTTCAAAGGATAATTTTGTGTAAAATTGACCTGATATGGTACTTATAATGTTTAAATGTGTTTAAAAGTCATAAATTGGTCATTTGTTATGTCTCATGTGCAAAAAGGGGTCTTTTGGCCACTTTAAAGCCTATTAATTGATTTGTAAAGACTTATAAGAGGGAAAATTTATCACCAAGGTGATTTTAAACATGGAAGAGGTAAAAATAATGTTAGGTATAGTTAGATGTCAGCTAGGAGTCAGTTATGTGTAGAAAGTGGGAGTTTCTCCTTATTTTTAGGACCTTTTGGGCACTTGTATGGAATAGATGATCTAAAATTTATCTAAAAAGGTGGGTGGAGTGTCTATTCACCTCCCTAAACTAATTTACACGTTTTTTGTTCAAGGATAATGTAAAAAGGTTCATCTAAAACTTATTTCCCCCATTTTATCTTGGTAAGCAAAAAGGGGTCAACTTCAAGCACTTGGCATTGACTGTATAGGTGGAGACTGGAGGAGTGCTTTGGGGAGTGTATTTAAATCTTAGTACACTTAATTTTAATAAAAATAACTTGAAATTTTTTGTCTCCTCCTTTATGAAAAATTGATAACACTCTAGGCAGCATTTTATGCATGTTCAACCATGAGGGGGTCTCCTTTTGAGCCTGTTTCAGATTTTATTGTTATAGATTGATTGGTTTATGTGTTATAGGTGTTTATACATGATATTAAAGAAATTATAATTATTATTTTAGTTTATTAATGCTCAATTATTTGGTAAAACATCTTTTAGACTTGTGCATTCTTGTAAAATGCCTAGTTTGCACTTACAGACATCTCAGTTGCCTTGTAAGTGATTTTTCCATGTTGAAAAAATTGTTTTTAAGTTGTTTTGGCGATGATACTAATGTTTTTTTTCTGAATTTAAGGGCTTAAAATTTTAGTTAATATGGTTTGAAGGCCTTGCCTTGTATATTTCTTGCTTTTTCATGTTTTCCCTGCATGTCACAGTCCAAACCTTCATCTACAACTCATACTGAAATCATGGTGGCATATGAAGAGGTATAATAACACTAAAATTTATTGATATTAACAAGTATATGTTGATATGCCTAAAAAAATCACATAAAGTTCCCATTCATAAAGAGTTTTATATGGTTTATACCATAGTCACTATGGTGCAATAGATATCTACCTTCAGGTGGCTTAAGCATATGATTCAGGGGTCTCATGGATATTTTAGACTATTGGAGAAACATATTGTGCCTTGAAGTTACATAGTATCATGTTTTATATCTTTGTGAAGTTCTATAATGGAGTATAATCAAGTGTATCTTCTTACACTTTTTACCATTACTGCCTATAGGTGAGAAACTAACATATCAATGATGTTACAAAGGACTAAAAACACATATTTGGTAATGTGAAGCAACTCAAACCATCTCATAGAGGTCTTAGAATATGACGGATTCATTTTATCTTGTTTAAATTATCAATGAGGCAAAAGGTAAATGGTAAACTATCTTGGGTACACCATCCCTAAATTGACCAAACAGAGGGTAGGGAGATTTTACAAAATGACATATTACTTGTTTGACAAGGTTTTAAAGCAAATAATTAGGTGAAATTTATTATATCTATCATATAGAATCACCTTTAAAATCATTGGGTCAAGGATATTAGTATATTTTGGAGCTTGAGAACCTTAAAAATGGTAAAAAAATTGCTAAGAAGTTTCAATGACATCTACAAGAAACTTACTAAAAGAGACCCTGTTCAAGTATTTAGGCATAACCTCACTAGGCCCTATGCTCAAATGACTCTAAGTAACCAAAAAATACATTAAATGACTAAATATCACCTTAGAAATTTTATAACATGGTTTTAACCTCTAAGCACTCCCCCTGGTCTATACATAGGCCTGGGAAGTGCGACATAGTCTTACTAAGGAGGTTACTTAAAATTTGAAGGTGTATGAGATAAAGGGTTGAGTTTAAACCTTATTTTAAACTTTAAAATAAAATAAGATGTTTGGTGAATTAAAAACATTCAATAACAATCAAAAAATTTTAAAATAAGTTTTTAAATGACCCCAAATGCACCTATAACTAGTTGACCATGACTAAGATAGTAAGCAAAAAGCAGTAAGACCCAGGGTAAGGTTTGTTTCATTTTAGGATATACATGAGATCATATAGTAATTGAAAAATAATGGGATATCATGAAAACTTCCACCTTGGTCCATATGACCTCTAAAAACCCTTAGAAATGATAGAAGAGCTAACATAGGTTTGAAAGCATTCACCTACATGTAGGACCCTGGAGGAATTAGTCTCAGTCATGAGTGAAGGGAATTTTTGGGATCAAATGGAATATTTAGGTGAGATTAAAATAAATTAATGAATTTTTATCTCTAAAGGGTGTCCTAAATTCCTTCTCACATCATTTCTAAGTGAAAAGAACCCCTACATTCACCTAAAAGAAGGGTAGTAAGTAGAACATACCAACTCAAATAGTGGCATGAGAGGTAAATTAGTACAAGGGATGGGGTTAAATGTTGGAAAAATAAGGGGTTATTGTTTCAATGAAAACATTTATAGTGTCATAGAGCTTTCAAGGATGGATAATAGCTCTACACAGGACCCTAAGATGCTTTACACAAGCCTATACTCCAAACATACATAATCTGCCATTGTTGAAAAGTCTTCCTAAGGAAATGGGGATTTTAGAGGCCTTGTGCTTAGAAAAAAGAGATTAAAAATGGTATGTATCATACCTTGAACATATATAACATCCTCATAGTTTTTTTTTGTGAGGAAGTAAGTCAAGATGGCTCTATAATGTCTTACAGACAAGGCACTTTTGCCTTACACAAAGAGGTAGTTTTGAGAGAAATGGGATAAAAAATGAACCAGATGGTAGGGGAGGATCAAGTTATGGTTTTATAATTTATGATACATATATTCCAACCTTATATAAGGTTGGATACCAAATAGGGGCCCCTATACAACTAGACATGCAGATAGGGTCAGTTAGGCACGATCAAGTTTAGCTTCAAATAAGAAGTCACTTTCAGTTTGGGCCTTAGGAAAACATCTCAATGACTTGGGTCATCTTCATAAAGGTATAAATGATGTGTTTAAGCTTTTAAATATCATGGTAAGTTTAAATAGTGGTCTTTTGGCTCAAAGAAGCAGGTAGGATCATTGATAAGGTATATACCTTGTCTCAAAATAGGGGTCATTTCCATTTCTATCTCTTGGTAAGATATTATAGGGATGGGAGAATGTTTATATGAAATATTAAGAGGTTTTACAACCCTTTTTTTATAATATATCCACCAAGAAGCCATCATTTGGTCTAGAATGTGCTCAAACCTTGCTAATTGTGCAAAATTGACTCGAATGGTCATCTTGGAATGCTCATATCTTTCATGAGCCTTTGCATGGGACATAAAGATATTTGGGAATTATGTATGGGGTCCTTTAGAAGACACAAGTTACATTTGGATAAGATTATAATTTAAAACCTTTATGAACAAAGGTTAAGACTAGAAACCATTCAAAACCCTTGTAAACCCTCCATAGAGACCTGATTAGGAAGATAAGGCAATTTGAACATCTAAACGGTATGAAGGTTCCATGGAAACACTTGGATGATGTATATTAATATACACATATTCTTCACATGTGACTTAGGTGTTTGGACCTATAAAAAATAAAGTAAAATAGGGCTTATTTTGACCATTTTTTTTGTTGTACAGGCATGGGGAAATTACAAGAGACCAACTCACTTTTGAGTTGAATATTAGGACTTTTTTTAAGTCCTAATGGTCATTTTATAATTTTATAAGCTCCTAAGTATGCCTACCATCTCTCTCATTTCATCCAGTCCAGTGAGCTAACTAGGGAAGACTTAGAGAAAATGGTGAACCTTCATTTGGAAATCCTTTTAAGGATCATTTATTGTATCTTATGACATGTAAACTTTATAAACATGTCATTACTTTTCTTTTATGGATCATATTTTAGGTTTGAATAGTTTTTAGGTGCCAAGTTTGAGAGGTCAAGGAAAAAGAGCTATTTTGATATTACCAAAGATGATTATGCATGGCCAGAGTGATAGGGATGATTAGGAACCTCTACAATGAATGTGAGGGATTAATATTAACCACCTCACTCAAATACATAATCATACCTAATCAATTATAGGGATAAGGCAATTTTGGAAGGCTAATCATGAGAGGTAGTATTCTATCCAAGAGAAGGAGTTTCTTGACCACTTTATAGGTCTTAGATGATTAGAGATGACACTTGTAGCTCTTTTTTATATATGTCTCACCCAATTCCTATCTCCCATGTAATTTTAATTTATCTTGACATTTTTGACACATGTCCAAGTGACTCTTGGACTCCCCTTCTGTATCTCTTCCCATTTCTTCTATAAATTGAGCCTTCTTGGCTATTGTATGAATCTCTCTACCTAGGTATGGTTAATCCCTACCAAATTATACTTTAAATCAATAAATACAAGTTTTTTACCTCTTTAAAATATTTCACTAAGTGTACACAATAGAAGTTAGTCATGTGCAAGTGTAAGTTTTGTCTACTTTCACATGTTACTCTCTTTAGTACCTTGTGTATTTGTAATCTCCCTTTTTTAAGTCATAAAAAAGTGTCAAAGTAGATTAAAATTTTAGTGATTAGGCTAATAAATAGAGTGTCTTATAATAACTATTTATTAGTTCCTCCTAGCCTATGCTATCTCCAACACCCCATGTTGAAACATTGATGTGAGAGGGAAAATTGACATTGGATGAAGTGTATGTACAACTTGTCCTTAGTTTCAAGTTAATTATAAGGGTATAAGTAGATAAAATATTTTGGTGTATCACCTCATATATACTAGGTTTTCTTTCATGTTATCCCTATCTCTTTTCATCCCTAAGTGTTAGTAGTAGGATATGACCTTTAATGATGCATCAAGGGGGAGCTAGCCCCTAATCTAGAGATCCACATCTTAATAGGAATACCTAGAACCTTGAGGTGGTTCCATTATCTAAATTTAATGAGGATAATCTTTTCCCATGTCCTCATTGGGTGAAATCTCAAGTGATAATAGTTTTTAGCATGACTAGAGGGACTCTTGTTCCAAGAGATTGAGCAATTTTGGTGTTTTCCCAAAGTAACAACCTTTGGAGGCAATTCACTAAGTACCAATGGTGACTCCAAATACATATATACTAGTTGAGTAGTATAAGTATACCTATTGAAATTTTCTCTTTTTTCATGCTCTTTTGTGAGTATTTCATGAATAATTGAGAGTTTGAGCTTGTCTTATCACAATTTGGGGAAACATATCCTTCTTTGCCTCTTGTCCTAAATTATGAATAAGTTCTTAGCCAATCTTGTCATGATCACCATCAAGCATATGTTGTTTATGGCCAACCTTATCAATTTTTTACTCCATCTAGACCACCTAACTCCTTTCCAAGCCATTCCATTATTAGTTTCAAAATCACTCTCATTGGTTATGAAGACTACATGTTAGACCTTAACACTAGGTATGGTTGTGGTCAAGTCATCCCTAGTGTTTATGTTGAGAGTGTGAGGAGTTATTTGGAACAAATCAAAAGGGAATGGATTCCTATATACAAATATAATTAGCCATGTCTTCCTAATGAAATTCTAGATATTTTTGGTTTGATATTCCATCTAGAATAAAGGTTGAGAACTCATGAACAAACTCAATCTTGGCAGCCACAAAATACCCCAAATATTTCATCCACTCAAAGTTTCTCTTCTTGAAATCAAATCTAAGAGAGTAGATAAAATAATGAAGGAATCATGGTGGAGAAAGTTAACCTAATTGGAGGATATTATGCAGAAGAAATATTAAGTTATTAAGCTCACCTTGAAAGAGAGATTAAATTAGCCAATTACATGTTGAGGAAATCTATTATAGTAGCTAAAGGTAAAATCTCTAAGATTACTTCTACAACTTGAAATAAAGGTTCCAATCCCAAGGAGACTCCAAGTTTCTTAAACATATCATTTACCTCTTCATTACCCCCTCAACCACATGAAAACATCCTTGAGCCTACCTTCCCAAGATGGAAAGAGGTTATGGTAGCTTGTGAAGAAAAGAAAAAATCATGCTTAGGTGGAGAAGTTGTTAGGGAAGATAAATTTAAAACCATTAAACTCCCTCCCACCCTTACTAAATAAAACACTAAACCCACATTTCCACCCCTTCTAACTAGTCAAGGTTGTCCTCCCAATGTTAAGAATTGCATTGCTACTTGGGAATCTACTTTGGACAAGCTTCCTATTTTTTAAAGGCCTAATCATGACATCACCAAGAGGGAATATGAGATCGAAATCTTAGATTGGATTGAAGAGGAAGATGGGATAATTACAATTTGTGAAGAGAAGGAAGAAGATCCTCCTTGTGTTGAAGAAGATCCTTGAAAGAAGTTCTCTTGGACTCCAAAGAAGAAGAAGAAATAATATCTTTTGTTTCTCCTTTTCATGATGCAAACAAGTCAAAGGATGATGATCTATCGTAGAGATTTGAGAGCATATGTAATGAAGTTGAATCCCTCAAAGAACTTAAAAATCCTTTGGAGCAGACTAACAATGACAAGAAAGAAGATGTGTCTCAAAAGGAGGAAATGTGGTATATTTATATGAAAATGTTCTAAGAGTATGAGGAAGGTGAGAAGACTAAGCTCCAAAACAATTAAGTCCAGGATGTTGGAGATTGGATATTTGTTGAATAGCATCATCGTGAAGAGAACTTAGATCATAATGGAGAAATATATGATGTTCTTGAGTCTTTTGGAGATGATGTGATGTTTGATTCTATAACATCCAATGAAGATGCCTCCACCAACTTCTAAGAATATTTTGAGCAAGTAACACTTCCACTTAGTCATGATACAATTCCCTTTGAAGAGCTTGAAGACATTATGACCATTGAGAAGGATGATTAGATCATTCAAAGAGAGATTGACTTCCAACAAGTTGTCCCATGTATGGACACATAAATTTGTCATGAGGAAATGAGGGGATAGTAGTTTGAAGAATGATTCAAGTTTCAAGAGGATCTTACCTACTTTAAGAATGTATGGGAGATGGCTCCATTGGATGATGTACAAAGACAAAGAGCAAAGAGAAAGCAAGAGTCATCTAACACCCCATATAATAAGAATAATGCTTAGAATCCTCACTCATCTAGTGAGGAAGGATATCTAAGGTACTTCATTTTTTATCCAAATAAGGATGTATGATCAATATGAGTTTACATATTTATTTAATTTTAGTTGTGTCCCATTTTCCCTAAGTGCTTAGTAACATAAGTGTATCCTTGTTTTGTGTCTTTTTGGGTATTTTGTGTGTTATTATTTCCCTTTGTATGTTTTTAGGTAATATTATTTATCTTGTTCATCAATGAAAGGTATATTACTATTGTTTCTAGATGTATTATGACTCCCTTTCCCAATGGATAGGATAAGGCTACTAGTCCTTAGCATAGGCAAGCATGTTACAATAAGGAGTTGCCAAATTATTGACCAAATTTGACTTCTAGTCAAATGAGGTCAATCAATACTATTTTATCTTTTTAATAATGTTTCCATGTGTCTTATAGGGTGTCATTTTGGTCTATTATCTCACTTATCCTTCCCCTAGTCTTTATTGAAGCTCATCTTCCTTGAAATGGCCTAGTCAACTAAAGTCAAACATAATCAAGCCTTGGTAAAACTTAGTCAAAGGATGATTTTGTGTAAAATTGTCATAATATGGTATTTATAATGTTTAAATGTGTTTACAAGTCATAAATTGGTCATTTGGTATGTCTCATGTGCAAAAATGGGTCTTTTATCCCCTTTATAGCCTATTAATTGTCTTATACAAACTTCCAAGAGGGAAAATTTTTCACCAAGGTGAGTTTCAATGTGGAAGATGTCAAAATAATGTTAGGGTTAGTCAAATTTTATCCAATATTTAGTTATGTGTATACATTTGGAGTTTCTCTTTGTTTTTAGGCCTTTTTGGGCACTTGTATGAAATAGATGATCTGATCTTCAGCTAAAAACATGGTTGGAGTGTCTCTTCAACTCCACAAACCCACTTCCATGTTTTTTTTCTCAATTATAATGTAAAAATGTTCATCTAAAACTTATTTTCCCCCATTTTCTCTTAGCAAGCAAAAAGGGGTTAACTTTAAGCACTTGGCATGGACCGTACAAGTGGATTTGGTAAGAGTTATTCTAGGGGTGGATTTTAATCTAAGTGAAATTAATTTTAATAACAAGAAATTGAAATTTTGTGGATCCTCCTTTATGAACAATGGCTAACACTCTAGGCAGCTTTATATGCATGTTCAACCATGAGGGGGTCTACTTTTGAGCCTGCTTCAAATTTTATTATTTTAGAATGAATGGTTTATGTGTTAAAAGTGTTTATGCATACTCGTAAAGACATTATAATTATTATTTTAGTTTTATAATTCTCAATTACTTGGGAAAACCTCTTTTAGGCTTGTACATGCTTGTAAAATGCCTAGTTTACACTTACAATCATCTCAGTTGCCTTGTAAATGATTTATCCACATTGGAAAATGTGTTTTAATGTTGTTTTAGGGATTTTACTAATGTTTTTAATGAATTTAAGGTTTTAAAATTTAAATTAAGATGTTTTTAAGGCTTTGCCTTGTATATTTCTTGCTTTTTCATGTTTCCCATACATGTCATAATCCAAGCCTTCATTTATAGCTTCTACTAATATCATGGTAGCATATGAAGAGGTAGAAGAACACTCAAATTTATGAAAATTTAAAATTATGCATTGATATTATTAAAGGAAGCACATAAATTTCCCATTCATAAAGAGTTTCAAATGGTTTATACCATAGCTCACTGTGGTACATTAAATATCTACCTTTAGGTGGCTTGAGCATATGATTTAGGGGTCTCATGGAGATTTTGGACCATTAGAGAAACATATTATGCATTTAAGTTTCATGTTTTAGAGCTTGGTAAAGGTCTACAATGGAGTATAAGCACATGTATCTTCTTACACTTTTAACCGTTACTACTTGTAGGTGAGAAACTAACATACCAGTCATGCTATAGAGGATTAAAAGCACATATTTGATACTGTGAAGAAACTCAGACCATCACCTAGAGGTCCTATAATATGATGGATTCATTTTATCTTGTTTGAATTATCAAAGAGGAAAAAGGTAAAGGGTAAACTATCTTGGATCCACCATCCCTGAATTATCCAAATAGAGGGCATAGAGGTTTTCCAAAATGACATATTACTTGTTTGAAAAGGTTTTAAAGCACACAATTGGGTGAAAATTATTGTATCTATCATAGAGAATAACCTTGAAAATCATGTGGTCAAGTATATTAGTAGAGGTTGGAGCTTGAGAAACTTTAAAATGGTCAAAAAACCATTGAGAAGTTTCAATGACATCTATAAGAAACTTACTAAAAGTGACCTTCTTCAAATAATTAGGCATAACCTAACTAGGCCATATGCTCAAATGAATCAAAGTAACTCAAACATCCATTCAATGACTAAATATCAGTTTATCAAGGTTAGAACATGGTTTTGACCTTTAAGCACTCCCCGTGGTTCGTACACAGGCTAGGGAAGTGAGACACAATCTTGCTATGGAGGTTACTTGAAAGTTGAAGGTGTATGACATAGAGGGTTGAGTTTGAACCTTATTTTAAAATTTTAAAGAGAATATGATGTTTTTTGACTTCAAAAAATTCAATAATAATCAAAACATCTTCAAATGAGTTTCCAATGACCCTAAATAAACCTATAGCCAGTTGACTATGACTGAGATAGTGAGTAAATAACAATAAGACCTAGGGTAATGTTTATTTTATTTCAAGATATCCATGAGATTATATAGTAAAAAAAATATAATGGGATAGAATGAAAACTTCAAAAAATGTCAATATGACCTCTAAAAACCCTTGGAAATGATAGAAGAGCTAACATAGGTCTGGAAGCATTCACCAATAAGCAGGACCCTAGAGGAATTGGTCTTAGTTAGGAGTGAAGGGAATTTTTGATCACAAACAGAACATTTAGATGAGTTTAAAATAAATAAATAAATTGTTTGATCCAAAGGGTCTCCTAAATTCCTTCTCACATCATTTCTAATTGAAAATAACCCATGCATTAACCTATAGGAAGGGAAATAAGTAGAACATACCAACTCAAACAAAGGCATGAGAGGTACATTAGTGTAAGGGATGGGGTTAAATGTTGGAAAAAAAAGGGATTATTGAATTAATGGACACATTTTTAGTGTCATATAGCTTTCAAGGATGGATAATAGGTCTAAATAGGACCCTAAGATGCTTTCCACAAGCCTATAGTCCAAACATACACAACCTACCATTGTTGAAAAGTTTGCCTAAGGAAATGGGGAAATTGGAGGCTTTGTGCTTATAATCAAGAGATAAAAATTGGTATGGAACATACACAAGAAATTTATAAAATACTCATAGGTTTTTTTTTGTGAGGAAGTAAGGCAAGATGCCTATGTTCTATTTAAGAGACATGGCACTTTTGCTTTACATAAAGACGTAGTTTTGAGAGAAATGGGATAAAACATGAACCAAATGATAGGTGAGGATAAATTTAGGGTTTTATAATCTTTCATAAATCTATAAAAATTATAATAAACCTTATATAATGTTGGAGACCAAATAGGGGGCCCTATACAACTAGACCTATAGGCAGGCTCAATTAGGCATGATCAAGCTTAGGTCAAAATAAGATGTCACTTTAAATTTGGGCATTAATAAAAAATATAAATGACTTTGGTAATATTAATATATGTATAAATGATGTTTTAATGATTTTAAATATTATGGTAAGTACAAATAGTGGTCTTTTGGCTCAAAGGAACATGTAGGCTCATTGACAAGATATAGACCTTGTCTCAAAATAGGGGTCATTTCAATTTATAGCTCTTGATAAGATATTATAAGGATGTGAGAATGTTTATAATACATATTAAGAGGTTTGAAAAACCTTGGTTTATAGGAGATTAATTAGAAATCCATAATTTTGTCTACAATGTGTTCAAACCCTGCTAATTGTGTAAAATTAACTCAAATGGTCATCTTGGAGTACTGATATCTTTCATGAGCCTTTTCATGGGAAATGGATATATTTTTTGATGATTTAGGGTGTAATTAATAAAACACAAGTGAAATTTGGATAGGATTATAATTTAAAACCTTTATGAACAAAGGTTAAGACCAGAAACCACTCAAAACCCTTACAAACCCTCCATAGAGACCCGATTGGGAAGATAAGGCAATTTGAGCATCCAAAAGGTATGAAGGTGACATGAAAACACTTTGATTATGTAGATGACTCTCCATATATTATTCACATGTGACTTAGGTGTACAGAACTATATGAAATAGGGTGAAATAGGGCTTACTTTGACCTTTTTTGTGTTGTGCAAGCATGGTAAACTTTTGAGAGACCAAATAACTTTTAAAGGGAAGATTATGATTTTTTATAAGTCCTCATGGTCATTTTATCAAATTTTTATGCTCCTAAATGTGCCTACCATCTCTCTCATTTTATCCAATCCAATGAGCAAGTTAGGGAAGACTTAGAAAAAATGGTGAATCTTCATTTGGGAAGAATTTTAAGGCTAATTTCTTGTAATTGATGTCATGAAAACTTTGGAAACATGTCACTACTTTTCTTGTATGGATCAAATTATAGGTTTAAAGAGTTTTTAGATGCCAATTGTGAAAGGTTAAGGAAAAGATCTATTTTGAGACTTCCATAGATGATTATACATGGCTAGAGTTATAGGGATGATCAAGAACCTCATCAATTCATGTGAGATATTATTAGTAACCCCCTAACTAAAATCCATCATCATACCTGATCAATTGTGTGGACAAGGTAATTTTGGAAGGCTAATCATGATAGGTAGTTTTTTGTGCAAGAGGAGTTTCTTGACCACATTGTAGGTTTTGGATGATTAGAGATGACACTTATAGCTCATATTTATATATGGATCACCCCATTCCTCTCTCCCATGCAATTTTAACTAATCTTCACATTGTTGACACATGTCTAAGTGACTCTTGGACTCCCCTTCTCTATCTCTTCCCATTTCTTCTATACATTGATCTTTCTTAGATATTGTATGAATCTCTCTACCTGGGTATGGTGAAGACCTACCAAATTTTTCCTTAAATAAATAAATCCAAGTATTTCACTTCATTCAAAGATTTCACTAAGTGTACACAATGGTATTAGTCTTATGCAAGTGTATGTTTTATCTACCTTCACATGTTACTCTCCTTAATACCTTGTGTGTTTGTAATATCCCTTTTGTAGTTCAGTAAGAAGTGTCAAATTATATTGTATGTGTAGTGAGTAGGCTGCTTAATAGAGTGTCCTAAAATTCCTATTTCTTAGTTCTCCCTAGCTTATGCTATCTCCAAGACCCCATGTTGAAGCATTGATGTGAGAGGGAAAATTGACATTAGATGAAGTGTATGTGTAACTTATCCTTAGTCTAAAGTTCATGCTAAGGATATGAGTAAAGAAAATCATTTGGTGTATCACCTCTTATAGACTAGGTTTACTTTCATGTTATCCCTATCCCTTTTCATCCCCAAGTTTTAGCAGTAGGATATGAACTTTAGTGATGCATCAAGGGGAGATAGCCCCTAATATATATATCCACCTCCTAATAAGAATACCCATAGCCCTAAGGTGGTTACATTGTCTCACTTGAATGAGGTGAAGCTTATCACATCTCCTCATTGGGTGCAAGTTCAAGTGACAACAACTAATCTAGGTCATCTTGAGTTCTTATATGCCCCAACCTAGGTAGGCTAGTTTAGACTAGTGGGAGAGGATTCAAGGTAGTTGAAGGCATGTGGTGATGGGATACAACCACTGATAGTGGTTAGAGTAGGAGAGGCATAGGCCTGATAGACCCTATCATGAGAGAGAGAGACATGCACATGGAAACCACCATCCAACTAGGATAGGTACAAGACTAGGCGTCTAATCTATAGGGGTAGGTTGCTAGATTGAGATCTTAGATTGCCTCTTTAAAAAGTATTATTCATAAGGGCAAATCATAGGAATCTATTGGCAATGTAGTTAGGCCATAGGATATACATGATGGAGCAAAACCTTAGAGATATATCTATTATATTTTGTAAATTTTACTATATAAAACACATGTTATATATATATATATATATATATATATATATATATATATATATATATATATATCATGTGTTTTATATAATAAAATTTAAAAAATATTATATCTATCACTCTAAGGTTTTGCTCCATCATGTACAATATATATATATATATATATATATATATATATAGAGAGAGAGAGAGATAGAGATAGAGATAGAGATAGAGATAGAGAGAGATTTTGGTAGTTGTATTGATCTGATGAGTTTTACTTGGATTTTTATGTGGTTGCATGGATATATTTCCTTTCTAGCATATGTATTTAGCTCTTGTTGTATATGCTATGAGAAATATGTGATATGTGTTTTCTTTTCTATCATTATGTGGTACACATGCATGGTTAAAAATAAAAAGGGAAAATGATTTGGAAAAGTATAAGTAATAAAAACGTATGAAATACACAATATACCATGATGGGAAATGTGTAATAACAAAACATTAATAAATATAATTAAAAAAAAATGCTAAAAAGGATAACAAATGTTTTCAAACCATGTAAAAGACTTACACCAAATTAAAATAAATAAACATCACACTATATCACATTGAGAAGTATGAATATTTTTAATAAAATGAAAGGCCAATGAAAGAAAAAAGGTATAAAACCAAAATAATTAAGTTAATCAATCATACTAAATTGTGTTGGGAAGTATAAAAATAAAGACAATGTAAAAGGAAATAAAATTAATCACACTAATTCAAACTGGGAATTATGAAATATTTAATAAAATACTTTTAAGCATATATGCAATCAAAAAATAAAAATATAAAAGTCTAAGATTAATTAATTAATCATAAAACATAATAAATCAAGTTGGGATGTATGTTAATGATGTGTAACTTATAATTGAACATGACTTATATCAAATTCTATGCATGTAATTTCATTGTGGCTTGTTTATAGTAATAACTGAGTATTAGAATATTTTATGAGGGCCTATTCCTATCCATGCCTTATAGTGAAACTCATAAAGGGAACACTAATGATTTGGAAACAACTATTAGAATGATTTTAAAAATTATTTGTAATGCAGTGATTTGTGAGGAGAGCCTAGTCCTATCCATGGTCTTAAACTACAACTCACAAATGGAAACCCTATAGGGAATGATAAGATAAAAAAATAATATTTTTTAAGGGGAAATATTGGGAATTTTGTAATGGAAGAGGGAATGTAAAAATCATGACATAGATGGCTACGATAATACCCTAACAAACATGAGTCATACTAGGTACATAAGAGAGACACTAAGATTCTAGTGACCATTAAAATACAAAGGATACATACTCATAATAAGCAGAAATCTATATAGGAAAATAGGTAAGATACTAAGATCGAATCATGATATTTATATGAAAAATAAAATTAAAATGGACCCACCTTTCCACAACATGTTCCCCATTCTTTAGGACCTCTTACAAAGACTTTAGTCTACTGCAAATATTGGGTATATGTGTGAGAAAGTAGGTAGAACTAAAATATTTATTATTCTCCTTTCCTAATATATTGGCCTACCACACCCTAATGGACATTGAATCTATCATGAGGATAACTATGGAGTTTGAGATTAAATTAAAAAAGGAGATGTGATATGAATCATGTCTTTTATCATGATTTGACTTTTCAATTTATATGTGGCTTTTCATATCATTACCTTTTGTTTAATAATTTGGATTTTAAATTTGTATGTCTTTTATGATTCCTCCTCCATATGGATTTGGAATAACCAACATGAATTATAGAATTGATACACACAAATGAGATTTAGACTTTGGCTAAAGGAAGGTAAGTATCCAAAGATATGACTGACTAAACACATAGGCTTACCTATGAACTAGTATGTAATCTCACATTTAAACCATGTGTATGATTAGTTTATGAAATGAATATAAAGGGATAAAGGAAGATACAAATTGGATTGGTAGAATATAATTAAAATGAGATGTCTTGATTTATAATTGATCTTATAGTGAATAAATATTACCAAGGGGATCAAGGTTTGTATAACCAAGTTATAATAATAAATATCTAAGTTTTTTGATAAGATAAAAAATAATTCTTGGAAAATAAAAATAAATAAATGAAATAAAGGAAATCATACACATAAGTGTGAAATCATGGAAATAATGAAAAATAATCCATAAGAAAAAGATAAAATGAAACCATATATAATACATGAATCATAATATAAAGATCCATGTGAAATAAATTGATGATTCCAAATTTGACAAATAGTCAAATGATAAAAGATATATAAAATTGGATCACAATTCTAATCCAAAATAAAAAATGAAGAATAAAAGTGAAGGAACACCATGTCATGCTCACAAATATCTATAATTTTGTCCATAAATGTTATCCATGACATTTAAAACATCTCTATGAAGATTGATCCTAATGATGACTAGAGTCTCATCAATCCTCATGGAAATTTATACAAAGACCTCTCTATGAATATAATAAACATAAAATATAGGTGTAGCTAAAATATCATGATCATGAGGGATCTCATGTATAGAATACTCAAGGAGAGGACTAAGTGCCCAAGTAGGAATGGTATCTATGGGACAAGAAGGAGGCACCATTAGTGGATAAGGAGCCGTGGGTGGGGAAAGAAACATAAGTGAGGAGGAAACCATGGGTGAGGAAGAAGATTATGTGGGTGAATAAGAGGGATCCTTATTACATTAGAGAATTATGAAAGGAGGAATAGTAGGCGTATGCATTATTATAAGGTGATCATGAAGGTGATGCTATTAAATATTGAAATGATTAGTATGATGGGTACCACATTGGTGCCAAAGACAATATACCTTATTAGAAGCACAATAAGTAAGAGAGGGGGTTTAATTAGTGTCTTAAAAAATTTATTTCAATTCCTCCTTATTAATTAACCATCACATATATCAAGTAATGCATAAGCAATCAATTATACAAGAATGAAACAAGATTACCTAAGATAACACATCATATATGTGGGAAACCCTTAATGGGAAGAAAAACCACTAATCCATGAAAATGGACTATAGTCCTATAATTCAAAATATCATAATTTATTGAATCACCAACTCTATATGGAGCACCAACCCCAAATAACTAAGCACTAACCCAGCTAGGTTTTTATAAGCACCAACTTAAAATGAGTCACCAACACCCTAGATTACTTAACACCATATAAAACACTTGAAACCTTTGATAAATTTTAGAACACCTTGTTTTTCATATAGTATATTATGATCACCTTATTCATCTCTTCTCTCTCTTCTACCTCTCAAACTAACTTCTAGGTCTCTTCGTTTAATTAGGTCTCTTCAAGATTAATTAGGTCATATGACCTTAATATTTATATTTAGACACACTTTAAAATATTAATTATAGATATTATACACTCATATTATTGTCTAAAATATCTCATTATTCTCAAAATTTTATATCTCATTCACATACTCTCATGCATGAACAAATAAGCCTAAAACTACCTTGTATATATACCATTCCTTATTCAAATGCCACTTAGTTGGATACTCACCCTTTACCTATTAGTTTATACATGTATTACATATTATTAAATTTAATAAATATTATTCAAATGGATATTTACTCCATTTTATTTTATCATAACTTTATTATACCTCATTTAAGCTTTGGGTCTCATGGAGACCTAATTCGATTAGGTCTACTTTAGGACACATTACACTTTGCCTTTCCTAGAAAAATTTACCTTCATTAAAGAATAATATAATTTTTTAAAATTATAAAATATAAACAAATAAACATATTATAATATCCATAACACTTTTTATCACCAACCCCTTCATGACCACTCCTTGTAGCACTGTTCACAATTAGGCTTGAAAACTTACAAAAAGTCTACCAAAAAAAACATGAATCATGTAAAAACTTTAGTCACATAAAAATGATATTAAATAATATTATAAAAACTACATGACCTTAAAAAAAACACCATGTGATTTAGACTTCAAAACTTAGGCCAAAATGACTTAAACACTTCTCTAGAGATAGCCCACTCAAAACTGCCAGAACACTCTAAAACCTAGTCATGAATAACTTGATCTTGAACACATAAAACAGCACTTAAAATTAGTAATTATAATTTAAAAATATCCTTTTACATATATATACCAGTATAAAATACAAAAATTACAAGGTTTAATTTCAAATATTGTTCTTGTAGACCAATCTTTTGACCTCACTACACATAGTCATATTAGAACTAGAAAAGCCATTTTGGATTAAATATTTCAACAAATTTACCAAGTTTAAAACATTATATATATCATGGATATGAAATAAAATTCCCAAAAAAAACACCATGTTAATTATATACTTCAACTTAGGGCATAGAGCCTCAAAATCATCACTGCAACCTGCTTACCCAAAACTACCAATTCACCTTAAATCACAATCATGATGACATTGACCTTCAAAATATATATGATCAATTTAAAAGAATTATTATAAAATTATATGAACCTATGAAATATATATACCATTATAACCTAATGTATAATTTATAGGATAATTGAAACTTTGAGATTACCTAAATGGAATACTAGGCAAAGGTTCAAGGGTTGAAATTTTAAAGTCACCATGTTCATATAATTGTTTGAATTTACAATGGTTTGTGTCTCCTTGAATATTATAAATAAAACCATTATGGGGGAATTTTATGCATTGACACATGTATGAGGTTACAACCCTCATGCAATGAGTCCAAGGTATACCAAGAGAGATGTTATAAGAGAGGGGAAAGTTAAATATCATAACTTTCATCTAGATGCTGATAGGAGGGACAATAATAGGTATCCATTCACAACCTAAAGGAGTATTTTTTTCTATCATAGCCTTGACATGTGCTACATATGTATTTTATATTTAATTCATAATATATAAGATATTTAATGGAATTGAGGGAGGTGATGCAAGTACCTAAACCCTCATCAATCAAAGCACACTTGACTTGAATATCACTAGTTTGGATGCTTAATCTAGGGGATGATATTCTACATGAAGTATATTGTCATTTGGAATATGTAAGTGATAGTAAACATAAGGGAAACATAATTTTCCATTTTTTCATCAACATGTATGGACATATCTTCACATTATTGAAGCATACTATCTTCAAACCCAAAAAAGGTAGTTTCATGACCTGCTAGAAGAGGATGAGGGATGTTAATTTAAAATAAAAATTGCATTAGATGGTTTATATGATGGGGTAAATATTGCATTAGTTAAATAAAATTTATTTTATATGGGAGATGAGAAAGATCCATAATGGAGTCCCATTCATCATAACCCATGGGGGATTTTAGGTAAAGTCAGATAACATTGCAAGAGTGCTTATAAAGGATGGTTGGAAGTGCAATAAAATTTGTGTTGGTTTTATGGAATCAATATGTAATGATGGATAGGTTTCTTTAGGCCCCATCTAACTGATTCATAATATTAGGATAAATCTAGGCTATGGGTTACCTATGGTGGGGCTGAACCTATGGAGAAGGCCAGCTTCCTCTTTGAAGATCACCTAAACTAATTTATCATATGGAAAAGGGTTATAAAGAGGGTAAGGGATCCTAATAACTTTAACCAAATGATGCACCAAATAAAAATGGGGGAATCCCATAAGCTTTAACTCATACTAGATCTATAGAAGATAATGCTAGATCACACAAGTTCAAGATCAATCTAGTTAGATCAGTATTTCATAGAAGAGGTTGAGAAAGAAATGAATGTAAATAAAGAGGATTTCTAAGAATCACTAAAATATAACATTAATGGTATAAATAACACTAATATATACCTAAAACTTATCTTGAATATACCCTTGAAAAGGAGCAAGAAAGAAGGACCATGGATGAGGAAGATTCTCCTTCACACACTGCCATAGAGCACAATTCACTCAACACATATCCAAGGCAAGAGATAGGCAAAGAAAATATTATATTACTTTAAGAGGTAGTTATTACAAATTCTTAATAGAGTTGAGCTTAATCAAGTTCAACATATTTTTTTTAAATCTCATTAAGTATTCATGTCTCCTAGAAATATAAAAAAGTCTAAACTATGAAAACCCCCATAATGGGAAAAAAACCAAGATGTATACAATATGGGGGAGAGAAAAATAGGAATAATACATTAGAGAGTGGAAAAAAGTCATCCAAATCAAGAATTAAGGTAGAAGTTCCTTAATTGATTTTTTTATATATGCCTTGATAAAAAAAACATAACTCCCTTTGTCCCAACAGTCCTCACGCTCCTCTTATTGGTTGAAAGATCCCAATACTAGAGAAGGATTTGTTACATCTGATGATAGTCTATTTTAGAAAAATTAATGATCTTAACTACTCCTCCAACTATCAGTTCACCACCTTGGGACCTTAAGTCCACTTAATATGTTTATGAGGATCTAATCCTTGAATCCTATAATTAGTAGTGTTATGCTATGAATGATGATTAGTACCCTTTTTATTGATGGAGCCACATTCATAGATGAAACCCTTTACATTAGAAACATATCTAATACATTTTCATATCTAGATCATAGGTTCATCTATAGATAGAAAACCAATCTAATATTATTTGTTTTCCTATAGTTGTCATATTAATATGGATGTATAGACCACATAGCCTCTTTTATAGATCCAATAGGTCCAAAATACCTAATATATCTCTGTAGGGATCAAGAGATTACCATATACACAAATCTTTCTTAAAAATGGTGAACATAGTTGTATAAATAACCCTACCTAATACAAAGTTATAAACTAGAGGTTCATATTTAGTATTAATGGTAGTCCTTCATGTTCTTAATCACCTTAGATGAATTAGTGTGTCCCTTTAATGGTTTTAGATCGATCTTCAATGCTGATAGGATGATCCTAAAACACCAATTTGATTCCATTAAAAATGAATTCTCAACTTCTATTGAAAGTCCTAGTCTCACTTTTATTATAATTGGCTATCGATATATGACTCAGCTTGTTAACATATTGCCTTTTGATTACATCATCAGTTTTGATCTGTACTAATGAGAAAGATCCCTTGATCTTTACCTTGACTTGTCAACTTTGTCTAGGATTTTTCCACATGTCAAATGCATGTTGATTTTTAGGATCCTTTTTTAGTCTATAAATTCACATGTTTACACAATATGGCAATCTCTTGAGCTCCTTGACTATTTAAATCATCTCACACCATTGGATCAATATGTATGATAGAATTTAGACCATTAGATATATTAGGACCCACTTTTTGAGAACCAATGCCTATTTTACGATCTTAAAATTGATGTCCACACTCCTATCAATTGGAATTCGTATGACCATCATTGAAAATCATATAACCATCAAATTTAAGCTCAAAAGAGTTTGTTTTGCTTGAGTTTTTTTTTAACATTAGCACAAACATCTTATGTTGTAGGTCCAAATTTAGAAGCTTATAACTTGAGCCAAAAAAATCTCATGAGCATGAAACTTTTAGAGGATTATCTTAGTATGTATAACTCTATGGTTCTAAAATCCTTTAGCTCATGGGGGCTTCCTAAGATAGGATAAATATGCAAAAATTATCTGGTCTATTCATTCTTACATGACTTCTTGGTGATGTTCTAGCTCAAAAACTTACATAACTCATATTTTGGTCATTCTCTCAAAGTGTTGATGATTTTATAAGGCTCGTTCAACCTAGTCCATGCTTCAAAATGATCAAAACATATTATAACCTACTTGGATCATCAATTTACATTGTTGGACTCATTTATATACCTTTTATTTACTACTTCATCAAACCATGCAAGAGCTTCATATGTAGGCTAAATTTGGATAACATATTTGATGACTCAAAAGGGTTGCATGCATGTCTATGCAAGAGATCCTAGACCATGTTTCTATGTGCCATCTATTGGGTATGGAGTCTTTACTTGTCTCCAATATGTTGAACTAGATCTAAAATTGGATACCAATCTTGCTCTAACCTCTTTTTGAAACAAATACAAAGAATAAAAAGAAAAAAATAGAATAGAGTGACCAAGGCACTTATTGAAGGGAAACCAACCTAGAAAAAAATAGGGACAAGAAAAATATGTGCCAAAAAAAACACTTGGAGGAACTTGAACAAAAATATCCTAGTATATATAGCTTAAAACTTTATGTAATTTTCTTCCTAGATCAAAAGGAAAGTTTGACAACCTTCCTGCATCATGAGATAAGTAATTGAATGAGGCATGCATCTCATTAAACCTTAGTTTTTATGCTTCCTTCTTTATTATATCTACCAAATTAATTAGCATGATGATCAGTGAGAACTAGGTAGGTACAAATAGTTTATCTATCTATATCTAGATAGTCTCAACTTCTTCATATGGATCCTCATCTATGACCTCAAATTATGGTTCAGAAGGGCATACCTCCTTGGTTTCCATGGTGTCTTCAACAAGATTTAACTTCTTCTTTGATTGAATTTCTTCAAGATCAAAAAGGAGCTATGCATATTCTACCCAATCTTGGTTATTGTCTTCCATTAGAATCTCTTTGTTCACCTTCTCAAGAACTTGATCCTCAACTTGACAAAGATATTTAATAAGAGATATCTCAATCTCATCCATGTCTTCCATTTATACCAATCTCTAGTCAAAAGCAACCTTCACATTTTACTTGGGCATCCCCATAGTAAAATTGTCTTCTTAAATATCTAAAACAATAATGGAATCCTTAGAAGATTTAACTTGTTGTACCATCTCATCATCCAAATCTACCATCTCAAGTTCACCAATTTCAATCATGAAATCATGGCACAATTTTTTCTAATTGTCTTCTTCCTACTGGATCTCATCTCTAACTTACACTTGATCCTAAAACTCATCCTCTTTAGCATCATGAAATATTGAAACATGCTTGCTCTTTCCAAGTGGTGTTCCAATAGTGATCTCTTCTTCTAACTCTGATAATTCATCATTATAAATTATGAGTTCAACATGGAGATCACTACTTACCTCTTCAAGGAGTGGCATAGGATATTCTTGAAATGACTCGAAGAGAGATGAGACACATGTGGCACCTCTTTGGTCCAAATTATTTTCTTTGATGGTCTTGTCTTCCTCTTTATTTTGCATACTAGTCTGGATCAATTTGCAAGATGGAAGTCACCTAGATTATTCTTCACACACTACCATAGTGAAAAACTCACTCAACATAAATTTAAGGTAAGAGATAGGCAAATAAATTCTTATATTGCATCAAGAGGTAGTTCTTACAAATGCTTGATAGGGTCAAGCCTAGTCAAGTTGAGCATAGTTTACAATATCTCAAAGAGTTTCCCTATTTCCTAGAAATAAGGACCATGAATGAGGAAGATTATTCTTCACACACTACCATAGTGAAAAACTCACTCAACATAAATATAAGGTAAGAGATAGGCAAATAAATTCTTATATTGCATCAAAAGGTAGTTCTTACAAATGCTTGATAGGGTCAAGCCTAGTCAAGTTGAGCATAGTTTACAATATCTCAAAGAGTTTCCCTATTTCCTAGAAAGATAAAAAGTCTAAAATTTGAGAAACCCCATATTTGGAATGAGACCAAGATATATAAAATAAGGGGGGGAGAGAGATGGTAATAATACATTGAACTATGGAGAAAAGTCATCCAGATCAATAAGTGATGTGGTAGTTCTTCAATTTATGTCTACATGCATTCCTTGATCAATAAATGGACCTCCCTTTATCCCAATAGTCCTGAATCTCCTCTCATTGGCTAAGAAATACCACTATAATACAAGGACTTGTTCCATGTGATGACAAAGTTTGTTTGAGTGGAATCAATGCTATTAACTATTAATCTAATTATCAATTCACAACCTTGGGACCCTAAGTCCACTTGACGTGTTTATGAGGATCAAATCATCTAATCTTGAAATTGATAGTGCCATTACATGAATGGTGGTTAGTACCTCTTTTGTCTATGATGTAACCACGTTGATAGATGAGATCCTTTGTATTAAACACATATCTACTCTATTTTCATATCTAGATCATAGGTTCATCTATAGATGGAAAACCAATCCAATTTTATTGGTTTTCCTATTTATGCCATATTAATATGGACTTATAGACCACATAGCCTCTTTTCTAAATTAATATATGTTCAAAATACCCAATCTGTCTTTGCAAGAACAAAGACTTCACCATATACATGGATCCTTCTCAAAAATAAAAAACATAGTTGTATAAATAACCCTACCTCATACAAATTTATAAATTAGAAGTCCATATTTAGCCTAAATGGTGGTACTTCATTTTATTTATGTCCTTGGATACATCATTGTGTCCCTTTAATGGTTTTGAATCAAACTTCAATGGTGATAGGATGTTCTTGTAAGACCTATTTGATTTCATCATAAATAGCTTCTTAACTTCTATCAAAATTCCTAGACTCGCCTTTTATTCCAATTAGCTATCGATATCCAACTCAATTTGTTGACATATTGATCTTTGATCTCATCATTGATATTAATCTATATTAATTAGTGATATCCCTTGATCTTACCCTTGACTTGTTAACTCTATCCAAGTTTATACCACATGTCAAATGTGTATGGATTTTTAGGATCTATTATTAGTTTACAATCTCACATGATTATACAACGTGTAAATCTCTTGATCTCCTTGACTATTTGACTCATACTCTATTTTTGGATCAAGATTTATGATGCAATATGAACCGTTAGATCTATTAGGACCCACTAGCTGAAAACCAATGGTTATTTCATGATCTTAAAATTGATGTTCATAATTCCATCAAATGATGTTCATATGGATGTCATTGACATTCATATAACTATAAAATTTAATATCAAAATAGTTATTTTTACTCAATACTTATTTTTATGTTAGTTTGAATGTCTAATGTTACAGATCCAACTATAGAAGCTTATAACTTGAGCCAAAAAACTCATGTGGGCATGAAAATTATAGAGGATGATCTTGGTATGTATAAATCTAGGGCACTATAATGCTTTGGCTCATATGTTATAATATAAGATAAAAAATGCATAAATTAGCTAGTCTATTCATTCTTATGTGACATCCTAGTGATGATCTAGCTGAAAAACTTACACAACTCATCTTTTGATCATTTGCTCAAAGTGATGATGGTTTTCTAAGGCTCATTCAACCTAGTCCATGATTTTAGATGACTAAAACATATGATAACCTTCTTGGATCCTCCATTTACATTACTAGACCTTTTTTAAGCCTTTGATCCTTTACTTCATCAAACCATGCAAGAGCTTCATATGTAATCCAAATTTGGCCAATAGTTGGTAAGATGTGGTCAATTGAGTTTGAGGAAAATAGTTTAATTATTGTATAGATCCTAAATTAGTCAAGAAAACACACATATTATTTATTTTCATAGTCCTTTCATAGGAGACTCCAACTAGAGAATATGAACTTTTATTCACATTTAGCCATGTCCTCTCATTTGACTTATCTTGGTCTTTCTAGATTCCCTAGACATCTTTACACTTATTCTAAAACATCCATAGCATTCTAAACTTAACCATTTCAAGACCAAGAAAATATTTTAGGTTTAGACCCATCCTTGTAGGTCCCACATCCCCTAGATAATAGTGCCCAAAGAGGACTATAGTGATGAAAACCTAGGGTGTCAAGTTTTGGGTGCTATTGTCGAAGCCTAATTTTGTCCCCAATAATCAACTTCTTTTGTAGAATGATTTTTACATATTTTCTTTGATTCATGTCTAAGTTTCCAAATGCAATAAAATATACCAAATTAAAAATAACAATTTTCCTATATAAAGGAATACATAAGGTATTTTATATCTATCACTTACTATTTTGGCACTTTAGACTTAATAAAATCAATCAATAGTATAGCATAGATTCTCGACATCACACATAGATTTGTATGCTTGATCAAGGAAGGGCCTAGGTGAAATTAATTCTTACATCACTCATGAACATTGATTATGCATGATCCCTAGGGGATAACTACATCAGATCTGAGACCCTTAGCATAAGGGTTAATGTAGGCAGTAATCAAAATAGTAGGGTTTCTTGATTGTGTGATCATTCTTATCATAACCCAATTTTCCTCCTTTGTGTTTTTATTTCCTTTTTTTTAATATTTATAAAGGCTAATACATGTACTAAAGATATAAGCTAACACATAGTGAGCTCCACATAGCCCTAAGAGTCAATATTTCAATAATATGGTGTCACAAGACTGCCAAGCAGAACCTAGAAACATTAGACCACCAAGATAATAGCAATGGAAGTGGACAATAGCACCAAAAGTGGACTATAGTGCCAAGTAGTAGGGTGTCCTAAGTTTTGTGCTCATATCCTATGAATAAAAGTTCATATTCTAGATCCTATATTCTAGGTCCTATTTATGATATAAATAGGACCTAGAACTTTGTTTATATTATACCATCCTTACACTATAGGTCCTATTTATGATAGTCTACCATGCTTACACAATAATTTATAGACTTTGTATCATGTTTTTTAGCCCAAAATAATCTAAGTTAATCTTTATTTATCTCTTATTTCCTATGTGAATTAAGTTGATTAAATTGGCATAAACCTATATTTTACTACATAAAACTAGAATTATCCCCATAATCCAGAAATTTATTACTTAGGAAGTAAAAATATAATTTACTAAAAGAATAAAACAATTGTATTTAGGTGGTGGGAGGGTTGATTAAGGTATTTTTTGTGATGTGGTTGAAGAAATACTTTTGTAAAGTTGGGTAATGTTATTTATGTGTGAAGATATTTTGGGGAGAGTATAAATAGTGTGAGAGGTATTATTTGGTTTAGTTTTTGAATGTGGGACTTGGAAAGTTATGAGGTCATATTTCCCCAACTCCATGAGATATGTGAAGATTCTTGAATGATGCAAAATGTTTGAGAGGTTTGGTGTGTGGGTGATGGGTTAGAATCAATAAAAGTAACTACCCTTCACATGTTAGTCATATTTACCACATTTTATTCATTAATAGTGAGGTATATAAGAATTTAAACATTATATTTAGGAGTAGGATTTTCATTTATATTTTGATGATTATGAAGAGGATATTTACATAAATAAATACGAGCATTAACATGGTTTAAAGCATGAATTTTGTTTTGTGTGTCATAGGATTTCAAAGTTATGTCATATGGTTTTTGGAACTTGAGAATGAGTGATTCATGATCAAAATTTTGGTCAAGAAGGAAATCCATCACTAGATTACATAATGGTCTACAAGTCTCATGAGAGTGGTCTCAACTGGAATTAAATCAATAAAATTTATTGACATCATACCATGTTTTCCTTGGATGAGTGGGGTTAAGATCTCATTGTATAGTTCTTGGAGGACACTTTTGAAGTTCAAGTAAGGATAATGGCTTATGGACATTAGTGTTATTCATTTGATAATATGTATGATTGGGAGTGTTATTTGGAGGGGGAGCATGAATCTTGAGTAAGGATAATAGTTTATGGACATTAGTGTTGTTTGTTTGAGAATATGTATGATTAGGAGTGTTCTTTGGAGGGAGAGCATGCTCCATAATATTGTTTAAAGTGATTAATTAAATGTTATGAATAGTGTCATAAGTATTGGTAACATCATCATTAGTAGCATGCCAATTTTTATTTTTTATGAGAATGCATGTGCCTAAAAGAGGTTGAGATCATTAAAATTGATGCATGAGAAAATATTGTTGCTTAGCTTGGTTAAGATCTTCTTCTATTATTCTTGGAGAGAGATTCCTAACCTGATATTATAACTTGGGGTATAGATCATTAGTAAATAAGTGGAAAAGGTTATCATCCACCATATTATGCTCACATTTTTTAAATAAATTCTTCCAATGTGTGATGAAATCTTGTGTCATTTTAGTCTCAAGTTATTTACAATTAATGAAGTGAGCTATGTTATTCTCAAGGAGATCACTAGTTTAAAACTCTTTTTCTACAAAGTTAACCAAATATTTTAATGTAGTGATATAATGGGTTTTTAGTTGATTATAACAATCTAATTCATCTCCTAAGAGTGTTTTAGCTAATATCTACATAGAAGAAAAGGTATTAAGATTGAGCCAATCTTTATAGAGGTTACTAAATGTTTTTAAATATATTATGGGATTACTAAACCCCTTATAATTGATGGTAGTTATGATACACCCTATGTATATATTATAAATTTGAGGTAAAGGAGGTTAATTTTAGAGATATATGATCATTTTATGAATGAGTCATGATTAAGTAAAAAGGATACCATTAGACTCCCTAAGGAGGAGTGGGGGAGGGCATTATAATTTTCAATTCCCTTGAAACCTATTGGGGGTTATGTCTGAAGGTTAATAAGATGGTTTTACATCTACATCATTTGATTTGCATTATTGGTTTGAAAAGTATGCATTTAATATTCTATACAACATGTGAATCATTGGTATTAGTATTAGTGGCTTGGGTTATAGTATGAGTAGCAGCATGTGTTGCACTAGTGATATGAGAAGTAGTAGAAAAGAAATTGCTAGTAGTATGCTTATAATTGAAAAATATGAACTAGTGTAATGGTTAGCACTAGAAGAAGAATAATCACTAGTAGCATGATTAAAATTGGTAGAAAAAGATGCATTAGTGGCATGATTAAGGAGGAGGGTCTTTTTAAAAGTCCCACTAGAGGTTGAACCTATCATGTTAGTGGAGATACTTTGAATGGAGGTTAAATAGGTCATATATGAATAGGTTATGGTGGGTGAAGGAGAAAAAATAAAAATAAAATGTTGAGAAGAAAATAAAGTGTCTCCACCAAATCTATGAGAGAAGGTAGCAGAGGGTAAAATAACTTCTTTTACTTGAGGACCTATCATAAGATTATAAATATTTGAAGGTCTGTTTCCACTATGTTTAGAAAATTCATTAATGAATAAGAGAATTTTAGTTTTGTACTATATTTCATTCTCATATTCTAATGAAAAAAATGATTACGAATTGAGGATGAATTAGGAGTCCCATAATTGGTAGTGTGAGAGGAAACATGAACATTGGTTTCATCTAAAGGGGAATCCAAAAGTTATTTCTTAGGAAACATTTTAGGATTGGTAAGACTCATCATGATTGTTGGATTAAACTCTATATTAAACTCAAATAGGAAATTCAATATGAGAAAAGTAGGTTAAATTTATTATGAAAATAAAAACTAGGAAATAGGATACATAATCGAGTAGGATGACAATGTTATGTAAACCAGGGAACAAAATAAAAAATAAGAGGACATAATCATGTAGGTAGACTATATATTATTGAATAGGAAACAATATAAGAAATAAGAGGATACATATGAATAGGTTAGTTTTGTATTTATTAAATAGGGGACATAACATGAAGATAAAGATGCATAGTTAGATAGGTCAACTATGTACTATAGGTAGAGAGTTTGAAGAGTTTATAAGAGACTATGTCAATAGGGATGATAATGGTGTAAAACCATATAAAGGTTTTGTAAGATAATATTTAAGAAAATGAAATTAATCACATAATAAATTGGATCAATTTGATTTATCTAATTGGAACACACAACAGAAAACTTACACTAATGCTAGATAATGCAATTTTGTAATACAAAATATAAATAATCAAAGAGCAAGCAACAACTTGAAAGTAAATGCTAACTAATTGGTCATTCCCAAGTTTTATAAGTTATAATATAGTTTAAATTTAATATGATTAGAATTTGTTTGTAATAAGGAATTAAAATAAATCTAATGATAGTTTCAAGAAGTTTAAATTGAAAGAGATCTGTATTGGCAATGGTATTAGCTTGATATTGAGGCCTATCCCCTCACTTCACAATCCTACAATGATAAAGGTGTCAAGTGATTTGACAATATATACCATAAACCACATGTTTATACTTGGCTAGAAAACTAAGTTGACTTCCCCTTTAGTGATAAAATCCAAGTAGGTAGGCCTTAAAAAGATAAACATTTAATGCTTTATGTGTATAAAGTGATTTGGAAATGTGTGAAAAAGACAAAAATAGTGTGACTCAATTAGAAAATTAAAAATACCACCTAATTAATCTAATTTTGTTACTTTAATCATGTAAGAAACTAAAATGAAAGATGAATTAATTACTAGCAAAAAGAGGTTAATTCCTTATCTATGAAGAGTGCATAATTATTTTAGGTGATACTATATGAAAATAATGCATAATAGAGTTGACCAGGTCAATATTATCTTATATAAGTAAGATCTAGAAGAACATAGTTGAATAGGTTAACTATGTTTTCTAGATATAAAATAGGCTATATAATTGTGTTGAGATAGTCACCCTAGTTGGCTATAGGGTTGCAATTTTATAGATTGTAAACTTATGAAAAATAGTACTATGAAAAAAAATTTGAAATGATAGAGAAGGTAAGAATGAACTTTAGTGGGATTGAATGTGTTTATATTGTAAAATTTTATGTTATGATGCTCAAGTGATGATTCTAAAAAAATTATAATATATTCGACTAGATTGATGGAGTTTGTAAAACCTATGCAATCAAAATAAGTTGTGAATAGAATCGACTAGCTTGACTATGTTTGTAAACTAGTATGATGAAAATAACAACTACAAATATATTTTATTGATTTGATTATGTATGAAATTATATAATTAAAGAATAAGAATTTGTTGAGCTGATCAATCTAGGCATCTATATTTAGAGAAGACCTGTACAGATAGAACAAAGTCATTTTAGGATGACTGTGTTAAACCTGTACATAAACTGTTAAAATTATACTGATATATTTAATATAGTACTAAAAAAATATAAATATATAATATGATGAAAAAAATAAAAGTGTAAAGGAAAACCTACAAGGGTTTGATTCACATTAGGCTCACCATGATGTATACAAATGAAAATGTATTTGACCTATTAATCAATCCTAACTCAGAGAAGGGAAATCCTACTTACACTTATTATTGTTAATACATTACATATTTAGGGTCATGACCAAGATGGAGCTGCTAGACCTAACTAAGGGATGTATTACCATAAAAAAATCATTATAGAGGGTTCCAAAGCTTCTATTTAGGTAATATTATGTAATAACCATAGCTAGGTTTGATGTTTAAATATTCACAAAGTATATGCAAAAAAAATTAAAATATAATCTAGTGCTCACCAAATATTATGGTATAAAGTGGGGGTAATAAACATAAAAAAATAAAAAAGGAATAGGATAATCCTAATTAAGTTATGTATAGATAAAACCCTAATGTATGTGAAAGAATTACAAATGTAAATATATCTACTCTTATAAAGGAGGAACAAAGTTATGAATACTTATCTTTGAAGATGAACCCATCAAACCTCAATCTTTCCTTTAGACAAGGTGATTCATAATAGGTTGTTATGGTATGTAAGAATAACAAGGATGAGTTAGATATAAGCTACACAAATTTTATGTGCATCTAAAAGACTTCTCCATAAGATAAGATTCATATCTCTAAAGAAAGTATTAAAACCCTAAGGAATGATCCTTAAGTAAAATGGTGGATAAGTAGATATGAAAAATATTATTCTTCATCTTTTCTCTTTAAATGATGGAAATAGATGTGTATATATAGCTGGATCTAACCCTAAGCCTTTATATAAGTTTAGTCAACAAGGTCATTTTAATTCAATCTATATTGTTAACTAATAAAAATAAGTTAGTTCTTGGTCTAGGTCAGGCAAGGCCAACCTAGTCCCATAACATGCTTTTAACAATTTGAATATAGGGTTGGCCTAGGATGAAAATGTAATATAAACTATCAAATAAATTTCTAGGATTAGAAAGGGGCTACATGAGGTAGCAAATTGATTCGATAAATGTGTAAGAGAGGAGGCAAGGATTAGGGAATTACATAAGAGAATATTATGTATATATCAAGTGATAGTATAGGGGACGAGAATCTTATGAAGCACCAATGGTCAACCCACACCTTTTGTGATGTACCCTTTAAGGCATGCACTCATAGAGATTGAGACTTGATGGGTTATTTCAAGATAAAAACCATCAATAATTGAAAAAGTTTGAAATATTGTGTATATGGGAGGGTGACTTAAGAATAGGTCTAAAATGAACCTAATCCTCTTGGGGATATGTAAATCACCTTTTTAGAGCTTTTAGGGATCAAAATAACTAATGAATTTTACCATTATGGGTCTCATGTGGTATTTTATAGGCCTAGGTGCTATTTTTAGCTTCCATGTGACTAAAAGGGAATCAAAAGGGACCCTAAGATGGGTCAAGTGTTATACTAAGGGTAAAGTGACCTCAAGTGGACATTCAAGGCATGAATGGCCATTTTTAGGTGGTTACATTCCCCTCCATTTATTTTATAAATACAATAAAGTGAAATGACTAGGATAAAGGAAAGAGAAGCATACCTAAACTTACCTAGGAGGTGAAGCCCATGAAGTTATGTCTGAGTATGTGAAGCATGCTTTAATTCATGTCCTAAAAATTAAGCATGCATAAATTAGTCCTCACTTAAGAGATATCAAAATAAAAAGACTAAAATGAATAAATAAGTAAAATTGAGTAAATAAATAGAAAAGAGGAAAGGAAAGAATACACCTCATTGGGAATGCAAATCAATGCATGAACTTGGTGAAAACCTATGTGTGTTCATGTATATAGTGATTAATTAGTGAATAATTTTGACTTAGTTAATAGCTTTCTCAATCCTTATGTGTGGGTGGCTCATGAACTCAATCCTATTTTGACTCTATCATTTCCCATCCCTACCTAGTGGATCATGACTTGTGAATATCTTGGATTGGATTGATAATGTGTCCAACCCCTTCATGTGGGTGGATCAAACACTCAAGTGGGATATGAATCCATTATTGATTATCCATGTGTAATAAATGTATCTAAGGCTAAATTATGCAAATTAATTTAAATGTCTAACTGAGTATAACTATGTATGTTGGTTTTGCAACCACTCAAGTAAATTAGGCAGCTCTAGGTCACTCAAGAATGCTAACCTTTATAGATGGGTTAAGGAATTATATTGGTGTGTAACCTAGAATATGATTTCATGTGTATATAACATAGAAAATGACATGGAATTTTTCATTCCATTTGATCAATTTGTGTGTAACTTAGCATATGTAAATAATGTGTCATGCACATGCCCCCAAATCTGATATCTAAGCATATGGATTCTAGAATGAGTTATAATAAATTGTATCTAGGTATCCGAACCATTTTTGGGAATGGTCACACCATGCATCATGCCCCAATCTAAGAAAATTGATATAAATATGATCTTAACTAGTTTAAATCTAATCAAAACTAAGCATAATTGATAAATTTGTAATTAAATTTGTGAAAAACTATAATGTACCTATTGTACTATTCTATCCAATCTAAGTTTTTCTAAAATTGAAGCTACTAGGAAATAACGCCATATCTTGGAGAATAGTGCCATGTGGTGGTAGTGTCCCCATTTGGGTGATAATGTCATTCTAGTATAATTTTTATGCCATTATACTAATTTTAAGGTCTCTATTTTCCCACTATGTTTACCAATGTCTAATTTTCTATAATTGATCCTATGTGGTAAAAAATGTACTAAGAATGCAATATAAAAGTATGATATATATGACAAACCCCTATAAATTCCCCATCTTTTGAGGGGAGTTATTGAACTTATTCAATAATTATCTTCAAAATAAAAAACTATACCAAATGTGTGTTAGATAAATAATCTATGATATCTGTGTAATAATCCAATATAATGTGCATACATAACTGTTAGTAATTTGACCTATCAAGGCCAAATTACTACTGCTATCATTCAAGAAACCATTCAATATCCCTTTAAATCTAGGAATTGTAGCCTAAAATAATTAATTTTGGTAAAAAACTAAAAAAATGTATTGTAAATAGGTCATTATCATTTCAAAAACAACATTGTCAAGTTTAAATATGCAGACAACCCATGCCAGGGGTCAATTTTATAAGAAAATTAAGGTTTCTAGGAGCTATAGGTGGTCTCAAGACCCCATATTTTATACACAATGTAATAAATAGTTGGAGATACTTTTGAAAAAGTTTCATTAGCATTTTAAGAGTGGATATACTCACTATTTTATAATATTCCATAGTATGTCTGTTCGAGATCACCATTGGAGTAGGCATCATTCTGAAGTGTAACAAAGGTTTATAAGTTAAATTAGAAGTTTTAAAATAATGGTATGATGTTTTTACATCAAAATAAGAATTTTAATAGTTTCAAAACTTTAAATTTGAAGCAAACCATGATCATACATACTTATGTAAGCAAATAGGCATATAGCCCAAAATGCAACTTTTTTAATTTTCAAGAAAAATGTGCTTTCAAAGTGTTTTTATATAATTTTATAAACAAAATGATAATTTTTTAAAGAATTGGTAATTAGGTGAATACTTATTTTTATTTTAGTGAACTTTTCATTTTTTACAGTTCTAGACACCCTTCCTAGCCTCATGTTTAGATGCTCATATCATTCACCACATGTAGAGTTTGGAAAAAATATATTAATATGTTTTTAGAACAATTATTTAATCATAATTAATGAATTATTGAGACCATTTTAGGGTTTTTGATTCATGAACAATCAATAAGAGTATAGGTAGCCTAGAATGTAGTCAAAACTCCATAGGTAGATTTCTCCATGTAGTAAATTTTTATATAATTTTCATGGGAACCCAATATTTTAAATTATTTTATGAGGTTAATTTATATATACATAAATTTAAATATTTGTATATTTGGAGGTGTGTACTTCATGAATCATCATTTTGAAGATTCAGCTTCAAAGCTTGCTTAAAACCTTTAAAAACTAATTTTGAAAAAAGTTAATTTTATTTCAATAAAATAATCATGGATCAACCTAAAAAATATTAAAATTTAAATTTAAATCAAAGAGGATTATATAAATGTCAATTTTATGGATGGATCTATACGGATGAGGGCATAAATCATGTTTTTTGTTGAAAACAACATGTAAAATAAAGTACAGAATGGTTCAATGAAATATAATAAATGGAGCTCAAATCATAAGAATTTTTATTCACCATAAAATATTCATTTAATAATAAATAATCATATAAGTGTCCCTACCAACTTGATCAAAATGGCCAGTCTATAGGGAAATGGGGCAAAATAGGCCTAATCAACCCTATTAACTGAATGGCGAGTGTTTTCACATCAAAATCACATATATTGTGATGAATTTTTTAAATAAGTATATTTAATTATTTTTTTAGGTTTCATGGCATCATTTTTAAGGTTAAATGGAGTCCAAATGCAAGAAGATAGGCTATTAGGCCTAATTGGCCTAATAGGCCTAATTGGTCAATCAACAAGTAAAGAATGGCATTGAAAATATATAAAATGAATTAATTTTAGAGTTAAAACATGAAATATATTATATTATTATGGATATTCATATATTTTTTTAATTTTAAATGTTATTTTATGTAAAGAGGAGCCAAGTGGAGTTAACTAGCATTGAACTTCTAATCAAAGCTTTAGTTGACTAGTTGACCAACATCATAAACTATTCCTTTGTTATCATTAAAATAATGATATTAAAATACTTAAAGATCAATTTAAGTGGAGATAAAAACCAAATAATGTCTTTGATTACATGCAAGGAGAGTTGACCAAGTCAATGGGGCCCACCATTTCTTGTTTCAATGCCAAAATGGATTTCTTGTAAAGCAAGAAAATTAAAAGATTTTTGAAGACTAATGTATTTATTTTTGAACTCAAAATATACTTGATTTGATATCAAGATGGGTCCCACCACCTATTTACATGCCAAATTTTGAGAGTGCATACATGCTTTATAAAGAAAGCTATTTTTAGGTGTTTTCTAAATATTATAAAAAGGAGTTTTCTAAATATTGTAAAAGGGAGTTGATTAAATAATTGTAAAAGGTTTTAGTCTTTACTTAATTATATAAGATTATTCCTTATGTAAACCAACTCCACATAGGCTATTCTTTGATTTTAATACTTATATGTTGGCTTTTCAAGCCATTATTATATATTCTTGTAGCTAAAGCAGAAATTGTAATCTGAAACATACATCAATAAAAGAGATTTTTATTTTTGTATGAGTTTTTATAGATAATAGAGTGTAATTGATTTTGTATCATCATTTGATTGAGATTATATCTCTAATTGGCAGGTCCATTCCTCACTTATTGCTTTCTATCTCACCTTTTGCAAGTCATTTGAAGAGGTCAAAAAGGAATTTTGTAATCCAAAGTTCTATTAATCCTTTATCTAAAATATTTATGTTTAAGGGAAATATAGGAATTTTATTGATTCAAATGTGTGCATTAGTTTCAATATCTTCCTTATGATATAAAAAATTCAATTGAATCACCTAGTTAAACAAATTTTCCTTTCAGTTTTCCCTTCCTTTTTTCATCCTAAAATCATAGTAAATTAAATTTAATTGATAAATATTAAGGTAACCAACCCTCTCTAGAGGTTATTCTCAGTATAAAGTCACCCAAACTCTAAGAAGTTACAATTGTATTAACTAGAGTGAGGGTGTCTTTTACACATCTTCAAGCATGGTACATTTTAGAGAGATAAATTTTCTTGGCACACCTAATGGGAGCTCATTTAGAAGACCAGTGTAACTTTCAAACACTCAAAGCTAGTTATGAACATCAGGTATCATTTCAATATTAATTATTTTTAACTTTCGATTTACTAATGGTCTCGAATGGCTTATTTTAGTATGGATCCATATCATCCTCACTATAATCAGTATGACTAGCCACACTATGATCCTCACTAGGAGTTTGAGGATCTATGTCAAGTATATATGTAAGAGTACTACCCAGATCCTCCATATGAATAGTCAATCCATCTTAATATTTCCCCTTACCAGTGTTATCATGGCCATTTTTCATCTATCTAATCCATACTAGCACTTAAAAAAACTTTATTGAGACTTCAAAATCATACACTAGAATTGTATTCACATAGTTATTATGGCCAAGATACCCCTACTCACTAGATCCATTATGTGAGAGGGTCATTTAAACAAATAAAAGAGCAATGGACACCTGTTGAGAGGGAAAATTGGGCCAATCTCACTGGTGAAATGATAGATATGAGTGATTATATTCAAAGCATTGAAGATAAACTAAAAGGCCTTACAAAATAATAGGTTCAACCGAAACCTTCTTATATGCCATCCATTCCTCCTCACAAGATCATTATAAGAGGCCCTTTGAGTTTTCCAAGTTCTTCATATGTTTCTCAGACCTTCCCTTCTTGGATATCTATCCAAGAGAACTGTCAAAGAAAGAAATAGTTTGTTATGGCATAACCTACTATTGAGACCATTGACCAATCTAAAGAGAAGATATTCTAAGAGAATATTGATAAGTAGATTAGAGATTTAGAGTTGAAGACAAGGAGAGAGGAGGAAACCTAGAATCAAAAGGATAGAAAAGAGCCTTTATCTTTACCATCCTGGAACCAAATCATGGAGTAAATCAAGAAAGAGGAATAATCAAGCATCATTCAAGATGTTGAATTCAAGTTAGAGATCATTCAGCCTTCATCCCTTCCTTCTTAGAAACCTAAATCCTTTCCTTCATGGAAAATCATTCAATAAAAAGTATAGTAGAGACATGAAGTGAAGGTGATCTAAGAAGAACAACCTTATGAGCAAAATTAGGTATCTATGGTAGCTTCTATAGATATTTCTCATCTTATTGAACACTTTCAAGGATTTACCATGCCATTTTTAGAGCAAAAACATCTTCTTTATGAGGTAAGTGAAGAAGATGTAGCCAAAGAGATAGAAAAGGAAGGTGACTTGAGTGATCAAGAAGAAAAAAACATAGTTGAGACACCACTTAGTAGGGACAAACATGATTTGGTATTTCATGATGCTAAAGAAAAGGAGTTACAAGAGGTTTCTCAAGAGCTTTTAGTAGTTGATATAGATGAGGTACAAACAATTATTTATTTAGAAGGTAGCTATGAAGACAACTCACATAGAGCGAGTGTTGAGATGTAGAATTTTCCTTATAAAGATGAGACAAGTGTATAAAATCAATAAATCTCATTTGACTTCATCTAAAAGGTATAAATATGTGATAAAAATACTTAAAATGGTAAGAATACTAATGAATTTTATGTCTTTTAAATTTATCATGATGAAGAGGCCTTTTGGGATGATTTGGAGAGTTTTTGTGCAAAGTTTGATAGTCCATCTCCACCCCAAGTAGAGATTTATGAATGTCTTATAAAGAATACTATTGCAACTATTCATTAGAAAGAAATTAAAGTCATATTACATCCATGTTAGGATGATTATCAAGGATATAAAGACTTTGAGAAAATACCACTTCAAATAGGGTCAAATGAAGACATCAATCTAAGTATACTAGTTGAGTTGATAATATAATTATTGAATGAAAATGTGTCAAATCATGATCAGCCTATGAATGAGGTAGAGATAATAGTCTTGAAGCAAAAAAGAAGAATATGGGAGGAGGATGATTGAATCTTAGATCCATATCTTCAATCCATACACCTAAGAATGGATGTTGAAGGCCTAACTACATCATCTAAAACATATGAACATATAAGTGCTCCCATTTGTAGAAGAGAGCTATCAAAAGGAAGCAAATACGTTTCAAAGTTCCATAGTACATCAAATAGCTTTCTATTTGATCCAAGAGAACTAGCAAGGTGGAGGTTAGTTTGTATATAATAGAATACATTTTGATTTTTATTGAAGTGCATATCCACACATGCTTTCAATAGTTGCTTGTTCCTTTCTGTGTTGTTGTTGTCCTTTCTTCTTAGTGCACATGTATGTTTGTTGTTGTTTGTGTTAGTTTCTCCTATTATGTATTGATTTGCAAGGTTTACCAATTTTAATATATATCCAAGTCTATCCTTGTTAGAGTTTCTGAGGTCTTTGACCAGCAAGCTGCTCAACCCCCAAAAGTAAACAAAAATGTTAGTAATTAGACCTGTCAAGGCCAAATTACTACTCCTATCATTCAAAACTTTCAAGAAACCATTCAATATCCATTTAAAGCTAGGAAATATGGCCTAAAAACACTAATTTTGGTAGAAAATATTTAAAAAGTATTTAAAATTGGTCATTGTCATTTCAAAAATAGCATTGTCAAGCTCAAATATATAAATAATTCATGCACAGGGGTCAAGTTTGTGAGAAAATTGAGGTTTTTGGGAGCTAAATGTGGTTTCAAGACCCAAATTTTTTTACATAGGGTCATAAATATTTGTAATTTTTTTTAAAAAAATTTAATAGACATTGGATGAATGGATATACTTTCTATTTTGTAACAGTCCTTAGCATGTCTGTTAGAGATCACCATTGGAGTAGGCATCATTCTGGAGTGTCACATAGATTTCTAAGTTAATTTAAAAAATTTAAAATCATGGTATGGTGTTTTTTCATAATAATAAAACTTTTAAAGAGTTTAAAAACACTAAATTTTAAGAGAACCATGCTCATACAGGCTTATATAAGCAAATAGGCATATAGGTCAAAAAGGGTTTTTTTGACTTTTAAAGAAAAATGTGATTTAAATTTTTTTTGATAGAATTGTGTATAATTTTTTTTAATTTTTTAAATTATTGGGAAGTAGGTGAATAATTAGTTTCATTTTGGTGAAATTTTCACTTTTTATAGTTATAGACACCCTTCCCAACCTCCTATTCAGATGCTCATATATTTCACCACATGTGGAGTCTAGATGCAATATATTAGTATGTTTTCATAAATCCTATTTAATTATAATTAATTAAAAATTTAGACTAGTATAGTGTCTTTTATTTATGAACAATCATTAAGAGTGTAGGTAGCCCAAAATGCAGTCAAAACCCCATCGATAGATTTCTCCACATGGTAACTTTTATATATTTTTCACAGAAACTCAATATTTTTATGGATATTAGGGGGGTCATATTTATATAAATAAATGTAAATATTTTAGGATTTATATGTATGTACTTCATAAATCATCACTTTGAAGATTCAACTTCAAAGCCTGCTTAAAACCTTAAAATACTAGTTTTGTAAAAAGTTATTTTTTTTGCCATAAAAATTCACGTATCGACCCAAAAAAATTTAAAATTTCAATTAAAATATTATAGGATTTCATAAATTTCAATTTTATGCATGGATCTATATAGATGAGGGTAGAAATCATGTTTTTTGTGGTAAAAAACATGTAAAATGAGGTACATGATAGTTAAATGAGATATAATCAATGGATCTTAAATAATAAGACTTTTTATTCATCCTAAAATATTAATTTAATCATAAATAATCCTATAAGTTTCCCAACCAACTTTATCAAAATGGTAAGTTTGTAGGAAAATGGAGTAAAATAGGCCTAGTCAACCCTATTGATTGAATTGTGAGTGTTTTCTCATAAAAATCACATATATTTTGATGAGAATTTTTTTAAAGGTATATTTAATTGTTTTTTAATGTTTCATGTCATATTTTTTCAATTTTAATGGAGTCCAAATGCAAGAAGATAGGCTATTAGGCCTAATTGACCTAATAGGCCTAATTTGCTAATCAAGCAAGTAAAGAATGGCATTGAAAATATATCAAATAAATTAATTTTTGAGTTAACACATTCCATATTTGATATTATTTTGGATATTCATATATTTTTAAATTTTAAATGCTATTTTATGTAAGGAGGATCCAAGTGGAGTTAAATAGCCTTGAACTTCCAATCAAAGCTTTAGTTGACTAGTTGACTAACATCATGAAATATTCCTCTGTTATCATTTAAAGAATGATATTAAAATACTTCAAGATCAGTTCAAGTGGAGATAAACACAAAATAATGGAATTGTTGAAATGCAAGGAGAGTTGACCAAGTCAATGGGACCCACCATTTCTTGTTTCAATGCCAAAATGGATTTCTTGCAAAGCAAGAAAATTAAAAGATTTTGGAAGACTATTGTATTTATTTTTTAACTCAAAATATACTTGAGTTGATATCAAGATGGGTCACACCACCTATTTTCCATGCCAAATTTTGAGAGTGCATGCATGCTTTGTGAAGGAAAGCTATTTTTAGGTGTTTTCTAAATATTGTAAAAAGGAGTTTTTTAAATATTGTAAAATGGAGTTGATTAAATAAATTTAAAAGGTTTTAGTATTTATTTAATTAAAGAATACTATTCCTTATGTAAATAAACTCCACTTAGGCTATTCTTAGCTTTTAAGGCTTATATATTGGTTTTTCAAGCCATTATTGTATATTCCTGGAGCTGAAGTAGAAATTGTAATATGGACCATACATCAATAAAAGATATTTTTATTTTTGCATATGAGTTTTGATAGATAATATAATGTAATTGATTATATATTAGCATGTAAGTGAGATTATATCTCCTTTTGGTAGGTCCATTCCTCACCTATTACTTTCTATCTCACCTTCTACACATTATTTGAAGAGGTAAAAAAGAAATTTTGTAATCCAAAGTTCTATTAATCCTTCATATAAAATATTTATTCTCAAGGGAAATATAAGACTTTTATTGATTCACATGTGTGTATTATTTTGAGTAGCTTCTAGAGGGTATAACGATATGGGAATGGTAATTGATGCTGTTGCAATCCCCATTGGTAAATTGAATTGCCACATTGCCGAAGCTACAGCTGCCCTTCAGACCCTCAAATTAGCTGTGGACTCGGGATATCCCAAATTGTGGCTTGAAGGGGACTCTTTGAATATTATAAATATTCTTAATAATATAAATACTGTGTCTTGGACCATAGAGGATAAGGTAATGGAGATGAAAACATTATTAAATAAATTTGAAAAAGTGATTATAACCCACACCTTTCGTGAAGCCAATGGTGTTGCAGATTGGCTAGCTAATTGTGCAGTCCAAGAAGGTCAAACAGTGAGGTGGCATGAAACATTAGAAAAGAATGTGGAATTGAGGGCACTCATTCTTCATGATGTAACCCATACAAAGGAAGGAAATATTGGAGAGTAGTAAATATATAATGAGTAGGAGGAGTGGCAGCGTGGGGAAAGGAAAACAATCATTAAAGAGGAAGGCCCTTAAGAGTGAGACACGGATCCTGAAAAAGCACAAACAAAGCCAACTTTCCAATCAATTTGGCAGCAGGTGGGTTCAGTGTAAAAACCATAGCAACTGGGATTCAAAGAAAATGAGTATGGCACGCGAAAGGAAGGGAGAACCCTAAAAATAGGAACCCAAGAGTTGTGATGAATGGAGAGAGAAACAAGAAGTCTAGAGAATTCTACAGAAAGGAAAAGTTACGAGCTACATGGAAAGACTCCATGGATCAAAGCTGCATATCACTATGGCTTTTTTCAAAAATTGGTCTGATGAAAGGGTCACCTTGCATGGTATCACAGTGAACTTAACAGAGGATTTTATAGCTGAGGTTACAGGGCTGCCTACGGATGGACTCAAATTTTCCAAGTAGACAAGCATCTCGAATGAGGCCTTTTGTAAGTTCCCCAAAATGGATGAGGAAGAATAGAAGTTGGTCAATAATGGGGATTTCTATGAATTGGATCAGATAAAAGGGATATGGAGGGATGTCTTAAGCTGCATAAGGGAGTACTTCATCCTAGACGGAAGAAGAAAGCGCGTGCACAAGTTCCATTTTGTCTTCCTTAACCACTTCAGGCACAAGGTTAGTTTGTCTTTTCCCTTTTATCTTCGCTTCTCCTTGGTCCAAAGTTTATATGCTCATAGGAAAAAGGAAACATGCCCTATCCTACATGAAGGCCTTATTCTGCTTATCGAAGGCTACTGCAAGAATAGTGCAATGGTAAAGCACCCCAAACAGGGGAAAATTAAGGTGTCAGGGAATAGAAAGAGTGAAAGTGTAAACAAGAAAGGCAAAATAAAGTTCCCTAGTGCTAAAAAGCATAATGTAGAAGAAGATACAGAATGGGAGAGAATTGAAAACCCCAGGGAGGAAAACTTGGAAGAAGAAGAAGGGACTGAAAGCTGGGATACAAACTCTAATGAGGATGAAGAATGTTCTAAGAAGAATGAAAAAGATGATGTCAACATAGAGGAGGATTTTGCAAACAGAACTGTAGATACGAAGGAAAACCAGAAAGTGTCGGAGGATGAATTTGTCCAGGATGACCCTGTTGAGGACCCAACTTCAAAGAATGAAAAGGAAACTTCAGGTCAGGATGTTAATCAAGATACGGATATGGAAATTCAAACTGGAATTAAAGAGCGGGAACAAAAGATTCGAGAGGATATCTTTGAAGAAGCCAAGAATAGTCCCAATAAAAATTTTGAGGAATGGAGAGGGAAAAAATAGAATGATGAAACACACACACCTATGGCTTGGGTTAATTGTAAAGCAGAGGCATCATCCCAATTTGATTCTTGGATGTGTAGGGATATTATGGATCTCAAGAGGAAAGTGGAAACTATGGAAGATTCCCTGAAAGCTATTTGGAACAAAATAAACAATATGGAAAATCAGATAAGGGAGATCCCAGTCAAGCTCAAAGTCTATGAAAATAACCTCCAGGAACTTATTAAGAACAACATAATGAAAATGGAGGAAGTTACGTCCAATATTTGTGCTGTTGCTGTCAATATAGGTAAAAGAGCCAATGAGGAGACCAAAGCCCTGGAGGGACCCAGCAAAAGGATGAGACAAAGTTCTAGAAAGAAGGTTACACAAAAAGGAGCTATGCAAGCGGCAACCACTGCCTAGGATACTGTTATGAAAGGAAAAGAAACTATTAAAATGATATTGGAACTGGATGAATAATCTGGTTCTTCTGGTTGGTTTAGTAATTGCTCCTATTTTTTGTTTTCTTTCTATAATCCTTTGCCTTTGGTGATACCAGATCTTTGTTTAATCTGGGTTTTGACCGAAAGTCTTTCTGGTGGTTTCAGGTCCATTTAAAACCTGTTTTTGCTACTTCCTTGTAGTAGTTTTTAGGCTTTGCCTGTGGTCTTGGATGATCTTTCTTTCTTTCTTTGTAACAGGGTTTTGGGGCCCCTTCAAAACCTACTTTTACCTCAATCTAAAACAATTTAGATGCATCACCCAATTAGACATGTTTTCCTTTCAATTTTCCCTTCCACTTTTCATCCCAAAATAATAGTAAATTAGATTTAATTGATAAATCTTAAGGGAACCAACCCTCTCTAGAGGTTCTTCTCAGTATATAATCACCCACACTCTAAGAATTTCCAACCTTATCAACTAGTGTGAGGGTGTGTTTTACATATCTTCAAGCAATGTGCACTTCAGAGTGATAACAATAACATCAAAATATAATAAAATATGACCATAATTATATAATATAATATGTATGTCATATATATAATTACACAGGGGTCTCAAGATATATGTAATCAATGTATGCAACATTAAATCTAAGTAAAAATAAATATCTATCTAGGGGGATGGGGCATGATTTCCATCATGACAACCAAGTAGGAAGGGTAGATCTATGAGTTCCATTATAGCATCAAAAACTAGTGTGAGTAAAAATAAAAGACAAGTGTCATGGCCATGATGCACATAAGAAATCATATATGCAAAACATATGAGGCACATAAAGTATACCAAGTGACCATATATAATGGACATGTCATGTGTAATGTCCACATATGCAAGTAACAAATAAGTTGGATTAGAGCCACATAGAAGGACATGTTCAACTATCTACATACACATTCAATAAAGTGGACACAAGGACATGATAAAATGTCTAAAGCATACATGATGTGAATAGAAGTGGCATAGAGCCAAATAACAATTGCATATTCAAATTCTCTTGAATAGAAGAAGCATTTTAATACAATCAAGTATAAACTAGGTAAGCTAGAAATGAAAGTATGTATGAATATGTAATAAAAATTTATGTAAGAGCTAGGATGTACATATGTTGAGTCTAAAGTAGTAATAGCTGGAAAAAAAATTTGAGTAAGAGTAATAATGATCAATATCAACATTTAATAATGCTAAAGCTAAGATATAGAGTATATAATGATAAAACCTAGTAATTGAAATTCTGTATAGGATGCCCCAAGTGAGATAATGTGTCAACTGAAGAATGATGTATCAATGTATATGCCCCTAGTGGGTAGATAATAACAAGCTTGGATTTATGTAGTGGACCTAACTCTTGAAGCAAGCCACACACACTCAACAATATTAAGTGAAACATATATATATATATATATATATATATATATATATATATATATATATATATATATATATATATATATATATATATATATATATATATATATATATATATATATATATATATATATATATATATATATGATAAAACTAATTATACTTAGATAGATAATATATGTATTATCTAGAAAATATAAGAAATCATAATGTCCCCTTCTGAGGAGTAGCCAAAAATGACCCATTTAGCCTATTTAATTCTTGTATGCTAATTTTGGGCTTGATAAGGAAAACATTAATTAATTTAATAAAGTTATCCAATTAAGTAAATTTTTAGATGAATTTATTTTAATTAATTTAATAAAGTGACTTAAATGTTTTAAAAGAGAAATATTATAAACACATATTATAAAAGTGCATTAAATGATATATTTTGAGAGGGAAATTAAAAAAAAGTAACTTTGGAAATTTTCTATGGTAAATTATAAAAGGAGATTTGAGATCTCATTTTAGATATGATTATTTATTTTTATCTATTATAGAGTTTAAGCTCTCAGATTGAGTAAACTCTAGGATGAAATCCCTAAGGGTATCAGTTTTGGTAGTGAAACATCTACCCTAATTGATTGTAGGTAGAATCATACATGTTTCACATAGGTGTTGAATGATTAATGATGACATATTTATAATATTTAAAGAGGATTATAAAGGTTTTCCTCACATCCTTGGAATGTTTAGTTTGGCATCAGTATTGGGGTTTCTTGGCTGATCAATGTAACATCCTATGTATAAATGCTTCCATTGTTGAATACCCTAAGGAATCAAGGTAATATGATGAGTGTTTTCACTATGGCTCACCTCATTATGACTATTGTAGCCTCCTAAAGATTAATTTATAGCCTTTGTGTAGATACAACCCTCACTTCTATCCCAACCACTACTTAAATTGAGGTTGAGCTATCTATGGAGTTTATGTGGGTCTAGGTAATTATTGTGAAAAGTCATAGTAGCTTACAGGGGTTTGGTGTGAGTTTTGGATAGGTTTAGGTGAGATTGGAAGGTGCCAATATCAATGAAAGATACATTAAATCTAATCAACTACTTAGAATGCTTGTAATCTATCTTACCTTTGTTCTTGGTATGTGTATTGAGTTTCTAAGAAGTTTCTAGACTTTCAAATTCTGATTGTGAACAATAAGCTTGATAATAATGTAAATCAATATTCTCTTAGTCTTGAACATCAAACCATTTTTAAAAATGCCTCTTTTTATTTCTATGTTCTTATTATGCAATATTGATTGAACTATGAAACTAAACTATACTTTAGAGATCATAAATTTGAAGTTTTTTTGAGAGGACTCTTAGAAGGTTTCTTATAGTGGTATTAGAGCCCAAAACTTATATCCAATATATTATATTATTTTCATGTCACTTTTTATAGATGCATGTTAGTGATCAACATTTGCATGTTGGTATTCAACATTACAAGTCAGTGGTCTACACTTGCATGTCAGTTTTGAGCTTTTCATGTTAGTGATAGACACTTGCATATTGATTTTGAGAATTGTATTTTATTGTTTTGGACTTGCATATAATTGTGGTATAGAAAAGTGGGAATTTTTGTGGGTATATGATAGCATAAATTTCTTATGCAGCTGGGAGGGTCTCACAGGTATTATTTTAGATTGAAGCTAAATGATCTATTAGAAAAACCATAGATTGAAGAAGAAATTTCTATTGTACATTTGTTCGGTGAGAGAGTTTAGGGAACATGGGGGATAGACATGAAAAACCAAATCTGGGTATCATGGATATATTATATGATTTGTCTAGAGCATAGTAGCATTTGGTTCAGCTTATGATCTAAATGATGCAAATAATGAATAATATAACTCAAGGTGATCATGGGAACAATGGAAACAATGGTAATAATGGTGATAATGAAAATAATGACAATCATGGAGAAGGGAGTAATGATAATAATTCAACTAAAATATCCAAGATAGAGAATAGAATTACTCCTAGACCTTTAATGCCTAAATTCTTGGAAGCACCACCAAGAGAACAAACAAGACAATATGGAGTTAGTGAAGGTTGGATAGATTATTCAAGAGAGTATAAAACCCCAGGGGATGAATTTATTGTAGATATATCCTTAGCTAATTTTTTCTAGGTTAAGTATAGGAATAGGCCATGAGATAGGGGACATGGTTCTCATTAAGATTTAAAACATAAGGTGGGTAAGTTGTCTATTCCTAGCTTTGATGGTTCTAGTAAATGCACTATACGTTCATGGGTGTATAAGTTATATACATACTTTTAGATCAATTCCATGTTAGAAACTAAGGCTATTAAGTATGCCACATTGCACCTAGATGGAAAAGTGCATGGCTGGTAGTATGATAACTTGGTCTTTAGGACATGATAGAATCACATCATACATTGATTTTACTTAGATGTTAATTAATCATTTCAACAAGGACCTTAAACTACATTTTAGATAATTGGCATAGTTTAGATAGGTGGGGTAAGTTGACTCATACATATTTGAGTTATAAAAACTCTCGATTATGGTGATAGATATATTTGAGCATCAGTTGACTATTTTGTTCATGAAAGTATTTTTGGAACCTCTTCATGGTTGGGTTAAGGAATTTGACCCACCTAATATACACGATGAAATTATAAGAGCATGTAACGTGGAGTTTTCTACCCCTAAGTGTAAATACAGTTTATAGTATTCACATGTAAGATAACAAAAGAAGCCCTTTCAAAAATAAGAATCATAAGAGGAGATTAGCATACAAAACAATCAAAGAAGATTAATTCATGGAAGAACTTATAAGTAAGAATTTGTATTTCCAATGTAGGGAACTTTTGACTCCAGGACATAGATGCCTTGAAAATGGGGAGATAAATTATGTTGAGGTGATTTTTAATGAGTAAAAGACTATAGATTTGAGATATTTGGTAAATGATCAAGATCAAAAATTAGATCTCAAAGATAAGGATACCAAGGGAGGTAAAATTTATTCTCTTTCTAGCACACTAAAGTATAATCCCTTCAAGTTCTAATGAGTTTTGTGTGGGCATAGAGTCATATTAATTCTTGATGGTGGTGCTACTCATAGTTACACTAATGAGGGCTTAGTGGTAACAAGGGATCTACATAGAGATGAGTTTGAAGTCTTTGATGTGGTCATGGTAGATGGGTTTACCATCCCTTGTGAGAACAAGATCGGTAATCTCAACATCTTCCTTGGTGAGCACATAATTTGTAATGATTTTTATGTTATCAGTTTAGGTGGGATTGGCATAGTGCTTAGAGTTTAATGGTTATATTCATTGGGTGAAATTTCTCAAAACTATCAAACCATGGAGTTAATTTTCATCACAAAGGTAAGGAGGTAACTTTGAAGGGCATTCCACTCCATTTACCTCATCAAATTATAGCTAAAATAATAGAATCTATTTGCTCCAAATGTTCCATCATAACCATGGGTAAGCGAAAAAATTCATATTTGGATAATAGGGGAGGTGAATTTGTTAAGGATGTTGGATGTTTATATTTGGAAGAAATACAAGATAATATATTTCCACATGGTTATGGCCATTAGCTAGAGGATCTAGAGGTTAAAACAAAAAACATTTTTATTATTTTTTCAGTATTTATTAGAGTGGCATAGTGAAAATAGGGAAGAATAAAGCTCATGTCATTTGAATTTTCCATATTTTTTTAGAAGATTATTGTAATTTTGGTCAAAAATCTATCAGAGGTTCCATTTACAGGTGTAAGGCATCATAGTGTATCAAACAAGAAAATTTACAAACCTCCTAGATTGATTTGGGATCTATGAGCCACATTGATTATTTAGAGTTGAGCTATTGTTTAATACTATAAATTTCTTCACTATGAGCAATTTCAAGAAATGAAGACTATAATGTCCCCTTCTAAGGAGTAGTAAAAAATGACCCATTTAACCTATTTAATTCATGTAGGATAATTTTTGGTTTGATAGGGAATGAATGAATGAATTAAATAAAGTTATCCAATTAATTAAATTTCTAGATGACTTCATTTTAATTAATTTAATAAAGTGACTTAAATTTTTTAAAAGAAAGATATTATAAAGTCACTTTATAAAAGTGCATTAAATGATATATTTTGAGTGGGAAATTTAAAAAAGTAGTTTAAGGAAAGTTCTAGGGGAAATTATAAAAGAAGATTTCAGAGCTCATTTTGGATATGATTTTTTATTTTTCTCTATTACGGAGTTTTAGATCTGAGCTTGTGCAAACCCTAGGATGAAATCCATAAGGGCATTAGTTTTGGTAGTGAAACATCTTCCCTAATTGATTGTAGATGGAATCATACATGTTTTACACATGTGTCAAATTATTGATGATGACACATGTATAATATTTGAAGAGTATTGAATAGGTTATCCTCATATTTTCCTCACATACTTGGAGAGTTTATTTTGCCATGAGTATTGGGGTCTCTTGCTTGATTATCACAACATCCTATGTATAAATACCTCCATTATTGAATACCCCAATGGCTCAAATTATTATGGTTGGTATTTTCAATATAACTCATATCATTATGAGTTAGGTAGCCTCTTAAGGAATAATTTTCATCCTTGGTATAGATGCAACCCTCACTTCTATCCCAGCCACTAATTAATTTGAGTTTGTGCCATCTTTGGAGCATGCATGAGCCTAGGTGAATACTATGAGAAGTCATAGCACCTTATAGGGGTTTGGCATGAGTTTTATATAGGTTTAATTGATATTATAAGGTGACAATATCAATGAAAGATACATTAAAGCTAATCAACTACCTGGAATTCTTGTAATTTGTCTTACCTTTGTTCTTGGTATGTACATTGAGTTTTTTAGAAGTCTTCATACTTACAAATTTTAATTATGAACAATGATCTTGATATTAATGTAAAACAATATTATATTAGTCTTGAGCTACAAAATATTTGACAAAATGCCTCTTGTTGTTACTATGTTATGATTATACAATATTGTTTGAACTGTGATACCAGACTGCATTTTAGAGATTATAAATTTTAGAAATATTTTATTGTTTTAGAGGAATCTTGGAAGGTTTTTTACATAAATGCAAATATAAAAATTCATACAATTTATAATTTCGGATTTTTTGAGTAATATTTGAATATTTTTATGTTTTTTTTGGGCATATTATATTATTTTGGATTTTCTATAAATGAGATATGTATAAGCAATTTGAACAAGAAATTATGGATTATTTATATGTATTTGATTTCCTTGATATCAAGTGAAGATAGATGGTATAATTTGGGGATAAGATTCTATGTGATTATGTATGGTCTAATAAAAATTGGTTTAAACTTTACTTTGTTTTATTCCTTGGCATTAACATTTTTGAGATTTTATTTTAAAACCAAATCATTGAATTTGAATTCCCTATTATGGACATGGTTATTTTAGGTTCTCTATATTTGTTTCTGATATGACTTAAGATGCTCAGTGGTTTGAATGTCCATGTGATCCAATTGTTCTAATTCATGGAAATGTCTCTCTATGTATAAATCATCTATGATGATCCATTTTAAAGAGACCTATCATCTCCTATAATATAATTTGTAGAGGTTATTTCTACACCTACACAGTATGAGCAATATGGTTACTTTCTCACCATGTCATTTGGGTTCAGATAGTGCTTAACATAGTCCATAGTTTAGTTTATCAAAATTTATAAATTCAAAGCAGAGTTCACATGACATCACATGTTATAGATTCATAACACCACTACATAGACATATACAAATATATAGCACTAAGTAAATTAGATTATGGGAGCATAGTTTCCCTTTTACACATCATATACAATAATAATACCCTTATTTAACATATGCCATAATGATAGTGAGTCTCTCATGAGTCTCATCGATTTATATTATTTCTCTCTTATTGTACATACTTTTCCTCTCTTTTGCTCCTTTTACATAGTTAATTTTCAAGTTGCTTGTACATAGCTTATTTACATAAAACATAGAAATAATTTAACATGTTAAAAACATAAAACATTCAAATAATTATATAAAACACAAAATTACATATTGTATTTATTGTTATTTTTACATTTCTTATATTTTCTAGACACTACATATGCTAACTATCTTAGTATAGTCAATTTTATCATGCATACATGCTTCACTTTCTCTTGTCAAGTAATTGTAGATTGATTTTAGGACTTAGGTCCACTATACTCATCTAGACTTGCTATTATATACCCATTAGGTACATATACACTAATTCAAAATTATTCACTTGATACATTCTTCTATTTGGGGGTATCTTATACATTACTTCAAATACCAGGTTCTTTCTTTGTATATTATACACCCCTATTTTAGCATTGTTATATCTTAATATTGATCATGCTAGTCTCACTCATATTTTATTCCAATTATTACTACTTTAGAATCAACATATGCACATCCTAACTCTTACATAGATTTGTATTCCTTATTAATGCATGCTTTAATTTATAGATTTACCATTTTAGACTTAATTTTATTTATTTTCTTCTTCTATTCGAGGGCATTTGAATATGCCATTGCTCTTTGGATTTAAACCACCTCTATTCATAGTATGTATTCTTTATACATGTACCCATATCCCTTGTGTAACTTTCCTAATTGTGTATGCATACATTTTAACATGTCCTTATATTTGGATCTAATAGAATTTTCTTGTCATTTGTGTATGTGTATTTTTTAACATGTCATTATATGTCTTATTTTCCTAGATTTAGTGACATGTGCCCATGTCCCATGTATTATGGCTCATTGGCCTACTTTGTGTGCCTTATTTTTTTTATATGTGTGATTTATTATATGTATCATGGCCATGACACTTGTTTTTTGATTCCACGAGGGACCTCTTGCATCTCCTTTCCCTACGTAGGTGTCATGATGAACATCATGCCCCATCCCCCTTGGTAGCTACCAATTTTTGCTTAGTTTCACTATTAAATATGTTGATTACACATATATTGAAACCCTTATTTAATTATAAACATGACATACATATTATATTACATACTAATTCTTAGACTATCTTATATTTTGATGTTATGTATTCACATTAAATTAGATCATCATGTAGTTATCATATATGATTTGGCTGACACACATTTTGTAGATATTTTTATGTTGAGGATAGTTCTTACATAGGTTCAATAAATCCCCTAAAAAGAGGGGGAATTCATAGTGGTTTATCATAGATATTAGGCTCATATATTGTAATCATAGTACGTTATTCATCACACATGTTTAGTTATAGAAAATTAGACACATAAACATGGTGGGAAAATAGTGACTCAAAATTTAGAATAGTTACATAAAATTTAGACCAAAAATATGTTATCACCCAAATTGGGAAACTATCACCACATGAAACTAATATCAAAGATATGTTACTACTATCAAGTAGCCTCAATTTCACAACAACCCATATTGGATAGAATAGTACAACTTTACACAGATCCAATTATAGGTTTATCAATTATACTTTTTTTTTGTTTCTATTCATACTTGTTTAGCTCAGATCCATATACATTTACTCAGATTGGGGGAATCATGTGTGACATGAGTATTCACATATTTATTTCAAATATTTACATAAAATTTATTAAAAATCAATCAAGAATCCATATAACTAGATATCAAATTTTGAGGCATGTGCATGGCACATTATTTCTATATGCTCACTTACACACTAGTAGATCAGATGCAATGACAAATTCTATGACATTATTTATGTTGTATACAAATGACATCATATTCTAGGTTTCACACTAGTTTCGTTCCCTACTCCATCTATAATGGTTGGCATTCTCGATTGGCCTAGAGCCACCTAATATACCTGAGTGGCCATATAACTAACATACATAGTTAGATTACTTAGTTAGAAATTTTTAGTACATATTGTAGTTAGTTTCAAATGCATCTACTACACATGGGTGGGAAATTATGGATTCATATCCTAATTTAGTTCTTGAGACACCCACATGAGAGGGTTGGATGCACTATCAATCTAATATAAGATAATCATAGTTCATGATCCACCAAGCAGGGGTGGACAATGATGGAGTCAAAGCTAGATTTATTTCTTAAGCCACCCACACATGAGTGTTGAGAAAGAATTAGTGAATTCCAATCTATTCATCAATTAATAATTATACACATGCACACATTTAGGTTTTCATTAGGTTCATGCATTGGTTTACATAACCAATTAGGTGTATTCATTCCTTTCTTATTTCCCATCTCTTTACTAAATTTTACTTCTTTACTCAACATATTATTTTGATTTTTATATATCTTAAGTAAGAAGTGGTTTATGCATGTTCAATTTATAAGACACACATTAGATTATGCTTCATATATAAAAACCCAACTTCACATACTCTAATCTAGCTTCATAGGCTTCACTTCCTAGGTAAGTCTAGGTATTCTTCTTTTTCCTTTATCCTAGTCATTTCACTTTGTTACATTTTTAGGATAAAAGGCAGGGGGAACGTAATCATCTAAAAGTGGTTTTTGAGTGATAATACTTGTACTTGAGACTACCTATCCCTATATTATCCCTAAACCTATCTTAGATCCTATTATCACACTTATACATCCTTCAAGTGGACCTTAACTATCCCTAGTCAACTCCAAACCAGTCCCAAACCCTCATTTCTAGACTATAGCACTTAGTGACTAGTGTTTTTCCATATAGACACTAGTGCCATAATAAGGAAACTATCACCACATCTTGATACTATCCACAAAATAGTTCTCATGTCCTTTGTCCTCACTTTTGACTAAGGGATATCTTCTCAAAATGAAAGCCTCCTATGTTTGGCTTAGACATATTTTATCATTTGCATGAGTAACATAATATTGTAATTATTAGAACATTTAATTACAAGTGGGCTTAATTGAACCTTAAACTTATTATTTATTACCATGAGGTGAAAACCTTATGATACTAAATAATAAAGATATAATTATTTAATTATTACAAAATTTTAATTTAATTATTTTATCAGGATGGATGGACACATTATTTTTACAATGATCACCTCCCTTGGTATTTTATTATAAATAGGGTTTTACCCCTATTATGAAAGTATTTGAATATGAATTATTTTATCATATTCACCTGAAAAACTTGTGAAGGATATCTGATAGAAGAAATGAGAAGAGGAAGAATATGTTGTATTGGGGTATGGAGTTTCTCAATAATTGAATAATCATAATTGGTGGGTTTTTTACCTCTTTGAAGTTTCCCTATGGTAATTCTTGTGTTGTGTTAAATTGGATTGTGTAGACTTTGTTGGTTATTATTCATCCTAGATACTATTTGTTCATTACTATTATCTACATTAATTTTATCATAGTATCAGATCTTGTGAGATGTATTTGACTGGAAAGTACAATGTCAATTACCATATGTGTTATATATATATATATATATATATATATATATATATAGTTAAATATTCAAATTCAAAAAATATTTTAATTATTTTATAAGCTTGGTTTCATTTGTTATGGCATAGGATGAGGAAAAAATCTCTTGATCTCTGTGGAGGCCTATATATATTATTTGATCACCTAAGCCCTATTCAAGAATTACAAAATCCTCTCAAGCTACCAATATTCATTTTTTTTGAATTCTTTTACTACCTAGGCATGGTTGTACAACTTTGAGGAGTTGTAAAAATTCAAAATTTAAAATCTAAATTCAAAAGTGTTTTTTTAAGGCTCTAGTTGTATCATAGTGAAGTTTTAAGGCATTCTAAAAAGTTTCAGATCCTAATAAGGTAATTTCAAGCTCATGATATTTTATTCTCTCCATATGTGGCACCCTTGTACTCTTTATAAATTCATATGATAGTCTCTGGTCATGAAAATTTTATTTTGAATGTTTGATTGACATCTACAAATATATTTAGGAAGTTTAGCAAAGTTTCATGGGATTTGGGGCCCTGTACAAGATTCTATGTTAATTCATGCTTTCCCATGGACACCATGAGAATATATAGGTAAGATTTTTATTTAATATAGTTTCAAAAAGTATTTAAAAAGTAATTTATTCTTTAATTTCTTAATTTTCCATGCAAGCCACCCAAGTCCCACATTGACAAATAGTAGTTTTTTACAAAAAATTTAAAAAAAATAAAATTGATTTACTTTGAAATTTACATGCATATATATATATATATATATAAAATTAAAAAAATCAGATATAAAAACATTCAAATATATATTAGTGCATGCATATTCTTAATTGGGCTCCAAGAAGGGTTGGTGGCTTTGTTTATGGTAAAATCTTATAACTAAGGAGGTCCCAAGTTCAAAACCTCCTAAATTTAATATTATTTGACTTGGTCAATTTATTTTTTAAAATTTATTTATTTTTAAAATCCATTTTTTTATTTTCATGTCAACTTATCATGCATCTAAAACCCTAGTTGACCTATCAAACTTATTTAAACTTTTGACCTAGTAATTTTTTTGACAAACATAGTCTTGTAACCAGTTGATCTCTATGTTTTAGCTTGTTCCTTACACATTGGAGTGGTCCATTTTTTTGAAGCTTCTTATTAAAGTTTTTAAACCTTTTTTGATAATAGTGTTTAAGTGGTCATTTTTACTATGACTCTTTTAATTCCTATATTTTTGTAACTTTAATTCATTTTTTTACCTTGTTTGGCATATAAATTGTGTAATTAAGTATAGTTGCATGTTGAATTCGATTTGTTTTGAAAATAACTAAAAAATTCATTAAAAATAGTTTATTTTAAAGCATTTTTTTAATATGATGTTTAAAGGGAAGATATGGATTCACCTCATTTTTCCTTAGATAAATCTCAAATGCTTAAATGAAATAGCTATAATATATGGAATTTTTTTGTTAAATCTGAATATATGGCCTAAAAATTATGAAATAGTGTTATTGGAACTAAAAAATCCCTGTTTAGATGACATGTGACCCTTGATCTTGATAATGCATTTCCAATTAAATCTTAGGAAGCTATGTCCATTATCTTGTAGAGTGTTAAGGATGCATTCCTTCTCCACATTACTAATCAAGAGTCTCTTAGAGATGCTTGGAAACTCCTTAAGTCCATGCATGAAGGCACTCACCTTTAAAAAATAATTTAATTAATCCTCGAATTGCTAACTACACCTATAAAAGGTAATAAATAATTTGTTAATTTTATTACTAAAATAAAAAACATTAAATCTTAGTTACATATATGTAATTGTAATTTAATTCAAGATCAGTTGATTTATTTTATCATTCAATTAAATATTCATTAAAAATTTAGAAATCTCATTTTAGTTTTGAATTATAAGTATCAAATTGAAAAATATATCCGTAACCTTACCACGTTTTCTACTCTCTTGATTCAAGAAGAACAAGTTATGATAAATTTTGTTTCTAAGGAGAATGTTACTCAGGTGCTTCTCACTCTTAATAATGTTTTGGATAACACTAAAAATTAAAAATCTAACCCTAATTTTGATAAACATAAATATGGGAATAAGAAATATGGTATAAGAATCATACACCTATGTTTAATGGAAATTACAGTTTATATGATAAATTTAGTCATATAAAGGAAAAATGTTATAAAAATAAGGATAGAAATAATAATAAAACCTTTAAAAATAAAAAAGGGAAGAAATATAATCAAAACAAGTAGAAGAATCAAAACACTAATCAAAATAATAATTAAGATTCAAATGTTATTTCTTTATATGTTGATTTATGTGCTTCAAATAACTATAAATGGATTTTAGATAGTGGTGCATCGCAACATATGACATGCTTATTTGATATTTTATGTGATTCTAGAGATATATTTGAAATAATTTATTTAGGAGATAATTATTTTTTAGAAGCAACTAAATAGGAAAAAATAAAATTCTCAAATGTTATTATTAATGATGTTTTCTATGTACCTAAGCTTAAAAATAATTTGATATCTTGTTCTCAACTTACAAATGATAATTTCATTGTAACATTACTTAAAGATAGTTGGTCTATTAAAAATCATTCTAATTTTTTTATTGTTAAAGGTATTCAAAATAATGGTTTATATATCTTTTCTCCGTCTACATATTTTATTTCATCACATAGTAATAATGAATCTTAATTATGGCATAAATGATCAAGGCATATTTATCTTATAAGTTTACATGATATATCTACAAATAATACTTTTTTTGGAATTCCTTTTGTCCCTTCTCATCATTAAACTTATGAGGGTTGCTTACATGGTAAGAAACATACTAACCCCTTTGACAAGAATCATGATGCAAATTCCTCACATCCTTTAGAATGTATTGATAGTGATGTTGTAGGACATATTAAATTTGTATCTATTAATAGTTCTTTGTATACTATTACTTTTATTGATGATTATACTAGAATGATTTGGTCTTATTTTATTAAAAATAAATTTGATATTTTTTCTATGTTTAAAAAATTTAAAGTTTATGTTGAAAATGCATCTAATTTTTTTATTAAGAGATTAAAAACTGATAATGGTGGTGAGTATGTTAGTAAAGAGTTTGATTATTTTTTCATTATTTTTGGTATTCAAATGGAACTTAAAAATCCTTATTCCCCTCAAAATGGAATTTTTGAATGGAAAAATTGCAACATCAATAAATGGATAGAACAATCTTGCAATTTACAAATGTTTTTAAGTTCTTATGGGTTGAATCTATGAACATTATTTATCATATTATGAATAGATTCCCTACCAAATCCTTGAATCTTTCTACCCCTTTATAAATATGGACTAAAAAAAACCCAATGTGGCTCATCTTAGGATCTTTGGTACTCCTACTTCTATCTTTATTCCTGAAGTTAAAAGAAAGAAGCTTGATCCAAATTCATATTCTTACATTTTTATAGGATATGGAGGTAAGAGAAAAGGTTTAAGGGTGTATGATCCCTCTAAACATTAGATTATTGATAATAGGAATGTTATCATATGTTGATGATTTCTTGATTAATAATTATCTAACTAATTTAATTCATAAATATAAAGATATGCTAAGTGAAATATTTGAAATGACTGATTTAGGCATTCTACATTATTTTTTTAAAATGGATATATTTTTGGATAAAAATTCAAATATTATATCACAATCCTAGTATGCACATAATCTTCCTTTTAAGTTAATGTTAAGGTGTTGAGCTAAAAGCTTCACCAGATGAACGGATGCTGAAGTTGCTGGATTTACACAGTCACTGACGATGGGAAGGAGTCGACTAGTAGCTGCTGATGTCGGTCATGTATCAGTCAATGTCAGTCATGTGCAAGCAAACAGGGACAGACTTCGGTCACCTATGCATCCAAAAAGTCTATTTTCATGGATGAATAGAATGTTTGCATGATTAGATTAATTGTTAGTTGTAAGTCCGCATCTCTATCTTTAGTAGGACTATTTTAAGCCTTTGATTAGGAGGTGTATCTAATGGTTGTGAATGCATTTCTCATGATCCCTAATCTTATATAATAGGGATAGATCTTCATATCTTGTGTGTAAGAAAGAACAATACAAGACATATTGTATATGTGTATCAATCTAGGTTGTTGGAATTGATTGAGAGAACTCTTGAGGGAAAGAGATATGTACATCTGAGAGGTGTGAGAAGAAAGTGTGAGTTTTTATTCATTGTATTTCCTTATGGAAGAGTTTAATACAAGTTTTTAGGGTGGTTTCTTGTATCTCTTATTATTTGTTATTTCTGGTTCTAGTTACTTATTATTCTGGTTTAATTCCATGTTTAATTGCTTACATAAAAGTAATCAAGTTTGTTGGTTGATCCCCAACAAGTGGTATCAGAGCTTAGGTTGACTAATAGGTGTTTCAAATTTGGCTAGTGTTTGTTGATTATAGGTCACTCACAGGGGTTTCTATTTGAGTGGGAGAAGCAATGGTAGAAGAAAGTAAACTGAGAATGGAGAAGTTTAATGGCAAGAATTACCAATTATGGAGAATGCATATAGAAGATTATCTATATCAGAAAGATATATATTTACCATTGGGTGGGGTTGATAGAAAGCCCACAGATATGGAAGATTAAGAATGGGAAGTTCTTGATAGAAAGGCTCTTAGATCTATAAGATTGAGTTTGGCATCTACTGTGATTTCTAACTTGTCATAGGCAAAGACAACGGTAGAGTTAATGGCAACTTTAGCAAATTTATATGAAAAGCCCTCAGCTTCAAATAAGGTATATCTTATGAAGCAGTTATTTAATTTGCAAATGCAGGAAGGTGGATCTGTATCTAATCATCTTAATGATTTCCATGGAATTGTAAATCAATTAAATTTAGTCAAAATAATTTTTGATGATGAAATTAAAGATCTTTAAATTTTATGCTCTTTTCCTAAAAGTTGGCATTGTTTAGTAATGGAAATTAGTAATACTGCATCTGCTATAAATATCTTGAAAGTAGATGATGTTGTTAGTGTAATCCTGAATGAAGAGACTTGCAAGAAAAGCATAGGGGAATCATCAGGTAATGCTTTAAGTATTGAAAGCAAGGGAAAGCAAAGAGAGAAGAGAAAGCAAGGGAGATAAAGGTCTAAGTCAAAGATGAGCAATAGATCCAAATCTAGAAATGGAAAAAGAAAGATAACCTACTAGAATTGTGGAAAGAGAGGACATGCAAAAAAATATTTCTGGTTGAAGGTTAATGAAGAGAATCAGCATGAAGGTAATGAAGAAGCAAAAGTTGAAGGTATTGTTGCACAAGATGCTCTTTCACTTTCTTTGCATAATAAAATAGAATCTTGGGTTTTAGATTCAAGGGCCTCTTTCCATGCTACCCCAAATAGAGAATTTTTCAATGATTATGTCCAGGGAGATTTTGGAAAAGTTTATTTAGGAGATGATGAGCCTTGTAAAATTGTTGGCAAAGGAAAAGCACAGCTGAAATTGTAGAATGGCAACACATGGGTGTTGAAGGATGTCATGCATGTCCTAGCCCTGAAGTAGAATCTGATTTCTATAGGAAATTTGGGTGATGAGGGTTGTACAATAACTCTCATAGCTGAATCTTGCAAGGTTACCAAGGGAGAACTTGTATTAGTCAGAGGTAAGAGAGTAGGTACTCTTTATTTATGTAATTGTATTACTGATTATTCTCCTTCTGTATTATCTACTTCAGATATGGATGCAAAGTTGTGGCACTGTAGGCTCGGTCACATGAGTGAGAAGGGAATGAAAATTCTTAAGTCAAAAGGTAAACTTTTAGATTTGAAAAGCATAGATCTAGATTTCTGTGAGCATTATGTTTTTGGAAAATAGAAGAGAGTAAGATTTATCAAAATTGGGTCAACAAAGAGGAAGCACAAGTTGGAGCTTGTTCACATAGACGTGTGGGGACCAGCTCAGGTAGCTTTTATTGGAGGATCATAGTATTATGTTACTTTCATTGATGATGCTATAAGAAAGGTATGGGTCTATTGTATAAGGAAGAAATTTGTTGTTTTTGACACTTTTAAGATTTGGAAAGCTTTATTTGAGAATGAAATAGGCAGGAGATTGAAGTGCCTTAGATCTGATAATGGTGGTGAGTTATGTAGCTATAAGTTCAACTGGTATTGTTATATGAATGGAATACATAGGCAAAGAATGGTTTCAAGGACACCTCAGCAAAATGGAGTTACTAAAAGGATGAACAGAACAATATTGGAGCATGCACAGAGTATGAGATTGCATGTTGGTTTGCCCTTATAGTTTTGGGTAGAAGCTATAGATACTGCAGTTTACCTAATTAATAGAGGACCCTCTACAACTTTGGATGGTGGAATTCTAGAAGAGGCATGGATAGGTAAAAAGGTAGATCTTTCATTTCTAAGAGTTTTTGGTTTTGAAGCTTTTGTGCATGTTGATAAAGAAAATAGAAAGAAGCTAGATGTTAATACTATGAGGTGCACATTTATTAGTTATGGCTTTGGAGATTTTAGATTTTGGTTTTGGAATCTAGGAACTAATAAAATAATTAGGAGCCATGATGTTATTTTTAATGAAAAAGTGATGTATAGTGATCAGCTCAAGAAGCTGAAGAATTCTGAGCAGGGCCATGAAGATTTGGATGAGGTGATGGTCCAAAATGAGCTCGTGGGAAAGAATAATCATAGACAAGAAAACATAGAGACCGACGTTAGTCAGTAAGGAACCAACATCGATAATATAGGAACTAATGTCGATCAGACAGTGACTGACGTCGATTAGGAAGGAATCGGTGTTAGTCATGTGGAATCGATGTCGATCAGTTATAGGCCTGGAGGTGACCGAGGTCGGTCACTGTTAGAGAATTCAGGCAGACAGCAAGCAAAAAATGAGTCTCAGACACCCATCAGGAGATTAGCAAGGGTAAGTAAACCTCCAATTTGATATTCCCCTTCATTATTCTACTTATTGCTCACTGATAGTGGAGAACCAAAGAGTTTTGATGAAGCAATGCAAGTAGAAACCTAAAAATAATGGGAGCTTGGCATGAGTGAGGAGATTGATTCCTTGAAAGAGAACCAAACGTGGGATTTGGTTGAGTTGCCAGCAGGTAAGAGAGCATTGAAAAAAAAATGGGTTTACAAGTTAAAGGTGAGAATGGATAGATGAGACATAAGGCCAGGTTGGTAGTAAAGGGATTTGTACAAAAACCAGGTATTGATTTTGGTGAAATTTTTTCTCTTGTTGTAAAAATGACTTCTATTCAGACTATATTGTCTTTAGTTGCTATTGACGATTTGCATCTTGAGTAGCTTAATGTTAAGACAATGTTTCTTCATGAAGATTTGGATGAAGAAATATATATGGATCGGCCGGAAGGATTTGAGGTCAAAGGTAAGGATAAACTTGTGTCTAGATTGAAGAAAAGCTTGTATGGTCTCAAGCAAGCTCCTAGACAATGGTATTTGAGATTTGATAGGTTTATGACTGAGCATCGCTATAGTAGATGTCAATCTAACCATTGTGTTTATTTTAAGAGATTAGATAATGGTAGATATATTATTTTGTTGATGTATGTAGATGATATGCTAGTTGCAGGTTCACACATGCAAGATATCTCTGAGCTTAAGGTGAAATTAGCTCACACAATTTCCATGAAGGATTTGGGAGCAACAAAGAAAATCCTTGGCATGAGTATTAAGAGAGACAAGAAAAATCATAGGTTGATTTTATCTCAAGAGGATTATGTGAACAAGGTGTTGGAGAGGTTCAATATGCAGGATGCAAAACTGATGAGTACACCTATGGTTGGACACTTTAAGTTGAGTAAAGAATAGTGTCCTAATTCACATGATGAGGTAGAGTACATGAGTAGAGTTCCATATGCTTCCACAGTTGGGAGCTTAAAGTATGTAATGGTATGTACTAGACCTGATATTTCCCAAGCAATGGGAGTTGTCAGTAAGTATATGGCCAATCCAAGGAAGGAACACTGGAAAGTAGTTCAGTGGATTCTCAGATATCTGAGAGGGACCAGTAGTAGGAATTTATGCTATGGAGGGTCAAACACTTCTCTACATGGATATGTAGATGTGGATATGGTAGGTGACTTAGATGGTAGGAGAAGCACCACAGGATATGTGTTCACTGTTGGTGGAATGACGGTTAGCTAGATTTCAAAGTTGTAGAAGGTTGTTGCCTTGTCTACTATAGAGGCAGAATACATTGTAGTCACAAAGGCTAGCAAAGAGATGATATGGATGACATGGTTCATGGAAGAGTTGGAAAAGGAGCAAGAGAGTTGCAGATTGTACAGTGAAAGTCAGAGTGTAATTCATTTGGCAAATAATTCAGCCTTTCATTCAAGAACAAAACATATACAACTTAGGTACCACTTCATTAGACAGGTATTGGAGGATGGTGAGTTGAAGTTGGAGAATATTCATACAGATAAGAACCCTATTGATATGTTAACAAAGTCGATAACAAAGGAGAAGTTGAATCTTCATTCAACTTTTGTTCGTCTTCAAGATTGAGTTTGAAGATGGAGAAGCTAGAAGATGTTGCTATACAAGTACTAGTGCAGCTGTTTATCTCCAAGTGGGAGATTGTTAAGGTGTGGAGCTAAAAGCTTCACCAGATGAGTAGATGATGAAGTTTCTAGATTTACACAGTCACCGATGATGGCAAGGAGACGACCAGTAGCTACCGACGTCGGTCATGTATTGGTCGACATCAGTCATGTGCAGGCAAACAAGGACTGATGTCAGTCACCTATGTGTCCAGAAAGTCTATTTTCATGGATGAACAAAATGTTTGCATGATTAGATTAACTGTTATTTGTAAGTCTGCATCTCTATTTTTAGTAGGACTATTTTAAGCCTTTGATTAGGAGGTGTATCTAATGGTTGTGAATGCATTGCTCATGATCCCTAATCTTATATAATAGGGATAGATCTTCATAGCTTGTGTGTAAGAAAGAATAGTATAAGACATATTGTATATGTGTATCAATCCAGGTTGTTAGAATTGATTGAGATAACTCTTGAGGGAAAGAGATCTGTACATCTGCGAGGTGTGAGAAGAAAGTGTGATTTTTTCTTCATTGTATTTCCTTCTAGAAGAGTTTAATACAAGTTTTTAGGGTGATTTCTTGTATCTCTTATTCTTTGCTATTTCTGATTCTAGTTACTTATTATTCTAGTTTAATTTCATGTTTAATTGCTTACATAAAAGTAATAAAGTTTGTTGGTTGATCCCCAGACATTAGATTATTGATAATAGGAATGTTATTATATGTTGATGATTTCTTGATTAATAACTATCTAACTAATTTAATTCATAAATATAAAGATATGCTAAGTGAAATATTTGAAATGACTGATTTAGGCATTCTACATTATTTTCTTAAAATGGCTATATTTTAGGATAAAAATTCAAATATTATATCACAATCCTAGTATGCACATAATCTTCCTTTTAAGTTTAGCGTGCTTGATTTTAAATCTACCACTAATCCTATTGAATTTGGTATTAAAATTGATCCTAAACCTACATGTGATAATCTAACCCTACTTTATATAGATAACTTATTATAAGTTTGATTTATCTAACCATTACTAGGCCAAATATTGCATATGTTGTTAGTGTTGCTTCTATATTTATGTAGGATCTTTATTTAGATAATTGGAAATTAGCTAAACATATTCTTTGATATATTAAAGAAATTGTTAATTATGGTTTAATCTATTATTCCATTGATAATTATAAATTATATGATTATTTTGATGTTAACCATGATGGTGATACATTAGATTGAAAATTTATTGGTTGATGTGTTTAAGTTTGGTGTGGGTGATATTATTTGGAGAAAACATAAGCAACCTATTATCTCTCTCTCATCTATAGAAGTTGAGAACAAAAGTGTTATGAAAGATGTTACAGAAGCTATATGGATATGAAGGTTATTGAGAGAAATTCATTTGGATGTTTCTTAGAGTAACATCCTTCATTATGATAAGCAATTTTATATATATCTGGCTAAAAATTTAGTGAAACACCAAAAAATTAAACATGTTGAATTTTATGTGAATTTCATCTACGAGAAAGTTCTCAATAGTGATATTAATCTATAGTTATATACTACATATGAAAAAGTAGTAGATATCTTAACAAAACCAATTGGTGCTACCATGTTTTGTATATTTCATGCAATGTTGGGCCTCTTAGAGTTTCCATTAAGAGGAAGTGTGCATGGTAATGCCACTTCCTAATATCCATGTGTTTCTTCTTATTCTCTATACTTCTTCTCATTGCAAAGAATTGTAAACTTCATGTGGAATTTATGTTATTTGAGTAAAATTTATGTGGAAATTTTACTTTTGTACCCAATACATTAAAAAATACTTTGTAATGTAAGTCCTTATGTTATAAAAGGCTCCAAATATGTTTAGATGATTATTCAAGAGAAACTGTGAGATGTAGTCTCATGATCATGATAGACTAAACTTACTTTTGAGTATTTTATGGATTATAATTCATTTTGTTTTAAAAGGTGATGTTTGACATGATGATGGTTTTTAAATCCTTTAATTGTGTACATGTATAATTATTTTTTTGAGGTGACTACGACATTTATCCCCACTTAGAATTAATGGGAAATGTTAGAACATTTATTTCTAAGTTGGATTAATTGACCCTTAGCATTTGTATTAATTAAATAACTAATAATGTATTATTTATTATTGTGAGATAGAAACCTCATGATAATAAATAATAGAGTTATAATTATTTAATTATTACCAAATTTTAATTAATTTTTTTTATCGGGATGGATGTACCCATTCTTTTTATAATGGTCACCTACCGTGGTATTTCACTATAAATTGGGTTTCACCCCTATTATGAAAGTATTCAAATATAAAATATTTTAACATATTCAATGTGAAAAACTTGTGAAGGATATTTGTCATAGGATGTGAGAAGAGGAAGAATATTTTGTCTTTGGGTGTGGATTTTTTCAATAATTGAATAATCATAAATGGTGGGGTTTTTTTATCTCTTTGAGTTTTTCCAATAGTAATTCATGTGTTGTGTTAAATTGGCTTGTGTATACTTTGTTGGTTATTATTCATCCTAGATTCTATTTATGCATTACTATTATCTACAATGATTTTATCAATACATAAATGACTTTATCCATCTATCCAATAAATGGGAATTAGATGTAAAATAGACATTTAAACATGAAACAAGTTAAACATAATTAAAGTTATCAATTTTTTCATGTCCTACTTCTGTATACTACCATCTACAATAACCTTAAGCTTAGATTTTCCATATTTCTAGTCTCAATCACACTTAAGGAATTTAAGGCCACTATCAAAATAGAATAACTTGCACTTGCAGAAGAAATTAGGTGGGGAGAACTACATTGGTCTTGATCCCTCCTTAAATTATTGGTATATAGGCAACTCTCTTCATAATGTTATTGAAAATGTCCAACCATATCCTTATAAATAACAAACATTTTAGCTCATGCCCTAGTTATATGGAGGATTAGGGTTTGAATAATAAATTAGTTATTATAGGAATAATACAAGTTTATATAACTCATGCATGTAATAATAGACCCCAAGAATCTAGACATAGGTGTACCCATAAGCTTAGAACATTCCTGCATAGAGGACACTACCGCTAATATCAAGATAATACCACAACTTTACCAATAATGGAATTACTATCTAATTAAGGTGTTATTATCCAAGAAGGATTATGACATATTGATCCAATTTAAGAAACTTAGGCTACCTTCCATCTCAAATTTTAGCACTCAAATCATTTTTATTAGGTATTTTCTAGTTAAATCTTTATTTACATTATTTATTACTATTTTTAGAAAAGTCAAAGTTAGTCAATTTTGTAACAAATCAGTGACTATATTTACTAAATATTATTTCCATGATTTAATCTACTCATCTATTTAATCAAACATGGTATTTACATGTGTTAATTCCTAAAAGGTTAAAACATTTGGTGAACCCACCATGAATCTTTACTAATCATCTTTATCATATGTGCAACAACAAAACATGATTGGGATAGGTCCAAATGAGTATCCAAGTATAATTTGATTTTTTGAAATGAATATTGAAGGTTTAATGAAATATTAATATACATTAAATATAATATCATAATTAACTATGTATGTTCAATCTTATGACAAAGTACAAAAGGAGAATTTTAGGCCTAGAAAGGGGATATAGGTCTATCACAAGAAGATTGAGAGAAAGAACAAACATAGGTGTTGATAAAGGGGTTAATAATGTTTGTATAATTAATAGGTATGATAATTAAAGGTTATATCACATATTGGAATCACATATAACACCAAAACCAACTCAAGATGGCTCATTCTCAAAAGGTTGTAGTTAAGAACCCTAATAGTCACCTACAGGCCTGTATCTTGAAACATGAAGAAAATTTGCAAAATATTGAGGTGTTTTGAGGAATTAAATATATTAATAATTTATTAATATATTTTTTATATTATCCTATAAAATTTTAATTAATTTCAATATGGATAAAATTCTTCAAAAGGACTGCTAGGCTCACTTACACTAGGTTGCCTATAAACCCTAAACATAGGAAAATTAAATTATATAGGCATTTGGAAAGTAAATACCTATTGAAAAACACTTATGGATATGATTTAATATGTATTAAACCTAAATAAATATTTATAAATCATGGATAAGTAATTTTAATGGTTTTGGAGCAAAATAGTCCTCCTGAGTTCAACATACATGCCTAAACAATCAAGAGGCTCTATTTTCCACATGTGAACTCACTTGAGCAAGTGCATGGGGTAAAGTGAAAATGATGAAATTTATTAAGACATATTCTCTAAAAATTCATGGAATTTTTAAATTTATTATAATTTTCTACTTTATGAACCTTTATGAAGAGAGTAAAAACCTAAAAACCTTGTGTTTTGCCTTGTTAAAAGCTTGAGAATGTCTTAAACAATGCTTAGATATTATATGAAAAATTACATGGGAAAAAATAAATTAGGGATTATTGAATACTATTATACACTCAAACATGGTAGCATTGGTCAAAGGATTAAATTCTTGGTCTTTATGAATTATTGTTAACAAGATAGACACCTCCCAAGCTAACTAAAAGGTCTAAATAACCCAATTATTGTGTTTCTCTTTAAATGAAATAAAATGAAATTGTCTAGTATTTATATGATTTTATAGGCATATGTATGTGCTTTGAGTACCTAAATAATCCATGTGGTGGCATGTGAATGGTAAAAGGAAATAACATTGCCTAGAAAGGGTTGTTATATGTCTAAATGTAAGATTTTGGGGTGAGTGAAAGTATCCAAACCAATGAATAAGGTATTATTATAATTGGTAGTGGTATGATGACCCATTATAATCCTTTATATATAATTCCATGGTATTAGGAGATGCTTCCAAAAAAATTATACTTGAGTGAGATTGTCACCATACTTTGATGCATACTAGAATTAAGACTATAGATCTGTTAAGGCCATAAGACAGTTTCAAGAGGATAATAGGGAATCTTGGAGAGTGATAGTTCAATTAAAACCACATTTATTAAATATTTTAAGGTTTTAGGTCCTAGTTAAATAGTTACACCTTAATTAAATATAAGGAATAAGTTACAAGTTTGTACGATCAGACTTAAGGTTTCTCAAGTATGAGTTATGTTTCACTAAGGTGATGAGAGTTGAATGAAATATATGATAAAAAAATAAATAAAAAATAAGTTAAAAGACATTATGAATCATAGATAAGTCAATGATACAAGATGAAGAATATGTGTTAACCCTTTAACTTGTAACTTCTCCTTTAATAAATGCATTCTAACTCTTAAAACAAGCTCGTATGACACCTTGATGAAACCACCATCAAATGAAGTGCACACATGTTGAAGAGAGATTTCATAACTATTTATTTTTAGGTTTCTTATTTGTAACTAGTTTCATGAGTATTTGACAGCCATCATTTATTCTCGACATCTCTCTTTTCTCTTTCACTTCTTATTTATCTTGTATGTATGATTGATTTTTAAATTGAAAAGGATCCTCAACCTGATTATGGTGAATCCATACTCATGTAAAAACTTTTAAATGCCTTTGATATGAATACAAGTTCATTTCTAGCCTTCTTAATATCATAGTTAGTGTATATTCATGGTTAGTTGATGAATGTTAATAGTAATATCATATTTCTCTTTCATTTGTCCTATCTCCTTACCTATTTGTAGGTTATATACATCTTGTCAAGTTAGAGGGAGTGTATTATATGGTCTTACACTGACTAAGTGTGTAGATTGATTCATTAGTGTCTCTTATGATAACTCTTGATCATCCCCTATTATTTATTATCTTGATTTTCACCTAGATATTAAAATACTAATTTTTATAGGCTCGTATTGAGTAATTTCAATAGTTTCAATATTTGTTCATGTCCTTAAGTGCATCATAGGCAAGTGGAGGGTATTTATTTGGTTTATCACCTCATTATTATTTTTACTTTGTCTATACATCCCTTCCCATTTCAAGTAATAGGCTTACTTATAGTTTCAACGTGAAGAATCAAGGGAGGTAGCCCTATCTATAGATTCACCTCATTGATTAGTGTACCCATAGCCTAGATGTGCCTCCATGTTATCACCTAAGTGAGAAGGCTTGAACAAACCTTCTCAAGGGAGAATTTTAGTGTGATAACAATTATGGCATGCCTGATGAGACAAGGATTTCATCTATTAAAGAGTTATTGATATTTCTCTCTAATACTTCAACCTTTAATGGAGATTATAAGTGAACCATAGATGGTATAAGTAATCCAAGTCTATGAAAATTAAAAATTGGTATGCATTTTCAAAAATCATTTGGTCAAAATGAATATTCTATGCCTTCACATTCTTCATGTTATACTGATATAATTCATGAATTCACCCTAAGTGGCTCTCAAAAACTATCATACCAACATTACAAAGGATATTAATAGCTTTATATACCCCTCCCACCCCAACTCAACCTCCTTGATATCCTATCAATCCTTTTATTCAACCTTGCCAAATATATGTTACTCTTATTCAATCCATCTAGGAAAAATAAAAAACCCCTTTTATACTTTGAAATGCATATGAGAGAGCTTGATATAGAAATTAAACTTGGTATTAATTTACATAACCCTTATAATTAGAATATAATCATTAATATGGTGAGGTATTTAGTGCATTTAACTAAGTTTGGGTGGGAAAATATTGATGGAAAGATTCAACTAATGTCAATCAATGATGTGCTATAAGTAAGAAGCTTGATTCAATGTATGTAGAATATATTAGTAATTGAAGAGAGGTATAAAATTCAATATCATTAGTCTCATATGCCTTATCCTACTCAAAATAAACCTTATTATAATCCTAACTTTTTTCAATTTGTAATATATCATCAATAAAAATTTGAGTCTGTACAAGATTAATCCACTCTTACTTAAGAGGCTAGATCAAGAGATTTCCAAAGTCTCTCAAGTTCTTAACCCAACCCTAAATTTAGCATTATCCATGAATTTTAAGATAAATATGAATTTTATAGAGTGATTGGGGATTAGAAGGATAAGAATGGAGCATCCTTAATATAATATCTTTCTCCATCTCTCGAAGAATCCTTCAATGAACCTAAGCCTCTAAAAATCCTAAGTCAAAAGGATGCTATATCAGGTTTCAAATAATCCAATGAGTTATCTTCCCCCCCCCCAATATTTTTGTGAAGGATAACCTATTACATTGAGGGTAAAATATGAGAATTAAGTTGAAAAGGAGAGCTTTTCAAGAATGGATAATGAGGTGTTTGTCCTTGAGAAGAAAAATTAGTCAAGTATAAGTGAGCCTCAAAAAAGATATGAGGAGAGTAAGTCAAGTGTGTATGATAAATAAATCCTTCTTTGTATTCCTCTTTATCAATAAAAAATCAAATTAGTCTTCAAGGATGAGGTGAGATGTAATATTGATGGAAGAGTACAAAGTAACATGGTGGTCGCCTCAAATCAAAATGACAATATTGAAGTGTTCAAAGAAGAGGATTTTGATTAGGTATGGTAGTAGATGTACCATAGTTTCATGGAATAAATTGAGTTTCTTAGTAGTCATGTGATCCCTATATATCATGAAGATGAACCCTAAAATGAAGTTGTAGAAGTTAGTAGCCATGTAGAAGAAGACAAATCAAGTTTATCACAAGAGAAACATGATGAATTAGACCTTGGGTGGGAAGATGAACTTCCATTTTTAATAAAAGTAGAACACCAATATAGTTATCATGGATTGAGTCTTAATGAAGGGGTTCATGATGATCATGTAATAGTTGATCAAGTTGTAGTTAAGGATGAGAGAAAATTTCTTGAAAACACCTTGGTTATTAGTCTTGTTGAACCTCATGAGAAAGGTAAAGATTTTAAATAATTTATAGTGGCTTTAACTCAATAGGAGATAGAGATTGAAGAAGCAAACTTGTAGCTAAGTCATGATTCCATTGAATATTTTCAAGTGCTTTACAAGTTCAAAGTACCTAAATAAAATTATAAGAATGATATTTAAGTTGCCATACTTTTAAGTTATCAATAAGAAGCTTCCTTTTGGGAAGAGGTAGAATTTATTTCTCAAGTTTAGATAGTATATTTGTAGCCCATAAGGAGAATGCTAATATGGATGCCTTGGTTAATGAACATAGTGAAAACATAAGTGAAAAGGATATTGAATAAAATATCATGGTTTTTATCCTTGTTGGATCTCATGAAAAAATTCAACATGGTCTTAATAACATGTGGCAGTCATATTTGGACATTTTAAAAGAGTTTAAAGGTTTAAGTTGGCTAACATATCTATAAGGACATATGTTGTAGAAAAGAGAAATATTGTCTAAGTTGTCTCTTGGTTAAATTTTACAAAGCACAATTATGGGATATTAAATTTATGATCAATAAGTGAACACTTAGTTGTACAACATCAATCTAAATAAGGCACAAACCTTATGTGCTCACCCAAAATGCAGCTGACAAGGAATCAGGGCCCACATTGGGCTAGTTATGATATGGAATAAGGCTTAAATTAGGGGTCATATGAAATTATACAAAATATTTAGGTAGATATAAAGGTACAAGCCTTTTGTGGACTAAGTGTAGTGTCACCTAGGCACTTAGGAGTTCACAAGGCTACTTCCACTCAAACTAATCATACTAGACATGCATTCTTAACAAGAAGTAGAATACTTGGCACATAATATATACTCAAAATTTATGAAAAATAAAGATGACATCATGAAAATTTTTATGGATTCCATTAAATATGTGAACCAATAACATGAATGAATATTATTTATCAAAATTATATTGAAACATTAAATTACAACCATTACACATTCTATTAGAAATACAAAAGATGTGTATATTAGACACATTATATTTTAAGGATAAAGTTCTTTTCTATTAATCAGAGTTCATAACACAATTCTTATTTATTATACTTAACCTAGAGGCTCATAGATGATCTTAGGAATTTACAAGCAAAGCCTTCATAGATTCCATACTATTCTTAAGCCTACTAGCTACTGAATCAAGGTCTATAGAGGATTTCTTTCTCTAGAGTTACATTGCAATTCTTTGTTTCCTCTTTCTTATATCTCAAGATCTTTTAATAGCCTTTAGGAGTACCATTACCATGGTGGAATTTGCACACTGAGGGCCAAACAAAAGCTTGGTCATCATATCTATTGGCTCCATGAATCTGTCAAGTCTATGTTATAGCTATTAAATCTAATTGAATCTTAGAAGATGCCTTGGAAATATACGAGATAATTAGCTACCTAATAGCTGACACAAGATATATGATTCACCCTCTAGGTGGTGCCAAAATTCCCAAAGGCTTGCCACTACACAAAATTATCACCTCTCACCTAGGTGGATGTCATGTTAGCACAAATCCTTTACTTAATAGGTTAAGGGGCCCAACATTACCCCATACAAAAACTTTAGTCCACCCTTAGACTAAGTAGTCAAACTTTTGGGAGTGCAAACTCAGGTGCATTCTCCTTGAGTTTTGTGCTAAAGTCTTCAAATAATTAAATAGTGTGTTTCTATCTAGTTTTTTGCTTATTTGTAAGTATGAAAAGAAGAAACTATCAATAAGGGTAAGGGTTATGAGAACCTAGTATAAAATGTGCACATGATATAAATGATGGTGGAAAATCCTCTTTGGTTAGGAAGGAATAACTTGTAATAACAAAACACTAAGAAAACTTGTTTTTAAGACATGTAACAAAGTGGATTGCCTAGCGTGAGCTAGGTCCTAGAAGTGAAAGCTTCCTAGGAGGCTGTCAATCTACCTTATTTAGATAATTAAATTGAAATTATAAAATAAAATATAATAGCTTTAAGTGACAACAAATCTGAAATTAAATACAATTAAGATGGATGCTTTGCAAAGAAAATTACTAAATAAAGCAAATTTTAAAAGGCTAGTTAAGCAAAAGTTATGGTTTTGGTTTGGCAAATGGTGAAAAGGGAAAGATGGTTTGGTTGAGGTTAACAAATGATTGAAATAGTCAAGAAGGTGATGCTCAAAATGATTAATAAGATAGAATGGAAAAGGGTAAAATGGATAAATGGTCAAGCTGGTAAATATGGCCAAGAGGCAATAGGGGTCAAGTGGGTGAATTATGCAATAGAGGTAAAAAGGGTCAAGTGGGTAAATATAGCCAAGGAAATAAATGAATTAAGTAAAAAGGGGGAAAAATAATAAGTGAAAGGTATGGAGGTCAAGAGAGAAGAGGCTGAAGGAGATAATAATTTGAAATGAAATAAATGAACAAGGTTACCTTTGAGATGTTTGTTGATGATGGTGTTGTTGATGAAATCTTAGTGTGATTCTAGCAGAGCTTCAATGCTTTGAATATTTTCTCCTCCAATATGAGGATGACCTCCTTCTCAACCTCTTACAAAATTAGAAAACCTATAACAAGAGCACTTCAGCCAAAAACTAATTTATAACCTCTCACTTCACCTTGGGTGAAGGAGAGGGGGATATTTATAGCATATGTTATGAGAGTTATACCAAAAGAGGAATAGTATAATTATGGTTCCATTTTCTATATGGTGGATGAATTAGTCAAAAGGATGTGGGTGGGGATTCCCATTTGGGTTGGTGAGTGTCCCATTTGAGTTAAAAAGTCAAAAATGGGTGCCCTTTATCTTTCCCAATGTACTAAATAGGTATATATCTTATTTTTAAGGTTAATTTCATGTGTAAAGGTAAAATACATGTTGAATAATGGTCCCTTGAGGGAAAAATCATGGGCCCTTGTGATGCTTAAATGAGGTCATCAAGCACCTTATAAAAGGGTGCCAAGTGGTGTATGATGTCCCACATCAAGCCACCTCAGTTATAATCCATGTCACTTTCCATATCACCTTCCATTTCACTTTCCATGTCATCATGAATAGTGATAGTGGGTCCCATAGTAAATAGTGATAGTGAATAGTATTTTTGAATAGTAATTTTAGATAGTATTTTTGAATAGTATTATGTAAATAGGAGAATAGTGATTTGGTTAGGTTAATGGGGGGTTTTTAGTGGTTAATAAGTTTTTTTGGGTCCTTAGGGGGTCCTAAGGCATTTAGTCATCAAAAACTACAAGTGTATAGTTTTTTAGTGTCTACATTTTGCCTCTTTTTGTTATGTGGCTTTGAATTAACAAGCTAAAAAACAAAACAAAATCACTTATTTGAAGGTCATGGTGCCTCAATTATGTGAGGAGGTGTTCCCCCTCAAACCAAGAATCAATGAGGAAAGGTTGAATCAAGTGTAGGTTTGACAAACATTTGGTGGGGAGGAACTAGGTGGTGCCACAAGGTAGCTGGCATGTGAAATGCCAATGGGTGAAAGGAAATTAAACATGGTATTCAAGATTGTACAAAGACTAAAGTCACCAATATTGGTAAAAATAATTTTTATCCTAGATAGAAATGTGATAGGGATAACTAGTCCACATCATTGGTCATAACTGATCAAGTTAGGCCTATCAAGTTATCTAGACAGGCTTGAAGTTGGTCACATATATTGAGGGTAGGAAGTTATCTTGTAAAAAAATATAATTATTCATATCATGCATGAGGTGGTTCAAAATATTTAAAATTTAAACATGGCAAGGCTGGTCATTATGGTCAAAAGTTATTACAAAACATGTAAATGTTATAGGTTAAAAGCAACCAACATCAAGGTGGACATGTTGAAAACATGGGTGGATTGGGTATGCATTAGAAGGGGATGGCTGAGATGACTCAAGATATACTCACCAAGTATATTTTTCCTACATAGTCCCATGGATAAGAATCTGAAAATAACGTCAAACCAAATATAGTTCTTTTGAGGTGCAGAGTGTTGGTTAACTTGGTTTACCCAATTTGATATCATGTAGTTAGGTCTAGTTGAAGAAAGTTGGAGAAAGGGAAGCACCAAAGGGTGGGAAATATGGGTATCAAATAGTTTTTTGATTATTTTGGTATAAATGGTGGATGTGATTACCTAGGATGCAACTAGATGATTATGTCAACTATGCAAAAGGATTTTGTAGCCATGAATAAGTAGGTTCAAACATGAAATTTCTATCACCATTTAAAAAAGGAGAAATATACTTTACCAAGATTTAGAAATGCCATGGTGATCTGATGGGTTATTTCATATGCTTTACCATCTAAATAAGCTGACATTTTTCTCACTTCACAACAATGTCATTAATAGTCTATAGAAGGGTATGACTCAACAATTCATGGAAACCAAGTAGTAAAGTGGTAAACAAGAAGTGGTGAAGATTTGAACCCTTAACCCTTGAGTCAATGGGGCCCCAAAATAAGTAAGCATTGAGTTTTGAACAAATTTAGAGAAAGACACTAAGGGGATTTTTAATATGGAATGAGGAAAATAATAATATTAATTAAATGAGGGAGAAAGTTATGGATTTCATGCATTATAACAAGGGCGTGGAGGACATGAGGAAGTAGATAAGGAGATGTAGAAGCAACAAAAATGGTGACCTCACTCTAAATAGGTAGAGGTTAAATTGGAGAACATAAGGGACATTCAATAAGGGATGAGGTGAAGGTGGACCAGGAGATAAATGAAGAGATAGGTAGAGAAAACAATGAGGTTGCATATAAAGATGAAGGTGGAGAAAGATGGAAGGAACCATGCATGGACATATAGAAGGAAAAAAGGTTGGGAACTCAAGATGAGAAAAAATAAAGGAAATGGAGAAAAGGGAGAGGATGGTGGAAAATAATGAAAGGGAATGAGATGAAGATAAAGGATGAATATCATGGATGATAAGAAGAAAATGGAAGAATTGAAGTAGGGATACAAAGCAAGGATACTCACACAAATGCAAAAGACAAGTGAGTACTAAGATGGAAAGAGGAAAAGGGGAATATAAAAGGCAAAGGAAAGAATAGAAAATAAGAAAAGGGGTAATTATGGAAGGCTTCTAAAAGGATAAATACCTAAGGAGAAACTAGTTGTGGAGGAAAAAAAGAAGATAGAAAGGATAAAAGGATGGAAAAAAAAGAAAACAAGAAGAATGGAAAATGGGTATAGTGGGAAGTGTGGGGAAATGGTATAGAGTGGTGATACACATAAATAAAAAGTAAAACAATAAAATACGTAGAAAGCTTTCTAGATGCACAATATGATGGGGAATTGGTGAGGAAAAGAGATTGATAAAGAGGGTACAAAAAATAGGCAAGGGTGAGGGAAGATGATGAGGATGGTAAAATAAGTTGAAGGGGATAAAGGACAAGGTTGGTAATAAGTGGAGAGAGAGACCAAAAAAATGAAAAGTTGGTGAGGGAATGAGCTATGAAGTATGTGCAAGGAAAGGTGATGGGGAGGCTAGTAAAGTAGAGCATGTGGTGGTTTTATGGGAGATAAGAGGGGCCAATGAGGAAGGTTGTTAACTCTTGTGTTAAAGGAGATTGAAAAGATGAAAGGAGGGAGTTGGTGAGGGGATAGGCAGATAAGTAGAGGAAGAGATTGTAGGTGAGAAGGGAAAATAAAATAAAGGATTTGACTAAGCTGACCTTAATAACTGAGCACTACCTACATACTCCAAAACACCTCAGGCCGATGTATTTCTCCCAATAATAGGGGAAAAAATTAGGAGGAAGTATTATATGGTGTTAAAAAATTAGGATGATTAAGAAATAATTCAAATATTCATTGATGTATGATTACCTAAGCAAGAGTGATTTATTAGTTATGGAAATGAGTGAGAAGAAAAAGGGGATGGGAATTAATCGTTATTGGTCAAGCTACCCATAGAAGTGAATCATCACCTACATAGTCCATTGACATTAGGAAATTGTAGTTCAATAAGGTTGTGTGAGTGGTGTTCATATTGGATACCCTAATTTGATAGACCACATGGGTTATTTTGGGCTGATAGAGAAGGAAGGTTTTTGTAAAATAGAGGTTTTAGGTTTTAGTGATGGTGATGGTGATGGTGATGGTGCATGGTGTAGATCAGTGAATAGTTATCCTAATGATCTCACATTTAGTATAGTGAGAGACATAGATGGGTAAGGTAGGATAAATAAGTAGGGGACATAATGTTAAACACCAAAAAAAACCTTTAATGGAGATAATCCATAGAAGAGGTGCCTTTGTGAGGAGGTTGCATCTTCTAAAATTATGCAAGGGTAAAAGTTTGGAGATAACATCTACTACTACAAGTCAAGTTTTATGAGGTGGGCTTCTATCACGATCTACATAGTCACTTTGGCCAAGGTTCATCACTACTACAAGCCAAGTTTTAAGGGAAGTAGTGAAGGGATGACCCAGAAAGAGTTTCTTTGATAACTACATAGATTTTATGAGTAAGAAAGTTGGTAGCATGCTGAGTGATAGAGGATGGATTTTGCCTGACCCAAGAGCTACATGGGTAGGCAAGACAAATGGTATCCATGCCTATATCCTCTATCCTAGCTCCATGAAGCCAATTACTTATTGGTTCCACTAGGTTGGGCCTAACCAAAAAGAAGATACATTGTTAGGAAAAGATAGTGGTTCCCTTGCTATGGATGAACGTTCAGCTGACACAAAAGAAAATATTTCCATGTTGGAGTAGGTACTACCAATGGTTGGGATCTGACATTCAAATCTTATGGAAATGGGTTGGTAGTAATAGGAGGGTAGAGGGGAAAAGAAGGTGAATTTATTATTTGGAATTCATAGTGGTCTACCTTTGATGGAAGAGTTTCTATAGTGGCAAGGATTTGGGAGTTACCACCACCAGCAATGGTGGTAGTTTTAAAGGCATGATCATTACAATGACCCATGGTTAGAATCCAATTTATGTTAACTAGGACAAAGGTGATAATGACACAAATTATCACTAGGCCTATAAGGGTTGTGAGATGACAAATCAAAGAAAGACATTCGATGTAAATCAGATGATAAGGGAAACAAAAAGATATCCTGATGGTGCATAATGGCTTTATCTAGATGACCAATCATATCTAGGGTGATGTGTCCATGTGAAAAGGTAGGTATACATGACCATTTCAAGTGGTAAGACTATTGAATGGAATCAATGACATCATATAACCTTCCTAATTGATAGAATGGAGAACCAAGTTAGTGAAGAAGAATGGGTAGGTATTCTACTTAAAGAATCATGATAAGGAGTAGTACCAGGATTAGATCATGTCCTTCATGTGAATATATATATCTTCACATAATCATCATTTGAATTTCCATTGAAAATGATGTTTTATGTCTCTCCATAAACTAATACTACTATCTTTGACCACATTCATCATCAATAACAATAGCACTAATGAACATGAGTGTCATCACCTCATCCTGCACTAATACTACCATTTAGCTCATGAGGAAAACATTCCTAAATAAATGATGTTTTTTTCATAAGGTATGTCAATGTAATTCTTGGGAGTACTTAAGTAGGATGGCTGAATATAAATCTAGAGTCACAAAATAATTGGTCTACTATTTAGATAGGAAAATATTGTATGCATGTGCTTTAGGCAATGTGTAATCTAATGACTATATATGTGTCATGCAATTCCTTGCAACCTATATAAAATAATGCATAGTCTATTATGTACAAAATGTGTTGGATGTCACTAGTCGAATGGTATCATGCTTAAGGTTGTGTGAATACTTATGAATGTTATGGTTAAGGTAATATTGGTATGGTTTTGGTTATTATAATCTCACTGAATGTAAGCTAGATGTTAAAAGTTGTGAGGAGAACACCAACTAAGCCCATTAATAATAAGGCACAATGCTTTGTTTTTAACAAGGAATAAAAATAGACCTAAATTAGGATCAACTTAATGAATATAAGCCCCTCAAACAATGTGCATGAGTGATTTTTAGTTGATAAAAAAGGTTTTTTGATCACAATGTGTTAAGTAAGCTCTAAATCCCTTGATTTATAGATAGTTTAAAAGGAAGATGGGTGATGGGTGGTGTGAAGGGTAATGGGTGATATGTATGATAATTACATGTGAATTAGTTTTGACCCTTATATTGGTAGCCTAAGGATAGTAATAAACAAGTCCATGTCATATTCTAGATGTAGAATAATCAGTATGAGAAGTCTACTTAGGAAAGTTTATTATGGCTTCCAACTTATTATGTTGTTTGAGAGCCATTTTCAACTTTAGAATTTATTGTGATAGTGGGTATTTTGATTTATTATTGTATATGGGAATTGATGTGGGAAGATTCAAGGAAATTGCTCTACTTTTGACAAAGTTAACTTAGCCATACTTCAAGGGAGTGGTCTAAGTTTATTAGCTTTATTTAATGTTATTGATAGTTGTCCTTTAAGGGAGCATTCTACCTTACATTTGGATTTTTTTTTTGTTTTTAGGTAGTTATCCTTTGAGGGATTAGTCTACAATGATTAAGATATTGACCCAAGTAATGTTTTGTTATCCAAATTATTTTGGGATGCAATGTGTTTAGACATACAAGTCTAATTAGGGTTATAGGTTTACCTTTATGAGGGCAAAAATTTAACACAAGAAGGTTAATGATATGTGAAAGGATGTGGTTTTGAGAGAAAATGACCATGGGATTCCATCTTGTTAGAGATGAAAAGTATCCATGAGAACCATGCTATGGGTAGAGCCATGGTGCCCATATTTAAGATTAGGCTGTGACTATGGCAATTATTCACATGGTTTTATGTTGTAATTAATTATCCTCAAAAGAGGAGGATAAAGGTGGTTGAAGGATAAAATATCATAATCAAGGGATGAGCTTATGTTAGAAAAACATGTGAGCTTGATCCTTACTTAATATAAAAGTGGACATAGATGCGAAGCATTGAGAGGCTCAAGTTCTAGTTTGCCTTCAATAAAGGATGAATAATAAGCCCCTGATCCATACTTATGGGTAATGATGTAGGGTTTAAGACAATTAAAAGTAAACTTTCCTTGTTTACTCTTCTCCATGTTGGTCATGGTTTGGTTTTCTTTTAGGATGAGATCTACAATATTAAATTCCCATTGTTTGAGGTGATTGTTATAAACATGGGTAATATTCTCTTGATATATGCAAAGATGGTTAAGATTAACAAGGTGATGTTCATCAAATAATTCAAGGTGTACGAGGCATTCTTGATAATAATCCTCTAAAAAATGATGTCATGTAAGGAAATAAAAAGAGAGGGAATATGGACTTCAAGAGGTAAAATAGCCTTTTCACCAAAGACTAGGGAAAATGGTGTAGCATCTATTGTGGTTCAAATACTAGTGTGATAAGCCCATAAAACAAATGAGATGTGTATGTACCAATCATGTCCTAAAGTACTTATAACTTTGGTCAGCATTTTGATGAGAGTTTTTTTGGAGGCTTCTACCTATCCATTTACCTATGGATTGTAAGGTGAGGAGTGGTTGAGTTTGATGCCAAAAGAATCATAGAGGGCTTGAACTTTTTTATTTTTGAATGATTTGTTTTTACCTATTATGATTTTATGAAGGACCCCAAAATGATAGATAATGTGATAATTGATAAAATATATAATTTTTTGACTTTGATGGAGATAATGGGGATGGTCTACACCCATTTAGTGAAATATTTTGTAGCAGTGATGATATATTAGTGTCACTGAGAAGAGTGAGGATTGATTTTTCCAATGAGATCTAGCCCCGACTATGGGAAGCACTAATAATCCATGGATACCTAAAGGCCATGAGTGGGCATGTGATGTAATTTAACATGTTTTTAGCATTTAACACACTTTTTTACATAGTCACAATATCCCTGATTGAGGGTAAGTCAATAGTAACCTAGGTGTAGGATTCTTTTAGTGATAGTGAGGCCACTAAAATGTCCCCCATAAATTCCATCATAATTTTCTTTGATGGCATGAGGAATTTGATGAATACGTAAACAACAAAGGATCATACCATCAAAGACACATTTATATAGGGTTTCCCCTAGTATGGTATAATGAGAGGTACCCTGCATAAAGGTCTTCTAGGCATTCTTTGAGAGGTCAGGTGGAATGATGCCCAAGTTAAGGTAATTAAAGGTTGGGTCATACTGGACATTGAAAGGAGATGCCTCTACACTATAGATGGTTGAAAGGTTTAAAATAATATATGAGGGCCTAATGAAATTATGGAAGGTGATAAAAAATCTGGATTTCATAGGTTGAGAGGGTATTCAAGATGTAAGAGAGGCCATTATGTCTCTAAATTTGTTTGTAGATTAAGGCACTAATTAGATTTGATAACGATCAAAAGATGTTAAGAGCTCATCAACAAGGAGATTATACTTTTGTAAAATGTCATTTTTACACTGATAGTATCCATTGACCTAGTTAATCATGAGTTGAGAATCACTGCAGATAGAAATGGTTTTGATTTTTAAGGTGAAATTAGTTTGGAGACTGATGACCAAAGCTTCGTATTCTTCTATGTTGTTAGTACATTCAAGGTCAAGTTTAAAGGATAGTGGAAGAGTTTCACCATAAACGGGTATGAGAATTATTCCTACACCCACACCATGTTGGCATTAAAAGCCATCAAAAAACATGGTCATTTGGTAAGAGGGTTTTCCATGAGAAAGATTTGCAATAGACTCATTAGGAAATGTTAATGGAATGGGCTAGTTATTTGGGAGATGGGATTCAATTAATTGATCAAAAATAACCAACCCTTTAATATATTTCTAGTAAATAAACTCAAAATCAAACTTAGCCAAAAGCATGAGCCACTTAACCATACACTAATTATGGTATGGCTTGGAGTGCATATACTTGAGTGGGTTGATGTTAGTGATAACATATGTTTTGTGATTAGTAAGGTAGTGATGAAGCTTAAAGGTAACAAAAATAAGAGTGAGATAAAAAAATTTATGATAGGTATATCATGTCTCATACTCTAGAAGTGTACAAATAATATAGTAAATGGCTTGATCCTTATTTTGTTCATCCTGATGAGATAACATGGCACCTAAAGAGTGATTAGTGGTGGATACATAAATGTATAAAGGCTAGTCATCCCTAGGTGGGATAAGAATAGGTGGAGAAAGCAAGTACTCTTTGAGTGAATCAAAGGCTTGTTGATAATCTTTGGTCCATCTAAAGGATGTGTCTTTCTTCAAGAGGTGGCAAAAGGGTTGGCATCTATCTAATAATTGAGAGATGAAGTGACATATAGATTGGATTTTTCCCTATAGACTGTGAAGTTGCTTAAGGTTTATTAGAGCAGGCATTTTTAGGATGGCCTTAAATTTTGTAGGGTCAATCTCAATTCCATATAGGGAGATGATAAAGCCCAGAATATTTTTAGACAAAACCCTAAAAATGCATTTTTTGGGATTGATTTGAACATGAAATTGGATTAGTCAGTTGAAAATGATAGTAAGAATAGATAAATGGTCCTTACAGTGTTTAGAATTTCTGATGAGATCATCCACACAATCCTCTATAAGTTTATGATTAAGATCATGGAAGAGATAGGTCATGGCCTATTGATAAGTTTCTACTATGTTTTTTAAGCCAAAAGGTATGACCCAATAGTAGAAGGTTACCTAAGGAGTAGTGAAGGTGGTTTTATGTTGGTCTGAGGGGGTGATCAGGATCTGATTGTATCCCAAAAATCCATTCATGATGGATAACATCTAATAACCTATGGTAAGCTCAACTAATTGGTTGATTTTGGGTAAAATAAATTCATGTTTGTGGCATGTAAGGTTAAGGTCTTAGAAATACACAAAAAGGTAGAGTCCCCTAGTGGGCTTCTTAATGGGAACAATATTAGAGACCCATTATGGGTAGTCAATGGGTTGAATAAAGTTGATAGATAAAATACATTGAATTTATTCCTTGATGAGAAGAGATATATGAGGGTGCATTTTTTGAATCTTTTGTCACACCAGCTTAACCTCTAGATGGGTAATGATGTTATGAAGGGATATGGAGGGGTTAATCTTGAGCATATCCTAGTAAGACCAAGTGAATGTGATGATATGGTCCTAAAGGAAGGTGGGATAATCATGTTGCTCATTTGAGTCCAAAGATTGGATTCGTTTAATGATATGAGGATTCTCCTAGGTTCTTAAGTTAATTTCAATAGTTGATTCATTGAGTATGGTCTAGTTTTTTGGAGGGAAGGACTTATGGATGGGAGAGTCTCTTGCACCATGGTAGGTGAGGATAGAATTTTCGTCTTTGTTTTAAATGGTATAGATGGTGAGTGAATAATGGATGATAATTTTGGGGTGGATGAGAGAAAAGGTTTTAGTTTGGCTACTGTGTTATTAGGTAAGTGGGCCAGACTAATGGTACTCATAAAAATAAGTTGGATGGGATGATGTCGATGTATCTAGATCAAGAAGATGTATTAGTAGAAGATGGAATTTCTTTTGTAGGGATATCAATAGTTTTGGTGAGGTGGGCTCTTCTGGTGGTTTAAACCCTAGCCTAAAAAACTCATAAGGTTTTTGAGTCATGATAATAGGCAATTCAAGAGGTCCTTGTTTATATAGGCCCATATTAAATCTTTTTCAAGCACAATAGTAAATATGGGTTCTCGCAAAGGCTGGGATGCTTAGATAAGAGAAATCAAAAGTGAAATGTTGAATATATGGAGTGGTGATAGGATTGAGGAGTGGTCGATCAAGTCCCCCATAGAAAAAGTATGTTCAATTATTGGGATGTCCAAAGGGGATAATGGTACCTATGTTGGGGTCATAAGAAGGGTCATTTTGAAGGTTCATGTATTCTTAAGGAGTGGGAAAGGCATCTAAGGCTAAAATCTAGTACTCCCCAAGAGAAATGCATTGGAAAGTGTGTTAAGGATCCCTCAATGGGAATATAGGAAGAAGGGATAAATGAACTAGTTGAGGCTTCATCATTATTAAGGGTAGAAACACTATGGGTAGTGGTTGATGGTGTAGTTATGTTAATGGTATTGGTTGACTATGAGGGAGATGAAGGTGGAAGAAGGAAATCATTAGGCATATAGGTCCTGTTGTAACATGTAAAAGGACATGGATCATACTTCATGGTTATGATTTTCCCTTCATGTTCAAATTTAACACAACAATGTAAAGTGAAGGGGATGCAACTCATAGTCCAGATCCAGGGTATATGAGTAGAATGTTATATTGGAATTCACCCTCTATAACATAAAATATCTTAGGGATGGTGTGATGTCCCAATCATATTTGAGGAATAATGTTCCATAAGGTAGTGGCCATGGTGTCATTAAAGGATTAAATAACTGCTATGCTTTCAACCATGATATTCTTTCATAAATATAGCTGATAAAAAGCATGGGAAGAGATTATGTTGATGCTAGCTCCTCCATAAATCATCACCCTTTTGATGTAGATGTGATTGATATATATAATGACAAATAGGGGTGGTTCAGATTCCTCAGAGTGTGCTAGAGGTATCTTAGAATCTTGGAAGGTGATAATGGTAGAATGTTGGAGGGTCCCAACAAAAGAGGTAAGGGGTTGAGGGTCATTTGATTTAACCTAAATGGATTGTAGGGCATCTATTAATTCTTGATGATGATGAGGTGAGGTGTTTATCAAGTCATAAATTCTCATATTAATTTATGCTTGATGAAGTGTCTTCAACGTGGTTTGTTGAATGGATGCAAAGGAATTGGTGGGAGGTGCACCTAGAATCGATACTCTAGGTCTAGGTGATGACCTAGGTGGTGATGTTAGTGTTTGGTCCTAGCTAGGAGGATAATAATCCAAAGGATATATCCATGGAATGGACACTTTGGGTCTTCCTTTAACCCTCTATTATTCTCAATATTGGGAAATCATGTGGATGGTATGGACAATGGGCTCAATTGAACTAGGTGATTACTTTGACTACTCACTCTTGCCTATAGATGAGAGTGAGGAAGTCAGCATGGGTTTACATAGTGGTTGGGTTGGTTGGGTTGGTAGTTGGGTTATTAAGGTAGGTGAAAGTGGTTAAATTGATGATAGATCATCATCCTCATATAAGTGATTAACAAGATCCTAGAGATTTTTTCAACTCTCCATGTTATGTCCTAGTGTCCTATGGTACACATAGATCTAAGTATCATTGAACCAAGAGGGTTTAGTGTTAGAAGGGGTGAATGGTTTAATAGGTGGAAGTCTAATGGAGGAGGTTTACAACAGCCTTTATAAAATAACAAATTAAGATTTCTTCAGAGGTGTTGAAGGTTTTGAGATGCTCATTAGGGAAATACTAACCTTATTAAGCATGGTATTAACCTTAGAGAGGGTTAGTGGTTGGGTAATTTTGGTAGATGGTTTAGATTGGATTGTCTTAGCTATGATCAGGTTAATGGTAGATGGTTTTAAAGTAGAGGATGATGGGTTGATAATAGGTGGAAAACTAGAGGTGGATAAATTAGCAAAGAATGCTAAAGAAGTTAATGGAATAGGTGATGGAGGGGTAGGCATAGAAAGGGGAATTGGTTTAATTGAAGTAGAATAAGTGATTGGGATGGTAGAAGTGTGGGGTCCCAAAATAGATGGTAAATGAGAAGGAAGAGGCATAGGTATAACTTGAGAATGAGGTTTAAGTTAAAGTTCCCTTTGGTCCATCTTGGTTGGTGGTTTGTTAGGTGGCCTATAGGGGGTTAGGCATAATTTGATGTGGGAATGGGTGATGTTAGGTGTGGGAAGGATACTGAAATTCTTGGCTAGTTTAGATAGAATATTATGAGATGATCAATGTGGAGTTTGGTGATATGGTTCCATCATGTCTTGCGGGAAATAAATACTTGATTATGGGGTGGTAATATGTTGGAAAGTGGATACTAATGAAGTCAAGGGTTTCGTTGTATTTTGGTATGGGATCCCCAAATGATGGTAGGAAGTGGTTCTATCTAGGTTGGGTTGTGAGGAAAATTCTAAACTTTACACTAACCAAGATAAGGGCTTATAAATGGGTTATGTTCCTTGATTTGTTTTTTCAAATGTCAAGCCCTTGGGTGAATAAGAGGGGATGGTTCCTTCATCTCTACTTGAGCTAGAAGGTTCCAAAACAATGGTTGCTTGTGGGGTGATTAAAAAAGGGGAAATTTGTTTGATTAAGGATGTAGGTGTGGTCTAAGATCCTTCCTTTGCTATGGTATAAAAAGGAGAAGATGAGAGTTTTACCATTCCACTTGGTGGGGTAGAGGAAGGGGTGGTTAGATCAATGGCTAGTTCTATGAAAGGAGAGGTGGGCATGGATATGGTTTGATCAAGAAGAGAAGCGGGGGCCATAGATCCTTCTAATTAGGTCTCTAAATGGGTAAGAGGTTAATTTGCTTCTTCCAAAGGTGAGGTTGGGGAAGAGTAAATGGTAATATGAAGGCTCATCCTCTATGGGCTCATTTATGATGATATTGATTGTGTGTGCCTCATGGGATGAAGATGGTTCAAATTGATTGTTATGGGTTTGGGTAGGTGGAGGATAGTTAGAGAATGGTTTGTGAAAAATATCAAGAGAATGGCTGGGGGCTATGTTAGGGTTTTCAAACATCATTTTTTCATTGTTAATTAGGTTTTGGACAAGACTTTTAAAAGTGTTACATCAGTTTATCTCATGTTTGATGACCTAATGGAAAGCACAATGGCCATTTTTGTTGTACCATCTAGTCATAAGGTGAGATAGGTCAATTATTGAGGTGGATTGATTGATGGGAGTTGAATAACATTAGATTTTAGTACTATATCCAACATACAAGCATAATATTCCCCTATAGGGGTGAATTTTTTAAGGGGAACCTAGCTCTGATTTTGGTTTGGTGGGTAAAAAGTATTTAAAGGTGTGTTTTGATGTGGCTAGTTTATGGATGGAGGTGGGGTAGTTTTCAAGACAACCACATTTGTAGATGTTTTGGCTTTAGAAATGGGTTGGTTAGTTTTTTTGGAGGAGTAAGGGTCATTGGGTTTAAAAGTGAAATTTTTATTTCAAAATTTCAATTTACCCTCATTTATGACTCAATTCTAGAATTTGTGCACCATTGTGAACGCTTCATCAAAGTTTCTAAATGTTTGCACCTAAAGGGTTAGATCAATGTGTTTTACACATCATTGAGATAAAATTTCAATGAGCTCCATTTGGGGTAGTGAAAATTATAATTGATTAATGAGGCATCACCATCATGCAATGAAGTCAATAATTGATTCATCATCAAACTGCCTAATAAAATAGAGGTCAGTTATGGAGACCTTCTTGGATATATTGAAAAAAAAATTCTAAGAAAATTTGGGTGAGTTGGGAAAATGAGAAGATATAATGTCTAGGAAGGGTATTGTACCAATCCAAGGTGGGTTTTGATAAAGACATAGGTAAGGTTTAAAGAAGGAGGGAATCATCATAGGCAATCAAGTAACAAGATGGTGAAATGCCCTCAAATGTTGTTGAGGATCCTCCTTCTCCTAAAATTTGGATAATTTGGGAAGCTCCCATTAAGGAGGATAAACATGAATCAGGATAAAAGGGTTGATAGGCTCATTACATAATTGTTCATAGGATAAAAGATTATGGGACCTAGAGATATATGATTTGAGTTGGGTCATCTAATCTACAAGCATCTTTATTAGGTTGGGTTAGGGTTGGGTAGATACATAATTTAGTGGCAAGTTTTTCTAAGGTTGGGATTTAGCTATAAATTGGTATGTGGTAGGAGGTACAAAAGTGGGCACATATTGATATGTGGTAATTTGAGGTTGGGATAGTGTCCCCATAAAGACTAACAGGCATTAAAGGTAGTGAGGAAAGTGTAATATATCCCAATGGGTTGGGGATATATTGATAGGAGGCCACAATGGCTTTTATAAGAACTAATAATGGTTGGGTTAGGGGTACATTTGAGTTGGTTTGTGGGGGCATGGTTTTGGTTGGTAATGCTTAAGTGTTTGTGGGTTGTTGAGTGATAGTGATCCTATTGTTAATAGGGGGAATATTTGTGGTATGGTTAGTACCAAGTTCTGAAAGGCGGTTGAGGTTGGTATATTAGTTAAGCTGAAGGGAATGGTAGAAATGGGTGTGGAATACACTACACCAAAAAAAGGGGTATAAGTGACAAAGGGTAATATTGAGCCAATGTTAGAGGTATTGATTGAAGTAATAGGTGTTTGGGTGGTGGTGGTAGATGGACCAACGATAGAATATGAATCTTGGCTAACAGAAGGGTGGGATGATGCAACACCAACCATGAGGTGGTGTGACATACCATAAGGTAGATCTATGTGATGAACCAAAGAAATTGAAGTATGGTAGGCTAAGGTATTAAGATAGTGTTGTAAAGAAACTAGATTGTTTTCCAGAAAGGTGGCAAAATTTGAATCACCTTCAAGGATTATTAAAGGCACCATAGGTAGGGGAGAATGGTGTGGTGAAGCATGGGGTGAGCTATCAATATCCAAGGTATAATCCATGGATGAAGATGAAGAATAAGCTAGTGGTGGGTTATTTTGGTTTTTCACTTATTGTCTAGTTAAGACCATATTAGAAATTTAGAAATGGATAATGAACCTATCACCTAACACAATGAGGAAACAAAAAAAAACCCAAATCAAACAAACCACACACTAAAAGAATAATTAATCTTATGATTTATTTTAAATCACTTTTACCTTATGCATTAAAGAGTGTGAAAGGGGAAATTGGCTTATAAGTCAGGTACTAGAAAATTCATTTACGATGGTTTTAGGTTGAATTTGGGTGCTCAAATAATCTACACTAGACCATGTACATGGCCTGGTACTGGGGGCTTGCTCCCCTCACTTCATGATCTTGTATCCAATGTGGGGCACTTAGCTAATATATACCATTTGTATAAAGTTTATACTTCACTAGAGAATAGAGTGGGTCCTCCCCTTGGTGATGAAATCCAAGTGGGATCACTGGGTAATGTAAGGTGATGCAAAGGGTGATGAAATCCCAATGGGCTTTGACTCAAATAAGTTTTGATGTTTAATTTATGCATGTGATTTGGTAGTGTAAGATATGTGTGCTATGATTAATTCATAATATGTTTAACTAATCTAGGTGAGCTAACCATTAAGTAGGAAATAAAATGAATGCAATCAATTTTAATCCAAAAGAAGAGTTTGGTGTCTTTGAACAAGGAATAGATAGAATGCACTTAAATGCAAGATGTAAAATGCAACCTATCCCTAGGATGATTTTTTTTTTTGAACTTTCACTAAATTCAATTATATGCCTAAAAAATTATGAACCTATAAGGGGTCCCACCGGGCATGCCAAAATGTTTCTATCTAATTTTCTAGTTTTTTTTTTTAAGTATGAAAAGAAGAAACTATAAATAAGGGTAATGGTTATGAGAATCTAGTATAAAATTATCATGTAATCCAGATGATGGTGGATACTCCTCTTTGGCTAGGAAGGAATAACCTTCAATAAGAAAATTCTAAGAAAACTTATTTGTTAGACAAGTAACAAAGTGGATTGCCTAGCATGAGCTAGGTCCTAGAAGTGAAAGCTTCCTTGGAGGCTGTCAATCCAGCTTTTTTAGATAATTAAATTGAAATGATAAAATAAAATATAATTACATTAAATGAAAGTAAATCTGAAATTAAATACAATTAATATGGATGCTTTGCTAATAAAATGACTAAATAAAGAAAATGCTAAAAGGCTAGTGGAGGCAAGGTTATGGTTTTGGTTTGGCAAATGGTCAAAAGGGAAAGATGGTTTGGTTGAGGTTGACAAATGATTGAAATGATCAGGAAGGTGATGGTCAAAATTATCAATAAGATATAAGGTAAAAGGGTAAAAGGGATAAATGGTTAAGTTGGTAAATATGGCCAAGAGGCGAAAGGGGTCAAGTGGGTGACTTATGGCAAAGAGGTAAAAAGAGTCAAGTGGGTAAATATGGCCAAGGAAATAAATGAATTAAAAAAGGGGAAAAATAAGAAGTTAAAGGTGAAAATTATGGAGGTCAAGAGATAAGAGGCCAAAGGAGATAATAATTTGAAATGAAATAAATAAACAAGGTTACTTTTGAGATGGTTGTTGATGATGGTGTTATGGATGCTATTGTTGATGAAATATTGGAGTGGTTCTGGTAGAGCTTAGATGCTTTGAATATTTTCTCCTCAAAGATGAGGATGATCTCCTTCTCAATTGGATAACCTCTGCAAAAATTATAAAACCTAAAAGAAGAGTTCTTTAACCAAAAACTAGCTTCCAACCTCCCACTTAACCATGAGTGAAGGACAGAAGGGTTATTTATAGCATATGTTGTGAAGAGTCATGCTAAAAGAGGAATAACATAATTATGGTGACATTTTATATGTGGTGGATTAATTAGTCAAAATGAGGTGGGTGGGGGTTCCCATTTGGGTTGGTGAGTGTCTCATTTAGGTTAAGAAGTCAAAAATGGGTGCCCTTTATCTTTCCCAAAGTACTAAAGAGGTAGGTATCTTATTTTGAAGGTTAATTTCATGTGTGAAGGTAAAATACATGTTGAATAATGATCCCTTAATTTTATGTTTTCCATATTTCAAGAGTGGGACCTTGTGATGCTTAAATGAGGTCATCAAGAACCTTGCAAAAGGGTCTCAAGTGGGGTATGATGTCCCACATCAATCTACCTCACTTTTAATCCATGTCACTTGCCATATCACCTCCCAAATCACCTTCCATGTCAATATAAATTTCACATGCCATGTCAATTTCCATGTAATTTTATATGTCACTCTCCATGTCATCAAGAATAGTGACAGTGGGTCCCACAGTAAATAGTGATAGTGAATAGTAATTTTTAATAGTAATTTCAGATAGTATTTGTGAATAGTATTATGTGAATAGGAGAATAGTGATTTTGTTAGGTTAATAGGGGTTTTTTAGGGTCTAATAAGGTTTAGAGGGCTTTAGGGGGTCTTAAGGCATTTATTCATCAAAAACTGCAAGTGTGCAATTTTCCAGTGTCGACATAGTGAGCTTGATTTCTTCTACAATGCTAGCTATCTCATAAGATGTAGTAGTGAGAATAGACACATACATTTTATCTATATCCTTATGGAAGGAATTGACATTGGATTTTGAATTTTCCACATGCCCCTCGATGATCTCTCCTTACTCATAGACCTTAGTCTGTAGAGCATAGAAGAGTGCTTCTAAGTTCTCTTGATATTTGATTTGGTTGTTGAGAATGTTGATGATTCCCATGATTTCCATCCACTATGACCTAATTTATAATTACACTTGTGCCATTATCTTCTCCTTCTCTTCCTTCACCATCTTTATACATGCATTTATAACTAAGGATTAGTTGGAGAATCTTAAGAAAATGGAATCTGCTATCTCCATACCTTCTTCTAATTTAGCGAATAAGTCTTCTACCTCTTAGAAATTATTAAATAGATCTTTATATAGCATGATGTTTGGATCTTATTCTTGGTGGCCTTACCTTATATTACACTATTTAATCATCTCCTCCACCAACACACATATTTTATCAACCTCTAAAAGTTTTGAAGCATTGACACTAACCAAAAAAGATGGTTTGGCTACCTCCATGCACTTATAGAGTAGTTATAGCTTGAATTTATTGTACTACACCTCATCCTTAGCGTATTTGAGGATATTTTCCATTTTCTCAACTTTCCATAATTGATGATTTTTTGGTACATAACTTTTATGGCTATTATTATAAGTGCATTCCCAAATTAGAATAGGTTCATGTCATGAAAAGGAGGGATTCTTTCCCATCTTTAGGCTCTTCCAAGCTCAAAGTCGTTACTCTAGGTATTTCAAACTAGGGATCATCTATATAATGGTATAGTGTAAATGAGATTTGTTTTCATATCATTGTCATGGAAGCTTAGGGAGCATATTCTCATACATGTAGATATATTCATCCACTGATCCCTTATGTTTCATATCCCTTATATTCAACTCTTTGTCATCCTTTTTGATGATGGCATTTTCTACTTATACTTCCTCATTTTCATTATCACCATCTCTATCTTTGGATATCTCCTCAAAGGAATCAATTGTTTGATTCTTGGAGGTTTCTTCCTTTGTCTTTTACCCCTCATCCATTTCTTCATCTTTGGGTTTGTCAATACTTACCTCCAGGTAAATTATTTTAGTGCCAACATCACCTTGTTGCTATTGGGGTTCCTTTACTATCTACATTTATTGTTCCAAGGTGATATTATTGCCTTCTTTTTATTTAGGTGCCCCTTCAATACTTGGGCATGCCTCTTATGTATCTTCTTCTACCTTCCTAGTGGGGTCACTTAACACTTGCATGACCATTTAAACTACTAGTCCTATGCTTGTAAGAACCTTTAGGGCCTTTTTCTATAAATTGTCCAATTATTTTTCCTAAGAAATCCTCCACTTATCTTAAAGTTCCAATGCATCATTGATGTCCTCCTCTCTGAATCCCATTTTCTTCTAAGCCACTATTTTCTCATTTGCTATTTGTAGAGGTGATGTGGAGGATTCTTTGATAGATGTGGGGCTTGTTGGCTCCTCTATTTCTTAAAGTTCAACTTTCAAGCCACTTTGTAGGGCTTCTTACACATTCTCAATAATTTGCTACTCTTCTCCTTCTTCTATCTATAGGATATAGGTCACTTCTCAATCTTCTTCAATTTACTCCTCTATTATTGGCATGAGGGTCACCTCATTCTTCATCTTTGTAAGAGTTATAGTAGGGAACACAATAGGTCCCTTGGTATTTTTATTATGTTTATTAATAGAAGAATCACTTTTTTATGCAAATGTCATGTGCTTATTTGTATTGGGGGCACAATTGTATTTTTAGAGGTAATATTTAATTAAATGCACTCCATGATTTCTTCTAACTTCTCACCTCATTTTATTTGGGGTGTCTTTTCCTATAGATTTGGCTTAACCTTACCTTCATGTTGACTAAGAGGGGTGATCATCATCTTATCTAGGCTCATCACCCTTATTTTATACCTTCATTTCATATTAGAGGTTAAATATCCTCCCATTTATTATCACCCTATGGAGGGGATGGATGTTGATTTTGTCGATGTCATATTCCTCATCTTTGGTGGCCTTGGCTCTAGGGTGCATAAATTAGTGCCTCATCTTACTTCTATCTTGATCCATGGTCTTGATTCAGATCTTAAGATGTTGTGTATTGGGGATTCTCTTTAACACCACCATGAAATACTTGGCTGAGAATACGTAAGCCAACTAGAGTTATCTTGACAAGTTACCATCAATGAGCACTAGGCACACCACATATAAGTGCTGCATAATGAAAAAGGTGATCATTACCACTAGTTATTGGGGAAGTTCTTTAGGGATTTTCCAATCCTTCCTAAAGGATTTTAAGTACCTATCACACCACCCCTATACTCTTGTCTTATACATCTATGAGAAGGTAGGTAAGAGAATGAAGTCCTGGTATTGCATCGTATGGGACTCATTGTTGGGTGGGAACACTGATAAGTGCTTTTCATCACCATTTAATGCACCTATCTCCTTTATTACTATCAGAATCAACATATACCCCCATCATAAGGTTTCATACACTCGATGGCACTCTTTCATAGTCTTTACTATCTCCTCATCAATGAAATTGGAGATGTTGAATTTCACACCTTGTTCCACGTGGTGGGAAACATATAAGAAGGTATTGATAATATTAAAACACTAACCACTAAGGCATATTTTGGTGCCAACAAGGTGAATCACTACCCTTATGCTAGGGTCTTATATGTCCTTGATGGTAAATACAAACCCTAACTTGTATTAGCTGGGAGATTTTCCACCCTTTCAACCTCCACCTCATCCTCCATCATCTCATGAATGTCTAACCCTATATAGGTATCCCTATGATTCTACTAATGAGGCTCACTAAGATCCTCATAAACCATCCTATAAAGTATAACTACTCACCATATATACTAATAGGAAGAATTACACTAAGTCTTCTAGATTACCAAAGCTTGGTAGCTCAAATAGTTGTGTATCAATTGTGGTTCCCAATTTATCTCTGATGGAGACATCAAATAGGGTGTCACCTACCTTTTTCTTCTTCCCCATGTCTATCATCCAATCCTAGTATATTTATTATGCATTACTTCCTATCTGATGGTTGTATTCCTTTAGTTTTCACATGTGCACAAATGACACCCACTTCTCCATCACCATGACTTTTCTGGGGTATTGCATTTCTTTATAAATGAGATTTACACTCTCTTCTAGATCTATTTTGGCAATGCTCATGCCTTCCACCATCTATGCCTATAGTTTCAAGATAACTTCTTCCATTATTTCCCATAATTTATTCACATCCTTTTATGCATATGGTAGACCTATGCTTAGCCTTTTCTTGTCCATCCTAAATCTATTGCTATTGAATCATATCTAGTTAATCCTATTGAAGCCAAAAATTATTCTTGGTGATTATTCAAAGTCATGGGAAATGTGATTATGCATTTGAATTTCAAGCTTCTTAGCCCATTAATGGTAGCCTGATAATTCTAAAAAATTACTTCTACCCTATTTATCTATAAATTTCTCTCCACTTGCCTCCTTTTCAACTTAGATCATAATGTAATCTTGTTTTTGGTTTTTCAATCTCACTTGGGGGGCTACAGATGATTGCCTCTCTCTAGTAGCATTCTCTAGTTTTAATGGATTTGGATATATTCTCTATTTTAAATTCTTATAAATGTGAGTAACCTATTTAAGTCTACCATATGTCCATTTATACTATGTTTTCAACTACATCATTAATGGCTCGATCATGTGGATTTTTTGAAATTTGTTAAATCTATGAAATCCTTGTAAAAACTATTGCCAATTACTCATTTATTCTAGATCTTTGTAATTTCACCACCATAGCACTAAATTTTCTAACAACTTATTTGTTAAAATGATATGTAATTGAAATGGTCAATTCATATTGAATATTGGGTGGGTTTTAGCTATCACAATGGCCATTCTCTTGTACTTAGTTCAACTTGGTGTGACCTTCACCCTTCTTATGGAAACTTGAGCACAATGCTTCACATGCACATGATTTATTTTCCTTCATTCCTTCCCTTCTCAATGGTTCACTTATTTAAAATCATACTTCTCTTTCCTAGTCAATTTCTCTACACTTTCATGTATCTTGCTTCAGTCTTCCCTACCCCATACAAATCCTTTCATTGGTCTTCTAGCACTTCATTATCTCTTCTTGATTCTTGAAAATGAACATCTTATGAACCTTCCTTTGTTAACTTGTACTTATAGTTTTATGAACTTGGAAATTTTTTCATATGCCCATAAACTTAGGTGTCTTTCCTTAGGTTCTAAAAAAATAATTGTGCTTAACTCACTCAACTCAATTTATGCATGTAAGTGCCAGAAGAGTTCTTCAACAAGCCTAAAAGTGCCATGCTTATTTAATCAACACAAAATAAACCAATGTAAGGAAAGATTTGGCATGCACCAAATTTTATTATGGGCAAAATAAAGAAATAAACCTATGATTAGGAAGTTGTTATCAAATGAAACAATCATCATCCTAGTGACTATATAGATTTAATATGTTGCAATTAAAATTCCTAGGGATCATTTCACCCATCAACATGCATAGCTTGCATGTACCAATCTCTAATAATATGGGTGATATAATATCCCATCCATAAAATCTACAACTTACCTAGGTTCCTAAGGTAATTAGATTCATATAGTAAGACTAGTGAACCTTATCTAAATACCTTACTCTTAATGTGTTTATCATGCCATACCTTTTGGAAAGCCTTTTCTATTTATTGGCTCCACCATGCTTGAGCACGTGTCTCATCTAGGCACTAAAAGTATTCTAAGTATGTTCTTAAGGATTTATGGTAATATAATCAACCAATATACATGATGTGTAATGATGTCACTAGGAATTCCTTAGATAAAATGACCTCTACACCAAATAATTGTTAAAATGGTGTAGCTGTGTTTAGTCTTATACATAGTATGATAGGCCCATAAATGCTGACATGTGGTCATCCCAATCCTTACAAACAATGTTGCATATTTTTATGAGCTACATCCCCAATATTTTACTAAATGACTTTTTAATACCATTTACTTAGGGATGGTAGGATGTAATTTTATGGTGCACCACCATATATTCAGATAAAAATATTTAAACTATTTCATTGATGAAGTGTACCATGGTTGCTAATCAAGTTAAGTGGGAATCCATAAAGACTGATGATATTCTCCTAGATAAATATTTGTATAGTGGTAGTTGTATAATATTTGGTTGGCATTGCTTCGCCCCATTTGGTGAAGTAATTTATGGTAGCCAAAATGTACCTTGTGTCTATTTTCCTAGTTTTAGGAGTAATAGGTCCAACAAAGTCAATGGCCCATTTTCAAAATGGCTCTTAGGTAAAGATGGGGATGAGAGGCATCTCATCATGGTGGATTGGTTTTTTGTGCACTAGTAAACATCACAAGCTTTGATGCACTCTTTTATGTATTAAAATAGAGTTTCCCACCATAAGCCTAATTGTATTACTTTTTGCATCATAACATCTCTATCATAATAACCTCTAGTAATACCCTCATGCACCTCTTATAGTACTAAGTCCCATTAATGCTCTAGGACACATCAATGCATGACCTCATCATGACTCAATTTGTATTGTTCCATACTAATGTGTTGAAAATGGGTGGTATGAACTACAAGTTACTTCTTCTCCTTCCTCATCATGGTCTGGGGCACAAATTTAGAGGTTAAAAATGTGGTGATCTCTACCAAGTCTTCCAAGAAATGTTGGAACTTGTAAGCTTTTACATTTGGCATATCATCTTTAATTGGAACTATTGAATTGATAGAGGTGATATGGGACATGTGTTCTAGTCCAAAGTTTTATTTTCCATGCTTTACTAGAATAGAGAACTAGAATTCTTGAAATAAAACAATTTGTTAACAAATGCACCCATGCAAAATGGGCATGTTCACTAGGTACATGAAAACATAGTAATTAGTGAAGAAGATGAATGGGGTCACCAATAAATATATTTGGAACTTATACAAGCCATATATCATGGAAAAAACCTTGCACTTAATTGTGGTGTAGCTTTTATGCCTTGGTTTTTTTTCTGATTGCAAAAGAAATGGGATGATCTATTATGACTTCATCAAGTTGCACTATAATGGTACTAATTGTGGTACTAGAGGCATCAATTTGGACATCAATGGGAGTTACCTATTTTAGAAATTGAAATATCAGTGCACTTGATAGTTTGAGATTTAGGGTCTTAAAATAATCTTTATGCACTGTGCCCCAATAAAATGGGCCATCCTTTTGCAAGAATTCTTATAGTGGAACCATAATATTGGCATAGTTCCTTATGAATTTCTTATAGTACTTGTAGTTTCCAAGAAGGGCTAGAACACATTTATATGTTAATGGGGAGTAGAGCTAAAATATGATTACAATATTTGTCAAATCAATGAGGAAACTATCCTTGTGGATCATGTGCCTGAGTAAAGTGCCAAATGGCATTGACAAAACATACTTATTGAGATTTAATGAAATTTGTAACTAACTTCATCTATCAAACATATAGAATTTTTTTTTATAGTGATCTTTCACTAACCCATACAATGCCCAATAATCTAAGTAAACTTAGAGGAACTTGTGAATGAGGTTTTTAAAAGCAATAACCATCACTCAGGAGAACAAGGTTGGTGCATTCTTCATCCCAAATGGAATCACATTATAAGAGAAATAAACCCATTCAATTTCAATGTTTTTTTTGGGCTTGTCTTCTTCCTTGATCTAGAGTTGATGGTATCCTGAGAACCCATCAATAAAGGAGTATATCTTGTAATGTATAACACCATCTAATATTTCATTAGTGAACAAAGTTAGAAAGGGGTCAATCATGTAGGTGGCATTTAACAGTCTCAAGTAAACACAAATTTGGATGAACCTATCCTTTTTTATGCTAATTACTATGGGGCTAACCCATTTAGATTACTACATGGGGTAGATTATACCTATGGCTAGCATACCATCAATCTCCATCTTGACTTTGGTATGAAGATTTGGGTTCATCCTATAAGGCCATTTATTGACAAGTCTTACACCATCAACTAATTGAATGATCATATTATTTATGGATAGGTGTGTGACTTTCACATCTATATAATTCTAAGGGACTAAGTCTTAGAATTCCTTTAGGAGATCCATAATACACACTAGTTTCATGTCAGACTAATAGGCACCTAGAGTGGCAATTTTTGGTTCCACCTCTAAACTAATATCTTCCTTGGTAGTTTTTAATGGTGTTAGATAGGGTTTATTCTTCTCTTGGTGTGAATCCTCAACTTGTCTACTACCCTCAATTTTTTATTCTTGAAGATGGGTAGGGTTTTCTTCTTATAGGGTATTATCCTTAACTTGGTGCAGTAACTTCTTTTTTCCTATCAAATTATTCTAGTTTCACACCTTCCATGTGTCATCATCTTCATCACTAGAGTCACTATTGAGATTTTACTATTCAAATAAGGTTGGGAGTGCTAACCATTTTTCACTAAACATGTCTTTTATGCACTCCTCCAATATTATAGTGTCTTTAAATACTGACTTTTGAACTACCTATAGTGGCTCAATCAATTAGAGGTTTTGTGAAGAAAAGGAGAAAGTGTGAATAAAATGTTCTTTAAGGACATCCAAGTTGGATATCTCATAGTGAATTTCATTTACTATGTACCATGACTATACCCATGTCTTCAAGGTCCTATAGAAGGTATGTATCTATATATTATTTGGGTAATTTTCATCACAAATAGTCCACATTTATTCAAAAAGATGTACATGTATGATAGGATCAAAGTCACTAGAGTAGGCTAAAATGTCTAGGTCCTTATTTCTCTTTCTAAAATGGGTAAAAATGTCTACCTTTACATCTTGCCAAGTTTGAAAGCTAAGATTTTGTGCTTCCCACCAACGAGTGGAAGTGCTCTTTAATGTGTATACTAGTGCACCCATTATATCCACCTCTTTTGGGATACATGACTCAAGGTAAAAAATATAGTCTTCTATTAAATTACTTACTTCAAATCTTGGGAGCATTACAAGTTTGATCTAAAAAATGTGGAACACTCCTATTCCCATTTTCTTGGTGTAAAGGATTCATATTTTAGAGGCACACTCAATCTGTACCCAACCTTTCTTTACTAATTTTGGTGCCTTTGTTTGCACAAAGTGGTACCATTAACTAGTGATCTCATATGCTTCTTCAACACATTGGTTATAAGTAATGTCAATGATGTCTAAGGCTAATTTTCCATCTTCCCAAGGAGGATTCCTTGATCGATTAGGTCTAGAGTCTTTGTGCCTTACACCATGATGTTATAGATGTGGTTGATCTCATCCTCGATGTCCATGATTTTAGCATAAGGGGGTCCTTGGTAATTTCAGAGGGGTATAACTACCCTCTCATTTATATTCTGAAATGTCATGTAACAACTTTTGAAGTACATATCTATATTGTTTTCATAATACCATGGCCTTCCTAGTAGTGATGGTTAATTGTCTTGATCTGCTAACTCAATCACTTTAAAGTCAACATTGAATTTAGTGCCCATTATATCTACAACTACATTATTTAGAATTATGATAGGTTGTTATTATGTCTTATTATCCATTAAGAGTACATAAGGGTATGCTATCAAGGTTGGCCTACCCTTTTTTGCCTAGGAATTTTTGGTCAAGCTGTTGACCTTGACACCTATGTCTATAAAATCCTCATAGATAGACCATCCATTAATAGTGGCATTCACCAAGATTTCTTGGTCATAGTTAACATTTTGTGTATGTTTAACTCTCATGCCCTCTCCATGCATGGGATGGTGACCTCGACTTGATTTTAACCTACATGTTTTAGGAAAAAGTTCTCCACTAGGGGAAACATTACATCTATTTATAGGAGGCACAAGATCTTAGTTAATTCTTGTACCTTAGCTTCTTGGATATCCTACTTCTTATAGGAGGTAACATCCTATGATTCTAGGTCTTGTATTAATTTGAACTCCCCTTATAGTTTTTGGATGACACTTATATCTTGTTGTAACATATCTTTCTAGCATGTTGGGTCTTGATATGGCACAACTTTGGGTTAAGGACATGTTATGCACTCATTATGATGCTTATCCCCATACTCAAGGTATAACTCAACTACTATCATAACTATAGGTTGAGTGGTGAATACACTATGTGTAGTTTCCTTTACCTTGAATACTATCATGCACATACATTGTGCCTTACGGGTCCATTTTTCAATTTTATGCTCATGCATGATCATTCTTGTATCCTTGTCTATGCCAAGCTTACATTGGGCTAAATTTTTGTATAGGTCAAGGCATTCTTTGACCTTATGGGACCCTCAAAAATACCCACAGATGGGATGTGTATGGAAATCACACTCAAAATGCTATATTGAGCCACACTTATAACATGAACATGGTGGGAACCTTCCACCACTGCATCCTTTACCTCATACTCTAGTGCATCATTACATCTCAAAGCCTATGTTTTATTAGATGTATCCCTCATTACCTTGGTTAGCTTACCCTCCAACTGCTATAGTGGCCTATCATATGCCTCTTTCCATGTTCTTTTGGATTTCATCAATCATCCAATAATTAATAGTGGTATGGGTATAGGCATCACATAATCTATAATAGATGGTTGTGTTGACTTGGATGATACATTAAAACAAAGGTTATTTATGGATGGTATGCACCTCTTGACATACTTTATAGGTTAGAAGCAAGGTGCAACCATTTCTCTATGGGTATTTACTATTATTATGGCCCTCTAATTCATAATTGGTACACCCTAGTCCATTTCAATCATCATGAAAAGATCTAGTGGTATTTTTTTGGATTTAAGATGTCATATATGCATCCATAAAAGGGTTGATCTTTGTATCTAAACTTTTGACTACCTTAGATCTAATCATAGATTGAAGTGCTTATCTAGGGTTTATAAAAGTCTTCATGGAAATCACTCTTCAAAATGGCATGATCAACCCCCCAATGAACCATTGTGAATACTAGGAAGGGTGAATATCATATGAAATCTTTGATAAGAATGTTTTTAATGGTGCATATTATAGGCATGCAATCTCTAAGAATCCTTGGGTAATCTCTTTTAGTGAAGTGATGCTCTGTTGTTCAAACTTTGGAATGTTAAATTCCTTTAGTAATGCATCCTTCAGGGTATCATAATCAACCATGTCCTAGTTAGGATCAAAAATTTTATACCAAGTGAGGGCATGATCAAGTAAAGTGGTTTCTAAATGAATAGCCTTGTTTTATAACTAGGTTATGCCTATTTTAAATCACTTTAATTCACACTTTAGCACATGTTCTACAACATTATCCAAGCCATGATACTCTAGTAAGTGCATATCCATTTCATAGTAAATTTGATATGAGGGGGTAACAAGTATTTGGGGTGATTATCCCCCTAATGCCTATCTTGGTATAGGTCCTATAACACCTAAAGTCATAGGGTTAAGAATTAGTCCCATAATTATGGTTGGTGTATTTGATGTCATTGACACTATGTTAATTACTTGTGGTGATGGACCACTTCTTGTAGGTCAATTCCCACCTTATATTGCTGAAATTAGATGAGTTGGTAAGCTCAAATTTAAGTTATATTATGGTGAGGTAGTGTCCAATGGTCTAGAGGTAGTTATGCTCACCTCCTTGTATGGAATAATATGTTCAATCACAAAGTTGAAATTCAAGTCTACAAAATGTCTAAGATCTAGGTCATTAGCATAGTCAATAATTTATTCTATACTTTCTTCAAATGAGGGATCTAGTGCATAAGCATGCACTCCAGGTTAAAAGGGGGTAGATGCATCAAAAATATCTATAATCACCAAATTATATAACAATCTAGTGAATTCCACACTTGTCTAATGTTGATCTCAATTCATAGCTTCATTGTATCTCTCATCCTCATGCTAATGTATTTCAAGATATCCTTCCCCATGCCCTTACCATTAGCTATGGGTTATCTCAACACTTCCAAGTTCCATATCTTCCATTAGTTGGCACCATTTCTTATTTTGGGTCTGATGTTTTGATATATTGAGTGTTAATTTTTTCATCCCCTTCTATTATGCCTGACCTACACATCCCCTTCTCTTCCTTTTCAAATACTCATATGTGAAAGGACTTTAGCTTTCCATCCCCAAAGTTTCAAAACCATAATCCACCATTATATTTTTGAGTTATAAATTTAATTACTTCATAAACATACCTCTAGGGTTGTGCAAAAACTAATACTCTACTTCCTTAGGGCACACATATGTTGAGACTATGAACTCAAGTATGTAGCTATTTAGGGATTATTTCCACCATTTATCTAGAACTCTAATCCAAGTAGCATATAGAGTCTCAAACCTCTCTAGGAACTCCTTTGTCCACTCATATCATTATCCATATATTATTTTTCTATGGTTTAAATATGTAGCTAACCACCTATACACATGTTCAGGTAACTCTTAGAAAAAGACCTCATATAAAGCATTGTATATTTTATTCTAAACCCATTTTATTGGATTTATTCTTTGATGGGTTGGATTCTTCAATGAAAATATATCATCCACCTGTTGAAGCAAGAGATTTATGTTTTGAAGGAAATTTGATACATCTTTCTATCACACCATTACAACAATAAAATTCAACATGATTCCTAATAATGGAATCAAAATGTTTTAGAAAAGAGAAATGTTGTATTAGTTAGTTCTTGGTTTAATTTCACCAAAAAAAATCATGGGATATTATCTTAGTGCTTAATATTAAAATTCTTGGATACAATATCATTAAACCACATAAGGCATAGGCCTTATGCTCTCACTTGAAGCATAACTAACAAGGAACCAGGGCCCATGTTAGACTAGTTGTGCCATAGTAAAAGGATTAAACTAGGGGTGTTATGTAATTAGATAAAGGATATATGTAGATCCAAAGGTGAAAGCCTTTTATGGACTAAGTATAGTGTCACCTAGGTTCTTAATAGGTCATAAGGCTAATTCAATTCAAAATACTCATACTATACATGCATTCTTAACAAGGATTAGAATACTTAGCATAGACTCTATACTCAAATTTATGAAAAATAAATATGATGTCATGAAAGTTTGTAAGGAATCTATTAAAGACATAAACCAGTAGCATGTATGGACATTATTTATAAAAATTGTTTTGAAAATAAATATAACAACCATTACACATTCCATTAGCAATATAAAAGGTGCATACACTAGACACATTATATTTTAAAGAAACAGTTCTTCACCATTAATTATAGTTCATAATACAATTCCTATTCATTATACTTAACAACCTAGAAGCTCATAGATGGGATTGGGAATTTACAAGTGGATCCTTCATGGCTTCCATACTATTCCTAACCCTACTAACTATCGAATCAAGGTTTATAGAGGATTAATTTTTATATAACTCTAATAAATTTTTTTGTTTCCTCTCTTTTTTAGCTCAAGATCCTTAAATAGCCTTTAGGAGCATCTTCTCTAGGGTGGAATTTATATGCTAAGGATCAAGATGGATCTTAGGCATCATAAATACTATCTCCATGACTCTATGAAGTATACATTAAAACTTCCACATCTTATTAAATTTTAGAAGATGACCTATAAATTTGGGAGATAGTTAGCCACCTAATAAATAGTGTAAGATATGTGTTACACACTTTAGCTAGTGCCAAAATTTTCAAAGGATTAACACTATATAAAATTATCACCTCTTTCCTAGGTGGATGTCATGTTTGAATGAATCTTTTACTTAGATTAAGGGGCCCAAAAAAATAATGATGTTTTTGTTGAGAAGTAAAGAGATATAAGCAAGTTAACTGCCCTATAAGTCATCACCATGAGGTTTAATTTTATGATGTATAAATATATGAAGAAGATGGTAATCTTCAAGATGAGAAATAAGTAGAACTTAAGAAGCTAATAGAATATAAGGTTGTTACTTTCCCCATGAATTAAAGCATGGCCACATTAGAGTTCTCTCATTAAAAAAGAGAAGCACGAGGTAAACTATGAACTTCAAGATGAATTTTTATTTATAGGAGACATATTTTCTATATTTATTTCACTCGAATATAGGCCAAAGACATTAAAAACCAAGGAAAAGGTTCATAGAGAAAGCATAATGTTCCAAAATTAGCTTGCCCATCATCTTAGAAAATTTATTTTTGATCTGAGAATATCAAACCTTAAAGGTTATTTGTATATAGTAGTTTCTTATTTTGTCTTCCCTAAGTGCTTCTTATCATAGTGTGTGTCATAATAGTTTTAGTTGTCTTATTGGTGTGTTACTTCTTGTTTACTGTTTGTGTTAAAAATAGTCAATATTCTCATAATTTTCAAGGAATTTAGAATCAAGTACAAGGTCCAAATCATGTTTGAGTTTAGTGATTGGTGAATCCATATCCTAATGCTAGGAGGTCACCAAATATCTTAGCCAAAATTGGCCACCATGAGTAATTACAATTTAAAACTTTATTGTCAAGTCTTATTTAATTATGTTGATGATATTTTGATAGGTTTTATCTTATCCTATAGGTCATGCCCTCTAATAATAAGGTGTCTTATCAAGTTTTTGGTTATCTTGAGGTATCTTACATGGTATAGGAGAGCCAGTAGAAAGCCTAGTCTTTTCAACAATCCCCTTTATGAAGGTATTATTTAGGTGTTTAGAGAAATTTAGGTATCTTAGTAGAGTTTGAGGTCACTTGGAAAAGGTTAAGGCATGTTGATTTATGGTGAGAGTATTGGTGTGTTGACCTTATAAGGTGACATAATTTCATATGGTGGATGAGAGCTTATATAGATAAGATATGGTAGCTTGGAAACATTGTTATTTCATGTTTTATTAAGGATTAAGGTAGTTTTGGAAAAATTAAGGTAGTGGTTGCCTATGAAAATTAGAAGGATAAATTGCATTTTGATGTATCTAATATGTTTACAAACTATTTTAAGGTGTTTTATTCCTTATCCATGTTGGTATAGGTTATTTTCAATGTAAAACAAGTGTTGGGACCTTTTAAAGGCCAAGAAAGTGAAATATAACATAATAATACACTTACCAAGGGATTATAAATCAAGTTTTAAATGTGGAGATGGTTATATCAGGTCATAAATGGATGGTTTTAAGTCTCTCTAATGTTTTAAGGGTCAAATAATTCTTTTATAAATTTAAAATAAGATAAAATAATTTTTCATTTCTTTCATCGAGCTCCTTACAAGCTAGTGAAGGCCACTTTTATATGTTCAGTTCAAAAAGAGGAAGAAGGGTTGTATATAGTGAACTTAGGGGTTTATATGGGACCTTATTCCATTGAAATTATAAGAATTAGTTATATGTTTGAAATAATATGCTCTATTAATAATCATTAATAAGTTTATTTCTCTTAAGCCCTTGTAAAACCCCAAAGGCTCAGTTTTCTCCTTATAGTGGTGTCTCAACATTGATGAAATCAAGTTGGTGATTGGAGAGTGATATCATAATGTATAAAATATCCTTTAAATATCAATCTAGGATCATGAATCTCAAATTATTACTTGGTTGTCTTGAGAGAGGATCATTTGCATTGTCTCTATATGATAGTCAAGATTTGAGATTTACATTGTCTCTATATGATAGTCAAGATTTGAGAGAGATAGAGAGATAGAGTATTTTAAGCATTAAATTAGTGAAAGGAGGTTATTTATAGTAGATATAAATTACTTAATTACATCAGAAATTTCAAGGCATTTATAGGGTGATAAACCTCAATAAAAAGAGTATTTATGCATGCACATGGAAGCTTTATTAACCTGCAAGTTTGAAGATTTGTAGGTCAAAATTTACACCCAAATATTAAAATTATAATAATTATAGGGTTTTTGAAGACATTAATATATAATCACATCCATATTTAAATATTCCATGTAAGCCTTTAGGTTATATTTGTCAAGTTCTAGGTGGAGAGAGAATGTGTGTGAACACCAAACATATAGTCTAGTGTAGTTCTGGGATTTCTATAGTGGAATAACTTAGAGAAAGATCATTGGTAATCTTCCAAGAATACTAAAATTATATAAATTATATATATAGTCATAAATATTTTCAAAAACATTTGAAATCAGTCTCAATATTTAGATATGTATTCCTTCATATGGTGCATTTCATAGTTGTAGGTCTAAAATATGACTTTATTCCCTATTTTGATGATTTTCAAGGTGACACAATGATTGTAATCAAGTTAATTATTTTATCCATTGAAAATTAAATTAATTACTATAATAATTATAATCATTTATATCCCATTATGCAACAAATACCTATAGTCCTCTTTAGGCACTTTACAAGTGGATTGTGAAACAAAAAAACATGACTTGGATAGGTCCAAATGAGTACATAAAATAATTTTATCCTATAAAATGCATATGTAATGGATAATTAAATATGTATATACATTTAATATAATTTCATAATTAACTATGAAGGTTCAATCTTTTAGTAAAGCACAAAAGGGGAATTGTAGGCCTAGAAGGGACCTACCTATCTATCATAGGGAGATTGAGAGAAATAACACACCTAGGTGTTGTATAAGGTGTTAAGGAGGATTTTATATGAAATATGGATGAAAATTATATGTTATATATAAATTTTTACTTAAATATAACACCAAAACAAACTCAAGGTGGCTCATTCTCAACAGGTTATTGTCAAGAAGCCTAATAGTCACCTACAAGCCTATATCTTAAAACATCACTAAATTTAAAAAAATATTGATATGTTTTTAATAATTAAATTTATCATAATGTTAATAATACCTTGGTATAATAAATTATAAATATAGATAAAGTTATTCAAAAGGATTGTTAGGGTCACTCACACTAGGCTACCTACAAACCTTAAGCATAGGCAAATCAAATTAGTTTTTTATTAACACAATAACTATAAAAAACTAGTTGGGGATATGGTTCAATATTTATTAAACATATTTAAGTCTTTCTAGATCATGGATAAGTAATTTTAATGGTTTTGGATCAAAATAATCCTCTCTAATTTAACATATAGGCTTGGATAGTCAAGAGGCTCTCTTCTCCATGTGTGAACTCACTTGAGCAAGTCTAAGGGGTAAATTACCAATGGGGAATTTTAGTAGGACATATTTTATCAAAATTCATGTAATTTTTAAATTAATTATAATTTTTTACTATATTAACCATTGTTAATAGAGTAAAAACCTCAAAACTCTTTGTTTTAGCTTGTTAGAAGCTCGAGAATGGATGAAATAGTGCTTAGATCATATATTAAAAATTTAATGGGATAAAAATCTCTTAGGTATTATTTAATACCCATATAAATTAAAACTTGGTGTAGCTGGTCATAGGTTTAAGGGCCTAGTCTTTATGAGTCATTGATAACAAGATAGACACCTCCCAAGTTACCTACAAGGTCTAAATAACCCAATGACTATGTTTGCTCTTAAAATGACATAGAATTTGATTTTTTGATCTTGGGATGATGTAATTGACCTATTTAGGTCCATTTAGTTCTTTAATAATCCATTTTATGGCACGTGTGAATGGAAAAAGTTATAAAAATAGCCATGAAAGGGTTGTTGCAAGTTTAAATGTTAGAGTTTAGAGTGAGTGGAATTATGAAAACTAGTTGAGAAGATGTTATAATCATTGGAAGGGGTATTATTACCATTTAAAAACATTTATAAATAATTATATTATATTAGGATAGGATTCCAATAAATCTAGACTTGAGTGAGATTGTCACCATATTTGCATGTATACTAAAATTAAGACTATAGACCCATTGATGCCATATGGATAATTTTAAGAGGAGAATAGGAAGTCTTGGAGAGTGATATTTCAAATCTAAAAAAAATTCATGAAGATTCTAAGGTTTCAAGTCCCAGATAAAGAGACACACCTCAAGTCAGTATAAGAAACAAGTTACAAGTTTGTAAGATCAGACTTAAGGCTTTAAAAGTATGAGATAGGTGTCACCAAGGGTGATGAGATTTAAATGTAATATATGATAGAAATAATATGTAATAAATAATTTAAAATACATGATAAATCATATATATTTCAATGATATAAGAATAAAAATATATGCCAACACTCCAACTTGTAACTGCTCTTTCAAGAAATGCATTGTAACTCTTCAAACAAACTCCTCCATCACATTGACAAAACTATCATCATATTAAGTGCACACATGTTTAAGAGTGATTTAAAAAATATTTATTGGTAGTTTTTATTGTTTGTAACTGGTTTCATGAGTTCTTGAAAGCCATCATTAATTCTTGACACCTCTCTTTTTTCTCTCTCTTCTTCTTTCTCTTATATGTATGCTTGATTTTGGCATTGAAAGAGATCCTCAACTAGAGTTTGGTGTATCCATACCCATGAAAATATTTTTTACTTTCCTTTTATATGAATAAAATTTTATTTATAGCCTTATTAATACTATAATTAGTGTATATTTCATGTTTAGTTTATGAATGTTAGTATTAGTATCATATCTCTCTTTCATTTTTATTATCTCATTACATATTTTAAGGTTCTAGTCATTTGAGTAGTTCATATGGAGTGTGTTAGATGGTCTTAAAATATCTAATGGTGGAGATTAATTCATTAATTTATCCTATGATACTTCTTTATCATCCACTCTTATTTATTGTCTTGATTTGTACCTTCATACTAAAATATTGATGTTTAGAGGTTCATATTGAGTTAATGTGATATTTAAATATTTGTTCATTTTATTAACTGAATCATAGGAAAGTGGAGGGTATTTATTTGGTGTATCATCTCCATATTTTTTTTAATTTCTCTCTCCATCCCTTTTTGTTGCAATCAATAGGCTTATTTGTAGTTTCAAGGTGAAGCATCAAGGTAGCTAGCCCTATCTAGAGTTTAACCTCATTAATTAGGGCACCGACAGCTTAGAGGTGTATGAATTATATCACCTAAGTGAGAAGGATTGAATAACCTTTTAAGGGGTCTAATTTAATGTGATAATAGTTATTACACAACACTAAACTATAGGTTTACAAAGCATCTAGGAAAATTATATTATGTAATAACCATATCTAGCTCTTGTAATGCATAAAATGAAATATAATATAGTGTTATCAAAACTTATAACACAAAGGGAGACTACTAAAAATAAAATAATCAAGGGATTATGGTAGGAAAATGGGGGCCTATATCACCTAAAGTGGAAGACGAGAAGCCTAGAAATTCCTATAACTAAACTAAGTTTAAGTGTAGAGGTAATATAATGAAGGAGTTATACATTTAATCCTATTAATTTATGAAATATTTATCTATAAAATTAAATAATAAAAGTTAGAGATACTTACCTTGGGATGAACCTATTGAGTGTCAATATCGAACTTGGCCAATGGTGCTTTGAAAAAGATTGTTTTGGCTTTTCAAGGATCACACTATAGTTAAAATCAAATCTAGGTTAATTTTTTTCTATTTGTATCCAAGAATTCCCACAAGATAAATTATATTTCCTCCATGGTAAAACCTATGTAATGGATCCTTCAAATGTAGATGTAATAGAATTATGAGATGTAATAATATAAAAATGAATATTTCTCTGTATTGTATTAAAGTGATAGTTGTATTTATAAAAAATTATAGTTTGTAACACTTACAAAATTTTAGTTGACAAGGTTTTCCAACCATGAATTAGTTTTAAAAAACTTATCATTCAGCCTTGAACTAGGTCAACCATGGCCAAACTAGTTTCATAACAAGCATTTTAACTTTCACAATTGGGTTAACCATGGTTGACATAGTAGGAAAAAATAGTTTTTTATTATTTAGGTGATATTTATAGGATATATAACTAGGGGTTTAGATAAGTAGGATTTATAGTTGTTTTATGTATGATAGAATTAACCAACAACCTTGAAAAGCACCAATGGTATCCCCAACCCTTTCCCAGAGTAACCTTTAAGATGTGTACTTAGAGAGATTAAAACATGATATTTTCCTGCAAGACAGAAAGCATTGGGAAATGAATTTAAAAAAATATATATTATGTATATACATATGCTCTACTCAAATCTCATCACATGTCATAATAATGTAACATGAGATGGTGCTTGAGGAAAGAACATAGAAACATAAAAACTAAGTTAATTAAAATGAATTACATAAATAAATGCTAATATTAAATGAAAGTGACTTAAAGTATAATATGCATACCTTGACTTACATTTTTGCTAAATGATTACATGAAAATATCATAGACCCTATCATGGGGGATGCAGTACATAAATTTGAGAAACCCTATGGATATAAGGCTATAAATATATTAAATTTATGTGTACACAATATGGTCAAAATAATAATGAATAACTCTTAAAAAGATTAAATTGCTTAGAAAATTGGTAAGATAGGATCACAAAGGCTAGGTTATAACTAAAATACCAAAAATGTAATGAAAAACATGAAAATTGAAAGTAGAACATACTAAATTATGTGAAAAATCATGTAAAAAGTTGTAAGTGAATGAAAAATTAGTGCAAGGAAAAATAAAATAAATATATTTAAGTAAATGAAATGTAACCCCATGTTAAATAAAACACAAAAAACATAAATGATTGAAAATGAGAATGTAAATCAAAATGTAAGATAAGCATGCCAAGTTAAACATAAATAAAAACATGTAAGCATGCCAAATTTTTCCTATGTAAGATAAGTGAAGTCCAAAAAAATCAAAAAATAACATGATGGATAATGATAACTAAAAATTATTACTTACTCTAAAATGTGATGTTAGGAAACACAGCCACCTAATGACATGACTATTATGATAATGAGATGATATGGAAAGCAAATGTAAATGTATATTTGAAAGTAAAACCTAGTTTTTTCTAAGGTATTATAGTGTAACTCATAAATAAGAAGCCAATAGGTGTAATAAGGAAAATGTGATCATCTAAAATTAATATAAAATAATGGGATAATTAGAATAAATTCATGTATATAAGGAATGTGGTGTGTTATATGGGTGATGTGAACATCCTTAGTAGGAATGAGACACACTAGGTAAGTGATCAAGGATATTAAATATTGACATTAAGGACCTAGGACACTCCATATACTGAACACAAACCTTATGGTAACAAGTGAGGTAAATATGTCATCCCATGAAGGATATATTCATGAAAATTAAAATAGACATACCTTCCCAAAACATGTTCTCCACTCTTTAGGACCCCTTACAAATGCATTGGTCTACTATGAAGATTTGGTATTTACATGATAAAGTAGGTAAGATTATATATATATATATATATATATATATATATATATATATATATATATATATATATATATATATATATATAATGAGGCCTCTTACCCTAGTCTACTATCCTACGACACCCCAATGGACTTTGATTCTATCATGAGGTCAACTATGGAGTTTGAGATTAAAATATTATAAGAGATGTTCCAGAGAAGAATCAAATATTATGGTGGGATTTTGAATTTTGAATTTATAATTTCCTTTTTATCATTACCTTTTATTTATTTTATGATTTGGATTTCAACATGTTTGGATTTTATATTCCTCATCATATGGATTTAGAGAACCAATCATGAGTGAAATAGGTGACAAAAAAAAGAGATATTACACTTGGTCATTAGATAAAAGGACCTAAAGACCATGGTTTCTAAAGATTCTTAGACTTGCTAATAAGTAAGTGTGAAATCTCAAAACTAACCTATGTGTGCCTTAAATGAAAGGAAATAAAGGAAAGATGGTGATAATGAGAGATTCATCCATGTAATAAGTGATACAATGATGAATATGATTATATATGATTATAAGTAAAGAAAATAATACTTTAAAAGGGATGGGGATATGTTATGATATACATGTCACTAGGGAATCCATACTAACCTACAAGGGATATAACACAAGCACTAATGAAAATAGTAGCCATGCCAAAAGAGGGGGGAAGTAAATGATCATCCCAAAATAGGGGAAATAAAATAAAGACCAAATAATCATAAAGAGAGTAATTGAAATAATGACTTAAATGTGATAAAATGAAAATCAATGAAAAACCCATAGGTGCTACTTAGGAGCCACAAGGGAAATAAATGTCAAACGATAATGTGATATAAAACCAAAGAACCAAAAATAAAGTAATGGTATAAGTAAATTAAAATAAAACTAAAGAAAATAAAGGAAACAATGGTGTATCTAAAATTAAAATAAAATGAATAAAACACACAAATAAATAAATATGAGACAAAAATAATGATAAAAATCTATGCTAACATTTATATCGATGATGAGCATGGGAAATACAAGCTTGTATGTCTCAGAAGGTTTCTTGAAGTTTAATTTGTTTTTATTATTCAATTCATAAGAATAATTGGAATCATATGATTCCCAAAAGGGTCATTTAATGTAGATATGTGAATCACAAGATACCACAAAATTATGGAGTTACCTATTGATGGGCATCGTTAGATGCCCTAATAGGTTATAATTGGGTTCATATAACTTAATAGGTTGAGGTTTGAAAAATGCATCCACCCATTTGAAGTTGTTCATGTTAGATATCCTTTATTTATTTGTGAAATAATAACTATAAATTATGGTTTGAACAACATTAATTGATGAGGTGGAGGTATGGGGTAAATTTTGTTGATCATTAGGTAGTTGATGTTGATGTTGATGTTGATGTTGATATGATTATTTATAATAAACTTATGAGGCTTTAAGATACTCTTCATAACATATTGTGTAAGAGTATCAAAATTTAAATGTGGACCAAATAATAAGGTAATGAGGAATAAATGAATATCATGACAAGTCTCATGAAAATTACATATCATATCATGCCACCAAAAAGCTTATCAAGATTGTACCATTTTTAAGGAGGGTTGAAAGGATATGAACTCATTGGTTTAGACAGTGGTAAATTCTTCTTACGTTATTATATAATTAAGGGAGGGCGGGTTAGGTTAAAATTGGTTAAATTAGATGTTCCATTTTGAGTATTGGGAGGATTAGTTGAATCAATGTTATGATAAAATGATTGGAAATATTCCCTACTAGTGTTTTGAGGTGATTAAATTTGAATCTTAAGCAATTCTTGCCTTTTTTCTTGGTCTAAGGCTTCTTCTAAAGTTTCAAGGTAGAAATTACAAACTTTATATTAAACAGGATCTTTAAGAGTGGTAAAAATAGTTTTAAAATATTATCATCACTCATGTTAAGGCCAAATTTATGAGCTAAAGAATTCCATAGTTTGATGAAAAGATAAGCAAATTTATTAGGTATTTGATTAGAATTGATGAAGTGTCTAAGTTTGTTTTTAGGAATACCATTGTGCTAAAATTATTTAACTAGAGCATTTACTAAATCGTATAGTTGTAAAATTTAATGTTGACGGAGTTTATTATAACATTATAAATCATATTTCATGAATGTTTTGATGAGAAGTTTAGTAGTATAAATAAATTTAGTTTTGATCCATTCCTTATATAGATTACCAAAATATTTGATACAAATAGTAAGGTCCTAACTTCCATCATATATAATAGTTAGATAATATGATATATATATATATATATATATATATATATATATATATATATATATATATATATATATATATATATATATATATATATATACTATTTAACTATTATATATGATGGAACTGAGGACCTTACTATTTGTATCAAATATTTTTGTAATCTATATAAGGAATGGATCAAAACTAAAAAAATTTATACTACTAAACTTCTCATCAAATTATTCATGAAATATGATATATATATATATATATATTTGGTAATCTATATAAGGAATTGATCAAAACTAAAAAAATTTATACTACTAAACTTCTCATCAAATTATTCATGAAATATGATATATATATATATATATATATATATATATATATATATATATATATATATATATGTAGCTAAAGGTTCATGAATATGTTGAAGCATTTTGTTATGAATAAGAGGTTGAGGGATGATATGCCTTTTTGCATCTTTAAGAAGAGGGAAAAAGTTATATTTTGGTTGGGTCATGTTTAATTGAGGTGGTTTACTAGCCATTAGTAATATATGAGATTGCATTTTCATCATTTAATTACCATGATTGATTTCTATATTAGTCATTTTCTGAATTATTTGATCAAGAAGTTAACTAGTGTCAATGAGAGGAGTAGGATTATTGGCTGGAATAGGATTCCAAATACAAATATTAAGAGGATGACTAGGGTGAGTAATTTCAACCATAACACATTGTGTTTTCCTTGAGGATGAAAAATTTAGGTTTCATGTTAAATTAATTGGTTTGGTATTAAGAATACATAAAGGAATGAATTAAATAATTTCAATTGAAATGATGATATAAGTGAGGTTATAATATAAATCCTTGATTATGCAGTGTTACTAATTTATTGGAAGATGAAAAGATGACATCATTATGAAATAAAACTATGCTAACGATGGCTAATGTGGTTTGTATAAAAGATAGATAAATAAAAATAGGATGACCAAGGTCCACGTAATTATATAAAATTATATAAATAAAAATAGGTTAACTAGGGTCAACTTAGTTTTCTAGAAAAGTAGATAAATAAAACTAGGTAAACTTCATTTAGTTTTATATAAAATACATAAAAATAAAACTAGGTCAATTAGGGTCGATGTAGTTCTATATACAAGATAGATAAATAAAACTAGGTTGACTATAGCATATGTAGTTAGATCTAGGATTTTTTTAACACTATTGGAAATAACTAATTCTAGCTCATATAGTATGATAAAAAGAGATAAAAGTATATAATACAAGACACTAAGTTGAGTTTGATCAATATAGTCTATTCACACATAGTCAACTACATGAGCAGTGGTTGGCTTAGTTGAAACACATAACATCATAACACATAACTATATCAACACTAACTAACATACTCTAAAATATAAAAGAGAATAATAAGAAACAAGTGAAAATGAAAATTTTTAACTAATATTGCTATTTAATTATCCAAAACAAAATATCATGAATATGTACTAAGAAGATTTGATTGATTTCTAGGATCTCAATTATACTTGATTTATCATTGGATAGTAATTAAGCTTTTAGGTTCTAACTATGTAAATATTATGTTTAGTTAAAGGGATGAGATGTCTAAATCAATTAAATAATATGAAATAATTGAGCACTAATATGTTCTATATTTTTAGTTATTTTTACTTTTTAAAAATAGTAATAAGTATGCATAAATATACACTTATCTAGAAATTGAGTGTCATATATGATTTAGCTTCTGAAAACTAAGTTTTGGATAGGTGCGAGTGTCATCAATAGGGTCCTAAGGTCTAATTACTCACTGGATAGTAGTACCCACATGAAAATTAACACCATGTTGATGTAGTATCATAAAATTAGTGATAGTGTCCTCTATTTGAATGGTTTTTTGGCTTTGTATATCATGTCCTATTCTATATCTAATTCAAATTTTAGGTCTATATGATCAATACTTTTTCTTGTAGATATATTTTCCTCTAAAAATCCTAGGTTTTCATGCTTGTAAGAGTTGGAATAAATTCCATGAGAAAAAGGGGTTAGTATATATGATGTGGATTGATCTGTGATCCACACACTTGTGTGGGCACACTTCCTACATACCAATACTCTGAGGACGAATCAAGCCTAATGTATTTATCTCACCTAGTTTTTGGTGCAAGTGTAAGTGAGTGTTAGAATGAGCGTGGACTTATATTTCTTGAATGAGCTTGAGCTTTGAAATATTTAAAATATGGGCTTGGGGATGTTGTAGATAATATTATGTAGAACTAGGGTAGAATAGGGAAAAAAACCTTAATTTTTCTCAACTTGTATTCTGTTTGAATAGGATTTTACATCTATTTTCCTTCTAGTGAATAAAGGCCAAATAGACTTGTATTTATAGAGAGTTATAGCTTGTGAAGATAAAAAAATGCACATAGGAAAAAATTAAGAGGGGAAAACATTTGAAAAAGTATTCATTTGGGATATTTAGGGAAAAGGATAGTATTTCCTAGTTGGGGACACTAGTGCCATGTGGTTGTAGTATCCAAAATATGGTGGTAATGTCCACCTAGCAGACTACTAGTCAAATTGGGTTAGAGTCTGAGAAGGATATCATGGGACTATGTTTTGGTTGACCATAAATATTTTTGGTCTACACCACAAATGAAAACGTGTGCCAAAGGTTACAATATAGGTCTAGGTCTAACATAGGAATAGGCTAACTCAAGTGACACTCTTATCATCTAAATACCACTTTTAGGTGATTACATTCCCCCCCCCCCTTTATGCTGAAAATGAAACAAAATGAAATGATTAGTATAAATGAAAAAAAAATCATACATGTAATTAGATTTGAAGTGAAGCATATGTAGATAATTATGAGTATGTGAATATAGGTTTGTGTATGTGAAACATGATCCAAATCAATGAATTATAATGAAACATGCAAAAATTAGTCCTTAATTAAGAGATGATCAAAATAAAAATACTATACTCAAGTAAAGTAACTGAGTAAAGATGAGTAAAGAGATATAAAAATAATATATACACCTCATTGGGTATGTTAACCAATGCATGAACCTAGTGATAACCTATGTGTGTGATTTTACATAGTAATCATATCGTTGAATATCTTGGATTGAGCTGATGGATTTTTCAATCCTCATATGGGTGGCTCAAGAACTCAATTTAGCTTTGACTCCATAATTTTCCACCCCTACTTGATGGATCTTGATGTAGGAATAGATTTGATAAGACTATAAGTGCGTTTATCCTTTTCATATGGGTGGCTCAAGAACTCAAATAGGAAATGCCTCCATCATTAATCACTCATGTGAAGTAGATGCATCTATACTAAACTATGCAAAGTGTTGAAAGTATCTAACTGAGTAAATCTAACTATGTAAGCCATCTTCATATACACTCAGTTAATTAGCCATCTATGGGCCACTCAATAATTCCAACCACCATATATGGAGTAAGGCATGAATTTGGTGATAAAATGGAATGCTATATGAAAATTTTAGTGTAGATAATGACATGCATTTTGTCATTTTATGTGGTCAACCTATGTGTAGCTCAATATATATAAACTATATGCCGCATGCATGACCCAAATCTAGTATTTGAGTATACTAAATATAAACTAATTATATGATAACTAAATATTTTTATCTAAATTGAATGTGGGAGTGATCATACCATGCATGATGCCACCAAATCTAAGCAACTAGTATGAATATGAGCTAAAATGAGTGTATCTCAGAAAAATTTAAACATAACTGTCAAAATTGTGACTATTTCTATTTGAATCTATATTATTTATGGTGTACTAGTCTAGATAACTTAGATTTCCTTGAAGATAGGGCTAATGGATAGTAGTGCCCTATAGTGGATAGTAGTGTCATGTGGTTCTAGTGTCCTAATCTGGGTGCTAATTTATTTTTGGTCTAAATTCTGGGTGATCTAAACTATTTTATAAGTCTATTATTTTCTATGTCTGCCCCATGTTTGATTTTTGAAACTGAGCTCTATGCTAAAATTTATCTATGAATAGAAAACTAGGATCCTAATCTCTATGGCAAACCCTTGTTAATGCCTCATTTTAAAGGGTAGTTGTGAAACCTATGTAAAAACTATTATTAAAATAAGTAGCTATATAAAATGTGTTAGTCAAAGCATGTACATGATATTCCAATATAATGTACAAATAAAACATTTTAATGTGAATGCATCTGAGCATAAGTAGGTAATGTAAGATGAATGATATAATCTAGAATTGCATAAGGGTGTCAAGATAGATGTAATCAATGTCTATACTATCAAAATCTAAGTAACTACCTATTGGTATGGGGCATGCTGTCCATCACGACACCCAAGTAAGAATTATAAATACATGAGGTCCCTCATGGCATCAAAAACTAATGTGTGTGTGTGTGTGTGTAAAAAGCAAATATAAGTGTCATGGTGAAGAAGCATACATACATGCACACAAATCACATAAATCTAGGCTAAGGGGAAAAAATACAAGGGACATGGGCACATGTCACTAGATCTAATAATGAAGACATACAAGGACATGTTCAAATGTACACATAAGCAAGTAACAAATAGTTTGGCTTAGAGCCACATAGAAAGAATTGTTCAATTTTTTTCATATATAAGTAGGAAAACAAACACAAGGGACATGGTCACATGCCCATGGCATAAAAATAGACAAGTAGTATAAACCCAAATAATAATTTCATATTAAAATTACATCAAAATGGAATAAGAATAGGAACATAATCAAGTCTAATCTAAGAAAAGCTAGAAATGAAAGCACATATAAATGTGTAGTAAAAATCTATGTAAATGCTAATATGTACATATGTTGAGTGTAACTAGTGATAGTTAGTATATTTTTTGAGAAATGAGTATCAATGATCAATATCAAGATATATTAATGTGTAAATTAGAAGTATATTATGTAAAGATACAACATGGTAATATAAATTATATATGAGATGCTCCCAAGTGGGAAGATGTATCAAATGTATAGACGTAGATCAGTGTATATGCCCCCAATGGGTAGATGATAACAAGTATAGATTAGTGTAGTGGACTAAATAATTTTATTTAATCTTCAAGAACTCAACAAAATAAGTGAAGAATATGTGTATGATAAAATTGACAATACTAGGATAGCTGGAAATATGTAATATCTGGTAAGTAGTATAACTGTAAACATAACAATGCATACAATCTATAAATTTTTTATTTTGTAAATATTTGAATGTTTTATATTTTTACATTTTATATTTATTTTTTTGTTTTTTGGATGTAATCTATGTACAAGCAAATGAAAATAAACTATGTATAAGGAGTGAAAGAGAAGGAAGTATGTATAAGAGTAGGAACCATACTAACCAATGAGTCTCATGGGAAATTCACTATCACCATGACCTATTTTGAATAGGGTAACTAAAATCATGAATGTAGTCTGAAAGGGAAATTATGAGCTCATCATCTATTGTGATATATAATCTATGTCTAAATTTGCATGTGTAGTGATGTTATGATATTATGGAAATAATTGTGATACTCTATGAACTTTAGAGGTCTTAGGAACCCGTCTAGTTGAAGAATAATTTATTAGTGATGTAGGTGCCCTATGCTAATAAACCATAAAACCCAATAAAAATTATCTTAATGTAGATTGAGTAGAGTAAGGTCTTCTAGAATCTATGATGTATCTCTTACACAAAGGAATCTCTAGGAATGGTATTCATGAGAGAGTATATGTATGTGTAGATATTGTATGAGTAGACATGTCCTACTCTAATGAACATTGTGATGTATGCATGTGATCTATACTTTCTCTTGTAACTAATAAATTATTAATATTTGGTAATGGTATTGTAACTATAACTGGTGCTATGCTAGAACTACCTATGGGGTGGGTAGAGGATACTCATATGGGACACACTTAACCTTAAAAAAATAATTAAAATTTATATACTTCAAGAATTGGTGTAATATATATGGGATGACTTGAATCTACTGTAATCATGGCCTACCCAATAATATATCAACTACACCTACACTAGGTACTATTAGGAACCAACTGGATATGTGTGTTGGTCCCACCTATAATGGAATCATAATCTCCCTAATGGAACTCTGAATGTGGCCACTAAAACCATTAATGACTATATTTATGTGGAATATATCCTAATCTATGTATCTTAAGTGCTATAAGGGTTTCATGGTGCACAAGCTCATTCTTTACCCATTATCAACATAAAACTATGAATAAGATGGTGGTTTATGTTTGATTGTATGAAGAGTGACTGTAAATCAATTTCATCATCCATAATCTCATACTCTAAAAATGTGATAAGTTGTCTAGGTGGAACTATAGTATGATACATGCCAATATTTTTATGTAATGGAGGTGTCTCCTCCATAACTATGTGATAAGAATCTAGTGGTGGATACATCTGGTATGTATAGTGAACACCTAATGTGCCCCATACTTTATTTGTTGTATTTATTTGTGAAAGGATATGAAAATATCTTTAGTTCCTTAGCCTCTATTTGTTTTTATTTTTGTGCCTTTGTGGGTGTTCCCACATCAATAATGTTAGCCTCAATGAGATCTTATATATTGTGCTTTAGACTAATGCATCTATTTGTCATGGAGCTTGGTGCCATGCGATAATTGTATAATGAATTTGAATCATAACTCTTTTGAATATGCCATGTCATGTTAACCTATTTAATGAGAGGGAGATATATTACATTGCATTCTAATAGTTTTTGTAGAGCCTTTGTTGGTGACTCTAGAAAATTAGTGAAGACTATATATTGAGGAGCAAATAAAACTAATATAGGAGATGGATTGGAAGTTGTGTTAACTATGGTATTTTGATCACTTTTATTTTATGTTGTCCTTACCTTGTATGGAGGTTTTTTTTAAATCTTAAGATTTGATTATGATCAATTTATGTACTTGATTTTTCCCATTGATAACAGTTTAACCTATCTTTCCTTGACCATGTGGCATAAATTGGTAAATGTAGGAAACTTCTTGAACAAGATAGATTTTTTAATGATGGTAATAAAATCCATTTAAATATATAATGAAGATATATTTCTACAATGGGGATAGTTAATTTGGATAATATTGTCTTATATCATAATATATAATCTATGATAGGCTCGTTTGACTTTTACTTTAATTGTGCCACTTGTGCATATGATATCTCATCATTGATGTTGATAGAGAAGTGTGTTAGGAACATGTAATCTAAAGGATTTAATTCCATGATATATTGATTTAGCAAATCATAGATCCATTTTAGGGAATAATCCTTAAGAGTGAGTGCAAATAAATTTGTAAGAATCCAATCGTTATACACATAGTCCAATCAAGTTACATGAAATGCTTTAAGGTGATGATTTAGGTCACCCTATCCATCATATAATGTGAGCTTGAGTGCCATGAAATTAGATGGCAAAGGATTTACCTCTATATGATGTGCCAAATTTATATGCAAGAGAATGTTATAATCCAAGGCATGCAAGGTCCTAGTTTCTCCCTTTTTGAGATGTAACACCTTATACTATAAAGTATTAATCTCATGCATAATGGATTGTACATATATAATTGATGAACTAGGCACAAGTGATATATATATCACTTATGGTTGAATAAAAATCTTGGGTTGTGCTATCTAAGTTGGTTGAGTTTGTCCTAGTAGAGGTGTCACAGCATTATTAACTATGGGAGTTGAAGATTGACCATTGTCTGTATTTTAGAGTTATTCTTGAAGAATGCCTATAAAATAATGTTGTATAGACATATTTGTGGACACAAATTATTGTAACTATTGATTATTGGTTTTATCATTTTTTTTTTAAAATTATACCATTGTAGGTTGAAATGTAGGAAAATAAGTTTTGTATATTTTGAACCTCTTAGGAATAGTAATCTATGGAAGGTTAAAAAAATAGATATTATGAAAAAATTGATATGTTTGAAAATAAAATTTGAGTATATATATAAAAAGGATACAAACCCTAAATTGTGTCTAGGGTTATGTATTTTTTAAACTAAGATTTATTTATAATAATTTAAATTATATGTAAATAAATTGAAACCTCATATGAAAATTGATTTAATTTAGTTAGGTTATCTAAATAAATAAATAAAATTAGATGTAGCCCTAAATTATTGCAAAAAAAATAGATTAATGCAAGCTAGGGCTTGAATAAATATTTAAATTGAGATGGGTTCACCAAATGATTTAACATTTTATGGTTTTACACAAGTAAAAACTATGTTTGGTTAAATGGCTAAGATGTCTACATCAATTAAATAATATGCAATAATTAATGACTATTTGTTTATGGATTTTAACTTCTTTTGACTTTCTAAAATAGTAATACATATACAAAAATATATACTTATCTATAAAATGACTATTATAAATGATATAAGTTCTAATAACTAAGATTTAGATAGGTCTAAATGTCATCAACAGGGTCCTATGGTCTAATTGCTTACTAGATAATAGTGCCATGTTTCTGTGGTGTCCTTAAAGTGGCACTGATGTCCTCTATATAGATAATTTTTGTGTTTTTTAGGTTAGGTGCTATTATATCTCTAACCCAATTTTGGATTTATATAATCAATAATTTTTTTATGTAGCTTTATTTTCCTCTAAAACCCCTAGGTTTTCATGCTTTTAAGTGTTTAAATGAACACCATGATAAAAAGGAGTTAGTGTATGTGATGTGATGGATATTTGATATACATCCCTATGTGGGAACACTACCTACATACCAATACTATGAAGAGGGATCAATCTTGATGTAGTTCTCCCACCTAGTGTTTGGTACAAGTGTAAGTGAATGCTAGAATGAGAGTGGACTTGTATGCCTTAAAAGTGATTGAGCTTTGAAATATTTAAAATATAGGCTTAGGTATGTTTCAAATGGTATTATGTAGAATTTTGGTAGAATAGGGATAAAATACCTTAATTTTTCTCAACTTGTCTTCTATTTAAATTACATTTTGCATATATTTCCATCTAGTGAATAAAGGTCAAATAGGCTTCTATTTATAGAGATATGTAGCTTGTGTAGATAATAAAATGTACTTAGGTTGATCTTACAAGGGGTACACATTTGAAAAACTATCTATTTAGGAGATTTAGGGAAAAGTAAAGTAGTGCCCAATTGGGGGCATTGGTGCCATGTGGTTTCAGTGTACCAAATTTGGCACTAATGTCCACCTAGTAGACTATTAGGGAAAACTAAGTTAAGATATGAGAAAGTTTTCATAGGACTATGTTTTTTCTGACTATAACTATCTATGGTATGCACAATTATTGAAAAAGTGTGGCAAAGGCTATAAGATAGGTTGAAGGATGAGCTAGGAATAAACTAAATCAAGCAACACTATTAACATCCAAATACCACTTTTAAGTGGTTAAAGATATTTTAGTGCTATATTTTATAGTGTTGAATATGGAGAAAGTATTGTTACCATATCCCACTAAACCTAGTTTTAAGGGCAAGATGAGAGTAACTTCTCAATGCTAACCATTAACTAGTGAACTACAAGATAATATGAATGGTTGGCTTCTTAATGTTTAATAAAAAGTTGAGTCATAAGAATTTTCTAAATACCATGAGATGTGTGGAAACTAAATTCCCTTTCTAGATCTATACTATAAATATGAGTATTGGGAATTCCCCTCATGAAATGATATATTTGAATGATAGACTAGGTCTATAAATAAGGTATCACATAGTGCCTCATGATAATAGCTAATTAGTTTTAAAATAGTAAGCACCTAATTTCTAGGGAAATCAAGAAAAATTGAAAAATAAAGGTAAATGTCAAGTATCAAAAACCATATTTGTATTTTATTAATGTAAAAAAATGTATCAAACATTTAAAAAAAAAGGGTGAGATTAATTAATTAAAAAATAAAGTGAATTTCCTTGCTTATGAAGAAAGTACAACACACAAAAATAGGCCAATTAAGGTTGATCTATTTAAACAAATAAAATAGAACAAGGTCAATGCTAGTTGACCCAAGATATTATGAAAAATAGGTTGAAATAGACTAGGTAAACCATGGTCAACTTGGTTTACTAACAATAAAAGTAGACACATAACTAGATTAGCTAGGGTCAACTTAGTTTACTATGTAGTAAAATTTTGACATATTGAAAAATAATAAAATGTTTGTGAAAAATGAAACACTGATTTGTTTAATTGGAAACTAAAATTGTAAAAATTACTTAACAACTATTTTATTGATATAATAAAATATAAAGTACATAATCTATGTTGATATAGTTGGATAAAAATAACCAAGGAAATATTACTAGGCTGACCACGATTAACTTAGTTGGTTGACAAATGGGTTGTCTTGTGTAATGAAACTCATTGGAAAAACATAGTTAGGACTATATTTTATAGGATCAATTTAGTCCTACATATAAAAAAAACTTGAAAAACATAGATATCAAAGAGGGTCAACCATGGTTGACTTAGTCTAAAAAATCTAAAATTTTAAAATAAAGAAATAATATTAGGTCAACAATAATTGTTCCAGTTGACTAAAATTGAAAACTAGAAAACTATAAAAAATAAACTACGTTGACCTTTGTTGACTTAATTGAATGTATATTAAAAATTAAAAAGTATATAATATATTTGGGTTGATCCACATCAACGTAATTAATTGTAAATGAAAATTAGGAATAAAATAGTATAATTAGGTTGATTTTCATTGACCTAATTAACTATAGATGGAAAATACAATATAAGGGTTAGATTCATGTCAGGTTCATCATAATGTATATAAAAATTAATATAGACATATAACTTATCTTAATTAATAAATTCAAGCTTAAACAAGGTAATCAACTAACATATATTATGATACTTTATATATCTAGATGATGACAAAATTGGATCCGCTAAACCTAAGTAAGGGAGCACTTATCACACAACACTAAAGGAGAGGTTTTAAAGACTCTAGGAAAATAATATTATTAAATAACCCTAACTAGGTCTTATAATGCATAAAATGAAATATAATCTAGTGTTATCAAAGCTTATGACACAAAGGGGGATGATTTAAAACAAAACAAAAAAGGGTTAATGGTAGGCAAATAGAGGCCTATATCACCTAAAGTAGAAGATGAAAAGTGTAGTAAACCTTATAGCTACATTAAGTGTAGATGTAATCCAAGAAAGTAATTATACATTCAAACATGTTAATTTATGAAATATCTATCTATAAAACTAAATAATAAAAGTTAGAGATACTTACCTTAGGATGAACATATGATGTATCAATCTCCCCCTTAGATAATGGTTCTTTTCATGATATTATTGTGGAATTGTAAGGACCACACTATATTTGAAATTATAAATAGGCTAAAATATTTTTATAATCACCTAAAAGTGGTACTTGGATGATAAGAGTGTTGCTTGAGACAACATATTCCTATATTAGCATTAGACCTATCATATAGCCTTTATCACACTTTTCTAGCCATTTTGTAGACCATAAACATATCCAGTCAGTTCAAACATAGTCCTAAAACTACATTCCTAGATCCTAACCCTTTTTGCCTAGTATCTTACCAATTGGACACTAGCACCACATTAAGGACACTAGATGCATATGGTTCTAGTTTTCCCAATATGGTAATAGTGTCCATTGCCCTAAATATCCCAAATGGATATATACTCAAATGTTTACCCCTACTAAGGTTATCCTAAGAATAATTTATTAAATTTATAAACTATGAAACACTATAAATATAACACTATTAAACCTCTAGACACTAGATAGAAGATATTGTAAAAAGCCTATTCAAACAAGTAATAAGTTTAGAAAAACTAAGGTTATTAATCCTTATTCTACCATAATTTTACATACAACCATCTATAGTTTTCCTAATCCTATATTTCAAATATTTTCAATGTCAAGCACAATTAAAGTATTTAAAACCAATAAAATTTTAGAATTCACTTACAATTTCACCAAATACTCGGTGGGAGAACTACATTGGGTTTCATCCCTCCTTAGAATATTGGTATATAGGAAATTATACTCACAACATGGTGTTGAGGATGTCCAACTTATCCTACTAATGAACACATATTTTATACTCATGCCATAATTTTAAGGAGGATTATGGTTTGATACTTAAATTATCTATTCCAGACATAATACATAGTTCCATATTTTTTGTGCATATGAATAAAACCCAGAAACATAATCACATGTGCACCCAAAAAATAAATAATGGTCCTAGAAATAGGATACTAATGCCATTTTTAGGACACTAGAGCCACATGGAACTAATTTCCAAGTGGGTTACTATGATATAAAGGGATATCAGACTTAGGGATCCTATATATGACACTCAGACTTATTCATAACCTAGTTTTTAACACTCAGATCTTCTATGATAATTATTTTCTAGATAAATCCTATTTGCACATATTTATTACTATTTTTATAAAGTCAAAGAAAGTAAAAATATATAAAAAAATTAGTGATTATTTATTTCATACTATTTTAATGATTTAGACTACTCATCCCTTTAATCTAACATAATATTAGCACTATTAAAACCATAAAAGGTTAAAACATTTGGTGAACCTGACTTACTTTGACTATTACTTAATATGCTAGTTTGCATTTTCTAAATATTTTTGCACTAAAGTAATTTTACAAACTTTAGTTTTTCTAAAATTTTGGCATAAACTATCTCATTAAGTCAATTTCATAGTAGGGTTTCATTTTTTTAAAATACAATTTAAATCTTCGTAAAGGAACCCTAATTCTAAACCCTGACCCTAGATAACCCTCAAGTTTAAATTTTTAGAATTCATATTTTAGATCAATATATATATATATATATTTATTTGTATTTTATATAATGATGACCATAATGATATAATAAATTAATTACATTTTATTTCAAGGTTGAATACTTTCAGTTGCATGCTTGTTCCCTTTAATTTAGAATAAACTCACAAAAGACATAACCACATGTATATATGATGATTTATATCAATTGAAATATATGTCACATCATATATCATATCATTTTATCTTTCTCCTATGTGTAATTCCATTAACAAATAAACCCATACACACATAAAGGGTTCAACACATAAGCTAACAACTATGTTCCAAGTTTCAATGCCATATCTTATGTACATGAAAGAATATCATCCTCCTCATATCCATGAGGGAGGTAGACACTTTCCATATAACCAAGTGCATGATATAATTCCTCCATGATATGATGCATCATATAAAAATGTCACTATTCCCCATACTTATCCGATTCACACCTAGGAATGTGCTTACATGGTCAATCATATACAATTAGGGTTTGCACTTGTGAGACTCTATGTGATAAAATTATTGATATGAGAAAGATAATTATAGGTTTAAAAAATCATAATCAACTATTAAATTAAAATATTACAACAATGGAAAATCAATTTACAAGACAAAGTCCTCTAGGGAAAAATAGTGTAAATCATGTATATGCATCTTCATATAGTCAATTTATGGTAAACAATGTTACATATCCAAATCATAAATAATAAAAAATTACATATACAACTAGTGATTAAAAAATAATTCAAAGGTCAAATAATATTTCAAGTGATATAATAAAGGAAATTATTAAAGATAAGTTGATCAACTTACCCCCTCTACACTCAATAAATAGATCCAAATATTATTGTGCATATCAAAGAATGCATGAACACCACACTGATTCATGTTTAGAAATTAAAATGAAAATACAAAAGGTAATGGATATAAATGAATTATATAGTGAAAATCCATCCCAAAAAAATACAATGACACATATACAAATTCAAAAAGGGTCAAACTCAAAACTAATACAATAATGGTTACCAAAGGATAATTCAGAACAACAAAAAGGTTCCAAAATCATAATCAAAACAAGAAATAATATAACAAGCACACATCAAGAAAGTAAAAGATAAAAATATACCTCTCTAAAATTATGCTAAAAATTAAAAATGGTATGATTATGATCACAAAAATCTACAAAAATTTGATTATCATGGTCAAGGTTTGGGCAAACAGGCCCAAGGCATCATTACTCCTATTCTATCAATTTATAATATTGGCTAACAAGGTTTTGGGTTTATTGAACACCCTAAATAAAATAATTAAAAAATACAATTTATAAATGAAAAACATATAAAGACATATGACATATTATATAAAGAGAAAAAAATTAAGTTTCAAATTGAAAATCATGCTACATAAACAAATAGTCTCAAAATAAGTTTTCTAGCAAGAGAGCCTCCACAACACCATATGTCTATAATAAGCACAGTTTCAAAGGGTAAAATCACAATCAATATGCCAAGTCATAATTCATAAATGTAAAATCCATAGCATGAGGAAATTACCTCTAACATTCTAAATTATTATGATCTTAATGATGAACAATACTCAGATTCCTACTACAATAAAATTCAACTACAACATAGCATTCACATTGCACAAAAGATTATCGTTCCTATTTTTGACATGGGCCATAGTGGTAGTGAGTCTCCCATGAGACTCATTAGTTATTATGGTTTATATCTACTTGTAAATACTTTGTTTTCTCTTTATATTTGTACATAATTTATTTTCATTTGCTTGTACATAGATTACTTATAGAAAATAAAAATATTAAAAAATTTGAATATTACTAAGAAAACATAAAATTTATAGATTCTATGTATTTTTATGTTTACATTTCTTCTACTTGACTAATATTACATATGATAGTTATCTTATTATAGTTAGTTTATCATACATACATGCTTTACTTGTTCTTGTTGAGTGTTTGCACATTACATACATGAATTTGGTCCACTACACTCATTTAGACTTGTTATCATCTACCACTTGGGGTATATTCACCAATCCAAGTTTATTAATTTTATATATACACCCACTTGGGGGCATATTATACACAATTTTAACTACTAGGTTCTATCTTTGCATTATATACATTCTATTTTATGCATTGATATATCTTGATATTGATCATGTATACTCATGCTCAAATTTTTTGTCAAATATCACTAATTTAGAATTAACATATGTACATCCTATAATTTTCACATATTTTTAATACATTCATACATAATTTTATTTATATATATCTTATTTTAGACTTGATTGTGTTTTAGTATGCTTCTTCTATTTTGAGGGCATTTGAATATGGAATTATATTATTTATGTGCCACGTCTATTCATGCATGACTTATACATGTGCCCATGTCCCTTGTGTGTGATTTATTGATTTTATATGTAAAAAATTAAAATTATATTTCTATGTATCGCTAATCAAACACAATTTTTGGTTGAGCATGTAGAAATATGAACATTTCATTGTATGTCTTCTATTTTAAGATTTAGTGACATGTGCCCATGTCCCTTTTATTCTAGCCCATTGTCCTATATTTTCATACATCATGTGTTTTGTATGTATGATTTTATGTATTATTTGTCACTATGGCACTTGTCTTTGCTTGTTATACACACTATTTTTCAATGCCATGAGGGACCTCATGCATCTACACTTCCTACTAGGTGCCATGATCATGCCCCATATAAATTTACATAGATACAACTACAAGTTTGATAGTTACATTTATATTTTGCTTAGATACACTCATTTTAACTCAAATTAATATTATTTTTTATATCAAGGGCATAATTCATGGCATGATCACTCCCACATTCAATTAAAATACATAGATATAGTTTTTAAATATTTGATCTAGAATCAATATAATCAAATATCATATTAGGGGCATGTGCACATCACATAGTTTCCATATGCTCAGTTACACAAAGTTTGATCAAATGGAATGGAAAACTCCATGTCAATATCTATGTTGTGTACACTTTATATCATATTCTATATTGTCACCAGTTTCATGCCTTATTCCATCTGTATTGGTTGGCATTCTTGAGTGGACTAGAGCAATCTAATATACCTGAGTGGTTGTCAAGTTGACATAAATATTTAGATATACCCAATTAGATAATTTTATCACTTTGCATAGTTTAGTTTTATATGCATATACTACACATGATTAGGCTATGATGGATTCATAGCCTACTTGAGTTCTTGAGCCACCCACATGAGAGGTTTAGACACATAGTCTTACCCAAGCAATTCACAGGTCATGGTACACCAAGTAGGGGTGGGTAATGATGAAGTAATAAATGGACTAATTTCTTAGTCCACCCACATATGAGGATTGGGAAAGCTACCATCTTCATCCATGTTATTCAATGATTTGATCCCTTTGTACCTGCACATACACAAGTTATCACTAGGTTCATGTACTGTTTCACATACCCTATGAGGTGTATTTATTCCTTACTCTTTCCCATCTCTTACTCAAATTTATACATTTACTTTGTTTAGTGTAGTATTTTGCTTTTGATATCTCTTAAGGACTAATTTTTTCATGTTTCATTATATGTCATAATTTGAATCATGCTTCACATATGTAGACATAAATTCACATACTCAAATTCACCTACATAGGCATCAATTCCTAGGTAGGTCCAGGTATGATTCTTTCTCCTTTTACTTTTCATTTCACTTTTCTAAATTTTTATCATAAAAATGGGTAAATATAATCACCTAAGCATATTATTTTGATGTTAAGAGTGTTTTTTGAGATAACCTATTTCTATATTATCCATAGACCTATCCTAGATCATTTATCACACTTTTCCATCCATTTTATAGACCATAAAACATCTCCAATTAGCTTAAACATAGTCCCAGAACTACATTCTTAGATCCTAATCCTTTGTTCCCAACAACCTTCTAACTAGATAATAGTGTCACATTAAAGACCCTAGAGACACATAGTGCTAGTGTCCTTAACATGGCACTAGCGTCCCTTGCCATAACTCTCTGAAATGAATATATTTTCAAATGTGTACCTCTCATAAGGTCAACCTAAGCACATTTTTTTATTTTCACAAGTTATGGAACATTATAAATACAAGACTAGTAGACCTCTATCAACTATATGGAATATAGATTCAAAAATCATATTCAAATAAGAAACAAGTGGAGAAAAATTAAGGTTATTAATCCCTATTTTCCCCTAATTACACATACTACCATCTAGAACTACCCTAAGACCATATTTCAAAGATTTTAAATCTCAATCACACTCAAGGAATTCAAGACCAATATCCTTATAGCATATCACTTGCACTTGCACTTGCACCAAACACTAGATGGGACAACTACATCATGTTTTATCCCTCCTAAGAGTATGTATTTAGGAAACTCTCTTCATAATAGGGTGTTAAGGATATCCAACCTATATTACTAATGAATACACATTTTTATCTCATGCCATACTTGTAAGGAGGATTAAGGTTTGAAACTTAAATCATATATTCTAGGTGTAATAGAGATTTCTAGATTTTGTGCACATAAGAATATAACCCAAAAACATAGGTGCATGTGTACTTAGAAAATAGGAACAATCCTATAAAGAGGACACTAGCACCATTTTCAAGACACTAGAGACACATGGTGCTACTATCCAAGTGGGAAATGACTATCCATATGGAGATATAACTTACAAGTCCTATAGATAACACTCATACCTATTTGCAACCTAGTTTTTAGCACCTAGATCATTTATTATAGTTATTTTTTAGATAAGTCTCTATTTTCCCATATTTATTACTTTTTTAAAAAGTCAAAATAAGTCAAAATCTATAACAAATTAATGGTTATTTATTGCATATCATTTCACTGATTTAGACTACTTAGCCCTTTAATATAATATAGGATTTACAATAGTAAAAACCTAAAAGCTTAAAATAATTTCATACTTGCATCCAAGACTCCCACAAGTCAAAGGATCTTTTTTCCTAGGCTAACTCTAAGTAATGACTCCTTCAAATGTAGGTTTAGTATAATTTAGATTTGTAATAATGTGAAAATGAATGTTTATTTATATTATATTGTAGTTAAGGTTGTATTTATAACAATGTACATGTAGTAACCTTTCAAAAATTTAATTAACAAGGTCATTCCATAATTTATTAGTTTTAAAAATTTATGATTTTTCCTCTAACTAGGTTGACCATGTTGATCCATCTGCATAACATGTGCCATAAATTTAATAATTAAGTCAACCATGGTTAACCTAAAAGGAAAAAATGGTATTTACCTAGTTAGGGGAAATTGATACGATATTTTCCTAGGGAGTTGGAAAAGCTAGATTTTTAGTGGGTCTATGTATGATATAAATAATCAACAATCTTGTGAATCACCAATGATATGTCCAACCCTTAATCAATACACCCTTTAAGGTGTGCACTCATAGAGATTGAAACTTGATAGGTTTCTACAAGAGAGAAAGTGTCAGTAAATTATAAAGTTTACTTTTATATTATGTGTATACAATGATTAGAGTGAGAAAATAGGTTACAAATTATAATAATACTTGTAATAGTTTACAAAATAAGGATAAAATAAAGACTAAGGGAGTATAGAGTAAAGATATCTACAAAACTATAATGAATTTTATTATTATATTTATATAAATAAAGACAATTATAGTAGGAAATAATTTTTACTAATTATTGGTAATAAGCACACATACATGAATGCATATGATAGATAATCCCTCAAAATAATGACCTCTACACCAAATTTGGTTTAAATGAAGTTTAACTTGAACCATATAATTATCTATAGCCATAGTTATAGATTTTATGTAAATAATTGATGGCACCACAAAGAATTTAGTTAAGTAATGTATGAAGGAATATATTTAATGGATTTTTCAAATCCTACACTAAAAAAACTTTTAGAGTGGTGGGAATAAATACTCAAAAATATTTCTACTAAAAAACCAAGTGAACTAGTGACTCATTGCCTAAATTAAAGCCATCCTTATTTAGATCACATGGCAAAGAATTTTGGCTCACATTTGTGAATCTATTTTGGCCTTGAGTATTAAGACAAGATAAACATATATAAGGTTCAAGAATACATATTAAAAAACCCATTAAGTTCATTATAGAAAATTTTGAGGTGTTAAAAATCATTGACACACTTTGGACTTGAGTCATTGCCTATTGGTTTGAGATTACACTCAATTCATTCTTAGTATTTTGGGATATTAAAGGTTGGACATTTTTTTATCAAAAAAATCTAAGTTTTTCAAAGGATCAATAGAACACTTCCTGATTACGTTCCCACTCTTAATTCACAATCTATTTATGAATTCAGGATCGGTAAGAGAGGGGAAACTATTATGTTATGGGCTAGATACCTAAGGGATGACATGTATAAATAATGGGGGTCCTCAAAAGATGTGACTTATAAAAATAATTGGTCTAAATAGTTGGGGTGGGTTAAATACAATGTAGGGTCTATTAAGATAAGTAAAAAATTAAGAATAAGTTAATTAAAAGAGGAGAAAAATCTTAGTGAGAAAAGTTAGAGAAGATAAAATAGTGAAAAATAGATGAGAAAATAGATTGAGGAAAAGTAAATAAATCATATGTTAGGATAAAAATATATAATGAGAGATAAGATAATATATTAAGGAGAACTAAAATATTGTATGATGCGAATCTGACCTCTACTGGTATAGATCCCCGTATTGCAAAAATTGATGTTATCTCGCTAACAAACACAAACAAGTTTGAATTATTATCACTAGAAGTATAAAATAAAATAGTGAGATAAATAAAATATAAGTGTTATTGACTAAAAAATGTATTAAATCATGAATTATATGTATAATGGATTATAAGGGTTAGCTTTATTGATGGGAACCCACAAACTATTCAAAAACATAGGTATGTAAGACCAACTAGTGGTAATAAGTATGACACATAGTGGATGAGGCCTAGAAAGTAGTAAGGGAAGAGATGAAGAAAATAAATTAGAAGATAATATAAAAAGAGTAGAATATAGTTATATATCAAAACTAAGATAATGTATTGTAGAAATTTAATTAGGAAGTATGAGAGAAGATATTTAATAAGAAATTACACATGAAAAGCGAATAAAAGAACAAATAGATGTTAGAAGGAATACCAAACTTAGGGAGTAAAGTGATTTAAAATTAAATATTAGTAGTAATATTTTATAAATAATAGATATATAACATGAAGAAGTTATATTAAGGGAAGAAGGATTAGTTAATGAGGATATTAAATAAAATGATAAAATAGAGATAAAAGATTATGAAGAGGATAGTAAAAGTGACACGCCCCTTAAAAATCATAGCCATAAGAGGAATCATGAGGATATGAAACATTTAAAACAAATTCCACCATTCATGTAACTTCATAACATATGCTAGCATCCATCTATTAGACAAAGTAAAGTATATATAGGAGAAGTAAAAATTAGTTATCAAAATTTTAGTGAAGAGACAAAAAAACATTAGATAGTTTTTGGAGAATCAAGTAGATAATTTTGGAAAAAATATTTTGAAATAAAATTAAGTAAAGATAAAGGAATAATTCAAAAAATATATATACAAAAAAAAAATCAAATAAGAAGGTAAAGTAGTACTTCTAGAACGAGCATATCTAGTAGTTAGACTACTAGTAGTGCTAGAACTCAATATCATAACCCAAATATGACACATAATAGATTAATATTAAATTTATTTTTAAAATAAACTAATTATTCCAAGTAAAACTTATTTATAATATAAAAATATTGGATAATCTAAATGTCCCAAATGAGTAGATAGAATAATTTGACTTCATTGGGACTCTGAAAGATGATGCATTAAAATGGTAATTAAAACTAATACAAGACATACTAAATCATGTGTTGATGTAAAAAAAACATTAAAATGGGAGTTTAATTACCTAAACATACCAATTGAGAGTGTAATAAAAATATAATAATTAAAAAAATAAATAAAATGAAATTGTGAAAGAATAAGACCAAAAATTAAATATGATTATAGTAAAATTGGAGGAATGACTATATGATAATCAAAGGATTAAGTTTTTTATTTTAGTATTAATACCATATCTAATAACTAACATTGATGCTAAGATATTTAATACTTAATTAGAAACATTATAGATAGCCTTGCACTTGAAATCCCAATCATGAATATGGGAAACATATGCATCCATAAAGTATAATGTAGACGTATATTAACAAGAGTTAGAAAAATTATGGATAAAATAGGAGATTCAAATGAAGGGAGATAATTTTAACTCAACCTAAATTTAAAATAGCCCACATAGAACTCGAATATGGTGTATTGTATATGACATAGAAGGGCATTCATAGACAAAATGTTTTCACCAATAAATGGAAGAAATATAATGATGGTGAGGGCATTGCACACACTAGTAAGGATGTCTCCACTAACCTAGAAACTAATATATGGAGATAGAATTTATTTTGTCATCTTTCAAATTTATGATCAAAATCTATATTAGTTATGTCTAATAATGGAAGTAGATTACCCATTAATAAATTAATGTATTATACTACTTAGTCATTCAACCATTATAATCACAAATGACCTATAAATGATGCATTTAGGGAGTTACAAGAGATAACTAATAGAATCATAGTATATTTAATGAGTTAGGATTATCATACAACTATCTTATTTAAATATCTAGACTTGGAGAAGGTAAATCTAGTAGATCCCATTGATACTTAAATAAATCAAGATATGACTAGTAAATCCAACAAAACTAGCAAGGGGAGAACCTACAACACAATTTCAATATAAAGGGTTCCAAATCATCTAATAATTCAACACCATGCAATAACCCTAATTAGGTATCTATTTATTAATTAATCAAAAAAATGTAAGCAAGGGGGAAGCTTATAAACATATAAAAATGGGAAAGGATCCATGGTAGTAAAATTGGGGCCTAAGAAACTTAACCTTAATAAATGATAAATTTGAATAATTTTTTATCCATGCTAAGTTAAATTGTGGAGAAAAATAAAATAAGGAGACACACATTCAATAACCAAGCAATTATCCAACTTCTATTCATAAAAAAAGAGAGCTATTGTTAGTGTATACTTACCTTGAGTAAGAGACATTGAGCCTAAATCTTCCCCTTGGCTAATGGTGATTTATAAGATATTGTTGTGATTATAAATATATCAAAATATTAATCAAGATCTAGGATAAAATGACTACTCTTATTTATTCTAAGACTCCACAAGACAATATTTTCCTCCAAAATAAGTTCCAAATAATAACTCCTTCAAATGTAGAACAAAGGCAAAAGTAGAATAAATAGAAATTGAAAATGAATCTCCACCTCTTATTGGATTGAAATGGTAGATTTTAGTTATAGTGTTGATTTATCTTATTCCATCCCAAATATTTACACAATGTTATTATCTAGCTTGATTTAGTCCAAATACAATGAATAACCTCAAACTATGTTAGCCAAGATGACCTAGTTGCAAAGTGTGTGATATACCATTTAGAAATACATTGATATAATAGATGTAGTTAAGATGAGATGGATAAAATTTATAACTAAATTAAATGGGACAACATAATATTAAAATTAGAGGATGAAATATATAAAGATATAACTTATAGGGTCAAATCTAAGGTAGGGTAAATTTTAAGATCCCATATCTCAAAACCCTTAGATTAGTTTATTTGAATCTAATTCACAGCCTTAGAAAATTTATAGGTCAAAAATTTCCACCCATTCACCCAACCAAATTTTATGTTAATAGGTTCTATCCAAGAGGTAAAATAGTTTAGGTTTTCTACCCAGCTATGTGAAGTAATAGAATGACCTAGCCGAATAGTGCAACCATAGGTAGAGATGATGGTTATGCCATTTAGATTTGCCTATGGATACAACCTATACCACCTACATTTATCGATGATTTCACCATTTATATTTACCAAAGGCTGTATCATTTGGTTTTGTCAAAGGGTAGAGCATAATGGTTATGTTGTTTGACAGAGTCCTTCCAACACAACATCACCAAATGGCATTCTGATGGTCATGCCGAATGGCTCTACTAAGTGATAAAATAAATAGTAGATTTTAATGGTTGAGATAAATGGATGGGATGAACAAATATTCTAATTAGTTTTATTGAATGGATTTTCTAGTTGGCCGAGTTGAATGGATCTGTTAGATGCCTGAGCCAAATGGTTTTGTTAAGAGGTTGAGCTGAACAGTTCTATTAGATGCTTGTATATTAAAAATATGTATTAAATTAAACTATTTTCAAAGATAATTCTTTAAAGGGTTGGGGATATGAACCCAAAAATAATTTATATCCCTAAAATTTAGGTGATTTAATCCCATCTACCAAACCTAAGAAATCACTAAAACCAAAATACAAAAATTGGAATATTCATGAATTAATGAATATTTGATGCTAAAATTTACCCTAATCTAGGGAAGATAAAATAGATTGAGGAATTATAAATAATAAACATTATCTCTCATGAAGCACCATCAGTTTACCCACTCCTTTCTTGATGCACCCTTTAAGGCATGCAATCATAGAGATTGAAACTTGATAGATTTATACAAGAGGGAAAATTTAGTAAATAATAAAGTTTAAAAATATTATGTGTATACATAATCCCCATCTTAATCTCATCACATGTCATCAGAGTGTAAAATGGGATATTGCTTTGATAAAGAACATAGAAATAAAAAAAATGAGCTAACTAAATGTAGAGAGTGGAAGATAAGTGAAAGTAAATAAACTATAACTATGTACCTTCACTTACCTTGTTGCTACTGAACAAAGGTTGTGCATATAGTAGATATTGATAAATTCCCAATGTTTGGAGAAAGATGTAGACCTAGAAAAAATAGATAAAATTAGTTTTTTTTGAAAAAACATTATTTATCACTAAAAGATTCTCCATATTACTATGATTCTAAGGTTTTTTTGGTTCATGAAAATGACATATAGAATCAAAGATATGAAAAAATATGGAATATTGGGGTAAATAATTGAAGTTTGAAATTTTAAAAAATGTTAGTATAGAAGGGTAAATAATTATTCATTTACATATTTTATATTTCTAGAAACTATAAATATACGTATCCAATTCTAGAAAAGTAAGAGACAATAACCTACACATGAGGATGATTTGGTGGACATATCATAGCTGAAACTAGTGTGGTAGAAGTACAAGATGAATTAATTATTAAATTTTAGTATTTTAGATTAAAAAGAATTGGATTAGGAAAAGTATGTGACAAGGCAAATTTTTCTAGTAGAATTTTCTCTAAAAAGCATAAGTGTAGAGATAAAATAGGATATGAAATTGGTAGGGGATGAAAAGTCAAAAAAGTAGGTCAAGGGAATTTACTGAAACCTAATGAAAAATCACCATGTAGTTTGAATGGTATGGACCAAGATGATAAAATAAAAAAATGTGTGTAATTTAAGTTAGATGATACTATCTAAGCTAGCTAATGTAGTTGAACAACTTCTGGCCAATGTTGTCAAACATGATTGATGTAGTATTAAATTATAGATCAATTGATGAAGTGTGTTATGGTTGATGGTGTAAAAAATTAACCTAAATGATGTAATTAAACATGTAGCTGATGAATTATAATAGTTTTAGGGTATAGTTGATGGCATGTGCATAGGCTAATGTAGTATATGAAACATGCTGATATAATAGGTCACATATAATATAGTGTTTAATTATAGATGGCTGATGTAGTAAGGTATGTGCTTGATATATTATATAAAATAACATGGATGATTTAGTAAGATACATGGTTAATGAAGTAATAAATTTTGAGTAAGAAGTGATTGTATTGGTTTTATATCTATTTTATTTTAGTTTTTGGATAAATCCCTTGTTTGCACTCTATTATTTGATATTTTTTAGAGGAATAAAAGTTTATGAAGGATATTAGATATGATGTGGTTACTATACTTATTTTATCAATTACTAATAGTCAATCAAGCTTGTCTAATTATGTTTGATTTCATTGGGATTATGGAGATGTGATAGATCTGAGTTACTATATAGTTAGTTTCTATATTATTAGGAGTATGGAAGAGATTAAATAACACTTTATAGTGGGTGGTGAATGGGGATACCATTGAGGTGGTGATCACCTTGGAATATGTACATGTTATCTTGGGTCTACTTGTTATGTGCACACTAGTTGTGTATGATACTCTAAATTCCTCTATTTATATAAAGGCCTTAGTTATGTTTATGATAAGTAAGGTTTTTTAGGTTTATTTATTTGATGTATATGTATATACCATTCTAGATATTCATAAGGTGATTATTAGACTTATGAAAACTCAAGTAGTCTATCATAAGTCAAACAAGAGAGCTTTGATACATATCATAGACATGTGTTGGTCTATGTTAAACAATAACACATTATATGATTTAGGTTTGGTAATTGGGGTAAAATTATTACATTATTTATATGTTATTTTATTGAGAGTCTATCAAACTATTGGGCCTATTATTATATAAGGAAATTATATTTATGAGTTCTTCCATATGTATTTACTGATAAGGTTTCCCCATGCCATGGTGATGCCCTTACATAAGTAAAAAGTTGGTAAAATTATCATACTATAAGGAATATTAACCACACACCATAATTTTAGATAATTTAATAGGGGTATGTCATTTTACAACCTATGTGGGCACTATAGGTGCATGGCCATCATGGCCATCCACTATGCAAGCATAGGCACAAGTGAGGATTACAAGGCACTACCCATGGTGGATAGATATTCAACCACGTTATCATGTATAAGGTTGGTTTGGGATCCTTTTTATCCTTAAAATATTAGGCTCATCATGTAATGGAATTAAATGGTGTGAGAGTTGGAGGAGTACATAATAAGGTACTAGTTTTATGACCTCATCATCCTAGGGTAATGAGAGGATAATGAAGGTGGCAATGAGGAGAACATGATTCCAGAGTAAGAGTAGTGGTATATGATTATAATTATTATTAGGCATAAGTAAAAACAATGGTATAATGATGGAGGCATAAATTGGTATGGGATATGAACATAAAAACAACCATAACTATAATTAGAGTTTCATTATGTGGATCATATGGCTCAACCAACACTCAGCTAGTACGTAATATGAAAAATATGTATTAAGGCATGACATGATCATGTCATCCAAATAGGTGAGTATAAAGGCACTTTTGGCCTCCTCAAATTCATGAGACCTAATAGGTGTTAGGTAGATAAGTAATTATTGACATAAAATATAGATTCATAGGATAAAAATTGATTTTATTGACAAAGGTTAAATTTAGTTTATACTGATTTAACAAAGGGTTGGTATTGGTTATAATCATTCATTTACACTAAAATATAATTAGTGTCTATATTCACATTAAATCACATATTACATAATACATAGTAATCCTAGTCTAACTTATCTTTCTTTATTTATATATTAATGACCAAATAAAATATACTACCTTAAACAATTACACACTATACTACCCTAAAAAATTACACATGTTACTCTATTTTATAACCTATTATAATTTTTCTTTATATATTATCTCTTTTACTCTATGATATTATATTAAAATATTTTATTATAAATAATGGATCAATATAAAATAACCCAATATTCATGTCTATGTGATATGTCCTTTCTCTAATCAATTTAACCTTTGTTTTTTTAATACATTGTTTCTTTTTGTAACATATAATTAGTAAAATCCTCAATTTTTTCAACGTTGAGAAGTGTCATGTTGATATAGTAATGGAATTAACTATGTGGTGTTTATGGTTTGGTCCATTGGTTGATGGATAATCCTTAAAATAATAATGGTTAGATTCATATTAGTTTCTCTAAAATATATGCAATGAGCTAGGATTGACCTACAACCAACTTATCTAAATATATAGACTCAAAGAAGGTTAAGAAAATAAAACACATTGATAATTAAATAATATATGACTAATTGATCTAACAAACCTAGTGAGGGAAACACCTACAACACAATGTCAAGAGAAGGGGTTACAAATCCTCTAATAAATCAACACCATGAAATATCCCTATCTAGGTATCTATTTAGTGAGTAATCAAATATCACAATCAAACAATATAAGGGGGAAGGGTTGGAAAAATATCAAAATTAGAAAGGAGCCATGGTAGGCAAATGGGTTTGTAAGATGCACAAGGTGAATAAGTGATAAGTTTGAGTAATCATATGGCCATAATAAGTTTAATTGTAAAGTTATTTCAAATAAGGAGATACACATTCATTAACCAATAAATTATGAAACTTATATCTATTAAAAGGAAATACGTAGGGTTATAATATACTTACCTTGAAAAATACATGATGAGCCTTAATATCCCCTTTGAACAATGGTGATTTGAAACATATTATTATAGTTGTAATGATATCCAAGGTTTAATCAAGATCTAGGCTAAAATGACTTCTTTGATACTATCCAAGGGTCGATATGACAAGAATTTTCTCCAAGATAAGATCTAACAATAAATCCTCCAAATGTAGACTTAGGGTAGAAGTCTGAGAAATAGAAACTATAAATTAATGTTACCATCTCATTAGATTGAATTAGTAACATTTATTTTTAGTGGAAAATAATATTGATCCCTCTTATATAATTATTTGATATTATTAGATAGTTTGATTTAGTATAAAGTGGGATAATAAACCTAATAATATGTTTTCTAGTAGATCTAGTTAAAAAGTGCATGCCATAATGTTTAGAACTACATGGATCTGATCAATGTACTTAGGATATGATATATAACAGTTATAAATACATCAAATAGGTTGGCATAATATGAAAATATAGGTCTTGATTAGTAATAGGATGCAATATGGAAGGGCATAAATTAGAGGGTTAAATATAAATAAGTTAGAATGAATGTAGGAATGATAACTAAGAAATAATGTCTCTCATAAATTACCATAAATCTTCCCAACCTTTTCTCAATGCACCCTTTAAGGTATGCACCCAAATAGATTGAAAATTGATAGGTTTTTATAAGAGATAAATCATCAATAAATGATAAAGTGTAAAAATATTATGTGCATATAGGTAGTATTAGTATATAAAATGTTTTCATTACATGCAAATTTAGAAAATCCTACAATATTGTACCTTTAGCAATAACATGTAAACCCTCTATCAATATAAGAATTCACATTGTAAAATCCCAAACCAAGATACTAAAATAAAAATCAAGGTAGGTATTGAAAATAAGGTAAGGGCATATATAGTGGTGGATACCAAGCATAAAAAAGAAAATATAAAAGATTTTGAGTCATAACAAAGGTAAAACCCAAGAGAGACTACCTCCAACATGTTATCAAAGTGGAAATATTAGCCACATTGTGCAAAACTACATGGAAAAACCACATGAAAAGTGTGAGTTTTTCTATGAGAAGGAAACTCATGACTCTTTTTCTTACCCTAAAGTGGCATAATTTTAAAAAAATATAGGTACCAAGATAGAATATTTGGAAGAATCCCCTCAAATAAAATGAATAAAACACTTGAATACAATCTCAAATGTAAATGAAATAAAAACATAGTACAATGAAATACGACATGAAGAAGGAGATGAAAACATTATAGAGGAAGGGGATTGCTCATAAAAACACACAACTATTTTAGATAAAATAATAAAGTCCATAGAATAAATAAAAGAACATAAGGATATCCCAAGGGAAAAAAACCTAAAATTAAACATAGATGAACCAAAATTTAGAGTATCAGTGACAACTAGGAGTGGATTAAAATGGGGAAGGTAAAATAGAAAGTTATAGGCTCTGAATATGAGTTAGAAAAACATAGTAATGAGGAGTATCCAAATACACATGAAAATGAATAAATAGTAGAGAATAGTATAAAAATTATACAATATAAGAAAGAAAAATACCAACTTAAATTGATTTAATTTGAAGAGAATAAAATTGGAAACCTAAAACACATGATAAAAGGAATGAAAAAGTAGGGCTTAGTAAATAAATTAACATAATTCTACAAATATTAGAATAAAATGGAATGGAAACACCATGTTAAAAGAGTAAAGAGAAATAAAACCAAATTAAAAAATAACATGTTTAGAATGATTAGAAAATGGAAGAAAACTAAAAATACTATTAGATGTAAAAATAAATGACCATGAGGTAAGAAAGACACTCTTAGACCTTGGGGCAAATACTAATGACCTTCCCCATAGTATGTGGGAGATGTTGTGGAAACTATAGTTACATGTAACAACTTATGATATTACCATGTAATATGGAACCCCATAGTCACTAGTAGGTATACTAATAATGTCCAAGTTAACTTGATGAGTATAAAAATAAAGGTGGAATTTGAGGTGATCGATACGTATGATAATATGTTACCTAAACTTAGTAAAATTAGAATGGTTCATAGATTACAATAGAAAATTAAATTATGAATAATAAGAGATTAATTATGAAGGTAATGGCTTATTAGGCCACTTTTCCTTAGAAACATGAATGGGAGCCACATGGTCGAAGGTATTATATCCAAATGAAGGAGAAAGTGATAATGATGAAATCTCTAGTGTATGCACACTAAATAAAATCACAAAACTCGATGATGATCATGAACCCAATGATGAGAGAGAAGTAATATTTGAAATTGAGGAGGATAAAATAGGTTCTAACAATGACATTAAGGCCTATTTATATGTAGAACCAAATATTTTCATTATTTGTGGATTACTTAGATTAATGCAACATCTCATGCCAATGAAGTCTCTTATAACAAACTCATATAATTTTTATAAAAAATGAAATTAATTATGAATAGTAAAAAAATTCAAAAATTAACTATATTTTATATTAATTAATTCTATACAATCTTGAAAAATATTATCATATCATGAAATATTCAAACCTAATATCCCATAGAAAATTATCTAAGAAACTAGAGACATTGAAATTTTTTTTCCTAGTCAGGATGAATAATTTAATGCCTCAAATTAAATATTTTTGAAGGATTAAATACTTTTAAATTATAAAATTGTGATATATTCTATCTTTTTTAGATATCTTAGATTAAATTCAATCCAGGAATAGTTTCATTTCTTAGGCTCCAATTAATTTTTCATTATAAAGAAAATGTATCAAAGATATAATATGATCTTGTTTAATATCCTTAGTTATTAGGATTTGTTTTAAATTCAATCCATTAAATTGATGAGATAGTATTTTTTCTTAGTCACTAATAAATTGACTAATTAAGATAATAATTTTATAATCAATTTTCTCTCTAAGCCCAATTGCTAAAAAAAATTATGAAAAGATTATTGATTTTGGGAAGTTGCTTAGAAGTATACATAAAAGATGGCTTAAATGTATCCATACAAATTAATTTATATGTATATGAATTTGATTAAATTTTTTTATATGTAGGTATATTCCTATAAATTTTCTTAGATGTATTCCAAAATGATGGTTTCAATTTATCCCTAGTTCATTTCATGAACCTTTCAAATAATATTTATTCAAAATATTTTGAAAATAAATATGATAGTGTGAGATTTTGTTATAAACACAACATATTTATATATTTTTGTTCTATTTATATCCCTAGGTGGGAGTAGTATATTTGATATACTATTTATTTATTTCTCTATGAATGGTATTATTGTAAATAGAAAGACAATTTATTCAATTCCAACCAAATAGGAGTATTGCAATGATTTTTTAAAGTCGTATATCAGGAAATACCTAGTAATTTTTTATAAAAAATATCTTGGGTACAATTATTACATTAAAAAATAATTTTTACTCTTACATTTCCACCATTGGCCATAAACTTACTCTATATGTTATATTTACTTTGCCTTTTTTAGAAAAAGAAAGAGAAAGAGAAAGGGATAAAAGTTATCAGATAATTATTAAATATTTTATTATGAGAATGAATTGATAATAAAATCTTTAATTAGTTATAGTTTACAATAATTAATTATCAATTAATTTTTAAGAGGAAATTTTGGATCTAGATTTCTATTTTTTATTCTAACCTCCCCCTTTGAGTTTTGAATTTAGATAAGGATTGAATCTATTTTATTTATCTAATAAATAGAAAAGGGTCAAATTAATCTTGCATAATTTTTGTCCTTGTAGAATCACAAGATAATTAGAATGAAAAAAGGGAAAAGTCAGAGAATTTAGGAAAAAAGATTTATCTTAATTAATAAAATGGATAAAGATCCCAACCATAAAGTAACTAGAACATGTGCTATGGAAACATATGTCTTTCTATCTTACATTGTTCATAAGGTATCCTTATCAATCCTAATATATATGTTATATGGTAAAATGCATTCTTAATTAATGAATACCTTACTTTTTATAAGAAACTCTCAATAGACATATATCTATATAATGGGATGATATTTATATTTCTAAAAGATAAAATTTAATATTATAAAACACTATCAATGAATCACCATATTATAGATGTATTATATGTATAGATTATATTCATGAGATAAAAATGGAAATGTGAATAAATGTGAAAACTAAAATATTAACTATATAAAATATAATTATAGACTAATAATTAAAATGGATGTAACACAACTTGGTACTTCATTTATTTTCTATAAAAAATGTTAGAGGTTAAAATCTTGTCATCCCTATCTAGTCCTTTTTATATATAAGGAAATAAATGGAAAGGGGATCTAGTGATTGGGTCATTTTTAAGTATATATTGATTCCCAAAAAATAAGTAAAGATTAATAGTTACCCCAAATAATATCTCAAATTTACTAAGAATATCTACAAAATTAGAGAAGTTAATAAATTATGAAGTGAAGGAAGATGTTTTTATTTTTATTTAATTTCAAATAAGTTGTATATTACTTAAATGGAAGAATATGACTAAGGAAAAAATAAATAAAGTGAAAAAAAACTTGAAATAACTAATTGTATTAGGCATGTAAGGAATCAATGGAAAAAAAATGATTGATATGTATCTTTATTAGGGAATTACCTAAATATTACCCCTTTATGGAAGATAATACCAGAGTTAGAGTTAAAAATTAAATGGTACATTATGAATTGATACCAACTTGTTAATTTTATATCTAACTATATGTATGAATGTTATGAATAAACATGGAAGGAGTAGACAAGTAAATATATTCTATTCATTTTATCAAATAAGTAAAAATATAATCCCCAATCGATTGATATGTATATTACTTAATTTTAAATAAGTTGTATATTACTTAAATGGAAGATAGGACTAAGGTGGAAATAAATAAAGTGAATAAAAACCTAAGATAACTAATTGTATTAGGCGTGTGAGGAATCAATGGAAAAAAATATGATTGATCTGTATCTTTATCAGGGAATTCCCTAAATATTATCCCTTTATGGGAGATAATACCAGAGTCAGAGTTAAAAATTAAATGGTACATATGATACCAAATTATTAATTTTATATCTAAATATATGTATGAATGTTATGATTAAACATGGAAGGAGTAGACAAGTAAATATATTCTATTCATTTTATCAAATCCTCAATCTATTGAATTGATAATACTAGAGTCAGAGTTAAAAATTAAATGTTACATTATGAATTGATACCAACTTGTTAATTTTATATCTAACTATATGTATGAATGTTATGAATAAACATGGAAGGAGTAGACAAGTAAATATATTATATTCATTTGATCAAATCCCTAATCTATTGAATTGATACTACCAGAGTCAGATTTAAAAATCAAATGCTACATTATGAATTGATACCAACTTGTTAATTTTATATCTAACTATATGTATGAATGTTTTAGATTAAGGTAAAAACAAGTTTTGAAGGGGCCCTGAAACCCTACACAATGGGAAATATAAACCTTAAAGCACAACCAGGTTAACAAAAGAACCTAATTGCAGAACATAACCAATACTAGGTTTTACATGGACCTGTAACCAACAAATATGACCATAAAAAGCTCATGTCAAACACTGAACTGAAAGTTAACCAACTGGAACAGCTAGCTGAACAACCTTCCAGTCCAGTAACCAATAAACCCGACCAGTTTACTGCCCCCAAAAAAACTAGTCAACAAAAGGGAACTTTAGATGAATCTTTTAAGTTTAGATTTTTTTTTACATGATCAAAGATTCATATCAAGAGGAGGGACCTAAGGCTTAGACTTCTTTCTCCTAACTACTATCCATCCATCCTCCACCTTGGCTACCTCAGCAACCCATGCCTCAGAAGACAATGATCTTTGGGTTCCAGAGGGCATAAAATCCTTATGAGAATTAAACATAGTCTGGCTCTTTGAGAGATCCTCCAGAATAGGGGAAGATACCACCACCTCCTCCTCTGGCTCAACAATATCACTAACCACAGCCACCGTAGGGGCTTCATTAGAATGATTCACCAATGATTCCTCTTCATCTTCCAGTTTAGATTGTGAACTTTCCTCATTCTCAGTCTCAGATTTTGAAGTTACTTCCAAAGGTTATTTGTCAAAATTATGTTCAGAGGAACCCTTAGGCCACCAAGAAGGTGAATGTCTGGGATGAGATTTCCCAGCAACACAACAAGCAACAATATGTCCCATTTGGTGGCATTTCCTACACTGAAAAGGGATCCCCTCATAATCCAAAATTTGTGTCCAGGTACCCCTTGGGGATTCAAGGCAAATTGCCTCAGGAAGGCCCTTAAAAAGATCTAGATCTACCAAAAATTTTGCACAAGTCAAATGGTTAAGAGTCAGACTATCTTTTTCATATAAAAATTCCCCTATAGCATTTCCAATGGTTTTAAAAACTACCTCTTGCCACAGGTGTAGTGGAAGATAAGGGAGCCGCACTCATATAGGGAGCTTGTTAAAGGATTTTGAGAGAGGATTAAAATCCTTATGCCAAGGTTTGGCCATAAGAGGAAATCTGCCCTGCTAAGAAAAATTATTGTGACACAAAATAGATTTTCTATCTTCAGGACTTTTAAATATTACTATAAATAATCCCCTGGCACAAAGATGGATCTGAACATCTTTAATTTGTAGCCATTTCTTTGAAATCCAATCCTGTAGATCTACAAGAGAAGGCTAGAAACCACGGAAACAAAAAATGGTGGCACAAGAGGAAAACCGTTCTTCCGATTGGCTAATGCTTTCCACTAAATCAAGGTCTAGAGTTACCTTCATAGGTTTTAAAGCACTTACAGGCGATACGCAGGTTTTCCCAAATGTGGCATGAGGAAATGCATCATGTATATCTACTTGGAAGGCCGCCACATCCTCAAAGGATCTCCCACCAGGTCCATACCCTGAACCAAGAGCGTAGGCCAGACGCAGAGCCGTTGTATCTCCAGTCCCTGTAGAAGAAATAGCTTTCTGATCCCTCCCCTCACTAATAGGAAAAACCCCACCCATAATGGTGGCCACAACCACACCTCCCGCTAGATTCACTACAGCCGATTTCAAATTCTTTGGGAGTGCGTGCAGAGGAGACATAGCGGAAGAAAATTCTCTAAACTAGATGAATAATACTATATGTATGAATGTTATGAATAAAAATGTAAGGAGTAGACAAGTGAATATATTCTATTCATTTTATCAAATCCCCAATCTATTGAATTGATAATACTAGAGTCAAATTTAAAAATTAAATGCTACATTATGAATTGATACCAACTTGTTAATTTTACATCTAACTATATGTATGAATGTTATGAATAAACATGGAAGGAGTAATCAAGTAAATATATTCTATTCATTTTATCAAATCCCCAATCTATTGAATTGATAATACTAGATTTAAAGTTAAAAATTATATGGTACATTATGAATTGATACCAACTTGTTAATTTTATATCTAACTCTATGTATGAATGTTATAAATAAACATGGAAGGAGTAGACAAGTAAATATATTATATTCATTTTATCAAATCCCTAATCGATTGAATTGATAATACCAAAGTTAGAGTTAAAAATTAGATGGTACATTATGAATTGATACCAACTTTTTAATTTTATATCTAACTATATGTATGAATTTTATGAATAAACATGGAAGGAGTAGACAAGTAAATATATTCTATTCATTTTGTCAAATCCCCAATCTATTGAATTGATAATACTAGAGTCAAATTTAAAAACTAAATGCTACATTATGAATTGATACCAACTTGTTAATTTTATATTTAACTATATGTATGAATGTTATGAATAAACATGGAAGGAGTAATCAAGTAAATATATTCTATTCATTTTATCAAATCCCCAATCTATTGAATTGATAATAATAGATTCAAAGTTAAAAATTATATGGTACATTATGAATTGATACCAACTTGTTAATTTTATATCTAACTATATGTATGAATGTTATGAATAAACATGGAAGGAGTAGACAAGTAAATATATTATATTCATTTTATCAAATCCCTAATCTATTGAATTGATAATACCAGAGTTAGAGTTAAAAATTGAATGGTACATTATGAATTGATACCAACTTTTTAATTTTATATCTAACTATATGTATGAATTTTAAGAATAAACATAGAAGGAGTAGACAAGTAAATATATTCTATTCATTTTATCTAATCCCTAATCAATTGAACAACCCATCAACATAACCAATAACACTTATTTAACCATTTAAAAAATTATTGAACGTGATATTATTTTAGTAAATATGAAATGAATGATTTTGATAATGATTACCATTACATTGCTTGAAATTATTTCAGACCTGGTCTATTTTAATGAAAGAAACCTCTTCTAAAACTAAGTATAGTAAAAATTCACTCATTGGTACACATCTCATTTGGTTCATTTTTTCCATATTATTTTGTTAAGGATAGTAATTCAATAAAATCCCAATATTTCTTCATGTCTATTTTGGAAAATAAAATAAGAATAGATCATATTATATTTAACATATATAAAATTCAATTAAAATAACTTTCCACTATTCATGAGTTTATTCATGAAATTTGGTCATCCACACCCAAAGTGACATGATATTGAGTAATTAAGATCATGAAATAATTTAACTCATGATACTCTTGTAAATAAAAAATATAATAGAACTAATGATTTACTTATTTTACTGGCATGAATGTATGATAGTTATATAACCACCTATGTAAAAGCCATTACAATGATTACTAGTTAATTTCCCCATGATGCATATGTCTAATACAATATAGATATAGGGTTTATTAAAAACCTATCATGAGGCATATGGTATTACATATTTTGTCTAGTGAAAACAAAGTAAAGAGATATATTCAATTTAACAAATAGAGTTGGAATAATTGGTAGTAGAAAGATACTTCTATCCTACTCCCTTTAGATATTAACCATAATTTTTTTATTATGTTAGAAATATTTATATTGGTTCAATATACTTATAATATACCCTTGGTATAATATTTAAATCAAATGAGGACTATAGAATATTTCAATAGTTTTTAATTTCTTGATCTCTCTCTTTCATGGGATCAATTTCCCATTGAATTTACAATAATATATGGAGTTTAGAATGTTTAGGAAAATAAGAGAATGTGATTTTGATGAAATTATTATTGGTATTCAACATTGGGTTATTCATAACATTACTATACCTTCCATATTCATTATAAGTTGGTTATTTGTCAGTACATGTTTAGCATGTGATGTCATTAAGAGCCCTCAATTGAATGAGTATTTCACAAAAGCCAGAAAATAGGTTCCATTAATAGTTGGTTATTTCAATTTATTAGATAAATTCAATGAATATAATATATCTAAATATTTTTATGAGGTAATAATTACTATAGATAGAACCTATCCAAATTTTCAGTGAGATAGTTATCATTATAGATTAGTTGTACCAATAATTTTTTATATTGAGATCAATATTAACAATGCAGTTCATAGAATGATAAAATATATATAAACTAAATAATGGATCTACTTATGACACAATCAAACCTGAATGAACAACATTTTGAGTTGAATCCTATCAACCTTTATTGTGGGTTGTTACTTAGTTTTTTACTTATTATTTTATTCAATTATTTTTTGGTTTCATGTTAATTGGTGTCTTTATCACTATAATTGTGATTTTATTCAAACCTTAGAATACTATTTTATCATTGGTAATAAATTTAACCATGATGTTATGGAAAAAGTGTGTTATCAATCCTTTAAGAAAGTTTTTAAAATTCATAAGGTTAAGGTCAAGTGTGATGAAATTAATCAATCCAAAGCTTACCTTGGTTTATATACCAATCCCTTTTTAAATAATTATAAAATAAATCCCATAATTATCAAATAAATCCTAATTAACCTCAAAATAATACTCATTAAAACCATAAAATTAGCCTTATTCTACTATAGCTAATAATGCTATTGAAACTTTAGTTAACTTTAATAAATTCCACTAACCTATAAATTTTGGGTAACATGAATGGAATGAAACACATCATCTCTCACATCATATATTTTAATAACACTCAAAATAAACCTATAATATTTGTTTAATCCTAAAAAAATATTTAGACCTATCTCATAAGCCAAAATTCAGTCATTATCCCTTCCAAACCTTTAAATTTCAAATAATCATAAAAATTAATGAGCTAGTGATACGTTATTAACCTATAAGGAATATAGGGATATGTGTGGCTTATTTGTGGCTAACACACCTTCATGTTATCTTTTTGCATTTATCTATGTTCCTACTATAGTCATCTTTTGGAATAACATTGGCTAAGTAGAGTATATATAGGAGGTAGTGGTTAGTCTTTTATCATCATAATATGAATTATATCATTATTGAATTTTTATTAAGGTTATCCCATCAAAGTTTCTTATTCATAATATTCAAGTATTATACTCTTATGAAATTTTTTGTTATGGATCTATTTATTCTAGTCTTAATTGTGAGACATAATTCTATTATTTTAAATCATCTAAGTAATTAATGTACCAATGGTATCAAATATTCAATATAGTAGAATTTCCATCATAATTCTTTTGGATATATCATCCTAAGCACTAAAATTTCTAAAAACATAACTTTTGATCCAAGAGGAACAAAGTTTTTTTTGTCACCACAATTTTATTCATGAGGCTTTTTATAAAAAAGAAAAAAAAATGGTAAAACAAGTATAGAATTTTTTAACTTATGAAAATTCACAATCATTAGATTCAATTTTTTGGGATGATCACAATGGTATATTATATTGGTACACTTTTTTGGGCCAATTTTTTTCACTTTTCTGCTCATTAGCAATTGTTGGACTCATCTTGGTGAGGCAATCACAATGGTATCATCTGTTGATACTTTTTTTGGGTCATAACCCTCTTAGGTTTGTACATGGTATGGAATAACAATCATGGCCATGGAAAAGGGAAATAAATTCCTAAAATTCATCACAAATATGACATGGAATCATAAACTTTTGATCTAAGTATTTTAGAGGTAGTCTAGCAACTTAAATTAGAGTTGTAGGTTATGGCGTATAAAGATGAGCTTGATGTGGTTAAAGGGAACTTCATAGGGCTGATAAGGGACTTAAATATATTTTGAGATCAATTACAATAAATTACTAGGTAATTGGCCAAATTTTCAACTCAACAATTTTAAAATAACCCTCCACCACTTCAGTTTGGTTGTCATCCTCAAAACATTCACAATGCCAACCATGGTATATAGACATTGTTGATCAAAGTGGACCTATAAAAACTTGATGGTAATGATCCACTAATATGGATTACTCAAATTAAAAACTTATTTGATCTACATCATACTTATTATTCATAAAAGGTGGTTATGGCCTCTCTAAATATAAAACATGAGCATTTTATTTGGTTTGCTATTTGTGTTCTCAAATGAAAAATAAGGGTCTCTTGGTTTCCTAGATTATATTTTGTAAAAATTTATAGCTACACTATCTCAATAATGTCTTAGAAAGCTAATTTATCCAACTATCCAAGTTTTACCAAACTAAGATGGTAAAGGATTGCATTCATCAATTTTATAATCTCTCCTTACGTGTGATAGACATCATTGAGAAAAATATAACTGACCTACTTTTGGTGGCCTCAAAGATATCATCCAATTGAAGGTTCACATGATTCATCCTATTAATGTTTCTAAATCCATACCAAAGGCACTTTTGGTTTAAGAAAAAGTGTTGATCAAATGAAGACCTTTCACAAATGTGTGTTAAAACACCTTCCCAACAACATCATTTCCACATCCTACCATATTAACACCTTAGTAAGTTGAATAAATTTGTGTAAAAGGTTTATGTTTTGGATGTAATATTGAATGGAGTAAAGGACATGGATGCACTAAAAAAAGTTATTTTAAATTTAAGGCACCAATAAGGAGTAAGAAAAATATGAGGTTTTATGGGTCAATTTGGAAGAATGTAATGATGAATCTGAAGATTCTCAACCTACTATTTTGTATCATGCACTTTCACGCATTAGTACTCCTCAAGATTTTAAGTGGTGGATTTCCTAGAGAAATAAAAGGTAACTATGTTAATTGACTATAGGAGTACACATAACTTCATCAACAGTAAATTATCTACTCATTTCAACTATTTCATTCACAAAGCTCTATAATTTTAGGTCATGATAATATATAATGGTACAATCAATTATTCTATAAAATGTCATAGCATTAAGCTTGCTATGGGAACCTAATTACTAGATTATTGTGTGTTTACTATTGTCATGGGATGAGATGACATTATGTTAGGAGTGTAGTGGATCACCACTTTGGGAACTATTGAGATGAACTTCTAATAACTATTAATGAGGTTACATTCATAATCTAGGACTTTTGAACTATGTGTATTATGAACTAAATCTCCATAACTAGTTAGTTCCCATCAAATGATGAATACTCTTAAAAAATGTGTAGAAGGATTTATGGTACACTTATTTTACATGTAGGTTCAACCACCCAAGGAGTCTACACATCTTGATTTGTAAAGGGTATTGGATGACCATTATGTTGTTTTTGGTAACATGTCAAATAGAATTCCTCCTAGTCATGGACATGATCATGTCATCATGAATGTTTCAAGAACCACACCACCCAAAATCAGATCCTACGTGTATCCCTAATCCCATAAGAGTGAAATTAAAAAAATTGTAAAAGATATTTTGGAGCAAATAATCATTTAACATAGTCAAAGAGAATATTACTTTTATATGGTCATGGTGAAAAATAAGGGTGATAGTTGGAGGATGTGCCTAGACTATAAATAACTCAATAATTACACCATCAAAGATAATTTTCTTATCTAGTAACTAATGATGTTTTTAGATGAATTGCATGGTGCTATTTATTTTACCAAGTTAGACCTTTGTGTATCATCAGAATCACATATACAATAAATACATACCTAAAACAACTTTCAAAACTCATAAGGGCCATTATGAATTTATTGTCATGCCTTTTGGCCTCACAAATACACCATCTACATTTTAGAGTTTGATGAATACTATTTTTAGGACATTTTTAATAAATTTTTTATTATTTTTTGATGATATCTTCCTCTAAAACAAAAATTGGGAAGACCATTTGAAGCATGTGAAATAGGTATTTTTAGTTCTAAAACAACACCAACCTTAGTTAAAACCTTACAAATGTTTCTTTGGTGTCTAAGAGGTGGATTAATTGCATCATATTATTTCACATGAAGTAGTGAAATTTATCATAAATAAATCCAAATGATGATAGAGTGGGAAGTTCCCAAGACCCTCAAGAACCTTCAAGGATTTTTGGGGTTAACTAGTTACTATCATAGGTTTGTCAAAAATTATGGTAGTATTGTATCCCAACTCACCTATTTGTTCTAAAATTACTCCCTCTAGTAGGATGATTTAACTACCAAGGCATTTGAATAGTTCAAAATGGATATGTGTATAGCTCTAGTTTTGAGTACTCCCAATTTTTCAAAAATGTTTTTTGTGGAGTGTGATACATCATAATATTTCATGGGGGATGTACTCATGAAAGAAGGTATACCATTATAATTTGAAATTGATCAACTAAATGGAAAAAATATGCACAAACCAATTTATGAGAAAGTGATTATGTCTATTTTTTATGTAGTGAAATAATGGAGACTTTATCTAATGGGTCATCACTTTTAGGTAATGACTGATCATGATAGCCTCAACTATTTTTTAGAGAAAAATTTTCATCTAGAGAAAAAAAATAGGTGAATAAAATGTTATGTTATGATTTCGAAATAGTGTATAGGAAATTAAAAGAGAATGTGGTGGCAGATGTCCTCTCTTAATATGATGAATTAATTGAGGCCTTGTCATGTGTAATGACAATATGGTAGGTAGATTTTCTAGAGGAAGTAAGATCTAAATGGGAGAATGATAGTACTACCATGGATTTTATTTAGATTCTCTAGTAGGGTTCTGATAAATCTAAACAAATATACATTTAAGGAGAAAGCATTATGGTATAAACATATATTATACCTCTATAATTATTCTCTCCTCAAGCATAAAATTCATCAAGAACTTCGTACCTCTCCACTTGTAGGTCATTCTCAATTTTTGAAAACCTATTATAGAATCAATAAGGATTTATTTTGGGAAGGACTCAAGGGGGATGTCCAAAAACATGTGGTTTAATACATTACATGCCAAACAAATAAAGGTGAAACCATTAATACCCCATGTCTTTTGCATCCTTTATCCACCCCTAACTAGAATTGGTAGGAGTTTTCCATAGAAATCATTATGGGGTTACCATAGTCTAAGGGTAAAAATGTTATCATCATAGTTGTGGATTTAATCACAAACTATGCTCATTTTTTTCCTTATCAAAACCATTTATTGTTATTGTGATAGCTTTTGATTTTATTAATATATTTCATAAATTACATGGTACTCCAAAGATCATTGTAAATTATCGAGATCCCATTTTTACTAGTAAATTTTAGACTGAATTCTTTTCACATTTGAGAACCTATTTGGAACATAGGTCATCCTACCATCCTACATTTGATGGACAAACATAGGTAGTTAACAAATGTCTAAAACGGTATACTTATTGTTTTATTTCTTATAAATAAGACAAATGGGTTCATTGGTTATGACTTACTAAATGGCATTATAACACATATTTTTACATTTCTTCTAAGATGTATGCCTTTATGTAATTAAATGGGTATCACCCCCATTCATCACTTTAGATTTTATGGTGTATCCTAAGGTTTGATCTATTGAGGAAAAAATTCACAGTCAATAGGAGGTACTAGTTAATTTGTAAGATAATTTAGTAATGGCATAAAATAGAATGAATTAACAATCAGGTCAACACCATAGTGAGGCATTTTTTCATAGGTGATTGGGTATTTGTAAATTTACATCCATTTAAGTAGATGTTTTTAAGGAATAGAAAAATGATAAAAATTTGTCACGTAAGTATAGTGTGTCTTACAAGATGTAATTACCTCCATCCACTCACATACATCTGGTATTCCCTGTATCTTGTCTACAGAAGGTAATTAGACATAGAGTTTCCACTCAAACTAATTTACTTGAATTGGATGAATAAGGCCATGTTATTCTAGATCCTGAAGAGATACTTCACATAAGTACTAATCAACATCAAACTAGATCCATTAAAGAATATTTGATCAAATGTAATAATTTGCATTCTGAAGATCTAACATGGAAGGATGAAGCATTCCTACAACACCATCTTGGTTTTATTTAATGTTGAGTATAATTTTTTCTTTAAGGGGAGGGACATGTTATGCCTTTAACCTATAGTGTGTCTAGGTATATGTGTGGCTGACTTGTGGCTTACACACCTTCATATTATAGTGGTATATTTCTTTACGTTCTTAGTAGGATCAACATATGGAATAATCTTGGCTAAGTGGAATATATATAAGAGATAGTTGTAAGCCTATTATTACCATATTATGAATTTTTTTCTTATTATATTATTATGAAGGTTGTCCCATCAATTTGACTCATTCATAATATTCAAGTATTCTACTCTTTCAATAATTTTTGTTGTGGAACTATTTATTTTTCACTTAATTCTATAATATATAATTCTATTGTTGTCAATCATCTATGTAATTTTAGTACAACTAGAACATGTCAATGTAGTTTCATTTTTTTTGATAATTTAGCTTTATCACTATTGCCAATAATTTTTTTTATTACACTGTATATATTTCAATAAATTCAATTGTAACTTGATGATGTATTAATTTGTGTTTTTGTGGATATATTTTATTTATTTTTCATTTATATAGATAAAACTGACATAGTCTCATAATATCCAAACTATATCTCTATAATTGACCATACTATATCATCATGAAGGATATCATTTAAAGTTATAAAAAATTAGATTAAATCCATTTCAAAACTTCATACACTCAAACTTGATTCTTCTGTAAACTTATGTTTCTTAGTTATAGTCATATTCAGTCCCACTTAATCTTGATTAGTGGTATCCCATATAATAATTACGTAGTCTCTCTAATTAGATTTCATTATTTTAGCCTAACATAAATCTACCAAACATAAATATTCATGAAAAATATATATGATATGAACATTCCTCAACCACCACCTATGGAGAAAGAAACCACTCGTCCCAATTCTGAGGAAATTACCATGAAAAATGTGAAAACATGTCTATTAAAATTGACCAGACAATGCTCCAAGCAATGCCTTTATAATTTCATATATATGAGATGATCCCTAACGATCTTATTCTTTGTATATATAATCCTCCTATTTTTATTAGAATTTGAATTATTGAAGTCCAAGTAAAAATATCCCTCATAGATGAAGGTTTATGTACTTGTGTTGCCTATTTATAATTTATTAAATCCCTTGGGTATTATACAAATAACTTTAAGTTGACTCATATTATGTGTAAATGACATAAATGAACAAAAATACCACCTATGTGGTTTAATTGGATTCATATTATGGTACCCTCTATCATATTTAAGGACCAAATTATGGTTTTAATCTTTAGATTATCCTTTGATATCTTGTTTGACCACCCTTGGACTCATGACATGAAGGCTATAAATTATTATACATGTCAACAAACCAAATTATTATGCTCAAAAGTTAATTATAAAATTCAAGGTGATACCAATTCTTGGAATTATAAACTTAAATTTATAAAGACATAGTGTCTTGAAAATACATACTCTTGAACCTCTTTTGAGCAATCCTTTTCATGAGTTTCAATGTTTCAAATTTATCATCAACTAATTTAGAATTTATAGTTTTCATATTGAGCTTGTGGGAAATGTCCCACCCAATCTCTTTAATTATTATGATGATGAACTCGATGAAATTAAATTTTAATTTTTTTGTTTTGACCTTCCTCCTAATATAATAACTCGATTATTTTGATTGAATCCCACCTTAGAACCTCAATATCATAAGATGCCAACTAAAAAGATACTTGTGACAATTTTATTCCAAATAAATATCACAACATTTATCTTAGTGACATTGTGGTTTAATTCTTCCATGTGGATCTCACCACTCCTAATTATGATGATGGATATATGTTAAATTTAACTTACTTGTATGGCTACACCCAAGAAAATAATGTGAAAATATTATGCTATGAATCCTCCAAATAATAATAATTTGACTAATTGTCCCTTAACTCTAGTATCAACATGATTAACATTTCTTTTCATGATATATGATTTTGACCTTCCTAGTGAGACTTATAAATATATATATATATTTCTCATTATTTATACATCCTTGATTATGTATTCTAATATACTAACAAATTTATAACTTCTTTTGATTTATTTTATATGGATCCAATTTTTAGTTTGGATGTGGTTGATGTCCCTATTATTTTTTACTCTTTTCATAACATGTTTAGTGAGCATTCATACATTATACAATTCTATTTTTCTCAAATATTTGATCCAACTATTTTTATTCCTCCTAACATATAAACATATTTAATCCAACCACCAAACCAAAATATTTCATTAAAAGGGATAATAACATAATTTCATACCTTTTACAATACCTCCAAGCATTTAGACCATAATTATAAAATATATGAGAGACACTTAGATAAAAAATTCACAAGTACAAGTTCTAACCATAGACATTCGACCACAATGCTCATTTATTTATAGTCACTTTTGTTAATTTCACATGATGAGTACACATTATCTGACTAATTACATGAAACTTTGAATATGTCCAAATGTACTTCATTTTTAGGCCATTAAATTTCCTCTTAAATTAAATATTAATCCTCAAAATGTGACTCCAACATACATCATAATAAATGGGGAGACATACATTTTTTTATAATGAGTGTTCTACCCATTCTATAGATATATGTAGATCCCTCAAGCAACATTCGATAGTTTTTTTTAAGATAAAGCCTTAGGATACCTAGAACTATTCACATGACACACCTTATATGGAATATTATCCTATTATACAACTATAACCACCTATATGGCCAAAATATTTTATTCTTAGTTTATGTTATACATTTTTAGAGGATCAACCTCCTACCCATTCTAACACCCATACTTTCTTCATCGAGGCTACTTTAGTGGAAGTCCTCATGGATCTATTAGAGAGTAGAATATGACATGGTTAATGTGATATATGAATTATAATAAGATATTTATGATTTTATTTATGGTGTGTGAACACACATCGTGAGATATTTATGAGTGATTATTTCTTGTATCATTTTTTTTTACTTCATATTTATCACATCTTGGATTTTATTTCATTTCACATCTAAGAAATTCATCATTTCTTTCTATTTAATTTCATGTTATTTATTTTCTTAAACTATAATTTTTAGTACCTTTTGTTCCCCATTATATCTACTTGAACATTCTATATTTTTAAATTGTTTGGTATATTTACTACATAAACACCTTATTATATCTCCCTCTTGGGATTATTCAGCTATCAACTCTTTTTATATTCCTTAGTATCTTTACTTTTCATGTATCTCTCTCTCTTGGGTTTATTTGATTATTGAGTCTCTTTGTATTATTTGGTAGATTAATTTTTACTATCTTCTCCTCTTGTGTTTATATCCTCCCCTCTTGGGAAAAATGCCATATTTTATTATGCTAGACCAATCACATGTTTATGTGGCTTATATAATGACATTGTTTTATTCCTTTATATCACCTTATCCTTGGTAAATTATCCGATATTTTAATCACTTTTTAAGTGATTTGACTTAAATCCTCATGTATTTTTAGATCCCTTTGTGCATAATATTTCTAAAGTTAAAATTTCCCTTCTTTTTATTACCTTTTTCTATATCTTCATTTTATCTATTTTAATTTTTTATATCTCTCATTATCCACATTTCCCATTTCATTATTTCACCTAAGATACACTTGGGTTAAATACAATATTTCACTCTCATATAGAGTGTAAATATATTAGTGTCTAATATTTTTGGTCTATAGGTTATATTATTTAGTGTCTAGGTATATGCTCTCTTATGTTAGTAATATTTAACACCCATTGTTGACCCTCTAAATATGTGTGGAGGAGGAAATTTAAAAAAAAAATACCATAAATATTAGAATTCAATAAATCAAAATTAAATGAACACTTAAAAATTAAAAATATATTTCAAAAATCAAAATCATGCCAAAAGATGTGATCATATCATATTAGATACCTCCTATTCTACTTTACACTCAAAATACATAGTTAGAGTTGTGATATAGCCGAGGTCAATTCAAGTGTAATAGGATAATAGACTAGGGTATGAGGATTTATATCATTAGTTCCATCTAATTTCTCATGAACATACTCAATCCTCACAATAGACTAACAACTCTATAAGGGGTCTTGAGGAATGAGTTACACATTATAAGAAGGCAGGGTCCTAATTTTTTTAAAAATTATCCTATATGGGATTATATTTATACTTTACTTATTATCTCAAGATCTATGATTTATATATGGGCTTCTATAGATCCTTGATGTTGAAATATCTTAGACTTTCCTAATTTACTATAATGTCTCACCTTTGTTAGAGATTTTCACATCATATTTATGGCACCTTGCCTCCTTATAACATTAATTTATCATTCATAATATCCATTGGATGAATATTATATGTATATAATGACCTCATCTTATTTTACATTTACATCTAATTAATTTTGATTTAAATTTCATTTATCTCATTTTTATGGGTCTTGGATTTTTAGTTTGTGTGTTGCATTGTAAGACACTAGGGGGTACAACCAAGCATTCCTAAAAAATGTACATCACCTTTAGATCCCACCATATTCAACATTTATATTAATGTATGGTAGTGTATTTATATGATATTTTATACCATGTAAATTAATTTGGTGGTTGTTATTGTTTTTCTAGCTTCTCTCATCCTTTGTTTGTTTTATATTTTTATTATCTACTTTCATTGGATTCTTTTTTTTTTTAAAAATAAATATTTTCATGATTATATGTGTTTATTTTATTTAAATTCACTTTTATCTATCTCAAATTATATATTTTTATTTGTATTCATATATTTTCTTGTTCTATTTTTTTCTTTTTGCTTATATTTGATGTTGCTTCATCCTTTGTTCGACTTATATTTTCTCCTACATAAATTGGATATAATTATCACTTAAAATATTTTTCACATATTATTTATATTTTATATTTTTTCATACCTATCTACATTAAATTAATTCTTTAAAAACTATTTTCCACATATTTCATTTGTAAATTATTATCTGCTTAATTTAAATGTCATTTTTACACTTGATTTTTCATTAATTTTCTATATATGTATGTTTAACCCTAAAATATAGATTAGGGGAATATAGAATTAAAAGAGTAGATATATATTAGGGAACAAGGATGTTATACTATCTCTAATGTATTTTAATTAATTTCAAAACTTAGATAAACATATATTGAATTTATTATGCTAATATATGCTAAAAATATAAAGTACAACTGTGTTATATATTGAAATGATAATGAGAACAAGATACCTAACTAATTTTGATGCTAATACATATCTAATATATAAAATGAAGAAAGTGACTAGATATATATTATGGATTAGCCACTTTATTATAAAAATTATACCTCTATAATCATGGACACTTACATCAACCTAGGATCTTTACATCAACATTTTTGTCTGGGTCAGATATTAGTGTATAGTAAAAAATACTTGTTTAAAATGGATGCAACCAATTGGATGATTATAGGTTATATGACACATTTAATTAGTTTTATTTGGATCAATAATGGATTATTATTTCTTGTTAAATGAAAAAACCCTATTTCCTTATCTTCATAGTGGTTATGGAAAAAATGGATAAGTGGGGACACAATGTTGATCTGACCATAAGATACCTCTATTAATGAATGATACCTATACATCCAATAATATGAATATTTCCTTAGACTCATATAGTTCTCCCCTACATGTTATCTCATGTAATGTGTGAAAAGTAAGTACAATAGTGACCTATCTTATAACTAGGGAAATATGGTTCATGAAATGCTCGTTTAGTAATTTAGACCCTTAAATATGTTATCCCTATCATTGATATGGAAATACAAGAAAATAGGGAATATTTACTCACTTTATTGAATAATTTAATATCATTAGTAATTTTCCTTGTGAGCAGATAAAAAGTTGATATGTATATGCTAGGTGTGGAATGAATGAAGGTTAATCTTGTATATATATAAATCCATTTAGATAATATCTCACATTATATAACTTAAGTTTAACTTTACAATATATTTCATTTGAAAATTGGATGATTTTAGGGAACTAGACACTTGTATTTAGATAATACACTTGTGTCAATGTATGTGTCTGATTGAGATGCAAGTGTCTGGGTGGTTGGAAAAAATGTATAGGTCTAGACTAGTAAATATGGAATATAAATAGTTTCATAACATTTTGAACATGATAAAAGGTATGAGTCATTATAATAACATTGATTAGACTAATATATAATTAATTTGGTGTATATAGATAGTTTATGTGAGCCTTTTGGAAGTGGGAAGGTATAGAAATTGAACGTACATCCATGATATGTATTTTCTAAGTGTAAAATTACAAGGTACTATATAATTTAGAAAGTGTCTAAATTTTAATCTAGTAATGAAATTTATAGTTTAGAATAAAAGGAATGCTTACCTAGGTATATATAACACACCTTGCCTTTACTTGAGTCCAAATTGAGTGATTTTCTAGAAATTAACCTATAAACAATATCATGCTATAGTATATAATATAGACTTGAAATAATTTAAATGAATTAAATTAGAAGATCAAGGTCTAGAAGTAGACATGTGTATCAATGCAACTACCTCAATTTTTGGTAATTTTATTTGGAAATATGTATCATTATGAATAACTAAAACTAACATTAGGACATAATATAAAATATGGAAAGTTCATATATCTAGAGAGATAGATATATTGGAGAACATATGCCCTAAACTTTAGATAAAATATGAGTTGCCACCCAACAATTGATATTATATCAACTATGCAACCAAATCATATTTATAACCTAGTGAATATGAGTGAACCAAGTTAACTCACACTATATAACTAGTGAGGTTGGATGATGTAAACAAGTTCAACTTATAAAATTGGTAACATTGAATGATTTAATCACCTTAACCATACCAAAAATGAACCAAATCCAATCAAATCCAACTTATAAAATTGGTAATATCATGATCAAAGAAGTGAATTCCACCAATGTCCATATGATATAAGTATAGGAAAAGACCCAAAATATAAACATACATAGATGATGTATATGTGTATCCCTAGATCACACTCAAAATATGCATAAGACACATGTATGTATAAAGAAATGATATCTATCCACTACCATGGAACTAACAACAAAGGTGATAAGAAGCCAATAAAACATGTAAATGATGATTTTTTTTGGATTTTTGAATTAATAGTTTGGTATTTTTTAATATGTGAAAGGAAAAATACTACCTTATGATCTCATCTAAAGGATGCTCATAAGTATCTACCCATTATGAACCTAGTGAAATAAATTGGTGGTACTACCAAGGAGCCTATATAGGTGTAATATTTATCACTATATAATTTATAATGCTCTACATATGTAAAATAAGACTCTATGGATGTGAATAAATAATAAGATTGTTGGTTCATGGAACCCATTATTGAATGGTGTAATGTTTATTTGGAATAACAATAATATGATCATGTTTATGTGATCTATATATTTAAATATGTTGTGTAGTAGATTTTGATTCCATCAAACTCATTATGGATCTATGATGCAATGGTATCTCAAGTAATAACCACCTAGGAAAGAGGATTTCCTATTGCTTACCCTTTTGTAGAGGATTAACCTTAGTAGGTTTGATAATTAATTGTATCAATATAAATTTTTGTTTCTTAAGAGGATGTTCATATGGAATTCCAAAAACTATAATTACTCAATTGACATGAATGTATTTAACACATCCATGTAATATATAAGGTATTTTTCAAAGTATATCTATTCAAGCTCATCATAATAACATATCAAATACACTCATGGAAGGTATAATTGAGAAGGTAGTAACCACATGTGTAGGACCCATATGTAAAGGTAAGTCAATCTCACTAAGAACCTATTTTGAGGTCCCATCAAATGCTCTAAATAATCTGGTCAAAGTATATGAATCATGATTTGTATAACCTAAATGCATAAATAATTTCATGGTACAAACATTATTTTATTTCACCATTATCAATCATAACACTATGTATATGATGGTGATGAAGGTATGCTTGAATGAATAAGGAATGAATATTTGAGTCACCATCCCTAATCTCACTACAATCAAAAGTAATAAAGGGTGTTTGAACCATAGGAGGTGTATGCCATGTATAAGTACCAATAATCCCCAATAATGGGTGCCTATAATGTGATAGAGGAGGATGTCCATTATATGCCATTTTCACCTTTGGATCCTTCTTCAAATGGTATTATAAATGACTATTAAATTTTTTCTACTTGTGATGGTTAGTAGGTTGTGAACCTAAATATATTGAAGGATCATCAAATTTAATATTTTGGTTGTCAATAAGTTCTTAAATATTATGATTCAAGATAAAAAAAATTGTTTATAGAATTACCAAGTCCTTGGTGATAATGAAAATAAGAATTCACACCATACCCTCTAGATAGGGATCTACTCATATCAAACTCTATAGGATGAGTGAGAGATATAAGGTGAAACTCTATAGGTCAAGGGAGTAATGAAGTATGAAGCTCAAGTTAGTTTGTAAACTATATTCATGGTGTGTTGGATAAGACAAACTAGTTAGGTTATTATGAAACTACATTAACCATGGTAGGTATTTCCTTTTCATGCTCAGGAGGTTTTTACTTGTAATTTGGTTTGATAGTAAATTTGGTATTAAATATATATGTAGTCAGTGTGTTTTATACGTACTTAATTTTTTTCAATGAGTTAATTCTAATTTTATGATTATGAATGATGTCTCATAAGTCATCAAAAAAATTTAAATTTTTTAAAACAATAGACTCATGTAAAGGATCAAGAAAACTTTTCTTGAAAATTTCTTGAAGTTATTTATCTTCCATAGGATTTGACATTTTAGCTAACATTATCGTTTACATCGAGATATATGTATTAATAGGTTCATTGTTTCCTTGTTTAATTTTTGAAATTTGGGCATATGAAACATTTTTGTGTTGTTAATAGATAAGTGTGCAAAAATGTGATTTTCAAAGGGTTTGAATGCGTTTAATGATTTATTTGGTAAATAATATAACAACCTTAAATAATAGTTTTTTAATCTCCTTATAAATAATTTGGTAACAAATATATCATTAGATGCCTAATCATGGAAAGTTACATTAAAAAAATACCATATGTTATTTGGGACCACCCTTGCCATCATAAAATGTGAACTTTTGTGCAAAAAAGCTAATTGGTAATGGGTGTAAGGATATATCGAGTGCAAGAGGATTATGAAATACTTATTATGAATAAATATCATAAGGTGATTTCATAAAGTGTTTTTAAATATTTGTAACCTTAGTTTGAAAAAAATAGTTTTTTCTAACAAGAACATGCACCTCTTGGTCTTTTGGGCTAGATATTTGAGAAGTAACCAAAGTTGTACCCATAAGTTGAGTCCACATAGACAATGAAATTAGAAACTAGTTTAAGTATTAAGGTTTTCCATGAAAGATGCAGTAATAGTAGTTTTAGAAAATAAAGGTTGGAACACATATCTTATTTCTCCATTATATGTATGAAGAGGTAATGTGCTCAAGGGTAGGGTTTTTGGTATATGGGGATGACCCATAGCTCTAATATCATGATCAATATATGGACCATATTATTCAACTAAGATTTTTAATTATTTATATCCTAAAATGGTTCTTTATATTTTAATAAGATCTTTAGGATTTTGATAAATACACTCATGAAATAATTCAATTGATTGTACTTGTTCATGATCTATTTGCTCATGTTCATTAGTTTCATTAGAATCATGTTTTTCATTATCAAAATAATATTCTATGATAACCTCATCAATATGTTTTTCATTCTCTACATTTGTATCATCACGGACCATAAAATTAATCCCATCATTAGTTTAAGATATATTATTTGGTAGGAAAGGAGGCTTAATGTGTTTGATAGGCACACCTCCTAATCTAGGTCTACACTTAGGATGCATGAAAAATAATATAAGAAATGAAAAATACATTAATCTAAAAACCTAGTTGACATAAGACCCTAACAATCATAAAAATTTACATTCATATAAATCAGGTTCACCAAACATTTAACCCTAAAATATAGATGGAGAGAATCTAAGTTTAATTGGGTAGAGATATCCTAGGGTAAAAGGATGGTATAATATCTCTAAAGTAATCCAATTAATAAAAAAACTCAAATAAACATATACTAAATTTATTATGTTTAGATATGCTACAAATAAAGAGTACAACTATGCTAGATATTAAAATGATAAAAAAACAAAATATTTAGTTGGTTTTGATGATAATATGGATTTGGATATGGAACATGAATAAATTAGACTATATATGGATTTTATATCAGTCACATGATTCTATAAATTATACCTATAAAAACATGGACACTTATGTCAACCTGGGATAGTTACATTGACCCTTATATTTAGATCAGAAATAAGTTTATAGTATGAAATACCTACTAAAATTATATGTGACCACATGGATGATTTTGAGTTCTATGTCAATTTCACTCTGGTGCATTCAAATTTGGGTCATGTACAATCATTCCATATCAAATGATAAAACCTTAGTTCTTCATTTTCATATCGGTTATGGTAAAAATGGATTAATAGTCACATGATGTCAATCTATCCCAAAGAGCTCTCTATTAATGAATGTTTCCTATATAGACAATAATATAAAGAGGGCCTATAACTTATGTAGTTATTCCCTATGTATGAATCATATAGTGTCTGATAAGAAAGTACAACAATGAATTAGCTTGTAATTTGTAAAATGTGGCTCATGGAATATTCCTTCGATAGGGAAGCTTTTATTCCTTGAGTGATTGATTGAATGCCTTTGGTAAGTTTACCTATGAGTAGATAAGAATTTGTTAAGTTTGTGTTAGGTGTCGAATGGATGAGGGTTGACCTTATATATATATATATATATATATATATATATATATATATATATATATATATATATATAAGATCAACCCTCATCCATTCCACAACTAATATATACATATATATACATATATATATATATACATACATATATGTGTGTGTGTATATATATATATATATATCCATTTGAATAATATCTCACATTAAATCACTTAGTCCAACCTCTAGGATCATTTAATTTGTAAATTGGATGAATTTATGACATTATACACTTGTATTAGGATAGGATACTTGCATCGACATATACATCTAACCAATATTCAAGTATTTAATAAGTTGGAAAACATGTGCACATCCAAAACTTGGAGATGTGGTAGATAAACATTATTATAACATTTCAAGCATGAAAGAAGGTCTAAGCCATCATAATAATATTGGTCAGACTAAGAGATAAGTAATTTATCATAAAGAGATAGTGTATACCAGCCTTTAAGTAATGGGAAGGTCTAGAAGCTAAAGGTACATCCATGATATGTATTTTCCAAATGTACAAGATTAAGGTACTATATAATTCATAAATAGTGTCTACATTGTACATGCCCACATTTTATAGAAAATAAATGAATTAAATAAATTCAAATTCTACATGATGTAACATTTATATAATCTACTGATGATGCAAAATGTATTAAAATAATAATACACATGCTCAAATACTTACCTATCTCATTATCCTCTTTTATTTCTTTATATACCTTGCCTAAGAGTTAAATATATAGAAAACAGTCCTAAACCTTTCAAACTTGAAATTTTCATGGTCCACAACAAAAATGTTACTAGAATTTTGTGAACTACCATAGAGGTTTTGAAACTACCATGATGGTTTCATTATCTCCACTTGCATATAATAATATTTTTACCACCTTTGCATGAGATTTTAAATTTATCTTTTGGGAAGCACATTTTCACAAATTTTTCACTTTTTAAACTCTATTTTGATTATGATCCATATAATTAATCTTCTAACCATGTTTTCAACTCCAAATAAAACTTATTACAATCCAAATATTTTTTTAACTGTTACATGTAACAATTGGCCCATTTTTATAAATATGCATATGCATGATGAAATTTACTTCAAAGATTTCAAAAATTGGTAGGAATAACTTTACCAATTTTTAAAACTAGTCACAAAATTATTGCACATTTTCATTTCACACCATTTTCTTGGTTTACACTCCTAGTATCACATTAAGCAGTCACATTAGATATAATACCTAAGGATTAGAGCACTATAATAATAAAATTATCCAAATTTTGTATATGCTTTTGGAAAGGATGGATTTTATTTATTTATTTATTTATTTCTTATTAGATTATATTTTATTGATTAAAAACTTAAAAATACATTAGATAAAATAATTTTCATTCCAAAATGTATTAGAGTTTTTCCTTGCTTATGTTTTTGTTATTTTCTTACAATTTTTCAAAATCATTAGCTAGTTTATTTACTATGTGTTGCTCATTAAAAACTATTTAAATTACCATATTTTTGAGACCATATTATAAACAAGGAGGTCCCATGAAAACTATACAATGCAATCATCCACACATAAGTAATCAAAATAGATAAAGATATTCACCAACAAAATATACACTATATTATTTGTAAAATTAACATATAATGCTTATGTGAAACTAAAAATGGTTTCAATAGAGTAGGAATATCAATGAGTTTACATCTCCACAAGCTCATGAGATAACTCTAAGATCCATTTTTAATTTACAAAAGACACAAAGGTTACTTATATATATATATATATATATATAAAATAAGAGGTGAGTTGTAGATTATTATTACTGGAGTGAAATGTGTGATCATTACCCAAGTTACACCTAACCTTATCACACATGTGAGGATAACTACCAAAATTAAATTTTCATTGAAAAAATTTGTGTAAATATTAAATCACAACTTGCTAAAAAGACTACATAAGGTGGAATTTATAAAAAGTTTAAACATGACACACCCCCACCAAATATATAAATATATATATATATATAATATATATATATATATATATATATATATATATATATATATATATATATATAAAATCTTAGGTGATATAGTAAGAGAAAATAAGTCTTAATATCATAATTATGGGTCCCATAAACTAGGCATGATGAATTATTCATGTACAATGAAATAGTAAAATAAATCATAAATCAAGTATTTGTAGATGAACTTTTTAATATGATGAAATATCCAAAGTAATAGATCAAAATTAGATTTCATGAATCTAAATGTGTAATTAAGATTATATGTTCCATCAAATTAAAATACATGTATAAAATACACCAAAGAGGGTTAACTCAAAATAAATTATAACTTTTGATGCCACATAATAATGTTAGATCAAAGATAATGTTTTAGGTTTTGAAACTACTAAAGATCGATAATTAACAATATTGTAAACTTTTATACCATTCTCTACATACTCATATTATACAAGAATAAATACAAGGTCCATAACATATTTAGGCAACCAAGAAGAATTATAAATAAAAAATTCCCCCATACTTATAAGTAGGGAGTGAATAAAAATAAAATAAATCTCTATAATAGTGTCAATGTGGTAGGTGTGAAAAAATGACATTATAGATACTCAAGTGAGAGTGCCTAAAAATCCACATGAAGTACTTATCAACTGATTTGAAAAGGCAAAATGAAAAATTACACTAACATATGAATTTATAAAAAAGAATGTGACAAAACACACACAAATAAAAGGATAAAATAGGAAACCCACCCATGGCACTTTATAAACTAGTGTGAATATAATTCAAATCTTAAAAAATAGTCAAGAGAAGAAAAATCCTTCTAATATACCTAAATCCAATATGTATCCAAATATTAATATAGAAACTTGTTGTCCATTACTTAAACATAAAATATGGTCCTAAAAACATGTTAGATGAGTTGAAATGACCTTTTTCTCCATTTTGGATCATTCTTACCCCTACAAATTATCTATATTTGAGTGGAATGTGATTTACATGGATTTGAAAATGAGATCAAGGTGTCAAATTAAGATGAAATGAAATTTAAAATTAACTTCATCTAGCATATTAAATGTAATGGTAATGTTTGATATACACCAACACACTCAAAATGGAATATGGTGTGTGTGTGTGTGTGTGTGTGTGTGTGTGTGTGTGTGTGTGTGTGTGTGTGTGTGTGTGTGTGTGTGTGTGTGTGTGTGTGTGTGTGTGTGTGTGTGTGTGTGTGTGTGTGTGTGTGTGTGTGTGTGTGTGTGTGTGTGTGTGTGTGTGTGTGTGTGTGTGTGTGTCTTCAATTGAAATTTTACACACACACACACACACACACACACACACACACACACACACACACACACACACACACACACACACACACACACACACACACACACACACACACACACACACACACATATATGTATATATATATATATATATATATATATATATAACATGATCTAAACAAAGAATATACTAGATCTAAAAAATTCTAGATGGAGATTGTGGATATAGCTCTAATACTAGGTTAAATTAGCATAAGTCAAAGGCCATATTATAAATTATTAAATCCCAATAAAACCATGAAATTTAATCATAAAAACATAATTATTGATAATATATAAATATATTAATCAATAAAAGAGTCACCATATTGATTAACAAACTAATAGATAATATTTATGTGCAACCAACAACGGTTACACAAGAATAAAACTCTCTACAAGATAACATATCCACTAGATCAAGAGATGACTATAATATCCATTTTAATTTTTCACAATTATAAAAGGGTTACTTATATATTAAAATCAAGAGGTGAGTGGGATTTTTTTAATTCGTGGAGTGAAAGGTGGGATCATGCCCCAAGTTATGCCTAACTTTCTCACACATGTGAGGATAGCTACCAACATTAAATGTGCATTATACTTGAGGTGGAACTCACAACAAGTGTGACCATGATATACACATATAAAATAAATATTAATTTTTTTTTTAAATATTATCTTATTTTACCCATAAAAAATCCCCTTAGATGAAGTAGATCTCATTGCTCTTTGTGTTAAATAAATTATCTTGTGAAATATAAATTTTATTGAAATTAATTTATGATTACTCTTGATTCTCATTAAAGTGTCTTCTCTCTATTTATTTGTTCTACAAAAAATTTATAATTATTAATTATTAACTCATAAATAACAAAATAAGCAAGGAATAATTAATTAGTTAATTTATTACCCATTTCTGCACTTTTTATTTGACAACAAAAAATAAAAAAGAACATAGATTGCATCTCCCATTTCTATTCACTTAATTAGCTGGCCATTTGAACACACTTATAATTTTCAAAAGTATAAACATAATATATTTTAACAATAATTTATAAAATTAAATTGATTCAACAATTATAGTTATAAAATCTAAATAAAAACTACATTTTCATCTAGATAGTCTTAATTTTTGTTTTGCATTTCCATTTAGAAAATACAAACAACTAGATTAGTTTCATTTCCAACACTCTTATTTATTATCAATTAATCATTCACACATGAAAATAATTATCTAAAAAAATTTAAAAAATGACAAATCAAACACTTAGAAAAGTATTTAGTTATAAAACATAAATTATTTAAGAATATAAACATGAAATTTGGCCACTCTCCCTAACACCCTTAGAAGATGAAACATAGGATTATGAAGAGGATTGTTACTCTCTTATTAGTGAAAAAACTTAAAACCAAATAATTTAAATGCAAACTAAACAATATTTCCTACGTATTAGGGTGAGCGTATATAACAAGAACATAATTAATACACAACTAAAAGCACAAAATAGAAAATCCCTTTGAATTTCCTTGTAGTTATAAATCTAATTGTTGAGGTAGTTGGCTTGCTTTGTCTGTGGATAGTATAGTATTTTTAAATGATTCTCTTGCATCATCTCCACTTTTTTCACCTTGACTTAGATTGATTTGGCTTGGAAAATTCAGATGGTAACACTATAATAAATCCTTTTGGAGGTATCTTGGAATAATGACATTACACATAACAACTTAATTAGAATGATCTTGGCACTTGTATTTGTATCCTCCAAAGTTAACTCTAACCCAAGTGTAGTTATGTTAGAACTAACTATATTTTAGTTTGAACTAACCACAAGTGTGTTAAGGATAACCCTAGTTGAGTTAAGGAGCAAACATGTAACTAATATTTTGGATAGAGATCTCATTTATTAAGTATGTCTCTCCATTTATAAATTTATTTCACTTTAGGGATATATTTTAATTCCTTGACTTTGAAGATGATGATTTCATCATGACCTCATATTTATTAAAATTTCTTTTTTGAAAAATTTATTTTCACTAATTTCACATGGAAAAATTCATGTAAACATTTAATTTGGTTTAATTAGTTGATTCATTCTACTTAGCATTTTAACACTTTAGGAATTATTCATGTGCCCCATTTAATGGGTCTAAAGGCCAAACTATTATTTTTTAGGTCACAAGGTGACTGAAGATGAATCTATGAGATGTTATTATTATGTACAAGATAATACCCCACATAGGGATACCTCAACATGATTCTGAGCATAATGTCTGATGTGAAGATGAAATTAGGACATTCAATGATTCTTAGTATTAATTTACATTATTTGGTAAAAATCAAATTTGGAGTTTGGTTGGACATTAGTTATGGTCCAATAGGGTGTCTTTAGTTTGCCCATTTTTGAGAAGGCATTGAAATATATAGGCACAATAACGTCTTCTCAAATAATGAAAATTTAATTAATTCCTAATACCCCATAAGTTAATGAATGAGCACTAGATACCCCCTTAAGGGAGTGGGAAACAAATAAGGTTAGTGAACATTCCCTTAAAAGGAAGGAAATGATGGGACCTAAAGGTAAAGGGGGTGGAAAGACTAGTTTTACCAAAGGTATTTATAATCAGTGGTATAGTGTGATGCCCTAATTAGGTAAATGAAAATGATGATTTTCCCAAAGGTAGTTATGATAATCAACATAGTAACATGCCCTAATTTGGAATATAAAAAGGGCGGTTTACTCAAATGTGGTTATAATCATCGACATAGTGAGTTGAAAAAAAAACTATTTTATCAAATGAGGTTATCATTAACATAATGAAAAATTTCCTAGTCTGGACGATAAAGATAATTATTTTCCTACAGGTGGTTATAATAATTAACATCTAGATAGATCTAAACACAATAATTTTCCCAAAGGTAGTTGTAATCATTAGCACTATGGTTGGGGACAACATAGAAAATTAGAAAAAGGGGGATTACATACAAAGTCTATACTCATAGTTTAAGAGTAAGATGGTATAGAGGATAGGCATAAATTTGGGCTACCTACTAGTATAGATATGAATTTGAGTAATATTTAGATATAGTAGGAATTTATTAGGTGAACAAAGAGAATTAGTACAATACCATTTCTTATAATATCCACTCAACTAAATTTTGTTCTAACACGTGATGGTATTCACCATGATAAATTAGCCATAATATCTATAAGTATTGACATGTGATCAAATTAACAATTGAAAATAATGCACCAATGATAATAAACCATGATGATAATGTTGATGTGTGAATATGTATGGACTTAAGTATAATTCACAACAAATCATATAATTAATGCATATAGCATAAGTCAAGTCATAATAATAAAATAAAATAAATAGGCAACAAACAAACAAACACCAATAAATGAAACATAACAAAACATCATGAAACATAAAAGTGAAAAAAAAATCAAAGATAAATAATGGTTAATCACAATGTTAGTTCACATAGAAAACAAATAGTTCATGCGTGTTTAATAGAGGTGTTACTCTTGGTGAAAGTGTGACCCATAAGCTAAATAAAAATGTCACTAGTATAATAATGCAAGAGAAATTGGAACATGATTTACCTTACAATATATGGAGATAATGACAAACACAATTTGATGATAAAACTTACCCCTAAGCCATACAAGGCGATGAAATAAAAAAAAACAAAATTTGGGGATCTAATAAAAGGAAAGGGTAGTCAAGTTGACTAAATATTCACGAGGCAAGGTGAACCATAAGCTAATCAACAATGTCACAAGTATAATAATACAAGAGAAATTGGAAAAATATTTACCTTAGGATATATGGATAAAATGACAAACACAAGATGATAAAACTTACCCCTAAGCCATACAAGGTAATGAAACAAACAAACAAAATTTGGGGATCTAAGAAAAGTAAAAGGTAGTCAAGTTGACTCAAGATTAATGAGGCAAGTAGACGATGCATACATAGTTCCATGGATACAAGATCCAACATGAATTTCAATCCAAATGTAGTTCCCATAGGATATGAGATAGAATAAAATTGATGATAAGAAAACATGATTGTGTTGTATAGGAAATATTTTAATGATATTGAAAAATGGAGAGATCATAAGAAAAAGCCAAGGTTATAGTAAGGAATCCACTTCAAATGAACAATACACATAATGGTGACTCATCAAATTATGAGTGCATTAGAAATGGTTGCTAAAAAAATAGTGAGAATATAAAATGAAGGTAAGTGGTCATTAGTGTATCAAATTCAAAAATAGAATTCTCACAATATGAACTCACAAAATGATGAGAGTGTATGTCTAATGATAAAAAGGATGGGTAAATTAAAGGAAAAGTGGTTACTCATGAAATAGTGAGGAATCACATAATCATTAAAGTAAATAAGTAGTCAAAAATAAAGGAAGGTGAAAATAAGATAACCTAAGATACCTCATGTATCCAAGTGCTACCTACATAGTTCACGTGGACCTTAGGCCAATGTAGTTCTCCTAGAAATGGGAGGAAAATATACCAAGGTGGTCTAGAAATAAATTTAATAAATAATATGGCCCATCTTAGAAATTTTTGGTGGATTTACATCTCATGTGGAAATTCTAATCTAATTTTCATGATTTTGTGATTTTTAAGATTTTTTATGTCTTCTACAAATGTATTTGGAATTTTATAAGCATCTCAACTCGATGGATAATAATGATATACTAAATGGTCCAGCTCATAAAATAGTGAGAGCATGGCTTAAGATGATCACAAACTAGTGAGAGTGTGTGAAAAAGGGTGATTGAGCTAACCTTAATGTAAATCAAGTTTCACCTGTATAGTCCCAAAATGAGATCTCAAGGCACTCTAGTTTCACTTTACAGAAGAGGAATCTAACTAGGGAGAAACAAGTTTAGGATTTAGGCAAATGGCACATTATAGCAATAAGAATGTTAAGGTGATGTGTTAAGGTATGGTAAAGGTGTTTTTCCATATTTAACCACAAGAAGTTATAATTAGGAAATAATGGAATGGGTCAATGACACTAATTTTCCAAAAGGTGTTTATAATTAGTAACACTAAAATCAAGGTAGAATGTGTCATCAATGAAGGATGTAATTTCCAGACCAATATGATACTAGTCTAAGATATTACCTCTATCTAGGATGTTGAATCAACTAATAAAATTGGATATAAATCCTCTTGCTGAAGGTGCCTAAAGAAATGATGGAATATAACCAAGGTCAACAAGGGTGGGTAGGGAGGGTAAAACAACTTAGGTCAATAGTGAAGGCATGGTAGGAATGGTAGATGGTATAGGGAAGCAGATGGTATGTACAACATAAATGATCCTCATAGGAAATATTTCAAGTCTCTCAATAGAAACAATGCTTGAGGTGTATTACGTTCATAGGCTCATTAAGTTCATCTATGTCTGGTGTAGTGAGCCTTTATGCTCTAGAGCCATAATTTACAAAAATGACATAATGACCTATCTAATTAGGCCTGAACTTGTATTTATTCTAGTGATGGTTTTCTTTTGGTTTTATTTGAGAACAAGATCACCAACCTTGAAATCTCTATGTTTGACCCATTGTTTATATTGACCATGTAGTCAATTCTAGTATGGTTTGATGATATTGATAGTGGCCATAAATTTATTATCTAGTAACTCTAACTCTTACAGATGATATATTATATAATATTCTTCATCTAGGATGTGTTTTAATGAGATACATAGGAAGAATGGCCTTAGTACCATAGACTAGGAAATATGGTGTGGCTCTTGTTGGAGTATAGCAATTAGTATGATATGCCTAGAGGGTGAAAAAAATATACAAGTGCCAATCATGGCCAACATCATTGAAAATATTTGTAAGGATGTTGATAATCATTTTGTTATATGCCTCTACTTGGCCATTACCTTGTGGGTAATATGCAATGGAAAAATGTTGGGTGATGTTTTAGTCAACACAAAGTGTTTTAACATACTTATTTTTAAATGATCCACCATTATTAGATATAATGTTAGATGGGATACCATATCAGTATATGAGATAGGAAAAAATGAATTTATAAATATATTTTCTAGTCACATAAGTGAGGGGTATAGATTAAAACCACTTAGTGAAATATTCAGAAGTAGTAAGGATGTGTTTATGGCCATCAAATGAGGTAGAATTAATATTCCCAATGTGATTGAGTCCACACATTTAAAATGGCGATGGTGTAAGTATTAATTTTAGTGTTCTAGATAGAGTGTGAATTAAATTGGCATGCCTTTTACATTTATCACACCTTTTGACATACACAACTACATCTAATTCCATAATTGGATAATAGTAACCAGTACGTAAATTTTTTTGGCTAGGATTTCCTATTAGTGTGGGTTCTACATACTCCATGAAAATCCCATAATGATAATGTAAATTCTATCAAAGTTAAATAATGAAGCAAAGTTCCATCAAAGCTTATATAGTAAAAGGTTTGGAAAACTAAGGTATAGAGATACACTTATTGGATAAAGGCCTTTTTTGTTTTCATGATAATTATGGTATAAAAACATGGTTGTGAATGTATTTATATAGGTCTAAATACAAATAGATATGGGACCAATAATATAATATTTCCTTGTGATGGTCAAAGATTCATGAGAGAGTGATAGAAGATTTTTTATAAGGAAATAATATTATTTTTCCTTATCTATGTTACAGATCAAAGAAACAATGGTGGCTAGGTCATCTGATATTATATTACTCACGCAAGGTATGTGTTCAAATTATATGTCAACAATATATTGTTTGAGAATGTCCACAATGGCCTTGTATGGTACCAACTTGTCATATTTGGTCTGAAAGTGGTCTTTATCCTAATTGATGATTAATTGAGTATCAACACAAATTGTGAGATGATGAATATTTCATTATAATATCTGATGAAGATCTATAATGAGTGCTTCATATTTATCCATGTTATTAGTATAAGGAAAGTTGATACATAATAATTTGGGAATAAGTTCCCTTTATGGTAAGATAAACAATAGGCCTACCCATGATCTATGTGATGTAAATGACCCATCAAAATATAGCTTCCATTAATGCTCCTTAGGAGGTGTTTCTATGATGGTCATGATGGATTGATCTAGGAATTGAAAAATGATTGGTTTAGTATCTAAAAGGGGATATTAAACAAGTTAGTCTATAAGGACTTGTCCCTTTATGGATTTTTGATTTACATACTCAATATCAAACTCACTTAGTATCATGATCTATTTAGCCATGCAGACATATAAAGCTATCTTGGGTAATAAATACTTAATCATATCTACTTTGGTAATGAATATAGTCTTATTATTAAACATGTAATGACACATTTTATAGGCTAAAAAGACCATAGCTAAACAAGATTTTTATGTTGGTATATAGTTGTTCTCATATACGACCAGTGTACAACTTAGATAGTACATGACATGTTATTTTACAATGTCATCATGATGACCTAAAAGTACCCCCAAGGCTTTGTTAGTAGTAGACATGTATAATAAAAATGTCCTTGGCATTGGTGGTAACAAAACAGGTGGATTGGCAAGATATTGTTTTAGGTGTTGAAAGGATTTCTAACATTATTCATCCCCAATAAATGTAACACCTTTCTTAAATAAGTGAGTGAAGGGATGTGATTTATCAACCAACTATGAAATGGAGAATTTGATAGACTAGATTTTTCCCTAAATTCTATGAATTTGCTTCAAATTAGAAAGTGCTGGCATCTTAGTAATGGATTATACCTTGAAAAGATCAATTATAATACCTCGATGAGAGACAATGAAGCCTAGTTTTTTTATCAAAGTGAAACCTATGATGCACTTCTTAGTATTGCATCAAACCTTGTATGCATGAAGCCTTTCAAATATCCTTCATAGTACTATTGAATGGTCAGTATGGGTATTTGATTTACCCAATATGTTGTCAACATAGGATTTGATAATGTCATATATCATGTCATGAGATATGATGGTCGTGTATCTTTGGTTGATATTATGGTGCAATCCTAATATGATTTTATCCTAAAAATACATCCACAAGGAATAAAATTTCATACCTGGATATGGATTCAACTATCATGTCAATATTTAGTAGAGGGAATTTGTCTTTGGGGTAGCCCTTGTTGACATCTTTAAAATTAGCGTAGATTCTGATTCATTCTAGATTTTTAGTAACATGCACAAAGTTTGATATCCATTATATATATTCAATCAATCATATGTATCTCATTTTCTAGAGTTTTTACAACTCTTTCTTTATTAATACAATAATATGAGGATGTATCATTAATAATTTATATTTCATAGGTTTGGCATTAGGATGCACAACAAGATGGTGTATAGCCAAGGAAGGGTCTAAACCTAACATGTCTGAATAGGCACATGTGAAAATGTCAACAAATTCCCTTAATAGGGATATATAAACTTCACATTCTTCCTAAGTGAGGGATGTTCCTAATTTGATCCATTTCAGGTTTTTTAGGGTCTCAATATTAAATTTTGTACTATCTTCTACTAAGAGAGTTGACCCATATTCAAGAATGGTTTGAAAGGATGTGAATTAGCCTATAATGACAAAGTCCTCTAGTTGGATTGGTTCTTCAATCTCTTCTAAATAGGATAATCTAAATCTCTTAATGGAAATGATGGCCATATCATAAACACTATAGGAAAATCATGTAATTTGATCAAAGGAATATTATTTTATTGAACTAAACTTGGACCCAAAATAAAATTTCTCATTGGTGGTCTCTTGAGTTTCATTCAAGGAAAGCTTAACAGCCCCAAATAATGGTACATAAAACATGTTTTAATCAAAATATTGGCCTTTCTCTTTAATTTTTCCATGGTTTAAAAGTTCCTTAAAGAGGTTTTCACTTTGTTGCCTCAATTTATTATTATTTTTTTTTGGCTAAGGGTGTTCACCTACTATCTTAAATAGGCTACAAGATCTATTTTGATACTTAACCCTTATTTATGGTCTCCAAATAAAACATTATCTCTTAGGCTTAAAAAATTACAAAATGCCTCATCATTCCCAAAATCATCTATAGGCACTATGTATTCTTATTGGTCCCAACCTATAATTTGAAGATGATAAAAAGGAAGAATGTAATGTCAATTTACTAGGTTAATAGTGAAAATGGCACAGGGTTGATATAGATTAGTACTAAAAAGTTCTTCATAAATTTTATGATCAGATTTTGCTTCATTATTGGCATCGTAGTCACTAGATGTTGGCATTGGAACTATTGGCCAATTTTGGCCTACATACAAAGATTATAACTAAATGGATGCATTGATAAAATTTTTGGATGAAATGAGTGGTCCAAAGATCTCATATTACTTATAAAACTTTTGAAACGCTTTAAGCAAGCTTAAAGTGCAATTTGTTGATCTTTGCAAAGAAATTCTTAAAACATGTATAGAGTTGTGAAGATATAAGATATAGAAGGTTCTCATGGTAATCATGACATTCATTGACATAAATCAGGTTTCACAAGTCTTGTAAACTCATTTTTAGCCTTGAAATTTCTTGCACAATCCTAGAAGAGCCAAACCATCATCAACATGTCATATAGAAGCAAGCAATTCTATCTAATTACACATTTAATAAATATACTTAGGGAGCCTCTTAGACCAAAATATTTCATGAACGTGAGTTTTTTCATGCCTTTAACATTATCTAAAAGTTTTATAACTTGATGATTTTTTATCTCAATTTATTAATCTTCAAAGTTAGACTTGTAGAGTGAAATGTGCATGAGGATGTCAAGTTTAAGCTTCATGAAATAGGAATTTGAGTTAAAAATGTTCCCAAGTTAAATGTAGAGATGAAAAGTGTCTAAATATTTGGATCCCAATTCAAGATCCAATGGTAAGTAATGATTTGATAGATGTTAGTGGGTCTAGGTAGATCAATGGTACATGTTCACTCTTATAAAGTAGGTCAATGATGATAAAGAAGTCAATAGGAATATCCAAGGTGAATACATAAGTGATAATTTTCTTTACCATGTTAATCTCATATAATATCTATAACTCATGTTCATTCATATAGAAGTAGAACTATGGTATGCATGAGGTCAAGAAATCAAAGAGTTAACAGTAGGATCCTATGGGATGAATGCAGAGCTGATAAATGGCACGGTTTGGGAAGCCCAAATCAAGATAAATGGTCAATAATAAAATTCAAAAACCAATGAATTTCATGGATAACAAATAATACCATAGGTCAAAATGTAAACAATTCCTATAAGGATCATCCCATCACCATTAGAGCTCAGTCAAGAGTCTCAAATAGATGTAGTCATACAATAAGGGATTGTCAATAATGAAACTCCATCACCATTAAATCAAAGTTTCAACCTTTGGTTTGAATATTTATAAATTATAGAGCCCATGTTTTGGGGTTATATAATTTTTTCATGATTTTTATCATTGCTCTTTAAAGAAGATCTATACAAATAGTGAATTCTCGGATTCCATAAATACTTAGAGGTAAGAATAGGTCATTGTAGGCCTAGTAGAGATCAAACATGGGTAGATAGATATTGAGTGGGAATAAAGAACAAAGATACATGAGATTGTAGGATTTTCATCCATAGGAGAAATATAGGAAAAATTATAAAGGATATTGGTTTTCATCTATAGTAAACTTATGTTTAGATATTGAAATGGGGTAGATGAATGACTATGAACAAGTGTCTCATATTAGATATAGAAATATACTTGATAAGTAGGTAATTATTGATTCTCAAAGTAGACCTAGAGATATCTATATTAGGATCAAAGATATGAATATTTTTTCTTCACAAACAGGGCAAGTGGAAGATAGTTTAAAGTTCAAAATAATGACATCTAGTGGTTAGAGAATTAGTTGGAGCATTTAGTGATAACTCAGATCTTAAATATATTTTTTCCAATAGAATTAATCATGACTCATCATCTACAAAATAGACCTTTGTCTTCTAATGGATCCCTTAGCTAATGAGAAAACTTGAAGGATAATTGGAACAACTGTAGGATAATTGGTCAATAAAGGATCAATATTGATTAGATTAAAGGGTGGTGGGACATTCATTGAAAGTGTCATCTCATTTAGTGTTCTTGGTTAATGTGAAACCTCTCTTCTTTCTTCCTCTTTTCTATATATCACCCATTCTTTCCCATTTGTAAGGATGCTCATTTTTTGGAGTATTCAGGGACTCTTTAAGATATTTCAAGATATATTTGTTTCAATAAGGCTAAACCTTATCAAAAATATGTAAGAACAACCTCTTGAAGTAATAAAGAACTTTATTTTCCTATATCTTAACTTGGATCAATGTTTAGTGAGTTTTTCATGATGGTATTATGAAGGAGATTCTTCAATATCCACTATCCTTCTTAGTTACATTGTTTAAGGTACTTTCAAGCTATCGACAGGTCTAGATTAGTGTTCTTTCTACCCTTGATGTAAACTCTTAGTGAGTCTTAGAAATCCTCTTTGTTTTCATTCATTACTTCCTAAACCTAGTCTATGAAATATTTATGCAATTAGCATCATTTTGAGGTTGTGTAAACTAGCATTATCTTGTGGTGATCTAGTGTGGGTTCAATATTATGAGAGTGTTCTATTTTTATTTAGTGAATCACCTTATGAGCCTTCTTATGAGCCATTTCCCCATTTCTAATTCTTTTTTCTATAGTAACACTAGTATAGGTGATCCATCAAGAGGAAGTTGGCCTTTTATGGAGGGTCAACTTCTCATAAGGTTATTCCCATATTATGACTAAGAGTAGAGGAGCTTGAAGAACTTCCCCATAAGGGTGAAATTCTATGTCATAATAATTTCTAACATGCATGATGGGACCCACTATGTTGTTCACTAGTTAAGAGTTTTGGTGTTCTCTTTATCTAATTAGCCTTTGAAGTCATGTGGGTAAAGAGAAATGATGAATCCAAGAATCTATCAGCTAGTTTGAGTAGCCTAAGTGCCTAGTCATTATAATTTGGTATGTATAATCAACCATATTTTGCTCAATATGCTTCTTCTCTACCTCAACGTCACACTTATCAAGAAAATAAAGTTTATATGTTCCCCCCAAGTGTCCCTAAAATGATTATCAGCCTTACCATGGCCTTTATCCTCCTCCCACCCCTAATATGACTGAGGTTATCCCCCCTTGAATTCAAATAAGTCTTCTAATTCCCCTTGTCAAGACTAGGATTATCTTGTGACATCCTTATCAAGAGTCAAGCAAGAATTATCAATTTATATTGAGTTGATAAGGGATATTTTTATGGTTTTTGAGTTTTCTCCATCCATCCCTATCCATGTTCTATAAGATTAAAGGATTTCTCTTCAGTTGGTCAAGAATAGTTAGCCAGTCTTTGAGGGTGAATAATGGTCATCTTATGAGAATAAGAACATAATAATGATGAGAATCACGATCCAAAATGAAAATAGTGTTTTGATATCTTATGAAGAGAAGTAGGCTCATTTAGATTAGTCATGTGTCCTCTTCCATCCAAAATTCTCAAGCTCAGCCTTCAAGGGTTCCTAATCAACCCCCTAGTCAACCTTGTCAAAGTCTATCCTTGTTAAAACATAGAGAGGCAATACTAGACCAAGGAAAAATAATCATGAAAATAAATTAGGGGGTTAATATTATAAAAAAAATCCCCATTCATGTCATGGAGAAGATAAATATCTTCTTACAAGAGTTTTGGAATGTGGGCTCATCTATTGACGAAGTTTAATATCTAGAGATTGAGAAGAAAGAATTGAAAGGCTGGGTATTATCCACTAAAAAGGTGTTTGATTAGTGGGATAAAGATTTTTCCAAACTTGAGTCAATTATTTTTCCCTCTCCTACTCCTATTTATAATCAAACACAAACCCCTAGCCCACTTTATCAAGTCTCATCCTCATCAAGAGCCAAATAAGTCACTAGAAACCATTCAACTAAGGATCATAAATCCATTCCGTATTGGATATTCTCCAACACATTAGACCTTGGCTATGTCATTCCCTCACTTTTGAAGCCACCCTCTCCTATAACTATTAAAAATGAATAAAAAATGTTTGCTCCATACTCATTTCCATCATGGAAATAAAATTAGAATGGAATAATAAAGAAAGAGGAGGTGTTGATTATGGAGGTCCAAGTGCTAGTTCAAGATCCACCAAAGAAGCCATTTTAAGTCCCCATATAAAAGGAAACTATCTTAATCTAAAATAAGGGTGAAGTTTTTCACCCTCCCACCATCTCCCTCTTGGAGAAAGAACCTATTATACAAAGGATGGAGGAATATTTTCTAGTCACAAGTGAACTTAAAGAGGATAATGCAAGTGCCTATGATGAGTTTATTATGATAGGCATCCCACTTCATTTAGAAGGGGAAGAATTAGGTTTGGACTAGCCTTCATGGCATGGATTTAACACTAATGAACTAGATATTGGTGAGGACAACCCTCAATTTGAAAATAGATTAGACCTTTAATGGACTACTGAAGATCCATTCTACATAGACAAGGAAGGTAGATCAAAAATTGATCAAAATAAGTGTAATTTTTTAGCCCATAAATGGTCAAATCAACCCTAATTTGTATATGAATAACAAAATGAAATCTTGAGTGAGTTTGATGAAGGAGGCATATAAAATTCTCAAGTGATACAATATGATGAACATATCAATGAAGAACATCAAAATCATGATGAGTTAGACCTTAATTTTAATAATGAGCCTCCCTTATCTTTGTTAGTAGTAAAATCATTGAGAGGGGGGTAAATTAGTGATGATATATATTAAATCTAATTCTAAAACCTTTAAAACGTTAACCATTCAACACATACAATCATGAATCATACACATCATTCATAATAATGAACATGGAAGATAAAACAAGATCAAGCACAAAACACATGATATATATATATATATATATATATATATATATATATATATATATATATATATATATATATATATATATATGAAACTTGCTTGGGGGATAAAAACCACTAAAACCTAAAATATGGACTATATTCCTATAATAAAAACATCCAAAATTTAAACTAGAACCAACTAATCAAGGAACATCCATCCCTTAGTTTAGTGAGACACCAAACCCACAAGGAGCTACTGACCCTATCTAGCTGAGTACCCACAATAACTAGACCTTTAGCAAAATTTATCTTGCAAGGATGAATGAACCCAATAGGGAACTAGGAACCCACTTAAATACATTTAATAGATCATCTTAAACAACTATTTTGTCTCTTTAATTGATGATGACCACCCTTTTCTTCACTCTTCTCCTCCAATCTCTCTCAAGTTGACTCTAGGACTAACTCGCTCAAACTACCTATTAAAGGCACATTAAGTCCAATGACCTATGTATCCTCCTACATTAACCTAATTAGAAAATAATGAATTATCCTATTCACTCTCTATTGGTCCTCAATTACCTATAGCTTCTTTTTCAAAGGTTGTCTCCTTCCCTTGATTCCACACTTGCACAACCAACACAAATAGGCCAACCATGCCTTATATTTATACCACTCTCTTGGTATAATCTATATTTATTATCCAAGATTATTTAAATATTTAATACACACTTAACATATTTCCATACATATGTTACATGTGAGAACCACACTCTTCTTATGTTAACCATTATCTCATTAGCCCTAAACCACCATTAGGTCTTGGTGAGACCTACAATAATTAGGCCTTCATACTCACATGTTACATGTGAGACTACTTTGAACACATTAATCATTTAACAATGATTCAAACACATAAAAACTATCTCAAATTATCCCTTTATCAACCTCATATGGTTTCATGTTACCTTGAACACTAACTCAACACTTGAACCTACCAATAAGGTCTTTTCAAACTTTAGCCCTTCATACACAAAAAACACAATATCAAACATATGAAGCAAATAATAAAGTATTTCACATATCCATATGATTATATCACATGTTTGAAACATGAATGACTTATTAAACACTTAAATGTTCCTTAAATACTTTAACACATGCTCTAATCATTAAAAATAACTCTCTCAAAATGACCACTCATATTGGTCATATACAGTCAAAATATAATCAAGATATTTTAAATTTTAATATCTGATCACAAGAATATCATGATATAAAAATCATTATTATAATAATTTCAGAGTTATAAAGCATATAGATACTCATTTTATTCCTCAACTCTGCTCATAACACCCTTAATTCACTCCTGCAACATGCTCACTCAATTTGCCAGTGCTTTCAATAAACACAATCAACTTCTAATAAATTTTTCACACTAAATATGGATTTTTAAAAACTCCAAAAAATAAAAATATGGTATTCATGTATTATATAACTCTATTAAATTGATATTTCATCATGAAACATCAAAATACTATCAATAACTCTTTAATTATCCTTTCTGGGTCACTTGCAAAACATGGTCAAACACATAGTCACTATAAAGACATTCAAACACTCTAAGTCACTTCTCTATATTTTCCTTACATTTATAATCTAATTTAATTTCTACATCACCTTCAAATTCATCCAATATCAAAATTTATAATCAAAATATTGAGCATTAGTTTTTCCTTTGTTAAATTCAAATGCCAATGGTCATTGTGTAAACATTAAACATTAGAGACTTTATCATCATCTTGTGCTCCCTAAATTTTTTGAAAAAATGCACTAAATTGATCTCCTCATGAGTATACGATTATTTACCTTTCATCTCTCACCATTTGTCTTATAATTACACTACCATGATTGAGCCACTTGATAACTCTACATGCCTTCTACACACCCTACAACTAGTCACCAATGAACTATTACAACTTTGTATCTCTATGTGCCTTCTAATCACATTGACTATTTTAATTGAATAAAATTCCACCGCTTTGTATCCTTGTGTGCAATGTTGACTATTTTCCTCAATACACTCCATTGGATAGTAATCTACATGATCACGTGCTCATTGTTGATCTCTATCTGAGAAGTTTCATGCTTGCCATTAGATCTACTTATCAAAATATATGATTATGACACATGTTACAAGTGCATGAAATATTGACTATTTAACTTTGAATCTCACCATTTAATCCTTATCCATTCATATTAAATACTCATCATTATATATGTGATCTGATTAAATGCTCATCGTAGATCTTCAATTTCACAAATTTGGCTAAGTATGGGAACTTGGTAAACTCTATCTAAGAAGCCAACTTTGAACCTTAATAAATTTTTATATGCTCAATATCATGACCTAAAATTTAAACCCATATGATATCCTCACATAGGGGAATCTATCCATATATAAATATGCTCTTCAAACCTTCACACATGTGAAATATGATGTCATCAATCAACTCACTTAGTTTTATCTATCAATATGACTACTTGAGATTAGATATTCATATGACTATTTTTATTAATTCCATTCACTTAGATAATCACTCTAAGAACTCATAACATCCCATAGATTCTTTGTAACATGACCATACCATAAATATCATCCATTAAATAATTAACTAGTCAAACACTCTCCAAAACATCAATTTCATCAATTTATGATTAATGCACTATTAATCATGCTCTCTTTGACATTAATGACAACCTAACATCAATGACCATGATCAACAATCTCCCCCTTTTTCATTGATGTCAAAAAACCCTTATAATGTCTTCATTTGAACTCCTTTATTATGATCTTTCTCCCTCTTTTACATTAATGACAAATGGTCTCTTCCTCAATATGCCAAAAAACAATCTTTAACATCATGTATGCATTCAAATACTATTTAATATGTTCAAGATACTTAGATACTTTTAATAATAAGAAACAATTGCTCCTTCTTTTGATATAAACCAATATGAAATTGGACTTATCTAATCCTTGGACCTAACAAACTACTCACATATTTTATAAATATCCCCCTAACATCAAGATCCATATCATGTTATATTTCCTTTGACATACACCAATCTAAACTTGTGACTTTTTTATCTTTGGACTTGTCTACTTACAGAACTCACAAGCTCCCTTTTCTCATGCATGAAAATTTAATACCTTATCAAAATATATGACTTGGTTTGATCAAGTCATCATATCAATATTTTTAAGCAAACATCTCCACACTATTATCATGACTAGAGCATCTTCACATATGTTCCCCCTCACATCATACACATATTCTATAAGCCACTCAAGCTAAATGAGTATCTCCACCTTTTCCACACACATCTTCAAATGATATTTTTGTCTTGAAAAATTAACCAAAGCTCAATTGGTATCCACCATGCTTCCTCTTACCTATCAAGTGTCTCCTTAAAGCCTAGATATAGACACCCTAACCCACAATGTATTAGAACAATGTGAAAATATGAGTTACGCACAATTCCTCATATTCCTTCTACTCCTTGTTCATCTAATACTAATATTTATTCTTATTCTTCTTAGGCTTAAGAGAATCAAAATGCTCATCCACTATAATATTATCCTTTTCTTTTAAGAATGAATTGATAATGCATGGAGACAACAAATATTCATGCCATACCTCATCACTAGACATTGACAACTAATGTTCTTCACATGAAACTTGTTCAATAATATTAGGATGTTTACTTGTATCCATACACACCTTAGAAATAGCCTTAGCTAGCACCTTGGTATTTTCTTTGAGCTCAAACTGAATTACCTTTTGATTCTCATTTTTTATCTAGATAGATGATACATTATCTTAGAATTATTGAGCCTTCTTCATATCTGATTCCTCTTTTGCTTTAGTAGGTAGTCTACCTTTATCTTTCAAATCAATTGAATTAGTTTTCTTGATTTTCACTTCCTTAGGTTTCCATACTAGGGATTGACTTTTCTTGGGCAATCTAGGATGTCCATGTACCTTCTTATGACTTGAGATCTTGATTTTAAAATATATTTTTATATGACCAATTTGATGACAACTAAAACAAATAACACCATTCATACCTCTTACGTGATGAATATTATGAATCTTATCAAACATATCATCTTATCTCTTAGGTTCATTATGCTCAAGCTTAACAATCTTATGTCTTCATACCTAGTTAGTCTTCTCCCATCCATTCTAGGGTAGAATATAGTAATATATCCCATGTCATAATAATTATATCATACTATATTATCCATACCTTGAGTTGAGTAGTTGATCTTTCTTATACAATTTACTTCCTTATGAACAAAAAGCTTACATGCAAAATAATGACCATGAAGTGAACTTTCATACCTTATTGTGTTTGGTTGCCTAATCAATATTTTCATCTTACTATCTTGAGCTGACCTCTCTTTTTATTTCTCATTATTGTCTATGTTGACAACAAATTGCTCATGTTCATCTTTTAATGAATCCAGCTTGGTTTTCAATTAAACATTCTCATCCATTTTAGCTCTCATAATTAAACATACAACCTCTAACTAAATTTTGAGATCTTGGATGGTCTCCTTATCCCTCTTATCTTCTTTATCCATGTCATCCTTTAATATACATGATTTCTCTTCAATAATATTTATAGAAACAAGATTGGATTTCAACTCATCATGCTCACCTTGCTTTGAACTCAACTTGGCATTTGTCTCTTCTAACTGAGTCTTGAAATGTCTGTATTATTTTTTTTTGAACTTTGATTTGCATTTTGAACCCTTAATTGATCCTCAATAATGTTGACCTTCTCTTTATCATATTTTTATCTTGAGCTTACCTTCAATTATTCTAGCTCCTTATTGAGATTGGTGCAATCATCCTTAGTAGCCTTATAGCTTGAGGCCATGATCTTATTATGATCATAATCACTTAACTTATGTTTCTACTTCTCAAAAACTATCTTATATTGATTTCACTTTTATTCACTTTATTTTAGACATGCATAAGTAACCTATACTTGAGTCTTCAACTCTTGATTCTATTTCTTCAATTGCTTAGCCTTCTTATTCTACTTATGATCACCTTTAGGCTATTAGACCTATTCCAAAAGGACCCACTCTAATAACAATTGTTAGAGGTACAATCACTAAGTAGGGGGGAGTAAATTAGTAAAACTAGATATTTAATACAATTAAAAACACTTTAAACCCTTAACCATTCAACACATACAATCATGAAGCATATACATCATTCAAAACAATGAACATGGAAGATAAAACAAGATCAAGAAAAAAACACATGATATATTTAGGAAACCCTCGTAGGGGATAAAAACCACTAAAACCTATAAGATGTACTATAATCCAATAATAAAAATATCCAACATTTAGACCAGAACCAACTATTCAAGGATCACCCATCCCTTAGTTTAGTGAGACACCAATCCCATAAGGAACTACTATCCCTGTCTACCTAAGCACCCACAACAACTAGACCTTTATCAACCTTTATCTTGAAAAGAGGAACCAACCCCCTAATTAATTTAGAAATAAATAAACTACCTTTAACATATAATATTAAACACATGTTACTTATCTTCAAATAATTATGACCACCTTTGTCTTCACTCTCCTCCTCCATTCTCTCTCAAGCTACCTCTAGGACTAGCTCACTCAAATTGCCTCTTGTAGGTTCATTAGGTCTAATGACCTATGTGTCATCCTACATAAACCTGATTAGATAATCGTGACTGATTTTCTTCACTCTTTTTTGGTCCTCAATTACATTTACCTTATTTTTCAAAGGTTCTCTCATTTACTTGAATCCACACTTGCATAACTAACACAAATAGGCCAACAATGCCTTACTCTTTTGGTATAACCCATCCTGGTTGGCAAAGATTATTTATGTATTTGAAAAAAACTTAGAATAGGTACATACACATATTAAATGTTAGAACCACACTCTTCATATGTCAATCATTACCTCATTATCTCCAAAGCACCATTAGGTCTTGGTGAGACAAAATAATTAGGCCTTCATACTTATATGTTACATGTGAGACTACTTGGACCACCTTAATAATTTAAAAGTGATTATAAAACATAAAATATATCTAAAATAATCATTTCATCACTCTTATATGGGTTAATTCCACCTATAACACCAACTCAACACTTGAACCTACTAATTAGATATCCTCGCTCTTTAGGCCTTCATACATAGAAAACATAATCTCAAACTTATAAAGAATAAAATAAAGTATTTCACATATCCATATGATTATATCACATTTATTATATATTAAACACTTTAATGTAACTTAGATACTTTAACAAAGGTTTTAAGCACTCAAAACAACTCTCTAAAAATTACCACTTAGACTAGTCATATATATTCAAAATATAGTCAAGCTATTTTGAATTTCCATAATTGATAAATGGAATATCATGATAAAAAATGAATTATTATAATAATTTTATACATATAAAACATATGCATACTCATTTTCATCCTCAACTATTCTCAAAACACCTTCAACTCACTCTTGTAACATGGTCACTCAATCTGCGAATGCATTCAACAAACATAGTCAACTTATAAGTAATTATTCACACTAAATATGGATTTTTAAAAAATAAAAAATATATAAATATGGTAATAATTTATTATATAACACTATTTAATATATATTTCATCTTGAAACATCAAAATAATATCAAGAACTCTTTAGTTATCCTTCTTGGGTCACTTGCAGAACATGGTCAAACACAGTAATATTTAGAGATTATTATATTTGATTATATAGATATTCAAACATTATAAATCACCTATATGAATTAACATTGAATTAATATTCAAATTTTATTTTTACATCACCTTAAAATTCATCCTAGATCAAAATCTATAAATAAAATATTGAGCAATAGTTTTTCCTTTATTAAATTCAAATACCAATGGTCACTGTGTAAACATTAAACATAAAAAACTTTGTCATCATCTCATGCTCCCTATAAAATTTCAAAATATTAGCTCCATAAATATATTTGAGATTATAATATTATTTACCTTTCATCACTCACCATTTATCTTGTATCTATTCTACTTTGATCATGCCACTTGGTAGCTCTGTGTGCCTTTTGTGCACCCTGTAGCCAGTCACTTGGAAGATCCACATGACTTTTAATAATATTTATTATTTTAATCCAATTAAATTAAATTATTTTTAATCCCTTATGTTAAAACTTTTCTATTTGAATCAATATGCTCCATTGGATCATAATCTTCATGATCATGCACTCATCGTTGATCTCTATCTAATAGGTTTCATGATTGTTGTTAGATCCGCTGCTCAAATTCCATGATTGTGAAACATGTCACTAAAAATTTAAATATTGAATATTTAAATTTTAACCATGATTTTGTATCCTTATCAGGTTATATTAAATTCTCACTATTAGATCTATGATCTGATTAAGTGCTCACCTTAGATCTTTGATATCATAAATTGGTCTAAGAATGGGAACTTAGTAAACTTTGTTTGAGAAGCCAAATTTAAACCTTAATAATTTTTTCTATGATTAACATCATGACCTTAAATTTGAACCATATTATCTCCTCATATAGGTTAATCTATCCATTTATCAATTTACTCTTGAAACCTTCATACATGTGAAATATAATGTCATTAATTTTCTCACTTAGTTTTATCTATCAAGATGACTACTTGATCTTAGACATTCATATGACTATTATAATGAATTATTTTCACTTACATAATCACTCTAACCACTCATAACATCCCATAATATATCATTAATATGACCATACCATCAATATCATCCATTAAATACTTAACTAGTCAAACACTCTAAACCATCAATTTAATCACTTTATCATTAATGCACTATGAATCATGGTCTCTTTGACATCAATGACAACCTAACATAAATTATCAAGAAAAATATTTATAGGTATAATATAAATTTATTTTCTATATATTGAGTTTTGGTGAGGTTGAGATATACATCCTTTCTAATGACCAAGAGGAGGCTTCCTTCTGGGATGAACTTGAAGGTTTTTGTTCAAGTTTAGAGGACACACCTATACCTTCAGGTAAACAAGTCCAAGAAGTAGTTGATAAAAACATGTTTATTGAAAAACATGATCGTAATGATTCATTGTAGGTTGAAATTTAATCATTATTCACATTGGAGGACTTGTTTGAGATCCTGGGAGCAAGCTATAATCCTCTCTAGGGAGACTATGATATAATTATGCTTGAGGAACATAATGATGGGGAATCAAAATGTAGGAGTTAGGTAAAATATTATTGTTCAACATATTTATTGATAAGAGGATGTCCTATTAGATACATATATTAATTTGAGTATGACAAGAAGGAGCCATCAGTTGAGAAGGTTGCATGTGCTTCTATAGTCCAATATGAAGCAATCCTTGAATAAATAAACTAGTATTTCTACATTGGAGACGTGTTTGTCTCATTTCATCCACTTGAGATCATGCCTAAAGAGTAAAAAATCAAGCATTTTAGCCCACCTATCATGATCTCTCCAAAGCATGGTATTTTTAATCATAATTTATCACAAGTGAATGATGCTAGAAGTTTTCCATTTGACCCAGGTGGAAAGTACAAGTAAATTTAAACCTTGTATATATTATAGTAGATTTTATGCTTTCCTCTAAGTTCCTTATTCACATTTCCTTTCTCTTATGTTTTTTTTTCAACAAGTTCCTTGGGAACTTTACTTTGGTTTGTCCTTTTTGGTCCTTATTTGTTTCAAGAGGAGTTATCCAAAGGTTAGTAGTTAGTTTTAGCTTCAGATCAATATGTTGAACTATAGAGGAGACTCCATGCCTGATGGATCAGATAAAGGAAATTGGTTTAGATTCTCAAGCATATTAGGCATGCTTACCTATGAGTCACCAGATATGTTGGCCAATTTTGGCCTAAATACAAAGCTTCTTCATGAATGTATGAGCTGAGCAAAGTTATAGATGGAATGAGTGGTCTAAATATCTCATATTACTATATATGGAGCTAAAAAGTTTCCAACTATTAGGAGCCCAAGTCAAGATCTAATGATGTGAGGCAATTTTATAGATGTCAATGGGTCTAGGTAGATCAACAGTATGCATTCACTAGTACAAAGTAGACCAATAGTGAGCATGAAGTCAAAAGTTCAAAGAATCTCTAGGGTGAATATGCAAGTGACAAGTGTCTCAATTGTGTTAATTTGGCATAAGATATATGGCTCACATTCATTTGCATAGAAGAAGATCTATGATATGCATGAGGTAAATAATTCAAAGAGATGATAATAATATATTGTAAGATAATTATAGTGCTGATAAATGGCATTATTAGGGAATCCCAAATCAATATTGATGATCAATTATAAAATTCAAAAGCTAGGGAATTTCAATGAGAATAAATACAATCATAGGTAAAAATGGAAGTAAGTCCTGTAAGGATCATCCCATCACCAATAGAGATCAGTTAAAAGTCTCAAATTGATGTAGTCATATAGTTAGGGGTTGTCAATAATGAACCTCTCTCACCAAAAACACAATCTCAACATCAGGTTCAAAGATTTAGAACTTACAGGTCCCATATTTTGGAGTTGTAGAATTATGTCATGATTATGATCATTCATCTATAAAGAATATATATGTAAATAGTGAATTTTTTCCTTCCATAAATACTTAGAGGCAAAAATAGGTATTTTTAGGCCTAATAGAGATCAAAGGTGGGTATTTAGCTATTGAATGGGGATCAAGAACAAATCTATGTGGCTTGTAGGATTTTCATCAATAGGATAACTATAGGAAAACCAATAAAGGTGATTGGATTTCATCTATAGTAAACCTATGTTCAAATATTGAAATAGAGTAGATGAAATATTATGAATAAATGTCTCATATTTAATATAGGTAGATCCTCAATAATAAGGTACTTACCACTGTTCAAAGCAAACATGGAGATACTTCTATAGAATCAAAGATATCAATATTTTTTCTTCACAAATAGGCCAAGTGAAAGATAGCATAAAGTTCAAAGTAAAGAGATATGGTTGTTAGAGAAGCAGTTAGAGAATTTATTGATTATTCAGATCTTAAAGATCTTTTCTCCAACAGACTTAATCATGACTCATCATCTACAAAATAGACCCTTGCCTTCTAGTGGATCCCTCAGCTAATGAGAAAACTTGAAGACTAATTGGAGAAAATATATGCTAATTGGTCAGTGAAGGATTAGTCCTGATTTGACTAAAGGGTGGTGGAGCATTCATTGAAAATGGTAGCTCATTTATTTTTCTTGGTGAATGTGTTCCCTCTCTTCTCTCTTACTCTTTTCTATTTATTACCCATTCTTTCCCATTTGTAAGGATGCTCATTTTTTAGGAGTATCATGTGACTATTTGAGATATTTCAATATATGCTCATTTTTGTAAGGCTAAACCCTATCAAAAATATGTAAGAACTACCTCTTGATGTAATAAATGACTCTATTTGCCTATCTCTTACCTTAGATTAGTGTTTAGTGAGTTGTGCATAATGTCCTTGTGAATTATATTCTTCCATATCCATTATCCTTCTTGTTTATCTCATTTAAGGTGACTTCAATCTTTCTATAGTTCTAGATTAGTGTTATTTCTACCATTGATGTAATCTCTTAGTGAGTATTAGAACTCATCTTTGTTTGCATTCATTGTTTCCTAAACCTAGTCTATGAAATACTAATGTAATTAGCGTGATTTTTAGGTTGTGTAAGCTATAATTATCTTATATTAATCTAGTATGGGTTCAATATTATGAGAGTCTTTCATTTTTATTTGGTGCATCACCTTGTTATCCTTCTTAACATCCCTTTTGCCTTTTCTAACCATTTTCCTATAGTAGCATTAGTACAAGTGATCCATCAAGAGGAAGATGACTTTATCCAAAGGCTCAACTTCACCATATAGAACTTACATCCTGATCTTGTTCCCATATTACGATTATGAGTGGAGGATCCTCAAGAACGCCCCCATAAGGGTGAAATTCTACATCATAATAGGAACATGAATAAGATATGTGGGTTCATTCCTAGGTAGTTTAAATCCTACACCATAGGTTATTTTGTACCAAGTCATAGAAATGGGCTCAAGAGTACCCTACTAATTTTCCCCTAGGCCTTCACCTTCATAATCTTGTTTATCCATAATCCTATTAGGGATTGGATATTTGGTACTTTTATAAAAATCAATTGATTTGTCATTGTATAACTAGGAATCATCATTGACAAGTGGGTAATCTTCTTGGATAGTGGTTAGTTTTAAATAATAGGTGTTGGTATATGAATATTACCCTTTCCCTTTTATTTCCATTCCATACAAGTGATTTTAGCTTTAGGCCTTCCATAGAACTTGGGGTTGTATGGAATCCTAGCAATATGGAATTTATCATGGGTAAAATTTTGTATTAGACCATTGTCTAAAATGCTAAAATAATTAGACATTTTAAGAGGAGGCATATACTAAGATGAGACAAACCTATTTGGGTCTATGTAATTAGCCTCTGGTAATTTGAAAAGTATATCTTTGTCTTTATCCTTCTTGGGTATTGGATCTAGGCCCAAATGGCAGTTATGACCTTTATATTCAACCTCCAAATGTTTGCAGTGTTTGTATAGTTGTAGATCTTCATGGATAATGACCCCCATCCATGAGTGAGGGAACTTCATACACCGGTGTACTTTTGAAATAATTACATGAATTTAATGGATCCATGGTCTACATAAAAGCAAATTATATGATAGGTCTAGGTCTAATACATGGAAAAGTGCATTTTGGGTCAAAGGCCCAAAGATAATTGACAAGCTTATAGTTCCTTATGATTCTAATTTTTAATTTTTGTAGGATTTAATAGTAATACTTTCCATTTGTCTATCAGCTAACGTATATCTTAGATCTTGATGAGGTTCAAAGACATAATATTCAGGCTTAATCCATTATATATGAGGACATATTTGAATTTGTGTCATGTGATGACAACTTTAATGTATAATAGGTTATTATGGAGAGGGATAAGGGATGACATATCACTTTGGTCAAGGATAAACTACTGGCTTGGGGATACATATCCAACTAAAGCTTGGAATTTATCTAGGGTTATATCATTTGAAACTTAAAATTTAGCCCAAAATTTATGTTAGAATATTTTTTTGGATAGTAGACATAGTAATAAATCTAAAATGAAACTCTATGCAAGTTTCTTTTGGAGTTGTTACACAATGTCGTATGTCTTTTCCTTAGTATTGGTAAATGGCATGTTCCTAGCCAGCATAGTGGGTTGGATTGGTTCATTAGCAAGAGGTTTCTTGACTAGAATGGTAATCTTAGACTGTCAAGTTGTGATTGTATAATCAGGATTAGTTACAAGACCATTTATACTAAAAAATTATGGAGATGTGCCAAATAGGATAAGTCTCAATTTCTATTTCACGTGGTTGTGGTCATGGAACAATGACAAGTTATCAGTATTAGGTCTTGAAATAGTAATCCCAGGGTGTTTTTGTGTTTAGATGTAGTCTTAAATCAATGAAGGATTACTAAAATAGGTAGTTTGATTGATATGGTTAGGCAATGGTATTGGTCTATATGCACTTCATCTAGGATTTATGGTAATGGTAGAAACATGACCATATATAGTATGACCTACAAATTTATTTTAGTCATGTGAAACTACATGTTAAGTCTATTGTTTTTTGGGATCATTTTGGCCTTGGTTCCTTCCATTCAGTTGACATTGTTATTTCTACTAATGTTGTTTTAGTTGTTAATGTTTTTATTGTTTTGTTGGCCTTTGTTCTTTTTATTGTTGATTAACATTATTATGTTGTAAAAAAGGGTTTTGGTAGATACATAGGTTCTTATTGGATGTAGACACTCTATTATCTAATTAGATTTCCCCATTTTCTAGCATATTTTGATTAATGTGATTTAAATACACACAATATTGTATGTAATATCCATAAAAACTATGGTATTCATAGAACTCATGCTCTTTATACTAGTCTATTTATGGTATACCCTTAGGATAGTGTTTTGGGATTGGCCAACTAATCATATTAGCCATGACTAGTATCTAAAATACTAATTTGATGGGATCACTAAGGTCACTAAAGAATCTAGGATTGGTATTTATTCTTATATTATGGGTTTTTAAAGGTTTGTGGTCACTTCATTTGAGGAGTTAGTCTAGGTTTCTAGGTAAACTGTACTTGTTGAATAGGTTTTTGATGAGGATTAAGTTATAATTTTGACATAGTTTTAGAATACAGTGTTTACAGCATTTGGACATGATGAAATTTAGTTAATATATTACCAAAAACATTATTTTTATAATTTTAAGGTTTATATTTTTCATAGTTGGTAGCTTGACTAGGTGCATACACTTGTGCTTAGACTAGATTAAGGTTTTGACTTGGGCCAATGTTTTGGTTCTAATTCTAAATTGAGGAGGTCAACTTGATAATCCCTTTATAAATAAGGGTATTTTGAATCTATAAAACATTATAAATGATTTATTTTAACATGTGTGCACATTGAAGCTACATTGATAAGATATCTCAATGCAAATTTTTTTAGTAAACATAATGTCCAATTATTTATCTAGTAAATTATGGGTGAAGCACTAACAAGTACTCTCCATTTATATAAGTAGATTTAAAATATCTCATAAAATATATGCTTGTCTTGAGTCAAATATACTAATGAGATATTATGTTTTAGATTATAGGATAAGTGTTTCACTTGCGTGAGAGATTGTCAAAATTAGTTACTGAGTTTTTTTGCAACTTTAGAAACCACTCTAAATCCTATCTAGATAAACCTTAGTGAAATAAAAGGAGTAGGTAAATGTAATTATAGGCCACTAGATTGAAATTTATAAATAATTTTTTTAAAAATGTGCCTTAGGGTCTCCTTTACCCTTATACTTTTAAAATTTTAATGGTGTATAACCTAGAGGAAATGGTATCTAAAGATAATCTAGTTAAAAGGATATGAACACAAGTCATCAAATTTGAATTTCTGGTCTATTTCCCTATTTTAATGGAGGCATAACATTTTTAATTTTTTTTAATTTCTTCACCAAGAAATTATATGTTATATTTGGTTATGTCTAGGTGGTCAAAGGTGGATTACATTGATCAAGGTATAATAGAGGAATGGTTTGTTTTCAAATGTTGTTTTGATGGGTGAATTTAACATGAATATGCATCTAAAAATTGAGATGTGGCTATTTAAATTACACACACATTGGTGATAGATATTTTGGTTCAAATTTATTATGTGTCTTTTAGTCTTAGGGAATTGGAATTGTGATTGAAGGATATGGCTTTGTGAAACATATTATTCCTATTGAGGTTGAGTAGGAACTTATTTTTGACTTGTCAAACCTGGATGAATAAGGGGAACTTATTATGGACCAGGGCCCTATATTTGAATATATGTCACTTATTAAATAAAATTCAATGGATACCTATTAGGTACTTGTTATAAATTCATACCTCTTTGTTATGAAAACAACTTTGTGAACTAGATACTTGTTGGGTGTTTCACACTTGTCTTTGACCAATAGAAATGCATTGCTGATTATACAATATTTATGATTGTAGAGGCATATTTCTCTATTATTTTTTAGGTATGTTTGTCTCTACTTGTTGAGGTGGAACATGTGTTCTCCTTAATTGAGGTGGCATAGTGTTTTACCTCTACTACTATGTAAATTGGATTGTGCCTATTATTTTTCAATATTAGTCAGCACCTATTTAGGTGGGATAAAATTCATCACTTTTTTTTGAGGTAAAGCATTGGTCAACACTTGGTTACTTATTCCTTGTTTTTGTGCTTGAATAATCCATTGGTTGAGCATTGGGAGTAGTATGTTGTGGTTAGGAAGTAGGAATTCCCACCCATACTAGTTTTAACCACTCATGGTATTAACTAAAGGCACTTATTGTTTTGAAGTATTTATTGGTGTATTTAAACAATTTTTTCTTGGAATGGAAGAAACTTTCATGTTATCCATGATATTTGGTACATTGTTTTACATAGAGGCCATAGTCACATCTTAAGTAAGTGGCACATTGATCATGTCACCTACTGAATTAATTTAAGAAAATGGGTCTATGCCAAGATTATCTTGACCTATCAAATCAATTAAAACTCACATTAAAGGAGGTAACTCAATAAGAGGAGCATTTGATATGGCTATGGCATTAAAATTTTGCATGAGGTTTAAATAGTTACGATATTATTGTTTCATTTTCACAAAGTGGTCCACCATTGGGACTTTTCCTCTTGAAATAATATTTAGGTCTTGGCATGACATAGACATGAGTGATTGAGGGAAACTAGTAGAGACATGTTATAAATTTTGGGTGTAAGGTATGTTTCAAGGCACTCTAACTAGAGTAGGTAGGTTTTCATTGGTGAAGTTTACTAGAAACTTGGTACCTACCTCTAAGGATCTAATTAAAATCTCATCCTAGTTTTCAAGTAATTTATAATCAAATAAATAATGTTTATATGTTCATGGTAGATTAATTTAGTATATTTGGACTTGGACTTATTCCAAAATTGATATCACACTAACTATATATTAATCTATTTGTTCTTGGTCTTGTTCTAAATAGGGAGGTGTGTTAACCAATTAATGTGCTAATGGATATTGGATTTTGTTCTATAGATTCTAGGAGTGTAAGGTGGATAAGTATCTATATCACAAAATACATCATCACCGTATGGTTCTTGAACAAAGTTATCATTCATGACTACGCTATTGTAACCTAGATTATACATGGTTCTACTATGAGTATAATGAGACATATCCAAATTGATGACTAACACTTCATGAATTAAAAAAAATTTGGAGTTGTAAAAACTCTTAAAACATGGTCTAAATTTCAAATGGTCTAAACTTTGTATGTATAAAAACTTGGTCTAATTATCTAGAAACTTGGCATAGGAATGAAGTTATTTATCTAAAATTCTTCAATGATAAACTTGTTCTAAAAAATCCTCAAGGTCTAATGTCAAATGTCTCACATAAATGGTCAAGTGAAATAAAAATAAGAATCTTAATATTGGTAAAATGTGTTTCAAACAACTCTAATCTAGGTCTAAAAATAGAAAATGTTACTAGGTCTTTGTAAACAAGGCATAAATCTAGGTTTAAAACAACTATGTCTAAAAAATAAAATGAGAGGTAAATGCTAGGCCTTTTAGAAACACAATAAAAAGTTAAGCTCTGAAAAAACTAGGTCTAAAATGGTAAAATTATAGTTATTTTAGAAAAATGACAGAAAATATAGACTTGAAACATAATAAATCTAAAATGGTAAAATGTGAGGTCTTTTGGAAATATGACACAAAAGATAGACTTAAAACACACTAAGTCAAGGTAAAACTGGCAAGACAATTAATCTAATAATTTGAAATACTTGGACTCAAACTAGGCACATAGATTCAAAAAAAAAATTAACATTGTTAAAAGACATTGGAATTTAGGTATGTGTATGGAACTAATTGGTAAAATCAATTCCAAGTAGTCAAAAATAAGGATGAGAAACATTCAAGCCCATGTGATGAACAAGAATCAAATGTAAATTAATTACGCTTAATGTTATACTTGGATTGAGATTTTTTACCTTAGTTATAAGAAATAAAAGAGACATTAGGTACATGGAAAATACCACTTCCAAATTTTAGGCATAAAATATCTTAAAATAAAGTAATGAATTAGTCCAAGTTGCACAATCCAAAAGTGATAGGAAAATGTCTAAGCCAAAATTAAGTGAGGCATAGGTATAAACCAATCAACGTTTGAATTTGAACTTTAGAAGACCAATTTTTGCCTTTTTTTATTATACTTTGTTTCTCAAATGGATGATTTTATAGACCAAAATGGATGGCATAAAAATACTAGGCATAGAATAAAAAGGCACATGTGGGTTTGAATTTGATTGGACACAAGGTAAATGTTTTGAAATAATGTGACTATAATAATGATGTTATCTCACTAAAAATGTATGAAATATGGGTTTTTTCAAAAACTCAAAGGAAAATACTTGGTATTAAATGGATAGTGTAATGACATCCCTTTCAAACAAGTCACACACACACACACACACACACACACACAGTTTGAAAAATGACTAAGGCAAACTGTGGTGTCAAATAAATGACATAACACCTATTTAGGATAAAAAAGGGTGTATAAACATGACTTTATTTTATAATTATTTGGACAAACAAATATATTTTTATACTCAAATTCAAGTAAAAGGAAAAAAATACATAAAAACACCTAAGGGTATCATCCTATTCCTAAAACCCGACAAGGTGGCTTTATATTATCAAATTCTATCTATATACTCCTTTTGGAGAGGAAATAATTTGTTAATCTAAAAATTTATATTCAAATAAAAATAATGGTTTTTAGGCTCCCTCTTCTCTTAATAATTCATATGGTAATATGGAACTTCCAGATACTCACCTTGCATTAACAATATTATGTGGTAAGTAAGGTTTGTCTAAGACTAAAAGTTTCATTCATTCTAGATGGTCTCAAGTATGGTTAAAACTAGAGATTAAATTACTCAATTAATTTTATACTGGATAACTTACTATTCAATCATCTATTACTTTGCATAGAGATTCCATATCTATACTTCTTATTGGAGTCCCATCATTATCCAAACCTAACTCAGTTTTTCATTATGATTAGAGACACTCACTTCTCAAGCCCCTGACAATTGTAGTATGTGTAACCTTATTTATATATACCATCATGGATAGGGATTTAACAAATACTAGGAGATGAATTCCTAGGTCAAAAATTACCTAAATAACTTATGGGGAGGTGATAAAATTCCACCCATAAGCCAAGATGAATGAAAGTAAATATTGAATGACTTTAAGGCCATTTTAGGATCAGTCAAGTCATTAAAATATTAAGGATTTCTTAGAAACATTCCTTTAATGCTTGGACTAAGAAAAAGAAATCAAAGGACAAAAAACTTTTGGTCACACAAGTGTTGGAATAAAAATGATTGAGAGGGGGGTGGTGAATCAGTCTTGAAAAACTTTCTTGCCAATTCCCCTTAATTAATTATGAATCATTCAAATAATCATATAGATCTAGCAAGCATAAACACCTATCCACATAAGAGATAAAGATAAGAACACATCACATATGTGATAAAACCTCAATGGGAATAAACCCCACTAATATCTAGAAATGGATTATAGTCCTATAATACAAACACTAAATTTAGTGGATCACCAAATCCACATGAAGCACCAAACCCAACGAGATAAGCACCAACTCAGCTAGGATTTATCAAGAACCAACTTGAAAAGATGAACCAACCTTATATATAACTCAAAACTAAATCTAACTCCTGATTTTCTTGATTACCTTCAGGACACCTTATTGCTCAACCAACTAATGATGACTACCTCTTCATCTCTTCACACTCTTATCCTTCTTAAACTACCTTCTAGGCCTATTCACTCAATTAGGTCTCTTCAAGATATAATAGGTCATATGACCTTGATTTTAATACATATAACCTCTCTCAAATATTCATCATAGATTCTATACACCCTTTAGATGTTCTATTAAACCTCCTTCTACTTACCAATGTGTTATACTCTTCACATACACTATCTCATAGTCATAGGCCTAAAATTTCCTTGTATTTATACAAGCCTCTTGATAATATCCTTTTTGGTTAGCCATACATACTTAAATAATTGTATTATCTTTTAAATAGGTCTGATAACACATTTCATACATGGATAAATCATTACATTAGGTCATCCATATCTAAAAATACCAAAACCTCCTTTAGGCCTTAAGGAGACCTAATTCGATTAGTCCTTCATTAGTGCATGTTACCCTCTAAACTCCTTAGAACACTTTAAAACTACATATATAGTAGTAAAACTTAATATTATAGTCAAATAAACCCCCACTTATATCATATTTGGTCTATGACACTTTTTATATCCAATCACCACTTGAAGCACATCATTAGCATTGTTCACTATTAACCCTATGAACCTATAGAAATTCTATCTTGAAATACTAAATATTAAACACAAACTATATAAATAAACATGGAATATACATACATACATATTATAGACACCAGAATTGTGTCTAACCCTTATCGTCCTCCCCTTAACCCCTGTTGACCATTTTCCCACAAGCCTTACCCCTGGCAGCATGTAAGAATAAGCAGAAGGCTAGAATTAGCCTCTGTCCCCATTCTACATCTACTGACACTGGTCACTACTCGATCAACGTCGCCGACGTTAGTCACCTTTTCAGCTAACGTCGGCAGTCCTGTCAACGTCGGTCAACCTCAAACTGCGTCCATTAATTCATTTCTCAATCTGTTATCCGTTATTCGATTGCCAATCAGTTTGGCAACTAGTTATTGGACCTTTGGCATCAAAACATTTCTTTGATGAGAACCACAGAAGCAACGATCAACCAGTTTTCTTGCATCTAACCGAACGATCAACCAATTTTTGGCATCTAGTCATCTGTAATCATCTCTCGTGTTCTCTCTCTCTCCAGTACAAGGACTTTGCATCGATCTGCTACATCAAACTTCTTCAACACAGCAACAACATCAATCATGTCTCTGACTTTTATCTTTAGCGTGTAATAGGTAAGCTTTTCTCTGTGCTTTCATTTTGTTCTTGGTTACTATTTTTAATTGACATTACCACCCCGACTTTGTTAGACCATAACCCTGACCTTATTTCCACCCATATCACCACTATTCACCCTCTACAAAAAGTACAGTCTATAACTCTACCCAGATCCCTATCCAAAACCCTCAAACAAATCCCTCTAACTTCTAAACCACCTTCCCGAACCCTCAGACAAAAACATCTAACCTTTCTGCAATCCAAAAACTCTATCCAAACCTGACCAGACCCCATCCAAAACTGCTGCCTTGACCAATGCCGGTCATTACCCGACTGACGCTGGCACTTTAACTGACGTCGGCACCCTTCCCTGACCGACGCCGGCACAGAGACCGACACCAGTGACTATGTAGAACATTTTGCTGCATATCAGGTACGCAATTTTGTTTTCTGTCTTTTATTCCTTTCATTTTATCTTTCTGTTTCTATCAAATATTCTATTTTTAATCAGTGGGTTGATATCCCTTAAGGAAGTCTTCATACTTCAGGGATCAAGCATTTGCTTGACAGCCCACCATCTCCTTGTCTAACGTTTTTTGTGTTTCAGTCTCTTTTTCTTTTTAGGTGTCATTCCTCCACAGCCAAAGAGGAGTACCTTCCAACATCTAATTTCGGTGCGCATGACCATATCCAGGTATCTTCTAACCTTGACCATTTCTTTTAGTTTCTCATTTTCTTCTTTGAATGTAGAAAGCGATTTAGCGTAGAAACATTCTGGCACGCCCGGTGGGACCCTAGGGCCTTCCTTGGGTTCTTTCTTTCGTTCATATAGGTGCATTAGGTTCCTTCCTTTTTTGCCTCTTTCATCTCTTCTAAATGACATCATAAGCAGGAATAAAAAGAACTTTTCTTTCTTTTCTTGCACTTCTAGACTAGTCAAAACTCATATTCTTCGACTCTTTCTCCATTCGTCTTCATACGAACAAACATTTTGACTTGGGGCATTAAAACACATTGCACTTTCATTTCTGTTTGCTTGCATTTCTTAGACCACACATAGTAATTAATAAACACATATTGAATTAATCATAGTCCACTTGATGTTACACGACCAAACCACTTGCACAAAACAAACATCTTAACTTACCTGAGACAAGGCCCGACTAGGATTTCATCACCCAACAGATACCTTACCCATCCCGGTGATCTTACTTGGATTTCATCACCAAGGGGAAAGCCCACTCCGTTCTCTGGCGGAGTCTAATCTCTAGGGAAAGTATATTTTGGCTAAGCGGGCCCAGTTTATCACTGGACTCGTGAAGTGAGGGGAGCTTGCTCCTTAGCACCAGGCCTTGTACAAAACCTAACACAGACTTCTTGAGCACCATAACTAACCCAAAACCATCCATAGACTACTTCTTCTAGGACCCGACTCAAAAGCCAATCTTCCTCTACACATATTCTAAGGCATAAGCCACTATAATCCTAATAATTTACTCATAGGGTTTTAAGATCTGCTTGTGTTCTTCATCTTTTCTATTCTTATCTACTTGTTTGAGCTTGTGAGGACATTCTTTCTTGCCTTAAATGGTTCTGACTCGTAGCCAAGCCAAGGCTCTAGTCGATCACACGAGGCATCATCTGCTTCTGTCTACCCCATCCATAACCAGCCCTATAATGGAGTTCCACTCGGAGACTGAAAGAACTCCTACTCGACCATCCCCAACCCAGTCACCTATTGTCCCAAAAGGGGACCAAGATTTTGCAAGACTATTGGACCTTAATGTCATAGCCCTCCAAAACTATCTCGTGAGGAACCCAACGAGAGACCTTTTGGGTGAAGCGGCAGTGACATCGACACCGTCCGCTACCCAACCTTTTGCCTCAACCGTTAACCTGACCATGGCCCATATGCAAAGTTTGGCCTCCCCGTCTATTTTTAGACCAACCTCCATCGGGGTTCCATTACCCCCTCAACCACCTGTAATTCAACCAAGTTCTACATCATACCAAAACTTGATTGTCTCAACCCCACACACTCGTGCGCCCATATATGCAGGAGTGCCTACCTCGCCCTTTGTCAATGCCATCACACAACCACCTTTTGTGATATCTACTCAGCTTATGCCTTCTACCTTCATAACCCAACCACCTTTGGCCTCCACTTCTGTCCCTACGACTAGTCATCCGTACGTTGTGCCCTTATTGGTACAACTGACTACGTTGTATGCCTCCTCTAGCCTCTTTCAAGCACCTTACAATCTAGGGGGCGCTCCACCCACCAATCCATTAGTAGATATCATTAAAATGCTGATGGATAAGATGTCTAGTCTCGAGACCTCTATCTCTGGCTCACACAATGCTCTCTTGTATGAGCAAATTTGCAACGAGCCCATTCATCCTTCTGTCCCTATCAGGCCATACCCCAACCAGTGGGAACTTCCTAAGTTTTCTCATTTTCAAAGCAAGGAAGACCCACAACAGCACTTATAGGCATTCAGACATGTCTGTTACCTTATCGCCCACGATGATGCGTTACTTCTACGCACGTTTCCTATGTCTCTTTTTGGCCCTACCCTTGACTGGTACAACTCTCTTGCCAGACATTCTATCTTTTCATTCATTTAACTCGCCCAATTATTCCTTGACCATTTCTCAATCAATATCACTAAACAAGTCTCGATCACAGACCTCTACTCTATTAGGCAATTTGATGATGAATCAATAGTCAATTTTGTCGCCCGTTGGAGAGGCCTGATTAACTAGCTCTCCTTCTCCTTGCCTCAACCTGAGCTCATTGAGCTCTTTTCTCAAGCATGTGTCAACCACATCTCCTCTACCTTGCAGATTCAGACATTTTGCACTTTCAACGAGGCTTTCACCATGGCCCGAAAGCTTTAACTTCATGCCATTGAAGAAGATAAGGTCAAATTGCGTAATACTAATGCAAGCACCAATGACCATTCTTCTTCCAGACCTTTTTCTTCTGCCAATTCTAAATCTAAAGGAGTGGCCAACACTGTGGTCGTCAGATCACCATCTTCGACAACAACTAATCAACCTCAACCTTCAACATCTCAAAGCATCACAAAACAATTCCAACAACGGTACATACAACCCTTCCCTAACTATCCTCCTAGCCACAATAACATTCAGACCATGACCAATGACTCTCATGACCATCATATACACATAGTCAACACAGTTTCACCTCTTGTCCCTGACCAACCTCCATCACAGGTAGAAGAGCCATCTTCTCCCATTTGTCTTTCACAGATATAAGAGCCATCTTCTCCCATTTATCTTTCACAGATAGAAGAGCCATCTTCTCCCGTTCATCTTCCACAGGTAAAAGAATCTTCTTCTCCTATTAGTCCTCCATCGACCTCTCCCATATTGGAGGATGCTTTGACCACATCAACACCAGCTACCTCACCTTCATCCTTCTTATCATCCATAGATGATCATACCTTTTTGACTCCTCAACCACACACAGAAGCCATGACTACTCTGGCGCTCTTTCCACTTAAAGAGCCCACATCTTCAATCCCTTCTCCATCGAGAGAAGAACTGTCCACATCTAAGTCCAAACCCACGCAGGCGTCCATCATGCCCAAAGAGATTAAACCTCTTGGTGTTCGCCCCACATCTAACCTCACCTCGCATAAAGGTGGCCCTCAACCCAAACCAAAGAATTCTACTAAACCACATCGGAGGCCTCCCCCCCACCTTCATCATTACCTTCAATTTTAGGCCCGCATCCGTCCACTTTAATAGGAGTTCTTCCTACTCCCATACTTCATAGAGGCAAGTCACCTCCATTACTCTATCAACCTGTCAGACTTATATCTCCTCCAAACCATTGACCTATGCCTCTTATGCCTCTCAAACCAAAGTCACCAACCCTCACTGCAATAAAACTTCTAGACCCATTAGCAGGTTCTTATGCCTTGTTGTTACGACAATTGTTGCAGTCCTCTCGCATCTATCTCCCGCCGCTTAGACCATATCAATCTCTCAGACCAAAACCACCCTAGTTCAATGACACTCAGATTTGTGCATATCATCGCATGCCTGGGCATGACACTGAGCATTGTTGTGCCCTCAAGGTTGCCATTCACCAATGTCTGGGGAATGACACCCTTCTTCTCGACCACATTATCCAAAAACCTTTAACCTCCTCACTGCCCCATTCATCAACTCTCGGATCAAGACCATCTTGGTTAGACAACTCTAAATTTTGTAATTATCACCACACTTTGGGACATAACACTGAGCATTGTTGTGCCCTCAAGGCTGTCACTCGTCAACACTGGAAAAAGGATTCCCTTCTCATCAATGATCCTCTTGACCACCTCTTCGACAAATCATCAATACCGACCCATGCTTCTCCAACCTCATCACCTAAATCGGGATCTCCATGCCAGACTATGGTCCCTTTTCCACTTTTAACCCCCTTATTCAACATCAACACAATCCATCTGACCACTAAACCTCAACCGATCTTAACCAATTCATCAAACATTCCCCCTAGCCGCTGGGGGAATTCAACCTTCATCCAAACCTTGACCAATTTTTCAACCCAGTCTCAGTCAAATATCAATCACTCCTTTAATCCTAAACCTCAACCAAGTGTCCATTGACCCTACCTTCTATCAAACATTTGACCAGTCTTGACCAATCAACAATCAAATATCAATCAACCAACCTTTTTATCAAAACATTCAACCAGTCTCGACCAATCAGTGACCATATCAACCAACTTCACATCCACTCATCAATCAACACCTGACCAATCTAGAAAGAGACAAATGGGGAAAATTTGCTCCTAATTGACTCGGACTTTATCATACATGCACAAGCATGGACTAGGGACTTATCAGAACTTGAGCCTCTTAATGCCTTTCATCTGCGACCATTCTACTGCTAGTCGAGTACTCGTCCACTTGACATTTAACTTGAGCTCATCCCTTGAGCATTCCCCATCCTTTTAGTCCTAATTCCTTTCATCCCTATTCCTCTTAACAATTCTTCTATAACCCTTTTATGATGTATGGATGCTTTTTCCTAATAAAAGGGAGCCCTTGACCTTCTATGCTCTTGTCCATGACTCGCATTTCTGTAAAAACAAATCAAGATGTCAAAATATCCACGGTCACCATATCAATATCAAATTAACAAGACAGACTGCTCCCTCGAAGGACAGCTATACTATCATTACTATACTTAATAGACTGCTCCCTCGAAGGATAGCTATTGAAAAGCCCTTATATTAAGAAAAATTCTAGACCACTCCCTCGAAGGATGGCTATGACTACTCTGGCAATAAACAACACTATCTTAGAAGCTTCCCGCATTGATTAGCTTCACAACTGACCACCAAGCAAATGACATCTCTATGCAGACTTCCCGCATTGATCAGTCTGCACCCAACAAAAAAAAAAAATGAGTCATGGACTTGACTTATAGTTGTCTCAGGGTCTCCTATAAAAAGGGGCAAAGTTATCTCTGCTCTTACAATGGGTTACCCTATTTCCTCCTCCTAACACCTGCTCAAGGGACTTTGAGCTCACTTTAATATCAAAGTGATTCAATTACCGTTCTAACACAACATCTGGTCAATGACATCATGCATGAATGGGGCTCTTGGTTCTAATAACCCCTATCTATGCTGTCATTCTGGTCCTTGTCAATGAAAGTGCAATATGCCTTTCGCTTCGTCTACACTTTGGTCACATTCACCTTCATCACTTGTCCCTCCTAATCAACTCAACTCAACTCTCTTTTTTAGGCCACTCCCATAGCCTATTCACACTAGTTTCTATGGACACCAATACACATGGAAACTATCGACCAGACGCAATTTATGTTAAGTATAAACCAATACTTGTTGATGCATAAATAGACCTCAATTCATGTTTAGCATACATCCATCGCGACTATGGAAAATTTATAGGGATGAAAGACCCCTCAACCAATGTTGCAGAATACACCATTTGGAAAAGGCTGTAACATCATTTTCTCCTCATCATTTCATCATGACCAAGACTAACCTATCAACCACTTTGACCAAACCAATCATCACTCATTTTGTCTCTCCTAGTCTGAACTACATTGGTCTGAGGCCCTAAGATTGGGGCTATGTAGGTAGCACTCAGATGATACGACATCATCTGGGGTTAGCTCAACCACCCTTGTTTGTTTATCTCTATGATGGAAAAACCTTCTTTCCTCCTTTTGACCATGACCTTGCCCTCGACCAAGACCAATTCCATCCCTTTGACCCTTCCTCCCTTCTAAGGAGAACTACATTGGCCTGAAGCCCTTCACATAAGGGCTATGTAGGCAACACTCAGATCACCTAACATCTTCTGAGGTTAGCTCGACCACATCCTTTCATCTATTCCTCCCCCTCGACCAATGACCATTGGAGATCATTCCTATCTCCTCCGACTTCGACCACTTCCAAGACAATGTTGCCTTAGTTGTTTTTGCATGTATGCTACCTCATGACTAGTTAGCAAAATTTTGCGTAGACTATTTATGACCCTCAAAAGTATAGGATCGTAAGCCGGTTGATCCCCACTACTTGTGACATTTTTGTGTTTCCAAGAGCACTTCCTGAGCCCAGGATACCTAGAACATGATGACCATTTGGAGCTTCAGCTTTGATTGAATAACCCGATCAATAGATGACTAAATGCTAGGGCCTAGTTATTTAAATTTTGGCACTCCTTGACCCTCAACTTGTGACACTCTGACCTGACCATCTCATGCAGTGGTATGCACGCAATCATGACTTTTGCAGCGTTCACCCTCACCCTCACCCATTTTTCCTCCACTCTTTGTCAAATCAGCACCCGATTCCTGGTTCCCTTCCTTCAACTCCTACTTTGAGGGGGAATACCTCATCCATAATCGGGGCAATCCACCTCTTATTTTTGTCTTGCAATTCATTCAAACAACCAACAAGATGAAATCGACCTTATCCCACACCTGGGGCAACCACCTCCTATTTTTGTCTTGCAGTTCATCCAGAACAACCAACAAAACAAAAAGGGGCAAATGTAGACACCAAAATTGTGTCTAACCCTTGTCGTCCTCGCCTTAACCCCTGTCAACCATTTTCCCACAAGCCTTACCCTTGGTAGCATGTAAGAATGAGCATAAGGCTAGAATTAGCCTCTGTCCCCACTCTACATCTACTGACACCGGTCACTACTCGATCGACGTCACCGACGTTGGTCACCTTTTCGGTCGATGTCGGCAGTCCTGCCAGCATCGATCAACCTCAAACTGTGTCTGTTAATTCATTTCTTAATCCGTTATCTGTTATTCGGTTGCTAATCAGTTTGGCAACTAGTTATGAGACCTTTAGCATCAAAACATTTCTTTGATCAAAACCACGAAAGCAACGATCAACCAGTTTTCTTGCATCCAACCGAACGATCAACCAATTTCTGGCATCCAGTCATTTGCAATCATCGCTCATGTTCTCTCTCTCTGGTACAAGGACTCTACATCGATCTGCTACATCAAACTTCTTCAACATAGCAATAACATCAATCATGTCTCTGACTTTTATCTTTAGCGTGTAACAGGTAAGCTTTTCTCTATGCTTTTATTTTGTTCTTGGTTAATGTTTTTAATTGACATTACCGCCCTGACTTAGTTAGACCATAACCCCGACCTTATTTCCACCTGTATCACCACTATTCACCCTCTATAGAAAGTACAGTCTATAACTCTACCCAGATCCCTGTCCAAAACCCTCAAACAAATCCCTCTGACTTCTAAACCACCTTCCCGAACCCTCAGACAAAAACATCTGACCTTTCTGCAATCCAAAAACTCTATCTAGACCTGACCAAACCCCATCCAAAATTGCTGCCTCGATCGATGCCGGTCATTACCTGACCGATGCCGGCACTTTAACCGATGTCGGCACCCTTCCCTGACTGACGCTGACATAGAGACCGACACTGGTGACTGTGCAGAACATTTTGCTGTATATCAGGTATGCAATTTTGTTTTCCATCTTTTATTCCTTTCATTCTATCTTTCTATTTCTATCAAATATTCTATTTTTAATCAGTGGGTTGATATCCCTTAAGGAAGTCTTCATACTTCAGGGATCAAGCATTTGCTTGACAGCCCACCATCTCCTTGTCTAACATTTTTTGTGTTTCAGTCTCTTTTTCTTTGCAGGTGTCATTCCTCCACAGCCAAAGAGGAGTACCTTCCAACGTCTGATTTCAGTGTGCACGACCATATCTAGGTATCTTCTAACCTTGAGCATTTCTTTTAGTTTCTCATTTTCTTCTTTGAATGTAGAAAGCGATTTAGCGTAGAAACACACACACACACACACATATATATATGTATATGTATATGTATATATATATATATATATGTATATGTATATATATATATATGTATATGTATATGTATATGTATATATATATATATATATGTATATGTATATATATATATGTATATATATATATAAATATATATACACACACACACAAAAATATATACATATATATATATATATATACACACACACATATATATATATATATACATACATATATATACATACATACATACATACATATACATATACATATACATAAACACAAAATATATAAATAAACATGGAATATATATATATTCCATGTTTATTTATATATTTTGTGTTTATGTATATGTATATGTATATGTATATATATGTATGTGTGTGTGTGTGTGTGTGTGTGTGTGTTTATATATATATATATATATATATATATATATATATATATATATATATATATATATATATATTTATGTATGTATGTATATGTGTGTGTGTGTGTATAGATACACACACACACACACACACACACACACACACACACAATAACTAAATTAACTCAAGGTCATCACCATATGATTTAGACTTCATAACTTAGGGGAAAAAGGATTAAAACACTTCTCTACAAATTATCCACTCATAATTGTTAGAACACACACACACACACACACACACACACACACACACACACACACACACATATATAAATATAAACTCAAGATCATCACCATATGATTTAGACTTCATAACTTAGGGGAAAAAGGATTAAAACACTTCACTACAAATAATCCACTCAGAATTGTTAGAACACTTCAAAACCTAGTCATGATCAACTTAAATTTAGACAACTAAAAAAACACTTATCATGACCAATTTTATATATATATATATATATCTCTCTCTCTCTGTGTGTGTGTGTGTGTGTGTGTGTGTGTGTGTGTGTGTGTGTGTGTGTGTGTGTGTGTGTGTGTGTATAATTGGTCATGATAAGTGTTTTTTTAGTTGTCTAAGATTAAGTTGATCATTACTAGGTTTTGGAGTGTTCTAACAATTCTAAATGGATTATATATAACTATTAAATACAATAATAATAAGGCCTAATGTCAAATTTTAGTGTTGTAGACTAATCTTTTATCTCTAATATTTGACATTAGGCCTTTTTATTCATTGTATTTAATAGTTATATATAATCCATTCAGAATTGTAAGAACACTCCAAAACCTAGTCATGATTAACTTAATCTTAGACAAATAAAAAAACACTTATCATGACCAGTTATATATATATATATATATATATATATATATATATATATATATATATATATATATATATATATATATATATATATATATATATATATATATATATATATATAACTGGTCATGATAAGTGTTTTTTTAGTTGTCTAAGATTAAGTTAATCATGACTAGGTTTTGGAGTGTTCTAACAATTCTGAAGGGATTATATATAACTATTAAATATAATAATAATAAGGCCTAATGTAAAATATTAGTGTTGTAGAACAATATTTTATCTCTACTACACACACTCAAACTAGAACCAATCAAGCCATTTTGGCTTCAATATTTCAATAAATTTAACCAAATATAAAAAATTATACAAATATTTTATAGGATATACATTTACCAAACAATAATACCATGTCTATTATATACTTATACTCAGGGCTTAGAGCCTCAAACTAATCACTGTAACTTGTTTACCTATAGTTGCCGGTTTACCTTAAAGCACAGTCATGGTGACATTGACCTTCAACACTTGTGTGATCACTTTAAAATAATTTAAATTCATTAAAATTATAATATAATATCATCTTAAAATTATTGGTTATAAATATAATATATTCAAATGGAAATATTGATCTTACATACTAATCTCATAACTTCATCATACATAGACATTACTGAGCTAGACAAGTCAACTTGTGAGAAACTTTTTACTATAATCACTAACTTTAAAAATGTATAAAAAAAATTAAAATGTATTAAAATTATGGAAAAATATATCCATTCACTTTTATTCATCCCTATTTCATGATACAACATTCCTAATCAACTTCTCACTGTTGCCTAGGTTTTTAATTGCTTCCACCATTATGCTTGTTAGTGACTGGCTAACTTGCATGACAAAATTATAATACCTAAGGGATATAACATATAAAAATACCACAATTTACATAAAATAAAAGTATAAAACTTATCCATCTAATTATTTTCATACTTTGACTTGGTCAACTCTGATTGATATAGTAAATCTCTAAGAAACTAGCACTTTTTTATAGGGTCTACTCACACACCTGATAACTGAATCACACATAAATGTGATTGGGAGAGTTTAATACAATATAAAATAGTTTATAGATTAATTTTATATCATTATATTATGTTTTTATTAATATCTTAAACATTAGATCCTTATTATGATTTTAGGAGGGTTTAAACATATTTCCATTATTAACAATCATTCATAAAGCATATCTCCTTAATCTAGAAACTAATGCATAAAATTTTAATATAGTAACATTATCCATATAACATTAATGTATTTGGCTCCCATTAATAGGTTTCATGATCTAATTATCATAATAAAAACCTTCTCGAGAAAAGAACCCTTCATTCTATGTAATCAAGAGACCTCAAAACCACTTTATGTGCCTTTTATTTCAAACCATGACCTAAAAATTAATTAGAACATTTTAAATAACATTACTCACCTCATTATAATTCTTAAATAAGATAAAACATATTTAAATATTATCATGACCTCTCATTAGGCCACACTCTCTCTCTTTTGGCTTGCTTAGAACTTGACTTGCAAAACACATTAGGCCTTGAAATTGATCTTAATGACTCTATATGTTATCTATACCTCAATAAAATTCAAAAACAACTTCTCTCATTCTCAAAAACTAATTTACATCCTTCAAATTCCTTGAAAATAAATCATGATGCTTCATTAGGCTAGTCAGTGTCTAGAAGTGGTCTAGTTGCATACTTGATCTATAGATCCTTCCACTATAGGTTCACCTTAAGAATATTGTGATTGATCCAATGATTCATATTAATTCTCAATAAAACATACACATACATTCATTCCTATGTGTACTCATCTAACCAATCCATCATACTCATACCTTCTCATAGGGTTTCTTCAAGATATGACTAGTGTCATTACTAGGCTTCTTAAGCACTTGAAACTTGAAAACTAACCTTGAAAAAATTATTAAAGTATCTAAAATTATATTATATGATAACATAATGAAAAAAAAAGTATCAAAATTTTGTGCTTACTTATTTCACCAAAATTCACTATACACACCTCGTAGAGTCTAGACTAGGCTTCTCAAGACACCTTGTACTCAAGAACTAGTAATCAAACATGATTTAATGCTCACTAGACCTAAACCTTGACATAAAACAATATAATAATAATTATGTTACATGAAAACTATCTATCAATAGAGATACATTAGGTTTCCTTCAAATTCTCTCTTGTCACATGGCTTCTTTGTCACATCAATCACACAAGATTTTGCCTCAAAGCCGAGTCACCATGCATCTTCAATAGATGCACCTTGACATCAATGACATCAAAATTGACATCAATGATAAAACTTATCAACAAACTCACCCTTTTTCATTGATTTCAAAAAATTATTCAATCTAATCACTCTCATCTCCCTAAATTTGGTCAATATTCCTTCTTGAACTTTCTTCCCCTTTGACATTAATGACAAAGGATCATACCTACTAAAACTTCTAAAGTCACACCTTATTGAAAAAAAATATCAACAAATATAATATGAATCATTACTATAACATGCTCCACCTTAATCCATGCATACCTCCTTAAAATTAAATTAGATATCAAGACCACTCACCTTGTCCTTAACATGACTGATATGACACAAATCCTTGATCACATAGTAGGCCACCATATTCTTATCATCAACTACACTTTGAGATTATAAACAACCTAAATATCTCCCCCTCAACTCAAGCATCTATCATGCTTCTACTAATTGAAGATTATCTCCATAAAGCCTAATGGAGTCACCTCTTTCTATAGAGCACTCACACAACACAAACTCAAGAGATTCCTAGATCCCCATCCTTTTAGAATTGATTAGTCTCTTTGGATTGATCTCTTCATCATCTGTGTGGTCAATAATCTAAATTGATAATGAACATTCTTGACTTTATTTCTTATCTAAATTATTCTCTACCATAGCAAACAATCTACTTGGGCTTGTAGATTGGTCATTACTCACCTTTTCTATATTTAGTCTCCCCACATTCATTTGCCTTCTCTATTACACTCTAGGGGATTCAAACTTCTTATTTTGACTAGATGTATTTCTAACTTATTAAGACAAAATATTATAATGTGTCCCATAATATGACAAATATAAAAAACCACCTCATACATACCTCTTGATTGATGATTCCTTTCATAATCCCATACATATTCATTTTTAGAGGGTCTTCTACACTCTCTTGATCTATGCCAAAACTGATTGAAAGCATAACAATAACCATTTAATGAATTAGAATAAATCATAGCATTATGTTGTCTAATTGGTATTTTCATTTTGTCCTTCTTGTCTTCATTAGATTTCTTCTTGAATTTATCTACCTCTTTTTGTTTTTCTTTGAAAACAAGATCTATTTTATCACTTGCAGACTTCCGACTACTCAAGATGTTATCTAGAGCATAAATACTCTTTTCAAACTTCCTAAAGGGTTTCACCTTTCTAGATGATTGATCCAACTCATCTTTCAAGGGTTTTATTTTAGTTTCATACCTAGTGCATTATTCCTCTTTAGCATTTAAGCTTGAAATGACTATCTCCATCTATGTTTCAATATGATTGATGATCTCATCATACTCCTTAGATGTGTTACTCAATATCTCCTTAAACAAATCAATATACTCTTCATAGTCCTTAACTAATGATCTTAGTCTTTGATTTTTTTTTTTTAAACTTCAAATCCTCTAAATCACTCACTAATTCTACCCCAAAGTTCATTTCAGCTTCTTCTTCATTTGATTCTTCATAGAGCATAAAGCCTTTCCCATTTTAAACCTTAGTGTCTATTTTTATGGCCATGAATAAGGTTTCATTATTTTCATATTCAGGTTCATTACTACCATCATTACTATCATATGTACTTGTGCCACTTAAATTAAATGAGTTATTATCTTCTTTGGTGTAGAAAATTGTCTTGTTCTTCAATGACCCTTTCCTACCTTCATACTTATTGAAATATTTCTTAATGTTTTCAATCCTATAGACCATCCTATAAGCTCTATGATGTTCATCAAGTTATTCATCATGCTTATTTTTATCCTTTTTAGGAAACTTGGATGAAAAGTGACCAATCTTACCATAGTTGAAACATTTAAAAGACAACTTACCCTTGTACTTACCAAATTGAAACCTAAACTTCCTACCAGAAATGTGTATTAGTTCATCATCATCAATATTTAAAAATACCTAATATTTTAAATTCTTAAATTTTCACTTATTCTCAGCTTTCAAAGCTACTTCCTTCTTAAGAATTCTTCCTTCATTTGTTCTCATCTTATACGTAGTCAAGATGACATGAAGCCCATCCATTTATAACTTATCCAAATCTTGCATCTCTTCTACTATAAACACCTTAGAATCAAACTTAGGAGTTAGTGATCTCAATGCCTTTTGAATAATTATAGACTCTTTCACTTCTTATCCCAATCCTCTAATGACATTGATAACTTCATAATCCTTTAATAGGTAAGATGCAATGGTTTCATCTTCATTCATATTCATACTTTTAAACTATCTTAGATGGGTATGCAAGTTTGTCATCTTAACCTTGGTGCCTCCTTCATAGATAGTCTTTAATTTGTCCCATATTACCTGTTGACCATTTTTTGCCCAATAGGCCAAAAAATTAGTTCCCCTTCTTTCCCTACTATTCTAGGCCAATTCATTTTTGATTTTGCACAAGTCTAGGAATTTCTACAGACTCTACAGGTCTATTTATATAAACTCTATAGGTCTATTTCTATGGACTCTGTAGGTCTATTTCTATAGACTTTTCAGGTGGAATTTCTACAGACTTTGTAGGTGCGTCTTTCTATAGAAGAATCAGTTTAGAGAGTGCTTGGTTTAAGGCTTCGTCAGGCTCTTGTTTGAAGAAATTCACAAGTAAGGTTGGCATCATTGAACCATTAAAGCATTGAACTAGTTCAATGCCTTGGTTCAATGCCTTGGTTTAATCAGGCTTGGTTTATCACTTGGTTCATTGCTTTGGTTCAATAGCCAAATTCAGTTTTAGTTCAATGCTTTGGTTAAAAGATCAAGTTCATCAGTCTTGGTTCATCACTTGGTTCATTGCTTTGGTTCAATAGCCAAATTTAGTTTTAGTTCAATGCCTCAATTCACCACTTGGTTCAATCACTTGGATCAACACCTTGGTTCATCACGAAAGTTTCAAAGGGGCTTGGTTTTAATCAACAAAGTTCAACAAATGGCATGAACCATTGAACCATTAAACCGTTGAACCTTTTTGGGTTCAAGCAGTTGGTGTAAGTGGTTGGTTCAAAGGAATAGTTCAAACACTTGGTTCATGTAGCAGGTTCAAAGGCTTGATTCAATGAATGAGTGGCATGTAGTGTTGAACCATTGAACCGTTGAACCGTTAAACCTTTTTTGGTTCAATCAGTCGATTTAATGGCTTGGTTCAAGGGAGCATCATAAAGCTAGAAGACAAGTGCCCTTGCGGAGGGCAGGGAACACTTCAAAGAGGCCACAAAGAAGTGGCTAGGATCCTTTGAATTCTTTTCCTTCAAACAAAAAGTCTGAAGGAATTCAAGGAAGCTATAGCCAAAGAACTCAAAGGAATAATCAAAGCAACCGAGATAATTCTCACAGACTTTTGTCTACGAGAAAATTGTCTAGAGGAAAAACCCACGGAAAAAGCCCATAGAAAAGACTCAAAGGAATTTGCCAAGGATGGTGACATCCCAAAAGCCATCAATTTAAAGGAGAAAAATTAGCCATTATTTTTTTTAAAGTGATGATGGGTGCACATATGTCAAATTTAAGATGGTGAAATAGCCATTTGCTTTTAAATTGCCTAAGCGCTAACCATGAAAAGAGCCCAAGGAATGCAATGACCTGCTAGAAGATCACCCTTAAGGGATAAAAGAGTAGAAGGAGACAAAACTAGGATGAGACAAGGTGCATAAAGAGAAAAATCATCCAAGTGGTGAGAGGAGATGTCAGCTCAAGGATTTATTCCTGTAGTTTGAATAGTGCTTGCCAGATGGACAACCAAATGGTGCAAATAGTAAGTGGCATGGCTTATTTCTCTAGTTTGCATTCATAAGTAGACAAGGCATGCAAATGCCTTGAAGGGAGCATTCTATTCATAGAAAAGGGGCATGGCCATGTTTTTACATTAATGTGGAATGCCAAAGTCAATGCAGGAGCTGAGAATCAAATGGCTCCCTCTTCCCAAGGCTCAGAGTACACATGGTCTAGCTTGCAAAAAGAGTGCCAAAGTCTTTCCCAAGAAGGGCCAAGTTCTCTTCCTCTCTCTATATATTGTATGAATTCTCATTTGAGAAGTGACTCTCTTAGCCTTAAGGCAAAACTCTACCCAAAAATCTCTCAGGCTTGTAAGGTAGAGCTCTACCAGTTTTTACCTTGAATCAAGACTTAGCATTTTTACCTCTATCTGGACTTGCACTTTAAAGTATATTTTTGTGTTCTTCTTCTATGTTAAGTCATTGTCTTTCATGCTTCTCATAGATCAATTATAGCATGTCTAGTGCATTGTGAAGTCTCCTTTTTGTAGGTCTGCCAAAAGTGTTGCCAGGGAAATGTAGGTGCCTATGAATAGGCTACCATAAGTGTGTCTAAGGACACCTCTGGTAGTGTCTTCCTCATGTTTCCATAGACCCCTAGCTAACTATTGTAGAAGAGCTTCCCAATTTAGATGAAGTGTATGGGCACTCTTTTTGGTGAAAAGTGTATACTCGGGCTAGGTGGGTCAACTTTTCTAGTGTATCACCTTTTCATTTTTAGGCTTAGGTTCTGCTTTCAGCATCTCTCTCTCCCTTTTCATCCCCCCTTTTTTTTCATTTTATTTGTTAGCAATAGGAGAAACCAGGGCCTAAAAGATACATCAGAGGGAGTTAGCCCTTATCTAGAGACTCTCCCCTCCTGCTTCACTAGTCCCATAGGTGAGAGGGGAGTTTCCATTATTACATGTGGAAGGGCAAGAGCTCAACCTCCTGCCCTGAGTGCAATCCACTATGTCAACAATTTTTGGTATACCTAGTGGGATCAACTAAGACAAGTTTTGTCCAAAGAGTTGAAGAATTTTTGGTGTGTTCTTCAACCAACTAGTCTTTAGAGGCTTTTACATCAACACTAATGGCAACTCTGAGTTAAATCAACTGGTTGAGTAGTTTCTGGTGCCATCTAGAAATAGTATTCTAGTATGTATAATTCCATTGTTTAGAGCCATGGACTCTATTTTCCTTGGCTAGCCTAGCTATGATCCTTACCAACCTTATGTTGATCCTTATTAGCTCCAATATGACCGGTCCCAGCCCTATCATGAGCTATATCAACCTTATGCCCAGTCTTCTCAATGTGTCACTTCTACTCAACCCAGTCTCTTTACCAATCAACCCGTCTCCACCTTCAAATGAGCACTGCTAGGATATGAAAAGTATGTAATAGATCTTGACACCAGAAGGGGATGTGGCCAAGAAATTCTTGGTCATGTCATCCATCAAGTGAGAAATACACTAGATCAAGTTAAGAGTGAATGGGCTCCTATTGAAAGAGCCAATTGGCAAAGGATTACAAGTGAGATGTTGGATGTGAGTGGTTTGATTGCATGTTTGGAAGAGAAGTTGAGTATTCATGAGAGTCAGCCTTACCAAGTCTATCAACCTGCATACTCGCTACCCCAAGTATCATATCAGTCATATACAACCCCTGCTTATGAGCCAAGTTAAACCTATCAAAGTCCTTTCCCCAATCATGTTGAGGAGAGTTCTGAAATAGTAAATCTTGTGTTTTAGGCTAATCTTGATAGATAGATTGAATTGGCAAATATTCAAATGCAACAGTCTATTTTAGCAGTAAGGGAAGTAGAATACAAACCCTCACTACCCTCTCACATTGTGGCCCCATCACCCCAAAAGGAGATGCCCAGTTTGAATATCTTGAGATGGAATAAAGTGGTTGAGTCATGGAACAACAAAGGAGGAGAAAGACATTGTCTAAAAGTGTGAGGTACAAAATGAGGTTAGTCCTTTTCAAGTCTCTCCCACCCTTCCTCAAGAAGCTTCTTGCATTTCATGGAAACCTTCATGCACTCCCCATCTCTATAATGATTCATATGAGATCCAAGAGGTACAAAATGAGGATAATTTGGCTAAGTAGATTAAAGAATTAGAGGCTAAGATGAGACTACTTGGAGAAAGAGAGATGGAGTTGTCAGACCTTGTAGAGGAGCTGACACCAAAAGACACCCCTTCCACCAATCCACAAGCTAATTTCAATATTGATGAAGTGTTGGTAAAGTGGAGGGATGAAAATCAAGAAATTTTGGCCCAAGGTCTACCCCCTCTTATTCTAGAAAAAAACTCTCTCTTGTGTACCAAATCCTTTCTATTAGATGACACTTGCTCATTATAACTCATCCGATGCATTAATCGATACTACCTTTAATACTGTACGCCTAGCTTTTTAGCACACCTCTTTTCAGATAACTTTTCTTATACATGAGTAGACCCTCTCAAATCTTCCCTAACCTCCTCAAGTCTTTCAACATGATCTCCAAATTATAAAATGGAAGAAGGAACACCATGAACCAGCTCAAAACCTTGAAGAGGATAAAGTTGCTGCCTGTTCACAAGAGCACGATTCCAATCCCAAGATCATGAGTTGGAAGCAAACAGTGGAATCTTGGGGCATAAAGGAAGAGGAGGAAAAAGGTTTTACTCAAAACCTTGAAGAATATGAGGCTACTCCTACTCTAAATGATCATTGTGACCACCAAGAAAGGCTCTTCCAAGAGGATATAGACAGGTAGATTATAGAGTTAGAATCCAGAGAGAGATTCCTTAGCCAATGTGTGATGGACAGTTCAGACCCAATGACACATTCCATGTCTGAACACACCCGACCTACACATCTCCAAGAGAGATATTAGGCAATGCCTGATATAGATGAAGTGCTGACCAAATGAAAAGAGGAGAATCATTTGATTCTAGTTCAAGGACTACCTCCTCTTCCACATGAGTTCATCCGTCAGCCTTCTACCTCACCCCTTCTCGAGGAGGAACTTGTCTTGAAGGAATCAAGTGAAGAGGAGTATGCTCAATTCATGACTGATCAAGGAGACTTCATGAGTGAAGATGAGGAGGATATCACCATAGGTACCCCCTTTAATGAACAAGAAGACAATTCACAAGCTTTTTCCTCTATCTCTGATGATGAAGTGATTTATGCCCCTTTTCTCATTTTGTAAGACATTGCGGAGGGGCATGGAAAATTTATTTACCATGCTTTGAACAATTTGTTTGAAGTCATTGGGGTAGGTTACACTATTCTTTGGGGGGGCTATGAGCTGGCTAAGAGTGGAGAAGGCAACATTGGGACTCAAATAAGCATGTAAAGGGGCTACATGATTTTAGATTTATCCCTTCAAGAGGTTGGTGAATCAAAAGATACTTTCTTTGAAACCATTAAGGAGGATGGTCATACCATGGAACTTGAGCATGAGGCAAAAGAGAACAAGCCACTCAATGATGCATATTAAGGAGCTTATGGTGATGAGCCAGCAGTGATTGATTTCTTGATGAGATGCACCAGCATGAAGAACCAATAGGAGGCAAGCTTCCAAGAACAAATAGAGTATGTATATGTTATAAGCATGTTTGAATCTAATACACTCAGATATAAGCCAACCCAGGTGGCAGGCAAGAGGAGCAGGTCACCAACTCTCCATTTCATTCAGCCACTTGTCTGGCACCATAAGTTTTTTTACTAAGAAGGAGACTTAAGAAGTTTTCCCTTTGATCTAGGAGGGAAGAATATGTACCTAGTTAGTTGTATATAGTAGTTGTTTCTAATTTATTTTCCTGCTTTCCCTAAGTGTAGTTTGCATAAGTAGTGTTTTTAGCCTTGTGTGTTTTCTTTGATTCTTGGATCTATTGGGGTTGTTGCTAACTTTGTTCATGCTGCATCTGACTCCACGCCTAATAGACTACAAGCCAACTGGTCTCTAAGCATAACATGAATGCTTCCCCTGGGAGTCACCAATTTGTTGACCATTTTTTGTCCAAGAAGCCAAAAAATTAGTCCCCCTTCTTTCCCTACTATTCTAGGCCAATTCATTTTTGATTTTGCACAAGTCTAGGAATTTCTATAGACTCTACAGGTCTATTTCTATGGACTCTGTAGGTCTATTTCTATGGACTCTATAGGTCTATTTCTACGGACTCTGTAGGTGGAATTTCTATGGACTCTATAGGTGTGTCTTTTAGTAGAAGAATTAGTTCAGAGAGTGCTTGGTTCAAGGATTATCTAGGCTCTTGTCTAAATAAATTCACAAGGAAGGTTGGCATCATTAAACCATTGAACCGGTTTAATGCCTTGGTTCAATAAACCTTGGTTCATCACTTTGGTTCAACAACTAAATTCAATTTTAGTTTAATGCTTTGGTTTAAAGCTCAAGTTCATTAGTCTTGGTTCATCACTTTTATTCAACAGCCAAATTCAGTTTTAGTTTAATGCCTCGATTCATCACTTCGTTTAATGCCTTGGTTCATCACAGAAGGTTCAAAGGGGCTTGGTTTTAATCAGCAAAGTTCAAAAAATGTTGTGAACCATTGATCCATTGAACTATTGAACCTTTTTGGGTTCAATTGGTTGGTTCAAGTGGTTGGTTTAAAGGAATGGTTTGAACACTTGGTTCAAGCAGCAAGTTGAAAGGCTCGGTTCAATGAATGAGTGGCATGCAGTGTTGAACCGTTGAACAATTGAACCTTTCTTGGTTCAATCGGTCAGTTTAATAGCTTGGTTCAAGGGAGCATCCTAAATATGGAAGATAAGTGCCCTTGCAAAGGGCAGTTCTGGGTTCAAGAGCCCTTTTAGAGGGTAGGGAGCACTTTAAAGAGGTCATACAGAAGTAGCTAGGATCCTATAGAATTTTGTTAGGGCAAAGTCATGAATTCTTTCAGACTTTTGTTTGAAGGATTTCCTTCAAACAAAAAGTCTGTAGGAATTTACGGAAGCTAAAGCCAAAGAACCTGAAGGAATAATTAAAGCAACTGAGACAATTATCATGGACTTTTGTCTATGGGAAAAATGTTCAGTGGAAAAAACCTATGGAAAAAGCCCAAAAAAAAGAGTCGAAGGAATTTACCAAGGATAGTGACGTCTTGAAAGCCATCAATTTCAAGGAGACAAATTAGCCATTGTTTTTTTTAAAGTGATGACGGGTGCTCAGACATCAAATTAAGATGGTGAAATAGTTGTTTGCTTTTAAATTGCGTAAGTGCTGACCATGAAAAGAGCCCAAGGAATGCAGTGACCCACTAGAAGATCACCCCTGAGGGTTGAAAGAGTAGAAGGAGACAAAACCAAGATGAGACAAGGTGAATAAAGAGACAAAGCATCCAAGTGGTGTGAGGAGATGTCAACTTAGGGATTTATTCCTATAGTTGGAATAGTGCTTGCCAGATGGACAACCAAATGGCACAAATAGTAAGTGGTGTGGCTTATTTCTCTAGTTTTCATTCATAAAGAGACAAGCCACACAAATTTCTTCAAGGGAGTAGTCTATTTGTAGAAAAGGGGCATAGCCATGTTTTCATATTAATGTGGAATGCCAAAGTCAAAGTAGGAGCTGACAATCAAATGGCTCCCTCTTCCCAAGGCTCAGAGTGCATATGGGCCAGCTTGCAAAAGGAGTGCCAAAGTCTTTCCCAAGAAGGGCCAAGTTCTCTTCCTCTCTCTATATATTGTAAAAATTCTCATTTGAGAAGTGACTCTCTTAGCCTTAAGGCAAAACTCTACCCAAAAATCTCTCAGGCTTGTAAGGCAGAGCTCTGCCAGTTTTTACCATGAATCAGGACTTAGCATTTTTACCTCTATCTGGACTTGCACTTTAAAGTACATGTATGTGTTCTTATTTTGTGTTAAATCATTGTATTTAATTCTTCTCACATATCTATTACATCATGTCTAGTGCATTGTGAAGTCTCTTTTCTGCAGGTCTGCCAGAAGTGTTCCTAGGGGAATGTAGGTGCATGTGAATACGCTGCCATAAGTGTGTCTGAGGATGCCTCTGGTAGTGTCTTCCTCCCTATGGTCTCCATGGACCCCTAGCTAACTATTTTAGAATAGCTTCTCACTTTAGATGAAGTGTATGGGCGCTCCTTTTGGTGAAAAGTGTATATTCGGGCTAGGTGGGTCAGCTTTTTTAGTGTATCACCTTTTCATTTTTAGGCTTAGGTTCTACTTTCAACATTTCTCTCTCCATTTTCATCCCCCCCTTTTTTTTCATTTTATTTTTTAGCATTAGGAGAAACCAAGGCCTAAAAGATACATCAGAGGGAGCTAACCCTTATCTAGAGACTCTCCCCTCTAGCTTCACTGGTCGCACAGAGGCGAGCGGGGAGTTTCCATTATTACATGTGGAAGGGTAGGAGCTCAGCCTCCTACCCTTGGTGCAATCCACTATGACAACATTAACTTGGCTAACTCATAGTGCATCACCTTCAAAATTTCTACCTTTGATAGGTCATATAGAATGGCAATAATTGACTTGGAATTGCTCTTACTTTCTTTTTTACGAAATCATCAGTAGGTGGTGTAGGAGGTGAAGTGTATCCATCCAAAACTGAATAGCATATGCCGCATCTCATTTAAATTAGATATTTCCTAATTTTGAGTGCTCCAAAAATCATAATTAGTCCCATTGAAGAATGGAACCTTACTAGTAGAGAAACCATCTTGAGCTTGTTGACTAGCCATCCTCACTTATAGGATCGCATTTAGGATATTAGAAATAATTCAAAGGACCTGATATAATACCAAATTTTTTAATAAAAATGACTTAAATTGGGGACTGAATCAGCCAAAAACTTTCTTTCTAATTTCCCTTAATTAATTATGAACCATTCAAACAAGCATATAGATGTAGAAAGCATAAACACCTATCCACATAAGCTAGAATCAAAAGAAAACATCATATATGAGGGAAATAATCAAGGGGAATAAAAACCATTGATATCTAAGAATTTAATAATATCCTATAAGACAAACACCAAATTTAGTGAAGCACCAACTCCACATGGAGCAACAACCCCAACTAGCTAAGGACCGACTCAACTAGGGTTTAACAAAAACCCACTTGCAAGGATGTACCAACCCCATAGATAAATCAAAACCAAATTATACACCTAATTTTTTTTATAACCTTTAATATAACTTATTTTTAAACCAACTAATGATGACCACCTCTTCAATTCTTCACACTCTTATCCTTCTCAAACTACCTTCTAGGCCTCTTCACTAAATTAGGTCTCTTAAAGATAGATTATGTCATATGAACTTGATTTACATACACAAAAAATATATAAAATATTAATAATATATTATTTACACTATTAACATGGTTTTTAATGACTCCTTTTTCTTAATAATGTGTTATATTCTTTGCATACACTATCTCACATTAATAGGCCTAAAATTTCATTGTATTTAGACAAGAATCTTGATCATATCCTTATTGGTGAGCCATAAATACTTGAATACTTATATTATCCTTTAAATATGTCTTATAACACATTTAGTACATGTAATCATTTCATTAGGTCTTCCACATCTTAAAAGATGAAACCCTCCTTTAGGCCTCAAGGAAACCTAATTCAATTAGGCCATCATTAGTGTGCATTACCCTTTGAACTAATTGTAACACTTTAAACTTATATAAAAATAATAAAAACATCATAATACACTCAAGTATACCATAATTATCTCATATTTTTTTATGACACTTTTTAGCTACAACAACCACTTGAAGCACACCATTAGTAATGTTCACAATTATGCTAGTTAACCTACAAAATGTTTGTTTTGAAATATTAAAGATTAAAAATAAATTAGATAAAAACCATAGAAATAACATATATATAATAAATAAATGAACTTATGTTTTAGATTAAGGTAAAAATAGGTTTTGAAAGGACCCCAAAACCCTGAAACAAAGGGAGAAGGATGAAACAGTAATGTCCACAGGTGAAACCTAAAACCTACTTCAAAGAAGTATCAAAATCAAGTTTTGCATGGACCTAAAACCACCAAAAAAGAAAATCAAAAGACAAACCCCAGGTTTTACAGAGAGCTAGAAACTCCATAGTAAAGAGGATACAAAAACCCAGGTAACGAGACCAGATATTACATCCACCTAAAAGAACCAAGATCTATTCTTCTAGTTCCAAAATCATCTTCACTACTTCCTTACCTTTCACAACAGTGTCCAGAATGGCAGTAGCCACCGACTTGGCTCCCTCTTGCATTGCTTTCTTTCTTGAGCTCTTTCTAGTTCTCTTGTTAGGCCCCTCTAAGGATTTGATTTCCTCATTTGCTGATTTTCTAATTTTTACAGCAGCAGCACATATGCTAGATGTAACCTCCTCCATCTTCATTCTGCTTTCCTTAATGAGTTCCCTTAGGTTTTTCTCATAGTCTTTAAGTTTGATAGGAATATCCCTCATCTAATTTTCCATGTTATTGATTTTATTCCAAGCTGCCTCTTGGTTACCTTCCATTATTTCCATTTTCTTCTTGAGTTCCATTATCTCCTTATACATCCATGAATCGAATTGAAGGATAGCATCTACTTTGTAATTGGCCAAGCTCATAGGTGGGTGCCTCCTGTCATTCTGCCTTATATCACTCCAATCTTCTATATTCTTTTTTGGACTATTTCCAACTTCTTCCATGTGATCCTCCCTTTCCATTCATTTTTGTTCCTTAGTTTCAAAAGGGCTTTCATTTTCATTACTAACATCCTTAACTTGAACTCCCTTTTCTATTACTTGGTTGGCGACCTGAACTAGATTTTCCTTCTCATTTATCGAAATAGGGTCCTCAAAAGGATCATCCAAATCTTTATCAGTTTCCTCAAACACTTGTTGTTTTTCCTCAGGATCATGGTTACTATTTTCAGCTTTTTCCTCTATAAATCACCTTATGTTAATCACCATGTGATTTATACTTAACAAATTAGTGTAAAATGATTCAAACCCTTTTTTGCAAATAGCCCACTCAGAACTACCCGAACACACTAAAACCCAGTCATCAACAACTTGATATTAAACACCTAAAATACACTTTACATGACCATTTATATATTTAAAATATAATTTTACATATCTATACCACTTTCAATTATAATAATCATGAGGTCTAATGTCAAATATTGGTTTTTAGACCAATCTTTTGTCTTTAATACACATAATCAAACCAAAACCAGTCAATCCATTTTGGATTCAACATTTCAATCAATTTCACTAACTCTAAAAACTTATAAAAATAATGGATAGGAAATAAATGTCATAAAAAATAATGTTTATATATAATTATAATCAAGGTATAGATCCTCAAACTCATCACTACAACATGCTTACCTAGAACTTCTAGTTTACCTTAAAGCATACTCATGGTGACATTGACCTTCAACACATGTGTGATCACATTAAAAGAATTAAAATGCATGAAAATTATCATATAATATCATTATAATATAATTTTATATAAATATAGTATATTCAAATGGAAATATTGGTCTCGTAGACCAATGTCATAACTTCATTATATGTAGACTGTACTGAGCGAGACAAGTCAACTTGTGAGAAACTTTTTACTATAATCACTGACCTCAAAAACATATACTAAATAGGAACATGTATTAAAATTCCTAAAAAATATATCCATTCACTTGGATTAATCCCTATTTCATGATAACAAATTCCTAATAAACTTCTCACTACTTCCTAGTTTTTTTCATTATTTTCACCATTAGGCCTATTAACGACTAGCTAACTTGGATGACTAGATTAGCATACTTTAGGGATATAACCTATAAAAAAATCATGATGGATATAAAATACAATTATAAACCTTATCCATCTAATTATTAACATATTTTACTTTGTTAACTCTAACTACTATAGCAAATCTAAAAAAAACTATCACTTTCTTGTAAGGTCTACTCACACACCTGATAACTCAATCACACTTGGAGGTGCTTTGGAGAGTTTAATTCAAGATAAAGAATTTTATCTATTAATTTTAGACTATTTTAGGATGTTTTGATCAATATATTTAACATCAAGTCCTTATTAGGGGTTTAGGAAAGATTAAGCATGTTTCCATTCTTAATGATCATTCATAAAGCATAGCTCTGTAATCCATAAACTAATTCATAGAATTTTGATCTAATACCCTTACACATATACTATGAATATATTAAGTTTTAATTCATATGTTTTAAATATAATGAGCATAATAAAAACATTCTCAGGTAGATAACCCTTCATTTTGTGCACTCAAGAGACCTCAAAACCACTTTACATGCCTTTTCTTGCAAACTATTGGGGCCTTTTTTGGTTATGCATGTATATATGCCAAATAAAATAATCTTATCATGAGGAGATATTTTGTAATTATTTCTATTTTATAACCTTTTGTGTTAGATGGAGAAATCTTTTTAGATCTTGTGCTAGCTTACAAGTAGTTACTAAGCACCTATGTTTTTTAAGGCATTTTTATAAGTGGATGCACAAGATGACTAGAGTGCAAAGGGTGTAAGGTTATGGAGATGATAAAATGATCAACCAAGGCTCTATCTCAACACCTTATGTTCACCCTCCACCATATCATAAATATGTTTCATAGTGATATAAAGCCAAGCTCGAACCAGTATGCATTAGGATGTAACTTTGAGATAACAAATATCTATAGAATTTGTTATATACCTAGCAAAGAAACCACCATTGATTCTTAGGATTAACATGGATGCCTTTGAGGTTCAATATTATAGTTCCCAAGCTTGCCTATGAGCCTCTAGGCCTTTAGTATATCTAAATGAGAATTCTCTCTTTTCTATTTTTTATGTACTCTATTTATTTGAATAATGTTTAATGAAGAATGTCATTTCACTTAAATGAGTATTGACCTAGTGTATATGGTTATGGTAGTGATCATTGATTTCCCAATATTTATAATAGTGGTAATGCTTAGAAAAATATATGAATTCTAAGTTCTATGAAGATTATTATTTAGCCTATTAATGACATCCTTTAGTACATGATGACATCTATAGAACCTTTGAATTATCCTAAGTATAAGAGAAGTCATGCACCCAAGCCTTAGTAATATAAAATAAAGTACACACCTAAAATGAACTTAACCTTAGACTTTATATCAATCTATATTATCATATAATGATGTTAAACCTAGTAACACCAAGGCTTATACCCTCGAGATCCTAAGACTAGCCAAATATAGGTTTGCACTCCTATGACTAGAACAAGTTCCTCAAATAGGATTTTCACCTATCAATAGTCAAACTCCACCTAGAATGGATTACACCAATTAACTTGACAAATGGTTATTGATTGTAAAATGTTTATGATTGTGGCAATCCTTAGATTTAATATATGAATGTTATGTTATAGTAAGCTTATAATTCAACCCATTAATGGCATCCTTGAGTACATGATGTTGTCTACAAAACCTTTGAATTAGACTAATAATAAGTGAAGTCATGCACCCAAGCCTTGATACTCTTGTACAAAGTATGAGCCTAAAATGAACTTGACCTCATAATTTCTATTGACCCATCTTAGCACCGCATGACATCAAACCTAGTAACACAAATGTTTGCACGCTCAAGATCTTAGAACTATATAAATATAGGTTTATGCTCTTATGACTAGATTAGGTTCCCTAAATAGGCTTTACACCTATAGATAGTCAGACTCCACCCAGATTGGCTTGCAGCATTAAACTTACCAATATCATTGTTGTAATAACCATGTCCATTAAAGAATGAGTTATGTCATGACATGATTATCCTAATATGGGACCTAGTTCTTTGTCTATTATTCTTTGTGTGAGAACATAAGGCTTGAACCTTATGTGAATTGATGCCAGTGTAGTCAAGTGATAAATGTTTAGCTCTATAAGATTAGTCTAGGCCTTCACCTAGTTATAATAAGTCTAGAATTGACTTGGATAGATAGATAAATGCCTAATAAGTAAATAAATTAGATAATTGACCCTCTCTATAACACAAACCTTTACCTAAAACTACATGAACACATTTAAAACAACATAAATCACTTATTTTAATTCTTATGTAAGCTCAAACATCTTAAAATCTAATCATGAGCTTTCATTAGGCCACACTCTCTCTTTGCTCTCTTAAACCTTAACCTACAAAACACATTAGGCCTTGAAACCAACCTTCATTGCCTCTTTATATGTGATCTCTACATCACTAACATTCTCAATCAACCAATCTCATTCTCAAACACTTATTTCATCCTTCATAGGCCTTGACAATAAATCATGATACGTCATTAGGCTAGGCAAGGTCTAGAAGTGATCTAGTTGCATATTTGATCTATAGATATTTCCCCTATAGGTTCACCTTAAGAATTTCATGAGTGATCCAATGATTCATATTCATGATCAAGAAACCTTATACATCCATTCATACCTATGTACACTCATCTCACCAAGACTCATACTCATTCCTTCTCATAGGGTCTTTTCATGATATGACTAGTGCCATGAATAGGCTTTTTAAGCACTTAAAACTTGACAATTGATGTTAAAACACTTATGAAATTATATACAATTATCTCATATGATCACATAATTCCAAACAACCTCTCACAATATTATTATTACTTCACTAAAATTCACTATGCACACCTTCTCATAGAGTCTAGACTAGGCTTCTCAAGACACCTTATACTCAAGGACTAGTACTCAAACATGCTTTAGTGCTCACTTGACCTAAACCTTAACATCAACCAATATAATAAGAATTAGGTTTCCTTTAAATTCTTTCTAAATAGAGATACATTGGGTTACATTCAAATTATCTCTTATCACATGGCTTCCTTGTCAAATCGAGCACACAATCTTATACCTCAAAAACAACTTACCATGCCAATTCACTAGATATAACTTGACATCAATGACATCAACCTTGGAATCAATGACACAAACCTTGACATCAATGACATAAACATTAACACCAATGAAAACACTTCTCAACATCGAGTTCCCTAAAGTGGATGGGGGGAGGACATACATTCTAAGTGTATACACCTTAAATTGGTCAAGTAACTACACATATCATGTCTTTTCACAGTCCTTTCATAGAAGACTCCGATTGGAGAATGTGAGCTTTGTTCACATTTAGTCATAACTTTTGTTTTAGTCATCTTGGTCTTGTTACACACTCTAGACACCTTTTTGCCTATTCCCAATCATATAAAGCCTTTCAAATGGTCATTCCACCTCAGCCAGGTCATATTTTCTATGTTTTCTCCATCCCCTTGGTCCTTAGCTTGTAGGATAGGATTGTTGAGCTTGAAATACAACATTAAAACCTAATGTATCTAGTTTTTAGTGCTCCTATCCAAGGTCAATTTGAGTCGTAATGATCAATTTCTTCTGTTAGATGGGTCCCAACCCCTTTCTTTGCTTCATCCCCAAGTTTTCCCATGTTGACCAAATGTAAATAAATCTCCCAAATTAATAATAAAGAGTCTCCTATATAAATGACTTCACAAGGCATTTTATATCTAACACTTACCATTTTGGCACATTAGACATGATAAAAATCATTCAATAGTATAGCTAAGCATTCTACATCACACATAGACTTGCATGCTTGATAAACGAAGGGAATAGGGGAAATTAATTTTTGAATCTATCATTTATGTTGATTATGCTATTTCCTAAGGAATAACTACATCGGATCTGAGACCCTAGCTTGAGGGTTAATTTAGGTAGCAATCAGAATAACAAGGGTTCTAGATTATGCGATCATTATTCCCCTAACCCAAATTTCCCCCTTTTTGATTTTTATATATTGGTTGTTTCTATGTGTGTAGATGAATATAGGAGCTAAATATTGAAATAAACCTATAATTATCTTTGTTGACTCCCAAAACCTAAAATTTGGTACATAGGGTCACATTGAGCAAATGAAGAGAACCCAAAAAGATCAGACCACCTAGAAAATACCACCAAAAAAGGACTATAGTGCCAAATACTAGGATATCCCACTTTTGGTGCTCTTGTCCAATCTAAAAATGAACCTGATGATCTAGTTTCCAATGGTTTCCTAGTCTTGGTCCTCTAGTATTAGACTTTGACTCATCCAAATCACCCTATTTATTTCAGGTATGTGTTTTTGTACCTTAGGCAAATTAATTTGATCAAATTAATATAAACGTACATTTTACTATATTTAATTAGGATTCTTTCCATTTTCTAGACCCTCATTATTTAGGATCTAATCACTAGATTTTCATAAAATATTGAAACATTTAGTGAACCTGATTTACTTTGACCAAACGTAAAAACCTAGCTACACTTAGGGTTTTTCCTTCTTATCTTGTGTTAAATTTAATTTTCAAATTTGTGTTTTTTTATTTATTTTTATACATTTATCCTATTCAAAACTATTTTAATAATTTAAAATTTTTTACATAATTTTCAAAAATTCTAAAACCCTAGTCCAAAACCCTAGATTTCAAAACTATGTCATCAAACACCAAGACTTTCCTCGCCAATTTTATAAAACTATTTTGGAGTTTTTTTAAATTAATTACCTTGTCATAAATTATTTAAAAATTAGTAGTTTGTTGTGAAAAATAATTAATTTCCAAAATTTTAATTTTTGGATAATTTTTTGTGCATTTATCCTATTTTAAATAATTTTTATAATTTAAAATTATTGCATAGTTTTAAAAAATTATAAAACCCTAATGTAAACCCTAAATTTTAAAACTAGGTCATCAAACACCAAGCCTTTCCTCCTTTTCAATTTTAGAAAACTATTTTGGATTTTCTGTAAATTAATTACCTTGTCAAAAATTATTTCAAAATTAGTAATCTTTTGTGCAAAATTTTAATTTCCAAAATTCTAATTTTTATATAAATATTTGTGCATTTATCCTATTTAAATAATTTTTATAATTTAAAATTATTGCATTATTTTCAAAAATTCTAAAACCTTAGTTCAAAACCCTAGATTTCAAAACTAGGTCCTCAAACCTAAAATTTCTCTCCCTTACAATTTTTAGAAAAATAATTTGAATATATTGCAAATTATTTGGGTTATCAAAAGTAATTTTCAAAATTCAATGTTATTAGTTATTTGTTCATTTATTTACTTTATAGTACTTTTCAAAATTCTCTTTGGTGATCAAATGGCCACAAAGGCAATTCCTCTTTCTCATCCCATAGATCAATTTCTAAAATTTTCTTACAATTATGACAATGATTGGACAAATTTACAAAATTGCACATTAGCTAAAACTATAGAAAAGTTTTTATTTATAGTAAAGATAATGACTATTGTTGTAATGAAGGATATGATGATATATGTAATGATGATGGTGAATCACAAATAGATGAATCTTTTTCTCTTAAACCCATCTATTTTATTTCTTCTTCTAATGAAAATATTTTTTATAAATGGAAAAGATACTTCTCACCTCATTCTCCTAGGCACAATGCACCAAACACATAAATTAGCCATGTACTTCCATGTGAGACTCTTATTGCTTATGATTTTCTTCCATGTGAACCTAATCTCTTTCTTTTTTTCTACTACTATATTCAAAATAAAACAATATAAATGCAATATAATCAAATTGCCAAAGCATAGTTCAAATGATGCATTATGTTTTCCTAATTCTACTTTCTCAAAATAATGTTCAAATGATAACTCTCATACTCTTAATTCTCATTTTTTAAATGAGGAAAATGCATATACTCCATCCATGGATAGCATATATACACATGATATTCCAAATTCCAATAACTTATTACATATTCAAAAAGAACTCAATCCTTCTATTACACTTCTCCCTAGCAATGATGGAAGTGATAATAAATATGATGGTGATCATGCCAATGAAAATGAAAATGAGAGTGATTATGAAAAATATTACATATATGATAATGACAATGATAATTATACACATATTGAAGAAGAATATGCATCTAATGTTTCTAACTCTTCTCTCACTTCTCCTCTCAAACATAATGCACTTTCAAATGTTGTTTCTACTTCTATGAATGATTCTATTTCAAATAATGCACATGTTAATTCTAATAGTACATATTTTATGTATTCTAAATGTGATTCACTAAAAATTAAAGATACCAATGAATCCCTAATTCACCCCTCACTATGGTAGAACCCAATTCTCACCCTTCACTTAAAGATAATGGTAGTCCACATCCCTCTAGTAAGGTCTAAGCTACCATTAATCCCAAGGTTCATGTGAGCACACCCCCTCTATATGATCCAATTACAAAATGTAGCTTTACCATGGATAAAATTAAGAATCAAATTTAATGATTAAATAAACCACTTCAAGATACTATTGCACCATCCCAGGAGATCATCTCTTTGATGCATGTAGTTGGTGAATTACAAAACCAAGTACATCTCCTTACCCTAGAAAATAAAGCTTATAAATCTTGGATGGATGCCAATTATCTACATGGTAACACTATTTCAAATACATTCATAAAATATTCATTACCTAAGCATTTCTAGATACCATCATTACCTCACTTTGATAGAACTAGAGATCCATTCATACACCTTCAGGCCTTTTGGAAGGATTTTCCATCGCATGCGAGCCCATTGATTCTACTCAAGTTATTTTAGTAGACATTAGTGGATGAAGCATAGAATTGGTTATTTCATCTACTCCCCATTGGTTCATTACATGCATATGATAACTTAGAGGATGACTTTCTCAAATATTACATCATTTACATATGAGAAACTTACCACACTACATCAAAATTATTTAGAGCCAGTTAGTGAGTATATCTTAAGATTCAAGGCACATATGTTAAGATTTATATAAAAACTAGTATATTTAGAGACTTAACATATCTTCATTAAGGGCCTTCATCAACCTTTCCTCAAGTATCTACTATATTAGATAGAGCTTTATTTTAGACGTTTGTGTTACATAGTTCTAGATTTGGAAAAGAAATTAGGATTAATTGAGGTAGATACAGTTGATCAAATAACTCTAGACTTCATAATAACATCTTCATATATATATATATATATATATATATATTAGCACTCAGAATCTACCATGTCCCTAACAAGATAGGAGACCACAACTAGAAAATCAACCAATAAAAAACAAAGAGCAAGTTTTTAGAACACAACCTATAATATGCACTATATAGAATAATGGTAAATCATCACTATAGTTTGATTCAATGTGGGATATCGCATATACCATATTATCAGCACTAATAGATAGGAGGATAATCACATTACCTTCTATTCACTGACAAGATCCACATCTCTTATATAGACAGCCACATCAAGATTTTTACAACTATCATCGTATCCATAAACATAGAGATAATGGTTGCTTTGGACTCAAAGATTTCATTAATAAATGTATTGATAATGACATTATAACATTCACATAGGGGGCATAATAATATCCTCCATTATGGAAGACTAGACCTCATTGCTCCATGATTGAGTCATCCTAGGACATTCCTTTATAGGAATCATCAATCACTCATCATGAGTGCAATGTAGGTTTTGGGATAGAATCTCATAGGAGATCTCCTATTCCACCACCTTAAAAGGTTTGGAAGCTAGTACAATAATAACAACCTACATGTAGCACCATAGTCTGAGGGATACATAACACATTTCCATATACATATCCAACAAAGTCACATACTTAATAATAGAGTACCACTCATGATAAATATTCACTATGGGTAGATTTTTAGGGTCCTATCTCATATAGCAACCTACTATGGTTAAGATTAGATAAACCCCCATCACATGTTACAATTTAATCTCAGTCCATTGCTCAGTCATATGCATCACAACAAAGGCCAAAGGGTGTTATTTCACATAGTAATCCACTATGATTGAAAATTGATGAGCCTCTTCCAAAACACATAGTTTTAGTTGTACATCTAGTCAAGTTACATTTTTCATGATCTCCATGTATAGCTACATTTAGTGCACACTAGGTAGTATCAGATATAGAGAACATTCCTACATAGGATGAGTAGTATGTTAACTTATTCACTTGGCCTATAAGATTTAGATAGTGATACAACATATACTAATACAATATATAATGATACTAGTTTTAGTTCATAAGCTTCACTTAACATGGCAATGATGGAGCCAAAGGTCTAGTTAGCCTTTGTATTCTTGAGCCACTCTTAGGGAAGTAATATGCACAACATGCTATCTTACATCCCCACATACTAAAAACTAACATTCCTAATTCCCAATAACTATTCATAGCCAAAAATAACCTATCAAAATATTGATCTTACCAAATCATATTTACCAACATTAAACCATCTCAACTTATTTAAACATTTTCCCAATCTCAAACCACCTCAATTTATCCCAATAATTTACTAATTGCTAAATGAATAAAAAAATTACTCACATATAAATACAAACCAAATAGAATTATTTACTTACATACAAATTGAAATTCAAGCCTAACATCATAATTATCAAAACCTAAACAACACCTCCAAACATATCAAAATAATTAAACAACATACCCTAAGTACCATTTACCAAGCACATACTAGATCAACCATTTATAAAATCAACCACTTACAATCAATATACCAATATATTTTAGAATCCATAACATAAATACACATAAGGTCAAAAATAAAACCAACATCTATATACATACATACATACCTATATATATATATATTGAAAACTTTGTGATATATTTATCAAAAAGTTTTCAAAACATATATATCATGTCAAGGTACAATCAATCATGAATGAGAGTCATGCCCTCACTCTCAGTCTCATTCCCTCCTCTAGTGCTAGTCCCTTAATCTTGTCTAGCACTAAATAACCATGTACTTCCTCAAGCTCCTAAAAGCCTCTTGTGCAACTATCCCACTCCAATATCCCACCATGCTCATGTAAGTCTACATATCACCATTGAAGATCCATATATTCATCCACAATATTTAAGCTCACCATACCATAATTAGGTGGATGCATCTTATGCCTATCCAACTTAGCTCTAAGCTCATCTCTCTCTCCTACTACCCTAACATATGTAGCTATATCTATAGCAACCTTATCAAAGAAATGATCATACACACTAGACATAACCATTACTCACTCTATAAAACCCTCCTCTAATGCATCATTAGGAATATGTTATGTGATCTCTTAGAGTGTCAACTCAATGATTGTCTCCTAAAACTCATCATCTACATTGGATACTCCAACATGTGCCTCATCCTATGCACCTCCCATCCCACCTACACACATAATAATTAAAACAGTACATTAGATATATACTTTCAAATCCAAACTAAAGCACAAACATATGTACAATTCAAATATAATCATTGATTACCTCCCATCAAACTAACTCAAGCTCTTCATATGCATGAACATCCACTCCATTTATAAGATATAATAGAGCCCATCAATACCCATCCCACCACGAAGTATATGCCTTAGTGCATCCCATGTCATCTACATCAAGAATATCTATAACCACATCTCACACATCCAAATTTAATGGTGCCAACTCAACCTTAGTCAGTTTAGCATGAGCCCTTGCTCTTATTAGTGCCTATGCACTCCTCAACTAAACCCATGCTATAAGAGGAATATCTTGTCAAACTTTAAACTACCTAGTCATGCACTCATACTGAAAGCACTCATATACTCCAACCTAATTATCATGCAACCAATAACTAACCCTCATATACTGCAACTACTCTCCATCCTCAAGCCATCAAGGAAATCCTCTATAGGGCCTCCATATGATTTCATGGGCCACAATCTATCTAGAATCCTCTTTTAGTGACCTATCCTAGGAGATTGAATAGCCAACTCACTCATCCATCACTCAGCAAATGGTTGTACATATGCCCAACTCACCCTTGGTAATCTAATAGGTTACATAACTATTACGTGCTAATATGCCTAGCAATGTAATAAAGTGGTTGCACCAACACCACCACTAAATGCCTCCTATGTAAATCTATATATATCTATGTATAAGTGAGAAAGAATAGTCCTACCCCATGAGAACACAATACCATACACCTATATACTATGTATGATCCTATGCATCCTATATGAAATGGACATCCCACTCCAATCCATAGCAATAAATGAATCCAACAACATGGACAACTACTTCCATAGGCAAAAAAGAATTGAATACACAATAATTGATAATAAAACATCATTATCACTACCATCTCCTATGTATGTTAGAGGGCACACCAACAAAATATAAGGATGCATGGTCAATAGCATCTGTACCCATGTCATCCTACAATGTCACCCAACATCCACTAATAAATAAGTGTATAATATGGTACATGTACTCTAAAATAATTATAATCTCCTTAGTAGGAGGATAAAAATTACATGTATATGCATTCCACCTCTCACATAAGGTGGTAATCAGATACCTATCCAACTGCACAGGGCCTAGGTGACACACATGACCGAACCCTATTCTATCCATCATAAACCTCTCATTAGCTGATAAAGGTAATAATATCAGTGTCTCCATAACCTAACCTTTATGAAACTACCTCATTTGTACCTCACCCTATAAAAATGCAAAAAAGTAGAATGTGTATTAGTCAAATATGCCAAAGTAAATAGACAAGCCAAAAAATAATAGATAGCTAAGTAGAATCTTAGAAAACTAGCCTTAGTGGAAATAGTGCTAGAAAAGGACATTATCACTAGACAATAATGCCCAAACATAGAAAATAACACTCAACACTAGATAACAGTGTTGGAGGAGGGATATGAGTGATAAAACTAGTTAATTTTTTTTAGGTTACTTAAAACACCTCAAAAACATCAAAAATGGGATTTTAAACAGGTAAAAATCACACATTTTAGCTACTTACAAGAGTAACCTACCCACCAACCTCCACCTGGGCTACCAACTGATCAAAATGGGTCATGGTAGATGCTCATCTCCTCGACATATTTCCTACTCAATATCTCCAAATCTCAACCTAGTCAATGTGCAAATGAATCAAGAATCAATCCAATTCTCCTATATCAAACAACTTTCTCATTTAAAGCAAAATACCATTTTTCCTATAACTTCAACTCCATAGCTCCATTTTACAAACCACTTTATTACATGTAATAATAATAATGATACCTTTAATGTCACATGAGCCTCACTCTTTTAATACATCATTTACCTACTACAACATGTTCAACTCTACATTTATATCGCCCATAGATATATACAACTTGGTCCTAACCAATCAAATACTTATTCAACTATCAAATAACTTTGTCTAATCAATCAAACACCTTTTGAATCAATTCAAGCTATACTAACTTTTCTTCTATCATTATGCCACTAAGTCATCACTTTTGGCTCAACATCCTTTATCATAGATCTCATCCCTCTCCCTAAAAGGGGGCAATCATTCCTACTATTCATATTCCTACACTTATCTATCATACATATCCACTCTCATAGATGGATACACCATGGTTCATACACCTCCAAAAATTATATTATCAAATTCAGCTTAGATTGGTCAAAGTATATAGTGATTAAGACTATAGGGATCACTCAACATAGTTATTGCACCTCCAATATTCAAATTATCAAATTCAACTTAGATTGGTCAAAATAAATAGTGATTTAGATTACATGGGTCACTTAGCATTACTTAGGATAGTCAAAGGGACACACCTTCAATTTATAGATACATATATTAGTTAGATTTATATTGTTTTAAATTATGTTGACTCATGACTTTGATATAGTTATAAGATAGATAGTAGATTATAGACATAGTATAGAGCACAGTGTTTGGGTCTCTAGTTTTTCACATAGGGCATGACATGACAAGTAATATCACATGTGTTTATATAGATTACCATTCTATATATACACATCACTCACATACGATATTTAGGGGTATGACATAGATGTTCATGATCTTCATCATCCAAGATTATATAGATTAGAATGATAAAGACATGCCATTATTTTACTACACATTTACCAAAATCCATATATAGGTGTTATCATGCACAACATGATGGACCTCACTTCTAGTTTTAGATAGGGTAGTCGGTATAACTTTTAGAATAGAATCCATGTTTTAGACCCCCATGAATGGGGGCAATATGCATGGAACATTTTTTCTTTCTTTTTGAGTTTACCATTATCTAGGAATTCTCAATAGTTACATGCTTTACTCCATCTACAGGTGGTTGGCATGATTTTGGATTGGATTTCATAAAATCCTAACCTCCAAAGATTCCAAGTTCTTAAGTTTTTTAATAGATTTCACATAAGCTTAGTGCACCAGTTTTGGAGTGGCCAAGAGTGACCTAGTTTCCAACTTACATTTGGCTATCCACACCAACATTGTTAGATCATAGTACATTCATGGGCTTCAGAATCCATTTCATATGACATAAATTTTAGATTACATGATTTTATGTGGGACAGAGGACAAACATTAGTTTTGGGCCTTCAAGCATTTCTCATTCTAGTCATATTCAACATAGGGGCAAACATGGTCCTCATTTTCCATGTTATACATTTTCTATTTCTAGGTTTAGTATGGGGGCATCCATTTTAGGGTTCCTTCCTTTTCCAGGCACTATTTATCTCTCCATCCACTTCCCTGGCTAGAAAGTGAGTTGTATTATTTCTCAGTACACTTATCTCCATGTTGGTAAGTTTAGGTAAGCATTTTCTTTTCTTTCTTTTACACTATTACTTCATTTCATTGCATCACTAGATTAAAATGGGGTAAAATGTATACACCATAAATTGGTAAAGGAACCACACATATCATGTCTTTTCATTGTCCTTTCATAAGAGACTTTGACTGGAGAATGTGATCTTTGTTCACAATTAATCATAGCCTTGGTTTTAGTCATCCTAGTCTTGTTATATGTTATAGATACCTTTTTTCCTATTCCCAGTCATCCAAAACCTTTAAAATGGTCATTCCACCTCATACATGTCATATTTTATATGATTTTTCCATCTTCTTGATCCCTAACTTATAGGATAAGAGTGCCAGGATTGGACTATAGTGTTGAAACCTAGGGTGTCTAATTTCTAACACTCCTATCCAAGGTTAATTTGAGCCTTAATGACTAATTTTTTTTGCTAGATGGGTTTTAGCCCCTTTATTTGCTTCATCTCTAAGTTTTCCCATGTCGACCAAATGCAAATAAAGCTCCCAAATTCAAAATAAAGAGTCTCCTATATAAAGGACTTCATAAAGCATTTTATATCTAGCACTTGTTATTTTAGCACATTAGACATAATAAAAATTAGTCAATAGTATAGCTCAGCATTATACATCACACATAGACTTGCATGCTTAATCAAAGAAGAGCCTAGGTGAAAGTAATCATTGCATCTATTGTGCATGTTGATTATGTATGATTCCTAAGGAAGAACTACATCAGATCTGAGACCTTAGCTTGAGGGGTAATGTAGGAAACAATCAAAATGACAAGGGTTCTTTATTGTGTGATCATTCTTCCCGTAACCTAGTTTTCCCCCTTTTTATTTTGATCTATTGGTTTTTTCCATGTGTGTAGATGAATATAGGTACTAAATATTGAAATAGACCTATAGTGAGCTCTGATGACTCCCAAGACCTAAAATTTGTTACATAGGGTCATATTCAGCAAATAAAATAAAACCTAGAAAGCTCAGACCACCTAGACAATAGTGCCATAAAATCACTACAATGTCAAACAGTAGGGTGTCCCACTTTCAACACTCTTGCCCAATTTATAAATGAACCTCAAGATCTAGTTTCCAATAATTTCCCAGTCCTACTCATCTAGTATTAGACCTTGACTCATCTGAATCACCTTATTTATTTCAAATAAGTGTTCTTCTCCCTTAGGAAAAATAATTTTATCAAATTAATATAAACTTACATTTTATTGTATCTAATAAAGATTCTTTCCATATTCTAGACCTTTATTATTTAGTATCTAAATAATAGATTTCCCTAAAACAATAAAACACTAATTCTATTTTCAAAAAACAGACAACAAATAAATAAAACAAGAAACAAACAAGCTCTTAAGAGTGTTTAGTCTAAGTTTGATTTAATAAACAATGAAATATTATGTGAAATTTATCCCCGTATATTTATTTGTTGATTTGTGAACTTTGAAAAAATGAAAACAAAGCAAGTAAATGAATTTTAAGCACCAAATATAGATGTGGTTTAGAGACTTAAAGTGCTAAAAATGTCTTTCTTTGGTATTTGTGTCCTATAAAGAGTGTTATTTAGTTTTTATTAGAATCTAAAATATAAATGAAAAATGACAATTGAAATTCTATCTCTCAATTTTTCTATTTTTTCACATAGTGTAATACTGCATATCCACAGAGCTAAACCACAACTTCCCTACAAAATCTCAACTATTACTCAAAATTGCATCTACTTAAAACACAAATTATTAGTTTGAAGATAAATTTACATAGATAAATACCATAAATTGAGAGGGAAACAACACATATTCATAGTTAAAAACTACATTTCCCTATAAAATAGATAGTGTTAATGCAATACCTCATTTTGATAGTGCAAAACAGCATATCACAAGGGCAATACCACATATAGCCTTTAAAACCACATTTCACCCTAAAAAACTACATAAGTTCATGCAAAACCATACTTCACAGGTTCAATATCACATGTAGGAAGTGAAATAATGCAACTTTAAGGTAAATCAAATTTTAACAATGTAAAACTATAGTTTTAAATTTAAAACTAACTATTTTGAGTCAATATTTCACTTACCTAGTGCAATAATACAACTTATAAGTAAGACAAAATTTAATGATATAATAACACACATATGCAATGCAAAAATACAAATTTAAAGGTAAAAATACATCTATAATATTTCAACTCAGTAGTATAATACCACATTTACCACATGCAAAAATGCATGTTAAAGGTGCAAACCTATAAATTTTGGTGTAACATCTGCAAGCTTCAACTTTTCCCTTTTTTTGGTCATTAAGTCAAAATTTTATCATGAAAAATGTTATCAATAGGTTCTAAAAGGTCACAGGAAGAGATTTTTTGGGTTTTCATCCCATGAAGCATGCCATTATGTAACATAAGATTAAAAATAAGGTCATTAATCTCTTGTTTATGAATAAAATTCAAACTAAATAATTTCAATACAAAATTGCAATTATTACCTTTGTACTAGGGTGGTAATAAATAACAATAACATAACTAAGACAAAACTAAAATCACAAAATATAAAATCCCTTTAAACTTCCTCCTAGCTCTAAATACAATTGTTGAGGTAGTTATCTTGATCAGTTTATGGACAATGGAGTCTTTGTCAATGGTGTTCTTGCATCATGTCTCCTTTTTTCACATTAACTTGGCCTGATTTGGCTTGGCAAATGGGCATGGTAAAACTTAAATGAAGCTTTTTGGAGGCATTTTTGCATAATAAAATTTCACATAAAAGCTTATTTATAATGTTCTTGGCACTTATATTTATATCCTCTAAAGTTAGCTCTAACCCAAGTTAGGTTAGAACTAATTGTAGCTAAGTTTGAATTAACCCTAGGTGAGTTAAGGCTAACCCTAGTTGAGTTAAGGATGAGACATGTAATTAATATTTAGAATAAAGATCCCATTTATTAAGCATGGTTATCCATTTTTGAATTTATTTTACTTTAGAGAGAAATTTTAATTCCTTAGATTTGAGGATGATGATGTCATAATTTCCTCATATTTATTGAAATTTTATTTCTGAAAAATTTATTTTCACTAACTGCTCATCAAAAATTTATTTAAGCATTTGATTTGGTTTAATTGGTTGATTAATTATTCTTAACATGTTATCACTTTAGGAATTATTCAAGTGCCCTGCTTAATGGGTGTAAAGGCCAAACTTCCAATTATTAGGTTGCAAGGTGTCTAGAGATGAATCTATGAGAGGTTACTATTGTATACAAGATAATACCCCAAATAGGGATGCCTCAACAAAATTTTAAGCATGAATTTCCACTATGTGGATGAAATTGGGACATTTAATGATTCATAGGCTTAATCTACATTGTTTGGTAGAAATCAATCTCAAGTCTAGTTGAAACTTGTTATGGCCAAAATGGGGTGTCTATAAAAGACACTCTCAAAACAATCACATCCACACAGGTTAGGAAATTTTCCATTAGTTAAAAATCTCATTATAGTAGAGAATATACAAATAAAAAAATACTCTAATCTCTATCTAGAGGTCTTTTATTCTACAACATTTTCAAATTTGATCACTATCTAATTATAAGCCCTAGAGGTATAATAAATATTATCAAAAACCCAACTCAGTTTGTATATTTAATTTTCACCCCCAATCAATAAACATATGAATATAATTAATTTCAACACCCTCAAGTACTAACCTCATCAAATTTAATTCACTTTATGGATGACATTCCCTAGATGAGATCCACTTGAGAGATCCAATCAGATACCACAAGTGACTTAATTAAAATTGAAACAATTTAAAGAGATTGAAATTGAACCAATTTAAAGAGATTGAAATTAACCATGAACTATGATATCTAATTCTCATAGAATTAGGTTATTCTTTAGATCTAATTAATTCATATTTTTCCTTCTTTAATAAATATTTTAAGGTAGTTATAACTATATTTTCATCTAAAAAATCAATAAAATCAACCAACTCATCAAGCTCGAAGAGCTCAAAACAATAAACAAAATAAATAATATTTTAATGTTAAATGAGTTTATCCACATAAAAATAATCATAAAAATCAATATCATATGTGACATATCATTCATTTAATATATATAATCCTAACCTTGGGAAGTTGAGTACGTATGTATAACTTGTCACTTTATAATGCATAAAAAAATGGTGAATCTAACATGAAAAGCTTTTGATTTTGTGTTTATCCATTTTTTAATTTTATTTTATTTCATCTGTATATTTATAATATTTCATTTATTATATGGGTGTCCACCCCACTCCCCTCAAATATGCTTGAAGATGAATTTTGCATGACTTTATGCTTTAATTATTTTAGAAGTAACATTTGAGACTAAAGTTAACCCTCACTATCTAATTGGGATAATATAAATATTAAACATACTCAAACAATTTAAATTCATTATAAATCCTTTATATCTTCTTATTTCATCCCTAACACTAAGTATCATGTGGTGATATAAGAGTTTTGATACTCTTCAAAAACACAGAATAGTTATAATGATTTACAAGATGTGACCTAGACTAGTGCAAGCACACTATATATACATTTTTTTAACTAGATCATATGTTATCCCAGAAACCCTAGAAACTAAGAGAATCATGAGATCTAATTTAAACAATTACAAGATTCACTATACAGAAGATGGAAAGGTTGGGATACTATTACTTCCTCTACCTCATAGTCCACTACAATCTAGCCAATCACTTTATAAAAAACCTAAGGTGACACTTCCTAAGAAACCAAATGAAAATTATCTCATACTATTCTAATAACATATTCATTTGGATCCTCCTATAATGGAGATATCCAAACCAACAACTACACCCAATGCAAATTATTTTATCTCCACCTTTGTGGGATGCATTTAATACCTCAATAATAATCAATATTCATCCAAAATAGTTCCTTAAAATTAGGGAATATCCCCAAGCTTAAGATTAACCCTTTTTTAGTTTTGTGTGCATTAAATGGGTAAAATATCTTAATTAAATGAATGAGTAAAATTATTATAAAGTAGACCAATTAAATTAATTCATATAATATAAAAAATTACCAAATATAAAAAGTACAATTCCAATTGATATTATGATAATTATAACATGAAGAAGAGATAATACTTAGATTATTTATAGATGTTTTGGTATATATGATATGTATAAAGGTGGAAGCAGGTAGATTGATGCTTAGGATAAAATCATCAGATTCTATAAATATTATTTTTAGAGGCCTAAACATTTGTGTTGATGGTTTTATCTTTGTCTCAATGATTATATCCTATATGAAACATTAACTATATTTATAAAAACACATGTGCATGTTAGGTCTTTCTATCATATTTATGTTAATGTATCTAGATCACATGCACATGATATGTATGATTGTGTATATATCAAACCATAGTTATTCACCCTAAGTTAGGGCATATTATAAAAATGAGTTAGTGGTTGATGAAGTTCATCTTACCTAAAATAACCCTTTGTAAATGAATACTTACTACATATTAAATACTCTAAATATCGCCTTATACATATGTACTTTTCCCCTAAGTGTGAGCTTTTGCGTGCATAAAGGTAACATATGTTATATGAAATTTCATATAATGATATTGCTTTTAACTTGATAAATGATGCTTATGGTATATTATTTAAATTAATAAAACATATAATATGACTAATATTATCATTGGTATAGAAATAGGGAAGAATAGGGTAGTAGAACTCAGTTATGAAATTGATTTAATGAGTTTAAAAAGGTGTTTGATAGATATTTACTAGACGAATAATGGGTACACTTTGATTTATATTTATACCACAAATTTTAAAAATATATGACATAAGGATTAGATAAGACAAACAGGCCAACCCATATGTTTTGAAATATTTTAAAATTGGATTAATTTTGATGTACCTACACTTGATAGGGAAATTAGACACTAGCATCGATGCTAGTGTCCCTTTATAGAATGTAAGCATTTAACAGGGTATAAATTTGATGAAGGTATGTAATTTATAGTTAAGGATATAAATCATGTTCTAATTTATATATATATATATATAAGTGATTTGGGTCATCAAAATGATAGTGTTGGTCTATAATATAACCAGTTAGGCATAATGAGATGGTGATTAAAAGCCTTTTAGTAGAAAATATGTCTAGAGCTAAAGGGTAGAGACCTTATTGGTATTTATCAAGTGTAAAATACTAATATTATATACATAATAATATTTTAGTATCTAAATTTACCCTTATTTAATATATTAATGGATAAGTATGAAATTTTTAGGTTAATGGAAATAAATGCATACCTAGGTGTTCACAACACACTTTGCCTTTACTTGAGACCTGGTGAATTTTATTTTGGTGTATGAGCTATAAATAATATCATGTTATAATATAAATTAGTACATGTAATATTAAATTTAATAATTTAAATTATTTTAAAATTAAAAATATAAAGGAAGGAGTACACATGTGTGTCAAGTAACCATGTTTCCCCTTAGTAATTTGCATTAGTAAAGATGCTTCCTTATAAAAAATTAGAGTTGAAAGAGGTTTAAAATTGAACCATGGAGAATTGAAGATTGAAATTTGAGGGTAATTATGTCCCCAATCTAATGCAAAGGTGAGTTATGACATGGCCATTGAGATCACTGAATTTCAATCACACAACTCTAGTGAAAGTAAAATAAACCCAAGATAAGTGGTATAACCAACTCAACTTGTAAGAGAGAATCAATACTAATGTTGTTGATGGAATAGTATTTCAAATACACTACTCAAAAGAGATAACTTCTATAGACATGAAAGGCTCAAAATGGTTATTCTTGGTAAAAATAATGATTCTTGGTAAAAATGGTGCTTCTTAGTAAAATGTTTTAAATATGTATTTGTAATTATTCATGCACTTTCAAGTAAAATTAATCTATTATGTGTTTAAATTAATAAGTATTTGTCAAAATTTAACCTCTGTTCTATAGCTATGTATGACATTTGTCATAAATATAGAAAACTCTATCCTAAATCTATAAATACAAATAGTGTTAAATGTATAGCTCTCTGACCTAATTGTACATCTAAATCATTTAAATTAAACGAAATTATGCCAACTATGTATGTGTGAAGTCATGTCCCTATGACATTCCCCCACTAATATTATACCCTTTGAGGTGAATGGAGTGAAATATGGTAGTCATCTTACCTCAAAAGGATAAGATCACTATTTTTTAAATGTATGAATCATGTAATATATATGATTAACATTTATAAGTAGATATCTCATTGAATCTCATAGTATGTTCTCACAAATAACCCTAAGATGAATGATATGGATCATTTAAATATATATAAATTAATAATAAAATCTCAAAAAATAATCAATCACACACACAATAGCACTCAATGTCACACAAAAGGCATCTAAGATATTAAAATAATGGGAATTTCAAATACTGCACACTTGAAGGGATGATGTATTCAAATGTCCATATATAAAGAAATAACAATTAGTGGGATATGGGACTACAAACAAGGAACATATTCAAATTTTCAGCAAACAAAATAAAATAAAATAAGTACATTCAAATAAGTGATAATGAGAATAAATGAATTATAAATAACCATCATAAGAATATCATACTAGTCTTTGCAGATACATATTAGTAAAAAAAATCATTAAACATGTCATATCATGTACATGGTATAAGATGTAAGTAAGATTTTAGGCATGTGTAAGAATTATTATAAAATCTCAACATGATAATGTAGAAGTGATCATAAAATAATATAACTTGTATTGATTATGATAAAGGAATCAGATGTCCCCAATGCAGTGGGTCATGTGGGAAGAGGATAGATCAAAAATTTATATGTGCATGTATCATGGATATGGTGTATGCTTATATCAAAATCAATTACCTATGAATGGTATTTGTCTAGAAATAAATTATATTTTATCTATTAACATTAAAAAAAACATAAATGCCAAGGAGTTAGTAAACAGGTGTATGCTAGATAATTTTTATATTTTATTTGATTTTATTTGTATTTTCTTTGAATTAATATTTTTTTTGGTCTTTTTGAATACACACACACACACACACACACACACACACACACACACACACACACACACACACACACACACACACACACACACACACACACACACACACACACACACACGCATGCACATGAACGCACGCACACACGCACGCATGCATGCATGCACGCGCGCGCGCGCACACACACACACACACACACACACACACACACACACACACACATGCGTGCACACGCGCGCACACACGCACGCACGCACACACACACACACAATTTTGGAATATTTAAATATATATATATATATATATATATATATATATATATATATGTATATGTATGTATGTATGTATGTAAAATTTTGGAATATTTGAAAGGAAAAGAATCTATCCTATGATCCCATCTAAGGGATGCTCATATGAAGCTTCAAACTTAGAATATGGTACATCAAATAGGTGATATTACCAAGGGGCATGCATAAGTGTCATATCTAAAATTGTAAAACCTATTTTACTCTACATGTCTCATAGGAATTTGTGGTCATTAAGATTTAATATAAGGATTAATGGTTCTTGGATCTCATTATTTGGTTCTCTTTTTTTTATTTGGTGTAGCTATAATTGGAACATGTTTATTTGATCTTATTAATTGGCCAGACCATGTAGGTGTATATGAGGACTCTTTTGAGTCCACTATGTATCTTTAGTGTAATTTTATCTCAAGTATAATACTCATAGGAAAGGGGGTTGCCTATTTCTTACCCTTTAGCGCATGATTAATCTTAGTATGTTTTATAACTATAAAGTTCTCTTCTTCAAGTGTATGTTCATATAGTATTTTGGTAATTATATTTACCCTATTGGTAATAATTTATTTAATACACCCATGCATTTTTCAAGGTACCACATGGATCTTATGTATCCAATGTAATTCCAATAAAATATAAAATACTCCCATCTATGGTATAACAAAAAAATTGTTAATGACATGTGTGTGATCAACTTGTAAAGATAAATCAATCTAATTAATAACCTATTACGATATCCCATCAAATTCTCTGACCATTTTGGTATAAAGGTATAAATAAACATGTGTACATTAATTTTTTTTAGTAACCTCATGTTATATACATTCTCAATATCACTCTTATCAATCATAATGTTGTGTATACACGAATGATCAATGTATGATATAATGAAAAATGAGTGAAGATTTGAATCATCATCCAATATTTCACTCTCATCAAATGGAGTATAAGTTATTTGAACCATAAGTGTTATTTTTCATGTAAATGTGTAAATAATGCTATATAATGGGTGACCATAATGTGATAGAGGTGGATATACATTATATGCCATTTTCACTTTTAGATTTTTCTTAGAATGACCTTGTAATGGATCACTAAACCTATTTTTGTTTGTGTGGTCACTGTGTTGTGACATTAACTCCTTTGGAGGATCATTTAAGATAATTTTTTAAAATTATAAATAAGGTATTGGATGTTGTGTTTCAATGTATAACATGTGTTTGTATAATACTCAACCTTGGTGATAGTCCAAATATGAATTAACATCATATCATTTTACTAGATTTTGACTCGTATTAGCCTCTATAAGAGGAGGGAGAGATATGAGATGAAACTCCACAATATTCTTAAGTAATTACAGTGGATACTTATTTAATTTTTTAAATTATCCCTTATGTGTATTGGATAAGATCAATTGAATAGGCTATTGTGATGCTCCAATAACCATTATGGTTGATACCTTTTTAGGCTCTATAGGTTTAACCTTGTAGCTTGATTTGGTATGAAACTTGGTAGTATATGTAGTTGTTTTCTATTATACATAATTAATATTTTTTAATGTAATAAGTTTAATTTAATGATCTCATATAATATGGTATAAGTTATCATAATATTTAAACATATTGAATATAATAGACTCATGTAATGGTGCAAACAAACTTTACTTAAAGATGTCTTTAAGCACTTTATCTATAATTGGATTTGTCATTTGGACCAACATTATTCTTTACCTTAAAATATATTAATTAATACTTTCATTGGTTCCTTGTTTGAAATTATAAATTTATGCATATACCATCTTTTTAGTGATGTTGATAGAGAAATGTGATAGAAAATGATCAACTAGAGTTTTGAATACTTTCACTAATTGGATTGGTAAGTCAAAGAACCATCTTAAATCATAGTATTTTAGGATCCTTTAAAATAATTTGGTCAAAATATTATAATTTTAATCATAATAAATGAATGCTACATATAAATACCAATGATGATGTTTAAGATCACCCTTTCCATCATAAAATTTGAACTTGAGTGAGACAACTAGTTGGAAAAGGGTGAAAAATATCTCAAGTGCTAGAGGATTATGTAATACATTTTTTGAATTATTAACATGAGTTTAGTTTGAATCATTTTGTTAAATTTTACTAACTATAGCTTCTAAATATTAAATAACTTAGAGAAGAGTTTGCATATTAGACCCATTGGGATTTAGATCTAAGATTTGATAAGTCACAAAAGGGGATGAAAACATTAGTTTTGTTAATAGAATAATTAGAATAGGTAATTGAGTTGAAGTATTAATTTTTACCATAAATTAATTATAAATATTTTACCTATCTAAGGGTTCACCATTACTAGAAGTGAATGCACTAGGAGTACCATGTTTATTAATTTATTCTTGTGTAACATGTAAGATTTAATTAATTAACTATTGATTTGTATTTATATGGTTGATTAAGGATTATTTATCTTACATATTTAAATGGTATTTCATAACATTTTAGATATTTTATAAATTCAAACCAAGATCCTAAAATTAATGAAAAAATTTAGATATGAAAATTATTAAAATAAAAAACCCTAGATCAAACTATGAGCTGTATGAAAAGGCACAGAGGTCATGCTCACCAAAATTTTAAACCTTTTTTTATTTTTGTGTGGGTTAAATTTGTATATTAATTTAATCAAATGGGTGAGTAAAAATATATTAAAAAAGGCTAATTAAATAAATTGAGATAACACAATATATTGAATTTAGAAAATTACCAAATATAGAAAGTATAATGCCAATTTATAATACAATATTTTCATAATCAATTAGATATAATATGAGCATTTTGTTTGAAAATGTGTAGTAATAATTTATATTTATAGAGGTGGAAGTAGGTATACTGATGCTTAGGATCTAGTCATTAGATTTTGGAAATGTGTTTTTTGTAAGCCCAAAAACTTGAGTCAATCTATGGAAACTTTTGGTGATGTTTTAATCTAGGGATCAATACTTATGTCTTATAAAAAATATTTTATGTATTTAAAAATTAACACCTATGCATGTTAGGGTTTTATATAACCTTTTTTTTATGTATCCAAATCATGCACATAGGCTCTATATAATTTTGTATAGATCAAACCCTAATTATTTACCTTATACTAGGTCATCTTACTAAAAATTGGTTAGTTGTCTCATGAATTAGATATGACTTAAAGGACCCATTTTTCAATGAGTGATACCTGATAAATACTATAAATAGGGTCTTAGATATATGTAGTTCTCCCTTAAGTGTATGCTTGCATGTGCAAAAGAATGCAATACGTTATATACAATAGCATATAATGATCTATCTTATAACATGAAAAAAATACTCATGGGATATTATTTGAAATAAAATTTTATAATAAGTCAATATAACTTAGTTCTATGATCGATTGAGTGATCTTGAATAGGTGCTTGCTTGGTATTTTATAAATAAATAATGACTAGGCTCTAATTTGTATTTATACCACACATTTTGAAAATATCTCATGGAAGGTTTATATAAGACAAATATTAAAACCCATATGTTTTTAAATATTTGTAATTTGGATGACTTTTTAGGTATAAATACTTGAATCATAATGTAATTAGACACTAGCATCAATGTTAATGTCCCTCTACAAAATGTGTCTTCTAGGGTAGAAAACTATTGGTGGTCTATAATTAATAGTGGAGAATATAAATCATAATGTAGTTTTTTTAGTCTATATATGATATAAATAATTGGAATGATGGGGGTGGTCCATTAGAGAAGTAGTTAGACATAGTGAGATTGTGAATGTGAGACTTTTGGTAGTAGAAAGGTATATAACTAAAGGGTAGAGACTTGATTGGTATTTTTAAAGTGTACAAGATTGATATGATATACCTAATCATATTTTACTATTTAAAGCTTAAATAAATAAATCCATTCCACTTATTCTCTAACTCCATTTGCTCCATATCAAAAACCTCAAAATTAGACCATTTCCTTCCAAACCACTTCTCCATATTATAGAAATAAAGTGGATTTAACTTCCTAAAACACTCTCACTAATGTACATTTACCATATCCTAATTTTCATTATACTCCCATCATCACCTATATTCCTTACAATGATCCTAGCAACATGGATTATCACACATAACCTCTACTGCCACCTCATAACTACATATTGGACAATATACCACCTTTGTATCTTCCTCCTACTCATATATCAATAGTTTCCTTTATCACATATGGTACCCCTATCCATACATAAAACTATCATTCTTTTGTCCAGTTTATTAGTTCCCCTACTATCATTTTTTTATAAATCTATGTAGTTAGATAGATATTATACAACTTACTATCCACAACCACCTTAAGAAAAAACATTTTCCCATAGTGGTTAGGTAATTAATTCCTACTTAACTATCCCACATCCTAACTATCTTGTCACTTCATCAATGGAATTCAGTAAAATAGGGATTTACATTAAATATCTCAATAAGTCCCACAACAATTCCATTTGAGGCATGATTTTACTACACTCATCACTTCAAATCCCAAGGAATAATGGATAAGGATATCCCAATGCACATATCATGGCATATTATACTTTCATAATATATTTTATCCCTTAGGATGTAGTAGTGGCCAATATTTTCCACAAAAATATTAAGAGAATCAATTTAGACTAGTATTACATTCTCCCTAGAGCCTTTATTCAATCATTTAAGCAACTCATAGATGAATTCACTAAGGCTTTTGATATGAAAAATTTACTTTGAATGGGTGTATTATACTTCTTCCAAATTAGGACAAAACCCAATTAATATATTTCTCACTTCATTATGAGGTGGAAAAAAGTAGCCTAATTCACTATGAGTGATCCACACATGGACTAAATGGAGTTATGTGACCCTTTTATTCACTCTATAAACCATAAGACTAGATATAAAGTTAAAGAATTACCATATATATTATAAATAAGTGCTAAAAAGTGATCTAACTTGGATATGATCTAATAATAGATCAAGTAGCCATCAATAGTGACCGCCAAACACATGGGCCCAATAAAAATATTTTCATCCCTAATAAAAGGGGTAGGGTATCAAAATAATAACAAGAAAAATTAAGGTAATCAAGGGATCAAGGATTTTAATAATATTAAAAATGTTATAATGAATGGTGTTACATATCGAAACAAGAAAAATAATAGTTTTAACACTTGTAGATACAAAACCCTCATGTTCATTAGTTTTAAATGTTAAGTTTGGAACCAATTTAACATGAATTACTTAAGGACTAAAATAAGGTCCTAATCTTCCATCACTTATCACTTGAGTGATATCTTATTATTTAACCTTTTTATTATGTTGTTACACACATATATGAACATCATTATTTCTTTCCAATCTGATTAATATCCTACACATACATCTCCAGACTCTCAATTTAGTCTCCCTATACATAGGTGAGTTCCACTAGTTAAATTAGTTATCTTGAGTCAATAATAAATTACACTATTTAGAACCAAACTATTCCAAATAATTATTATTTTATAAATTCAAACCTATCCTTAGTGTCAAACCATAAGCCTAGTGTGTCAGTGGTGCGAGGAATTAATCAATTGGATCCATATATAAACAAATCAAGGTCTCATTGAGAAGGGAATTGGAACTTATCTAATAGACATATATAAATTATTTCATAATGATAATATATATATTATTATTCCTAATTTTAAAACATATCACTAGGATTAGTCATAAGACAAGTCTAAATCACTCAAAATCCAAGTCAAAGCATGCATTTCCACATATTAAATACCATCATTAGTTTTATACATATAATAAATGATCATTATTAGATAATCAAACTATGTGTGAGGAATATGTGTGGACATATCTATATATATTAAGTATAAGATATGTAGGTAATGTTCAATCATTAGATGTGTATGATTGAGGTTAGCTTAGCCCATTACACTTCTCCAATTTTTAGGTTTATAGTCCTCACATGCAAATTAGGGTTTTGAGAAAAGGAGGTTGATTTTTGGTTCTAATCCCATCACCATGCTTTGGTATCATAAATTTATATTAATAAAATATAATTGAATGTGGACATATAGTCATTATACCCTACTTCTACACTAGTTAGTTAGACCAATAAGTTAGTATCTACTAGCAATACTGACATGAGCCTAAGAAATTGATTCAACACACATAATTAATTGGTTATAAAACCAAATTAACCACAATCATGATTATAGTTAATGTTCATTTCCATAAGTATTCATATACAAACAATCAACAAATTCATTTAGTACTTTTTATATTTAACATATGCCCTTGTCAAATTAGAAGAACCAATATCAATAATTTACATTCAAATGTATGATTAAATTCCATATCTATTTATATAAATTGCATTTCAAATTTATATATTAATTATAATAATCTAACCCATTAATATAAATTAGGGTAAAACATATTGGTGAACCCATACATAATTAATAAGTGTAAAACACTAGGTTTTCCATTAGGGTTTCATCATTCTAAAGTTTGAAATTTAAGCCTTAGGGTTTTATTTTCAGATTTGATTAATGAGTAGTCACTAATAATAAAAATTAACCATGAGTATGTTAAATGAACATGATTATTTAACACAACTAAGTAAATTACACTTTTCATTATGCTCTACATGGATAGTTTATCTTGTTTGGATAAATTATGTAATCAAAGGGGTAATAAAGATAAAATCTAATTACCAAATAAAAATCCCAAGCCTTCTTCCAACAATACTATAACAATATCATATGTAAGATTCTTATTATTACTGATAAATAATAAAAATATTGCATGAATACCTTTGTTCTTCCTGCTAAAGATTATACACCCTATCTTATTTACCCTATTGATAGAGATATCATGACTATTGAGACTATTGATAAAAATACTAAAGATCAATAGAACTCCTTAGAAGATTAAAATTTCATTTAATATATTAGTATGAATCCACACTATATTGATTCCATGTTATATATAGAAGAGAGGAGAAAAAAATATATCTCAAGCTTATAAATCAAGTATTCAAACAAGTATTACATGTACTATTCATATGTCTACACCTTCAATGAACTTTATGACATCCACCCAAAGTTTGGGGGAATCATAAGGCCTTTATCATATTTTTATATCCATTATTATGTATCAAACAATCACCCCCCATTATGTATACACACATTCCATTGATAACCACACCTAATGTACATTCCTTTGAGAATGTTGTTACAATTCTCCATACCAATGTGTTGTTATTATATCAAGGTGGATTGAGAGCTATCCATACCATAGATTTACATGACTTGTTACATAAACCATTAGCACCTAAGATAATAACACACCCTTTAATAATAGGATTTGTAGCTCCAAATATCCAATTATATAAAAGTAAAGGATATCCTAAGAAACATCTTAGATCATTCCTTGTAGTATGTTTGTATTATGCATATGACAAAATATTGACCAAGTAATTTCCAAGAAGTCTTAAAGACTATGAATTCATATGGTACTATGATTTGGATTTTGAATTTATAAGAGCATTCAACCCTTTGGATAACCAATTCCTAGCATACTTTTTAGTCAACATCATATGAACAAATTACTAAGCTAAATAAAGGATCCAATGAACTAATTAGTGACTATGTGCTTCGATACAAAACCATATTATCAAATATGATCAATGTTATGGCTAAAAATAAATTGAAATATATACTTAAATAAAGTTTACTAGCACCACTACAATAATTAATTATATTCAAGAAATTCAAATCATTTTATGAGTTATTCCATATAGTAAGGGATAGAGAAATAAAGCTAATTTATTTTAACAAAATTAAGTATACATCAAATCTTATGACTACTTAAAAAATTAAGTTTAAAAATAAAATAAACTATAAGGTCAAATCAAGTGATGAAAATAATGAGGCAAATACTATATTAAATGTAGTTTTTCAACCTACAAATAAGTTACAAATGAAAATTCCACCAAATAGGCATTTTCATGCTCACAATCACCTCTTCATGTGCTATTAAATAAGTTAATCAAGTGTAAACTCATACCACTAATCCCTTAACAATAGTTATATACTCATAGCAATATACCAATTAATCATGACGGAAACACATATTATGATTATCATCAAATTACATTGCATTGAAATAAAAAATATGTTAAGCTAAGAAATAAGATAAAATATCTCATAGATGACAACATTATAAATTAGGGAACTCTTACTTAGTAATCTCAACCACAACATAATATAAATAAGAAGTTGAAGATATTTAGTGATATTTTTTCTAAACACAAGTCAAAACATACTAAAAACACTTTAGAGCTATATTATGCATACAACATGCATCCTACACTAGTGACATATGATTATCCACTATATTATATCATTGTTACACTCTAGATTAGTGTCCCATGATCAAATTTGTTCATAATGAGATAGTTGATGATGATTCATATTTTCATGCATTGTTCATACAAGCCAACATTAAGTAACAACCTTTATATATATTATTATTTTTAACAATGTTTGTAGTGAGAAAATTTTCACAATGGAACTTCTACAATATATTGATACACGTGGAAATTTTTATAAGATATAAAAAAAATTCAAAGGAATTTATTAATAGAGATAGTACCTTAGGATGCATAATACTACTTCTTTAGGTGAGATCAACCATATTAAACATGAGATTCCTAGTCTTACTAAGTAATTGGCTTATTAACATGTTCTTACAATCCCATCAATGGAAATAATTTTTGTAGTTCCATATAAATTATATTTAAATCTAAGGTATATATACTAAATCATAGTGTTATAGTTGTAGGCATAAAATATGACTATCTTCTATAATCAATGATATTTCCTCCTACACTCCCACAGCCATTTTGATTGGTTGATACACATATTAAGGATCATTTTCAAAATATATGGGTGTATATTTCATAAAATAGTGTTGATACACCTATTAAGGATCATTATAAAAATATGGTTGACTCACGTATCTAGGATGAGCATATGTTGATTATTACACATATGTATGACCTACCTTAATATAGCTATTCCACATCAACTATGCCAGAGTGTTACTTAAATAAAACAAAGGCCACTATCTTCTACATCACATACTCAATTATCACCATGGGTAGTTTAGAATGTCATGTAAAAAAATTAGAAATGAAGAAACCCTATATAATACAACATACACCACAAATTCCTTGGCCTTTTATAAGCCTTCATGACACCTTGAGTTAGATGAGAAATGAACATAATGGATATGGTATATCACATGACCCCTTATTATATTCTAATCCATTCCCAATTAACACTTTCCAACCATGATAAAGTATCTCTCTGCTACTTGATATAAGCATTTACAATAGCCATCCCATTGAGTGGATCATTGTTAAATTTTACAAATTTCAAATATCTAAAAAATATAAAAAATCACACAATCAAATAATAAAATATAGTCATATATTACAAAATATAAAATTAGGATGTAAGCATCACATGATTTCTAGTTTATAATATTTAATTTTGTTATTTATCACATGTTTGATATATGTAAAATTATCTACATACACAACCAAAATTCATGGTATCTGAGTGTTATGCAAGACATATAAGCTACAAATGGACATACAAATGTTGGTTTTCACTCTACTTAGTGGCCATGCCAATACTAGTTATATACATGTAATGCTTTTAATTTTTATCATTTGTTGATGCTTTATCTCTTTTATGAACTTGTCAATTTTAAATATCTCTCATTCCACACCTTAAAAGATTCATTAAGAAAGGGGTGGGATAACCATTGGTGTTTCACAAGATTTTTCATTAATTATATCATACCAAAACTAGTACAAATATCCCTTATCCAAATCTATAGGAAATTATTCTCTTAATATCACCTAACTAAGAAAAAACTCATTTTCCTACTAGACTGGCATTGGTTGACCTAGTTATGAAATTTATGTCCCACATTACATAACTAGATCACTCTAGGTTGACCTAGTTTAAGGCCAAATAATAACTTTTTAAAACTAGGTCATTATGGGATGACCTTGTCAAATAAATTTTTATAAGGGTTATGAAATATAAATAAATATGAATAAAAACTTAACTTTAATCTAATAGAGAGGATCATTCATTTTTGCATTTGTTACAGTTCATAATTCTACTACATCTACATTTGAAGGAGCCATTGCTTAGGGTTTTCCTTAGAAGAAATATAGGTTATCTTGTGGGAAGTTTTGGATGAAAGTGGAAATAATTTAGCCTAAAGATGATTTTGAATATAATGTGATATTTACAAAGACACAAAAATATCTTATAAAATTCCATTGGCCAAGGGAGACATTGAGACTTGATAGGTTCATTCAAAGGTAAGTATCTATATTTGATAGATAGATATTATAGAAAATAATAAGGTTTAATATATAAATCCTTTATTATATTAACTCTACACTTAAAATTAATGTAGTTATAGGTTTTTATAGACTTCCCATCTTCCACCTTAGGTGATCTAGGCCCCCATTTTCATAATATGATCTCATGTTTGTTTTAAACCATCCCCCTTTATGTTATAATCTTTGATAATGTTGAGACCAACACCCCCCTCTCTTTTTCGAAAGGAGGACCCCTATATTTTTTTCTAGAAAGTCTATATTTTAGACTGAATATGAAGGGTTATCTTATCTTGTATTTTTAAAGGCAAATAAATTTTGGAAGAGGAACATGTGCTTTGATATATTTGAACATGTTTACATTTCATGGTTCAAAATTACTAATAATTTTTTTCAAGGTGATTAGTTGCAGGTTCCATAGAAGAAGCTATGGTTTCTAAGGATTAAACCCTAAAAGGGTTTAAATTTAAACATTTGTTGGAAAATACTAGTGGGAAATTTTATTTCCTTTTCGATTAAATGATCATAAGTCTAACTTTATATTAAGCTTAAAATATGTTTCTTCTTTAAAACATGACTGAATATTAAAATAAAACCTTAGACTAAACTTAAAACATGATTAAGTATTAATTTAATAATTAAATGCCCTTTTATAGATGTAATGGTGATCATTTTATCAGAGGTTTTAATCTAATGGTATGAATTAAATCTGACACCCAAAAAGAAGTTAACATATATTAACCACTAAGGATTTGATCCAATGGTGATCATTTGCTCAGAGAATTTCAATCCAATGGTGTGAACTAAATTTGAGACCTAAAAGGATGTTAACAACTATTAACCATTTGGGACTTAATTCAATGGTTCAAAATACCTCAGAGGTTCTCGATCCAATGGTGTACATCAACCTAGAAGCCTCAATATCTCTTGAAGGGTTTTATATGTCGCACTCATTCATTAGACATAAATGTTTTATCATATTAAATTTGACAGGTTTTCTCCCATCATTTGACATCTATGAGGATGCATTTTATGGGACTGAACCCATCAAATTTAACTTAGACAATCCCTAAAGCTTTAAGATCTCTCAAAGGTTTTTATGCAATGCATTCATTCATTAGATATAAAGATTTTATCATCTTAAATTTAACAGGTTCACTCCCATCATTTGACATCTATGAGGACGTATTTGATGGGACCAAAACCATAAAATTTAACTTAGATAATCACTAAAGCTTTGAGATCTCCTGATGGTTTTACATATGGCATTCAATTATTGGATCAATAAATTTCATTGTTTTAAATTTGATATGTTTTTTCCCATTAATTGACATCTATGAGGACATATTTGATTGGACCAAACCCATCAAATTTAAATTGAAATAGAAAGATTTTATTGTCTTAAATTTGATACGTTTGCCCATGTCATTTGATATCTATGAGGACATATTTAATGGGACTGAACTCATCAAATTTAACTTAGATAATTTTTTTAGCCTAATCAAAGGGGGCATTTCTAAATTCTTTTAAGAAATTTTTATTTTTCTTGTGAAGGCAAGATTGAGATAGAAAAATCTTGGCATAAGTCATATTTATTGATTAAAAGGGCAAGCATCTTACAGGATCTAATGGTGATCACTTCCTCATTGGATTTGATTTAATGGTGTACATAAACCTAGAAGCCTCAATATATCCTGAAGTAACCAATGGTGATCTCTTGCTTGCTAGATTTGATCCCATGGTGTGTGAAAATTAAAGACTTTTCAAAGGCCTCAAAAGCTTGACACATGGCACAATCAATAAGCTCAAAGATAAAGAACTAATGAAATGTAAGCACCTACATTTAGCTTTTCAAATCAAAATAAAAGGGACAAGGTATTTTAAAAGCAAATTAAAAGGGAATTTTGAAAACCAATGGTCACTCTTCAAATGGCATTTATGAAAAAATTCCATGAAAGGCATGCAACCCTGCCACATAAGCTCCACGTAAGTATGGATGATCCAAATGAAACATATCTCATGATTGAAAACATAAGAGATGTGATAGTAAGGTTACATCATATCTAAGGCATGTATTAGATCAAATTTGGATGTTTTGGTCATTAAATAGAAATAAAAAAACCCTAAACCCTCTATAAATAAGGTTAGAGTTAGTTCAAATTAACTATGTGACACTTGAGATAATTGTAAAATGAATTTAGAGTAGGTGCATTAGTAATAACTTTGATAGATTTGTAATTATAATATAGTGTTATCAATGGTAGCGGGAAGGCAATAAATGAAGATTAAATAAAATCTTTATCTAACTTTAGATGGTGATGGAAGGATCTTTAGAGACATAGAGTTGGATTCAACAACATTGAATGTACATGGAATAAGGAATTGGTCTAAATTATTCTTCTTTGTCAAAGAGTTTTAACCAATTTCTCAAGAAGAAAATATAAATTCTTGAGTGTACCAAATATACAAGGATTTAGTATCAATTCAAACCATAGGCCTTCATCATGCAATTGCTAAATTAGAAGTAATGTATTGCATTGAACTTGTTCCTATTTTTTTTGACTATAGAGTAGATAGAGAATGGATTATTCATTAAGGAAATGTTAATAAAGTTACATTCATAGCTCCCATGGCCTTTGAGACTTATTACAAGATCCTTTTACCTCATGTTAATCTTCCATCTTTGAGAGAATGGACAAATTCCCAAAACCTAAATTCAGTTCTTTCACCTTGGTTAATCCAAGGTTCCCATGTTTTTGGGACCCATGATGGTAAGATTCTTATTACCTAATTTAGAGAGGGTGTTAGGGTAGTTATTAACTTATTAAACAGAGCCTTTCATGCATCTTCTACAACTTATGTGTGTAAAGTCTAGGTGTCTTATGTCTATTTCATGTTGGATCAAAACCTAACCCCTCCCACTAGAGAATTAATAAGTTTATTCTTGGACAAACAATTTATAACCATAAAAAAAAAGACCTCCAGACATTTATATATGATGTCTTACCTCTTAGACTCACTCCTAGCCTCTATTAATTTCCCTAGTATCTAAAATTGGTCCCATGATGGTAGGACTACCATTTCCCATCATTACTCTAAACTAAATATTTTTAAATATAGGAATCAAATGCAATTCATATGTGATGGTGTCTTCCTAGTCATTTTTGATATAATTACTAGTATTCCTATGCCTAGACTTCATCCTCTAATAAAAAGGGACCATGGGGGATGTGTGGTTCTATCTAGGTTGCATTGTAATAAGGATAGAAGGAATCATGGTCCAGCCATATAGAATGCCCATATATGTTTCCAATAACCTTTTAGAGAAAAAAAAGATTATCAAATCATCTAGGGCATAGATTGGCACTACAATAAGAATAAAATGGCTCAATTTCATCCCTTCCCATTGGACATTGGTAGAATTATAATCAAGGATTGGAAATAGCTAGAGCTCATGGTGGTACACAAGAAGTCTTTTGATTTATAATAGATGATCTTAAGATGTGGGACCCTAATAATAGAGTGGCTAACAATATTTGGGATAGGAAGGTCCCAAAGATTGAGTATGATCATCAACTAGGTATCAAAGATGGTATTTACACAAATGCAAAGAACTTTGAAGAAGTCTTATCTAGGGTTAAGAACTATAACATAGCTTTATAACATAGGCTAGTCAGTGATGATAAGTCTTTAGGAGAAATATGGAAGTTACATCCTTTATAGTATCACTTTTTGTTAGGACCATCTGGGACTACACATCAAGAGCCACCTATTGAGGGATAATCTTCTGAGCCTCAACAAGGAGAATTGACAAAGTCATCTCAGATTGAGCAAATTAAGGATGTAAAATGAAAAGGTAAAGATATAAGTGAAGAGTCAAAGATTACACAAAGACCTATTAGAAGCCTCCAAATTCAAGCATCCCCACCAATGCCTTCTTCCCTAATAGAAGTTATCAACATAATTGCTTTAGAAACTAAAGAAACAATGGAGAGTGCTCTTGCTAACATCATGGATACTTATGGTTTAGATAAGGAAGAAGACCCATCTAAGGAAGCATTCAAGGAATTATTTCCATTGGGTAGTGGAAAGATACATGCATAATTATCCTTAGTTCTTTTGGATCTAAGAAAGAGGCCTGGGCTAACTTTCCCTCACCGTATTAGTAAAATAAACCTCTTCAGTGATGAGAATCCTATTTATATACCAACCATTCCTAATTAGTTCATTTATGTGAATTTTTATAAAATCCCATCTCTTTCTCCTTCACTAGTTCTAACTCAAGTGTACATAGGTGTTTAGGATAATGTCAAGCCATGGATTCAGGATATGTTGAACAAACAAGTAAAGAGAAGCATCTAGATTCTTCACAACAAGGAAAGTCAATAGGTTGGTACCCCATGAACCTTTGGGAGTTCAAATTTAGAGATTCTTGAATAACCAAAAGTGAAATATTTTGATCTTTAGGTATAATTTAATCTAGAGACATCAACTCTTAAAAGACTAGTGACCAAGAATATTACTATTAGTACTAAGGAGTTCACCTTTTAGAAGGTGGAGCCATTTATAGGCTTAACTCTTATTCTAGGGTATGTAATAGGAGAGACTACTATTTTTCAAGAGGATGTAGCATGTGTGGTACTAGCCCAATCAACAATGTCCTTGGATGGAGTTCAATGATTGAAATTAAAGATTCTCAAATGGGAAATAGAAAAGCAAGATTTGAAAGCTCAAGTCTTCTTGACAATTCTTAAAAATATATTTCAAATGCTAAATAAATCCTTAATGGATGCATTAAATAATTTGAAAAGAAATAAGTTTATATCAAATTATTTAGAACATAAATTTGAGATGACACAAGCCTTAATCACCCAGTGGCAAAATCCTTAAGCTCAGATGGAGGAACTCATCAAGGTGTATAAGACAAAGTAGGCCTTGAACTTCAAGATTATCAAACTCAGACATCTAGACATCCTCATGGTAGTTTTTTTAGATAAAAAATAATATTTAATCTCATGGATTAATGATGTTAAATAATTCATCAAGAGAGACATAGATTTGGTAAATTAGATTGAGAAACTTTAGGGAATCTATTAATTAACCCTTCTCAAACCACTATTTAAGGCTTGATTGATGATGAAGAATTCAAGCAGAGGGTTGATACCCTCATCCAAGGCATCAAAGATATCCAATATAATTTAGCTAAGGAAAACTAAAATAACCTTGATACCTTTAATTTTTTAGGGAAGTAAATTTTAGAATTATAATGTGTCGAAGAACTTGTATCTTGGGTAGATATGTAATTTGAAAAGTTATTAGATAAATAAGAGGATTATCTAATGAAGCCTACATTATATTTTAAGTTGATCAAGAATAAATACACCAAGGTGAAAGACTTCTTTATACAATGTTAATTGGAAGGACCCACCAATGAAATTCCTACAAAAATATTCTTTTTGTAAAGTATATGCTAGTTCATTAGCATATACTCTTTCTTGTTAAGTTGGCATGATTTTTTTCACATTGTAGCTTTGTATCAAAGATAGGTCTCCTTATCCACATCTAGATATGTTTTGAATTTAACTAGTTAACCACCTATGTTTCCTATAAATAGGTAGATGGTTACCATTTGTAAAGAGAGAGTTTTAGAGCAATTGATACTAGGAGCATTTAATACAACTAAGGGAATCTGAAAAGATTGTCTAGATATTTTTCATTAAATGTCTATGTTATCTCTCAATTACAAGGAGTTATTTTGAATTTGAATTATTCTTATTTTTTTTATTACATTCTTTGTCATAGGGTTGCTAATGTATGCTAAATTCTAAATTAACTATAAAGATCTCAAATATACTTCATTTTATTTGCTCTATATTTGGATGTAATTAGGTTATTTAGATCATAACAAAAAACCTTTAAAGTAAATTTGGTTATTACTTATGATTCATATTTTTCCTTTGAATTTTGCCTAATTTGTGATATAATTTGAGCTTATGATATTTTATAACATAAATTGGTTCAAATGTGCTCCAAGTAATTGGAATTTTTTCATAATATTTGAGATTAAAACCTATAATCACATTTCTTTCTTTCTTACCCTTCTTTTTTGTTATTTTTATCAATATTCACTCTAGCTTAGAGGTCATTGTTAATAATCATTTAGTATAACTACCAAATCATTAGAATTATTAAGTATTCAAATAGTATAGACCCTAGTGTCTTCCAACTACGAAATCAAATAAATTTTGTGGATAGTTTTCATACTTTTCTTCTATTCCACCATAGACAATCACTAAATAATTATAAACTGCAACTCATGCCATGGATTCTCAAAATCCTAAAATGAGAAGTATTCTTCAACACTAAGAGCACCTATGTTACAATTAGAAGCATCAATAGGAGAAGATCTGCTAGCATTAGGAGGACCTCTTTAAAGATGCTTAATATGTTTTGAGTGTATTTGGTAAAAATTATTCACATTTTACATGATTATGTTTCTTTTAATATAAATTGTGTAAATATTGTTGACCTTTATGGAAATACAACTTTTGCTATTATAAATTTATTAGTATTTGGAGTTAAGATGGTTTATTTTTCTCAAAATTGACAATTCTTTGACAATAAGAAGTTTATTTGAGTCATAAGTTGTAAATATTGATCATCTTTGCATAATTTAGTACATCTTTCAACTTGCTTAATTAAACATTGATGTCCTTTGTCCTCTTATGAACAAATTTTTACAAATTAAGCTTAGTGTACATATTATTTGTCATTATTTAGACATTAATGTGTTATACCATGTTTTAAAATAGGATCCTTAGTCTTTTATTTGGAATTACCAAGGATTAGTATTAGATCACTTTAAGAGACTAGAGAACCCTTGCTCAAACTAGAAACTCACAAAAGGACTAGGAAAGATAGAGGTAAGCGTAGGTATTCTAAATCTAAACCATCATCAACTTTAAAAGGGATTCATGTGCTTGTTCTTCATATAAACATGGCATGGCTTAGAAGTTCCCTTATCAATATACCAAGTCCAGTTCATGAATTACCACATAATCCAAAAAAATATTTGCCAATATTTAGTCCAACTATTATTACAACTACTGAGGAACATATTAAATCTTTCAAAACTAAATTAATATTGTTGAATTGTATTCATGAAGATATATCATGTAGGTTGTTCTATTTACATTTAAAGATATTGCATATGAATGGTTCCCCAATTTACTTGATAATTATATTGTCTCATAGAATAATTTTGACACTATTTTCATTGATCAATTTGGAAAGATCATAAGTCCTTGTGTCATTTATCATCAATTAAAAAATATTAAGAGAGATATAAGTGAACCTATTAGGTCACTTAATGCTAGGTTCCAAAAAATTTTTAGTCAGACCATGGATCCATATAAACCCAATGAAGCTTTAGCTTTGGAGGTTTATAAAGATGTTGACCACATGAATTTTATGCTTTTGAAGAGAGTTATTCCACTTATCATCATGTTGGCTCATGCCTATTCTAAAGTAGTGGTTATTAGTGACCAAATGTAACCCCAAGGATATATGGCTTATTCTATCCCAACTATTAATCCTCAAATGCTTACATTAAACCTTTTTCCAAGTTATAACCAAATTACTTCAGCATTAAACTAGTTTCCTACTTTGAAAGTATTGCCTACTATTCATGTTGCCCCTAATCAAAATCTAGGCTTCTTGAGCTATCAAGTTACCAATGTATTTCATGACAATGATTAGAAATATTTAGTGCCTTTCAATGGAATTAACAATAACCAAAGTCAAAATGTTGAGGTTCCAAAAAAGGAGAATGAGTCTATATTAAAAATGGTATATAAGCTTAGCACTAATTTTATTTAATTACAAAAACAAGTTAGTAATTCTAATGACAATTATGGAAGGAACTTCACTTTCCAAAAATTCAATAGACATAGGAATAAGTTTTACAATGATAGTTTCTATAATAAAAAAGCTAATGAGTCTTTCTCTAGAAAAGAAAATATGGATATAAACCTCACTAATATTGCCTTACTAGATTATTGCAAGGTGCACGCTACTTCCAAACATGGTGAGATTTATTTTTTTGAGTTTTATAAATCCTTTAAAGCTTTTCAAGAAGAAATTGACACGTTTGAATTGGTTCCAAACAAAGAGGTTACTACAAATTCTTATGAATCTAAACCATCTGACCAATTACATATGGTGGAAACTTTTAATTTCCCTTTTCAAGAGGATAATTAGTTAGCAAATATTCCTAAGGAAATTCAAGAATTTTAGAAATTTTTGAAGACATATCCACTGATAAATAGGGAATAAAAACAACCACTGATTACCTCTACCCTTCCTAACAATTATGAGACCCCTCCAAACACTATATCAAATAATAATCCTAAACCTCCTAGAGGAATTTCTTCTTAGTTAACGTTAACTACTGATCCTCCAAGAAAAGCTAGCTACAACATTGTGGAAGATATGAAAAGGATTATAGCTAATATCACTCTACATGAGCTAACTCGAATCACAGAACAAAGAGACTTACTCTTGGAATCTTTGTCAAATAAAATTAGGAAACCCCCTAAGAATGATAGTGCAAATGTAACTACATAAGTGATCAAAGCAAATTCTACACATTTTTTACTTATAGTCAAGATATTTGGAAACAATATTCATAATTATCTTTTAGGTTTGGGAGCCTCAACGAACATAATGCCTATTGGGATATGTGAACAACTTAGGTTAACTTCAATCAAATCTGATAGGGTAATCACTCAATTAGACAAATCCAGAGTTAAGGTTGTAGGAGAATTATTGAATGTGCATATATAGCTAACTATTGAACCAAGGGTTTAACAATTCATTGATATCCAAGTGGTCGAAATGCCTAGTGCTTATGGATTGATTTTGAGTAGAGAATGCACTAAGGCTTTAAATGGCTATATGTCTACTAATTGTTTACACTTATGACTTCCTTGGAAAGGTGTGCTAGATCAAATAGGAGTAGAAATGGAACCTTGAATGAAACACATAATAATAGAATATAATTTTGTTAATGAAAAGGTAAATTTCTTAGATTATGATTTGGGAGTTTTCACTTTAGAAATTACAAAAGAACTAGTTTCTAAGAGTTCTTCTCAAATGTGTGGTTTGTGGAAGTTATAAATTGATGGTGCCAAGTGCAAATCAAGATCAAGAACTGATATTGTATTGATGAATTATTTATTAAAATAATACCATGTAGTTTATAAGTTATAATTTCCTTGCACCAATAATTTAGCTGAGTATGAGGCTCTCATACATGGATTGCAGTTTGTCATTAAACACAAAGTTAAAGAACTCCTTGTCTATGGAGACTCTAAACTTGTGGTTAACAAAGTGAGAAGTAAGTACCAGTGCAAATTGTATTACTTAAAGATATATAATTTTATGGTGTGGGATTTGATAGAATCTTTCAATGCCTTCAACATCTTAGTTGTTCCAAGAGAAGAAAACAAAATTTTTGATGATTTTGCCTCTATTTTAGCTAACCTCATGCCTAATCATGATTCTCAAAGCATCAGTACTAAGCTAATACCTTATCCTTCAGTTCCTAGCAATATAAATCATTTCCAAGTTTTTAATGATGATCAACAAATCATATATTTATTAACTAATTATGGGGCTTTTAAAGCTCACATTATTGATGATATTGATGAAACTTCTCATCAAGAGGAACTTAATGGTAAAATTATCCAATTAATTGATAATAAGATACCTAAAGGGATGTTTTCATTGGAAAGACTATTTGATTTTGACAAAAAAAATTGAAGCACCTAAGTAACCCAAGTTAAATGGTAAGGATTATCATGCATCGAATCTTGGCTCACATGATCAGCCCCAAATGGTGAATATAGGGAAGTCTTGCACTAAAATGGAAAATTGAAAAGCTAGAGAATTGATTACAAAATATAAATATGTAATTGTTTGGTTTTATGAAGATTTGAAAATATTTGACCTGAGGGTCTTTACTCATACCATACCTCTTCGAGAAGGTTGAAAATGTTTTAGATATAAGAAAAGGCCACTCAAACCTATTTTAAAACACATGATTTTTTAATAAGTCAAAAAGATCTTGGATGCAAGGATAGCGTTTCCTGTTAGACATTCCACTTGGGTGGTAAACCTAGTCCTAGTTAGAAAAAAGAATGGAGAAATAAGATTGTGCATAGATTTTAGAAATCTAAATAGAGCATTTGAAAAGAATAATTATCATTTACCTTATCTAGACCAAGTTATCCAAACTATTTTAGGATCTTTTTTTGGATGGATTTTTTTGGATATAACCAAGTGCTTGTTACTCTAGAAGATAGGATGAAAATAGCTTTTAATATTAAATGGGGAACATATGCTTACAAGAGAATGCCTTTTGGATTAATTAATGCAGAGAAAACTTTTCAAAGGGACATGGTCCATGATTTCCAAGGTTCAGTGGGAAAGTGTATCATAATATATATGGATGACCTTACATTATTTTATAAAAATAGAGAAAAGCACTTCACACATTAGAGACAAGTATTTGATAGATGCAAGAAGTATGGTGTACCTCTTAACCCCAAGAAAAACATATTCTATGTCACTAAAGGAAAATAGTTGGGACATGTCATTACCAAAGACAAAATATATATGAATCTTAATAGAGTAGAGTTTATTTCTAAAATTGGGTTTCCCAACATCTGAAAAGAACTTAAGTCATTCTTTGGCAAGATTAATTTTGTGAGGAAGTTTTTCTCAGGCTTCAGTGAGACTCTTAAACCTTTGAATACATGCTTAAGAAAGATTATATAATTTCTTAGAATGAATAATCCAAGAAGGCCTTTGATAACATTAAGAAGATAATTAATAAAGCTTTAGTCCTCATAAGTCCTAATTTTTCAAATCATTTTTATATATATTCATTTTCTTCTAAGCATACCCTAGCTACAATGTTAACTCAAAAAATTGATGGGAATGATCATCATATAGCTGTCATAAGCACCAAATTTAAGAATGTAGAAGGTAATTATTATATGATTGATAAGTAAGCTTATGCATTGGTAAAGGCAATAAAAAAATTGAGACATTACCTCCTTAGAAATATGGTACATTTTATATTACTTGATCTAGCTATAAAACTTATGTTGAGTCATAATGAGATTAGAGAAAGAAGAGGCAAATAGATAGAAATTATATAAGAATATGATATAGATATGAAAATAGCCAAATTAGTGAAATTTTAGGGTCTAATTTAGATGGTAACTAGTATTGACTCAAAATTTCATATCATGAAAGTAGATCAACAAAACTTTCAACCTAATGTGTGGTATGACACTATTATCAATTTAATTATAAATGGTGTTTATCCCCTAGGATTTATAAGAGAAAAAAAGAGAACCTTGAGGATCAAAGTATCTCATTACCTTATCAATAATGGTGTATTGTATATGAGGAAATTTGAGGGAATTTATTTTAGATATGTGTCCAAGAAATAAGTAGCTTGGATTATGACTACCTTTCATGAGAAACTAGTAAGTAGACACCCTTCAGGAAGAGCGATAACTCATACGATTCTCAAGGATAGATAATATTGGACCAAACTCTTCAAATATATTTATAAGTATGTGATGGAGTGTCATTCATGCCCAATATTTATCACAAAAGAACCAAAGACAGCCATGCTTTTACAACCTATGATGGTAGATAAACCTTTTGCATAATGGGATTAAGACTTTGTTGAAGTAATAAACCCCAATTATTTTTAAGGTCATAAGTATGTCATAATTACTACATATTATTATACTATGTGGACTAATGTAGTATCCACTAAGCAATGAAGAATAGAGGAAGTGATAAATTTCCCAGAAGAAAATATTTGTACTAGTTTTAGAAACCTAGTTTCTTTAGTTTGTGACAATGGATCTGCATTCATTTCTATTGAAATGATGGAATGGGATTATGACCAAGGCATTACACTCACGTTTTATTATAATAAATATCCTCAAGGAAATGGTGTTTTTAAATCCATAAACAAAAATTTGATGAAAGTTATCAAGAAATTTGTTGAAGATAGACCTAGAACATTGGATAAACTTCTAAAGTTTGCATTATGGGTAGATCGAATCAGGATCAAACAAGATATAAAGGCTTCACCATTTTTTTGGTAAATGGTTAGGATCCCATATTTCCCATCAATTTGAATATTCCTATGTTCACATTCATCCAGGAATACGTGGAAGACTATCAGGAACTTGTTAATTCTCAACTGTTAAACATTATTCAAATGGAAGATGCTAGAGAAAAGGCATTTATAGACTTTAGTAGACACCAATAAACTATGAAAATATGGTTTAATAAGATATATAAATTGAAGGTATCTAGTAATTATTTTGGACAAGGCATCAGAACCCAAAGGTAAACATGGTAAATTCACTCCTTTATGGATTGGTCCTTAACAAATTTCAAAAATATTGGGCAACAATACTTTTAGGATGAAATATCTCCAAGGAGTAGATTTCACATTGCCTATTAATGGACAATATCTCAAACATTACTTTGTTGCTACTCCACAAGAGGTCTTCATATAATAAATGTGTAAGATTGTTAAAATTAGAATAGGTAGGCTAGTTAGTTCCCTTTCTTGCTTTGTTTTTTCTTCCTTGTTAAGCTTGTTTATATTTGTTTTGTTTGCATTTTTTTTAATTCTTACTTGGTGGTGTTCCTTGGTTGTGGTAAGGTCTCATGGTGTTGTTTTTTGGTTATAATTTGCTTAAGAGAGTGTGGGTGAATTTTACAAAAGGTAACCATGGTTGGCAATAAAGTAGGATGAAGCAACCAAGGATATTGGTATAAATTGGTATAGAAATTTATTGTCCTGCAAATATTTAAATCTTATTATAAATTAAAACATGGTTTTAAGAAGAATAATATGTATATGATGTGAATTGAGTTTTTTAACCTCATACTCATGTTTACACTTATAAAATATCATTGTCATGAACTCATATTTAAATTAAAGGAAATTATCCTAAGGCTAGAACATTTGATCAAATCCCTAAACCTAGATATTCTAGTTCCCAAACTTCATTAGAAGAAAAAAAAATTGATTATCAAATCAAAATATTTAGAAGTAAAGGTGATATAGGTAATCTCCATCAGGGCTATGGACACCTAGCTATCAGTAGAGTAAGACCTTAAGTGGAACTAAAGGTATCTTTATTGGGGATATAAACACCTAACTGGTATTAGAGAAATGCCTAAACCTTACTTGAACTAAGAGTTTTTATTTTCAAATAATATCTAAAAATGCTCAAAATCAAATGCTATGGACCAAAAGGACATGAACCCAGATGTTTTGTCTTGAAGTTTATGACAAATAGTAAGTGGAATCAAAGCACACACTGCATGTTTGTGTTCTAATTCCTAATTTTAGATTTTATACATAAGGAACATGTTTCAATTTAAGGTTGATTCAATAAAGAGCATATGATTTAATGGGATATAGATTTCAAGTACAAGTTTTAACTAGATTATTATGTTCTAACATATATCTATGTTACCCCTATGAGTCACCATTTATTGAGACCTATACCCCTATCTTTATTAAAAGGAGGACCCCTGTATTTGTTTCCAGAAAGTATGTATTCTAGATTGAATATGAAGAGTTATCTTATCTTGGATTTTTAAAGGAAAATCAATTCTAAAAGAGGAACATGTACTTTGATATATTTGATCATGTTTATGTTTCATGGTTAAAAATTGCTAATAATTATCTTCAAGGTGATTAGTTGTAGGTTCCATTGAAGAATCTAGGTTTATATGAAAAAAACCCTAAAAGGGTTTAAATTCAAACATTTACAGGAAAATACTAGCGGGAAATTTTATTTCCTTTTGGATTAAATGATCATAAGTCTAACTTTATATTAAGCTTAAAATATGTTTTTTCTTTAAAAAATGACTGAATATTAATATAAAACCTTAAAATAAACTTAAAACATGATTGGGTATTAATTTAAAACTTAAATGCCCTTTTGTAGATCTAATAGTGATCATTTTCTTGAAGGTTTTAATATAATGGTGTGAATTAAATTTGACACCCAAAAGGAAGTTAACAGCTATTAACCCCTCAAGATTTGATCCAATGGTGATCATTTGCTCAAATATTTTCAATCCAATGGTGAAAATTAAATCTAAAATCCAAAAGGATGTTAACAACTGCTAACCACTTAGGAATTGATCTAATGGTTCACATTGCCTTAGAGGTTCCCAATCCAATGGTGCACATTAACCCAAAAGCCTAAAGATCTCCTAAAGGTTTTTATGTATGTCACTTATTCATTAGACATAAATATTTTATCATAAATTTGATAGTTTCAATCCCATCATTTGACGTTTGTGAGGATGTATTTGATGGGACTAAACCCATCACATTTAACTTAGACAATACCTGAAGTTTTGAGATCTCCTGAAGGTTTTTATGCATGGTACTCGTTCAATGGACATAAAGATTTTATTATCTTAAATTTGATAGGTTCACTCTCATCATTTGACATCTATGAAGATGTATTTTATGTACCAAACCCATAAAATTTAAATTAGACAATCCTTGAAGCTCTAAGATCTCCTGATGGTTTTACATGTGGCATTCAGTTATTGGATCAATAAATTTCATTATTTTAAATTTGACAAGTTCACTCCCATAATTTGACATATGCAAGGATGTATTTTATGGGATTAAACCAATAAAATTGAAATTTAAATAGAAATATTTTATTGTCTTAAATTTGACAGGTTCACCCCCATCATTTGACATTTACGAGGACATATTTGATGGGACCAAACCCATCAAATTTAACTTAGATAATTTTTTAAGCCTAATCAAAGGGGTCATTTCTAAATCCTTTTAATAAATTCTTAGTTTTATTATGAAGGAAATATTGAGATAGAAAAATCTTGGCCTAGGTCATTTTTACTGATTAAAAGGGAAAACATCTTACAGGATCTAATGGTGATCGCTTACTCACAAGATTTGATCCAATGGTACACATCAACATGGAAGCCTCAAGATCTCTCTAAGGATCCAATGGTGATCACTTACTCATTAGATCTGATCTAATGGTGTAACAAAATTGAATACTTTTTAAAGGCCTCAAAATCTTCACACATGGCACAATTAAATAACCTCAAAGATCAAGAACCAATGAAATGTAAGGACCTAGATCTGGATTTTCAAAGCAAAATAAAAGGGATGTTTGAAAACCAATGGTCACTCTTCAAATGGAATTTATGAATTTTTTTTTGAAAGGCATGGAATCCTACCACATAAGCTCCACATAAGTATGAAATATCTAAATGAAAGATATTGAATGATTGAAAACACATGAGATATGATAGTAAGGTTCCATCATATATAAAGAACATATGAGATCAAATTTGGATGTTTTGGTCATTAAAGAAAAATAAAAAAACCCTAAATTCTCTATAAAGAAGGACATAGTTGGTTTAAATTGATTATGTGACACTTGAGATAATTGTGAAATGAATTTAGAGTAGGTGTCTTAGTAATAACTTTGATAGCTTTACAATTACAATACAATGTTATCAATGGTCGTGGGTAAGAAATAGATGAAGATTGAAGTAGACCTTTATCTAACTTAAGATGGTGAAGGAAGGGTCTTTAGAGACATAGAGTTGGATTCAATAGCATTAAATGTACATGTAATTAGGAATTGGTCTAAATTATTCTTCTTTGCCAAAGAGTTGCAATCAATTTTTTAGGAAGAAAAGATAAATGCTTTAGTGTACCAAAGATACAAGTATTTAGTATCAATTCAAATGGTAGGCCTTCATCATGTAGCTGTTAAACCAAAGGTAATGCATTACATCAAATTTCTTGTTCTTATTTTTATTGAATATAGATTAGATGGAGAGTGGATTATTCATGAAGGAAATGTCAATAAAGTTGCATGCGTAGCTCCCATGGCATTTGAGACTTATTATAATCTCCCTTTACCTCATGTTGATCTTCCATATTTGATTGAATGGATAAATTCCCAAAATTTAGATTCATTTCTTTCACCTTGGTTAATCCAAGGTTCCCATGTTTATAGGACCCCTAATGTTGAGATTCTTATTACCCAATTCAAAGAGGGTATTAGGGTAGCTATGATCTTATTTAATAAAGCCTTTGGTGTTTCTTCTAAAACTTATGTTAGTAAGCTCTGGGTGTCTTATGTCCATTGCTTATTACAGTGGAACCTAACCCTTCTTATTAGAGACTTAATAAGTTTCTTCTTGCCCAAATAATTTACAGCCATCAATATAAATAACTCCAAACATTTCTTTATGATGTCTTACCTCTTAGACTCACTCTTGACCTTTATGAGTTTCCTTGGCATCCAAAATTGGTCCCCTGATGGTAGCACTACCATTTCCAATAATTATTCTAAACTACATATTTTCAAATATAGGAATCATATGCATTTCATATGCAATGGTGTCTTCCCAATCATCTTTGAGACAATCACTGGTATCTTATTCCTAAACTTCATCCTTGAATCAAATAATAAGTAGAGACCATAGGGGATATGTGGTTATATCAATATTTCACTATAATAAGGATAGAAGGAATCATGGTCCAACCATAAAGACTACCCATATATGTTCCCAATAAGCTTATAAAGAAATAAATTGCTTATCAAATCATCTAGGGTAGAGATTAACACTGTAAGAATAATAAAAAGGCTCAAGTTCATCCTTTCCCATTGGGCATTGGTAGAATTATAATCAAGGATTTGAAATAGCTAGAGAGAATGGTGGTACATAAGAACTCTTTTGATTTTCAATTAGATTATCTTAAGATGTGGGACCATAATAATAGAGTGGCTAACCATATTTGAGATAAGAAGGTCATAAAGATTGAGTACAAGCATCAACCAAGTGTGAGAGATGGTATTTACACAAAGGTTAAGAAATTTGAAAAAGTCCTATTTAGGGTTAAAAACTACAACATAAATTTAGAACATAGGCTAGTCAGGGATAATAAGCCTTTAGGAGAAATATGGTAGTTACATCCTTTATAGTATCACTTATTACAAGGACCATCTAGGACTACACATAAAAAACTAACTATTGAGGGACAATCTTTTAAGCCTTAGTAGGGAGAATTGACAAAGGTATCTCATATTGAGCAACTTGAGGTTGTAAAAGGAAAAGGTAAAGCTATAAGTGAAAAGTCCAAGATTGAGAAAAGACCTGTTGAAAGCTTCCAAAATTTAGCATCCCCACCAAGGCCTTCTTCCCTAATATAATTTATCAGCATAATTCCTTTGGAAACTAGATAAAAAGTGGAGAGTACCCTTTCTAACAATATCGCTACTTATGGTTTGGATAAGGAAGAAGACCCATCTTAGGAATCATGCAAGGAATTGGTTCCATTGGGTAGTGGAAAGAGACAAGCATAATTATCCTTAGTTCCTTTGGATCCAAGAAAGAGGCCTAGTTTAACTTTCACTCACCCTACTAGTGAAATAAACCTCTTTAGTGATGATAATATTATTTATGGACCAACCATTCCTGATTGGTTTATTTATGGGAAGTTATAAAAAATCCCATCTCTTTCTCCTTCACTAGCTCTGACTCAAGTGGACATAGCTATTCAAGATAATGTCAAGCCATGGATTCATGATATGTTGAACAAGCAAGCAGAGAGAAGCATCTCAATTCTTCACAATAAAGAAATCCAATGGGTTGGTACCCTAAGAGCCTTTGGGAGTTTAAATGTAGAAATTATTAAATAACCATAGGTGAAATAGTTTGATCTTCAGGTCCAATTTAATCCAAAGACATCAAATCCTGAAAGAGTAGTGACCAAGAAAATTAGTTTTGGTACTAAGGAGTTCACCTTTTAGAAGGTGGATCCATTTACATGCTTAAATCCTATTCCAGGGTAGGCAGTAAGGGAGCATCCTATTTTTTAATAGGATGTAGCTAGTGTGGTACTAGCCCAATTAATAATGGCCTTGGCTGGAGTTCAAAGATTGAAATAGAAGATTCTCAACTTGGAAATAGAAAATCAAGCTTTGGAAGCTTAGGTATTCTTGACAATTATTGAAAATATATTACAAATACTGAATAATTCCATAATGGATGCATTCAATAATTTGAAAATCATTAAGTCTAGATTGAATTATTTGGCCCATCAACTTGAGATAGCACAAGCCTTAATCACCTAGTTGTAGAATTCTCAAGCTTAGATGGAGGAGCTCATCAAGGTGCATAAGACAAAACATGCTTTAAAATTAAATATTATCAAACTTAGACATCTAAACATCCTTATGGTAGTTTTGGTAGATAAACAAGAAGATTTTATCACCTAGAGTAGTAATGTTAAGGACTTCATCAAGAGAGAGATAGACTTGGTAAAACAAATTGATAAACTTATAGGGAATCTATTAATTAATCCTTCTCAAGCCACTACTTTAGGCCTAATTAATGATGAACAATTCAAGTAGAGGGTTGATACCCACATCTAAGGCATCAAAGATAGCCAAGGTCATTCAGCTAAGGACAACCAAAAGACCCTTAATACCATTACTTTTGTAAGGAAGTAAATTGTAGAAGCATAATGTGTCAAAGAAATTATATCTTAGGTAGATAATGAATTTGACAAGTTAGAAATTAAATAAGAGGATTATCTAATTAATCCTAAAGTGGATTTTGAGTTGATCAAGGAGAAATACACCAAGGTGAAATACTTCCTTAGGCAGGGCTAATTTGAAGGACCCACCAATAAAATTGCTAAAAGAATATTCTTTTTGTAAAGTATATGCTAGTTTGTTAGAATATACTCTTTCTTGTCAAGTTGGCATGATTTTTTTTCATCTTGTAGCTTGTATCAAAGACAACTATCCTTATCCACATCTTGATATTTTTTAAAGTTAACTGGTTAACCACCTATGTTTCCTATAAATAGGTAGATGGTTACCATTTATAAAGAGAGAGTTTTTGTACAATTAATACTAGGAACATTTAATACAACTAAGGAATTCTAAAAATATTGTCTGGATAGTTTTTGTTAAATGTCTATGCTATCTCTAAATTATATGGAATTATCTTGAGTTTTAATGATTCTTATTGTTTGAGTTACATTCTTTATCATAGGGTTGTTAATTTGTGCTAAATTCTAAATTGATTGTAAAGATCTCAAATATACTTCATTTTATTTGCTCTATATTTGGATGTACTTAGGTTTTTTATATCATAATAGCAAACCTTTAAAGTAAAATTGGTTCTTACTTATGATCCATATTTTTCCTTTGAATTTTGCTTGATTTGTGATATAATTTGAGCTTATATTATTTTATAACATAAATTCATTCAAACATGCTTAAAGTAATTGGAATTTTGTCATAATATTTGAGATGAAAAATTGCAATCATGTTTCTTTCTTCTTTACCCTTCATTTTTCTTATTTTTATCAATATTAACTCTAGCTTAGATGTCATTATTAATAATCATTTAATTTAACTACTCAATCCTCAAAATTATTAAGTATTCAAATAGTATAGACCTTGGTGGCTCCCAACCAATAAATGAAATAAATTTTGTGTACATTTTCATAATTTACTTCTATTCCACCATAGATTGTCACAAACTACAACTCATGCCATGGATTATCAAAATCCTAAAATGAGAAGTGTTCCTCAACACTAAGAGCACCTATGGTACAATTAGAAGCATCAATGGATAAGACCAGATTATGTTTCATTTTATGAAATAGAAGATATAGATAAGGTTATTGAATAATATTACTTTCCTATTGGATTTTAACCCCTCTCCTTTATTATGTGATAATTTCCCCCTTAGTTAGGGTTATTTGATTCAATTTGGTTATTTGATTACCTTCTCTAAGCTTTAATTTAATAAGTAGGATAATTTGTATATTTATGTTTATTTGTTACATACATTATAGTGAACTTGAAATGAATATAACCCTTGAATTGTAGTTTTTATTAAAATGGTCAACTAGGTTGATGCAAGTCAACCCAATTATATTTTTCACTTTTTTATTTTCATTTATAGGCAACTAGATTGATGTAGATTGACCTATTATATTATATTCTTTTTAATTTTCATCTACATTGAACTAGGTCAACATAGGTTGACCTAATTTTGATCCCTATTTGTAATTTTCATTTACAACTAACTAAGTTGATACAAGTCAATCGAGTTCATTTTCTACAGTTTTCACTTTTTAGTTTCAACCAACTAGTTTAACATAGGTTAATCTAGTCTTATTTCATTATTTTTAGTGTTTAAATTTATATAGACTATGTCAACCATGGTTGATCCTATTTATATATATATATATATATATATATATATATTAATTTTTTACCTTTGTATGACTAAATGAATCTTGGATGACCTAGTTCTAATTGTGTTTTTACATCAAGCTTCATTACACAGGATGACCCAATTTTAATATTCAAATATAGAACACCCATAGTTGATAAATGACCTAGTCATATTTCTCAAGTTATTTCTAGCCAAATAGAACAACCTAGCATACCCTAGTTTACATTTTATATTTTTTTGTTGAATCAATTAAAAAAATATTAAATTTTTTTTACAATTATGTTTTCTAGTTAAACAACTTAGTATTCCATTTTTTAGTTTTGTTTTGCAATTTTTCAATTATGTCAAAATTATACTACATTGTCAACTAAGTTGACCATGTCTAACTTAGTTCTATATTTGATTTTATTTATAGTAAACTAAGTTAAACACGGATGATCTATTTTATTATGGCCTATTTTCATAAGATATTATGTTGAACTTGTTATGTTCTATCTATTCAACTAGATGTGCCTTAGCTGACCTAGTTATGCATGTTTCTACTTTATGCATAAACAAGACAGTTCAGTTTATTTTTCATCATAATTAATCTCACATTTGATCTAAAAAGAGATGTATTGATATTTATTTAAATTCAAAAATTGTAAAATTAGTTTTTTATACTTGAATTTCTCCTTTATTTTTCACTTTCTCTTGATTTACTTATAAACTATGTGCTAACAATTTTAAAACTAATTAGCTATTGTCATGAAGGGATATGTGATACTCTATTTATAGTCTTAGTATATCATTTATAGATATCATGTCATGAGGTGATTTCTAAAATACTCATAGCCATAATATAGAGCTAAACACAAAATTTAGTTTCCATGTGCATCATGGTATCTCAAAAATGCCTATGATTTCCATTTGTATTGAATTTTATTCCATCCATATAATTATATAGTGCATCAGTTAGTGGTTAGTATTGGTAATTTACTCTCAACTTACCTTTGAAACTATGTTTAGTCGGCTATAGTAACGATATTTTCTCCATAGTTAATACTCTAAAATCTTGGGCCAATACTATCCAATGGACAAGTAATTATCTTTGAGAGCCTACAATATTAAATAAATCCTTTTATTACATCTTCCTAATCTTGTTTTTAGATAGTTAGTTAAAAATAATAGTTATAAAATTTCATTTTTTCTTACTAATTGTTATTTTCTTTTGTATTACAAATTGTATCAGCCAATGTTGATATAGTTATATGTTGTATGTTTCAAATAGATCGACCAACATCAATATAGTTAGTTATGTGAGAACACTAAGTTGACCAAAATCAAATTGGTCTTTGTAATCTATCTTTTTAACATATATTTTTTAGACTAAATCATCTAGTTTAATATTAAAAGTTCTCCATATCTAGCTAATTCAACCATGTTAGACCTGGTATTATAATATATTTACCTACATGTCAAACTAGATCAACCAAGATCAACCCAATAGAATTGTAGATTATTATATTTACAATTTATATTAAACTATATCAACCCTATTTAGCCTAGTATACTTTAAGATTGGTTTTTCTACCTTTTTATGCAAGTACATAAACCTTGGCCAAACTAGTGCATTTGAAGTATCTTGTGTTTTGAACTACATCAACCTTGGTATACCTAGCTTAGTAAGTGGATGTAATTTTTCATTTTTTTTCTTTTACCATAATAATTAGTGTCATGAAATCATATATTATTATCTTTATTGATATTTTTAACTCATTAATTTCCTACATGGGTTGTTTTCTTCCCACCTTGTCCACCATGGAAGACACTTCGTATAAGTGCATTTTTTGATTAAAAAACATTTGATATCTTCTCAATATTTGTCTAATGCATACCATATAGTAGATCCAAAAATTACTAAAAGACAAAACCAAATTCATGAAAATTATACACCTTATAACACTTTCACAACTTTTAAATCTTGAAGTCATAAACTCATCAAAAAAATTACACCAATAGTTGGAACCTCACATTATTTTTCACCTATTACAACCAATTTTCAAAATCCTCTTGTTACACCCATACTAATAACACCAAGCATTATCACTCGACAAATTAACCTAGTTGAAATCAATAAAACTGATGATCTAGATGATTCCCAATTATTGAAGATCCTTGATGATAATACCATTTATACTCTTAATAAGAGCAATGAATTTAATAATAATCCTTATTTTTATACAATATTTGGGGAAAATAACACTAATTTTAGGAATCTTCCTCCCAATCCAATATTGGAAATCCCCCTCCTAATATCTCTAATCAAAATCTACCTGTTGATATTACTCAAATAATTTCTCAAATGGTTTAACAAATGAACATTATGCAAGATTATACTAGTTCCCAAATTCTCCAAATGCAAAATCAAAATTTTAAAATGACTAGTCAACATCAAGTCATCATGACTTAACAAAATCATATTTTTATTCCACCTCCTCTTGGATTTTCCAATGGAAATATCATCCATCAACCTCTTTTGCATAACAAAATGCTTCAACATATTCAAAATGATCGTTTAGATCCTTTCAATGTGTATATATACATTGGAAACATCTCTCCAACTATCACATATGATGATAATAATTATATTAGTATATTTCTTGAAATATTTGATAATATCTATAAATAAGGGGTCTAAGACAACACCTTTACTACCACCAAGATCCTAACCAAAACCTTTATTGTTGATGCACTTGTATGGTATAATAAAATTATTATACATTAATTTACATAACTAGAGGATTAATATAATGATTTAGTGAAGTAATTCCAACATAATGACCTTCCTAAAAATTACCCTATCCATTTCATCAATTCTAATCAAATTCCTCATGTATCTACTCACACTTTCATCAAATGATGGAAGTATCTTGCTCACAAAATAAATCATAACATGATTTATGTTTTCCACTAATACTTTATAATATTACTTAGATAAATCAAAAAGGAAATAAGTTTTTATGATTCAATTTTAATCATCTCATACATAATAATCGACTAATGTCATTGATACCACTTCATCTTAGATTAAGCCCCCCCATAAACAAATGAGGGATCTTCCAAAACAAATAATAAATACCTACCCACCCTCCGTTAAGGCTCCATGAACTCACTATAAACTTTCCACCTTTTAAATCCATGAGATTTGAATCTTTCAAACCTCATCTAAAAGTCTTCTATCCTAATAATTTGTTAGTGGCATGCTACAATAGGTCATTCTCATGATATTTTTTGTCACCTCCAATGATTTACTTTTACTTATTTACTTAGTCCACATTTTAATATTGACACTCTTACTCAAATAAAAATATCAATAATATCTTAAAGTTTCTCAATCATAATTTAATGAATCGTAATAAAATCAATATAAAATTCCTCATGATCAATGCCAACACCCTCCTAAAACCTAGTCATCTAGTAATGTTATCCAAAGCATAATTGACCCTTTTTCTTATAGTAATACCAAATTGAAAGCTAACATGAAAAAATTAAAGTAGGTTATTTCATTCATCAAGACATAACCACTTTTGTCACATGAACCAAAGGAGTACCTAGTACAAATGCCTACTCCAAAGCACATCATAAATGGTACTTCCTTAGATTTGTAGATATATTGAGACTTTTATTATAGGTTCTATGATAATTTAAACATCATCAAAATACAACATATAAATACATTTAACTATCTCAAAAAACATCAACCAACTTGATATTATTCATTATTACAACACAAATTCATCAAACTACATTCAACAGCCCAATATATTTCATTCTAATAGCTCATTTTTATTAAACTGCATCAACTAGCCCAATGTAAATCATTATAATAGTTTAGTTTCACCTCACTCCATATCACATGTTGGGGTATATTATGATGCTTGTTAACCATATTTTGGATGACATAGGATAAGGTCATAAAATTATTCATTGTTAAATACATATTAGTATAGTTTAAGGTAATTTTTGTAAGTTTAAGGTAGTACCCATTTTGATCTTATGCTTATCTAAGTTACCTCATGTTGTGTTTAAAAATGGTTCAAGAGGTGTTAGGGTTTTTAGGGTGTTTTTTCAATTCATAATTCATGTGTAAAAATAATGTCATATTTCCTATCCCAATTAAGTGCTAAAATGAGTCTCATGTTGTACACAAGGTCATTCAGTCTTATCAAACCCTTATATAGGCTATTAACTTGTGTAAAATTGTCAAAAAGTCACTTTAAGACCTCAAAAATTAAAAAATGACATAAATAGGTATTATAAAATGACTTTTTAAGAATTATATAACGTGAATATTGGAAATAAATGATAATAATTCAGTTTTAAATGTTGAAAAGTAGTTACAATTGATTTTAAATGCTTAAGAGAGGCTTAATATCCACTTGTATGGACCAAAAAGATATATTTTTAGGTGAAAATGGTTTTAGAGTGTCTATTAAACCTACCAATGCCAAATCCAATATTCAAATGCATGTAAAGATACAAATAATGAAAAAACCTCTCTCTCCCATCAATCCATTGACAAGTTCATAGAGGTTAATTTCACATGATGATTTCATACAACACAAATGGATTTGGGACCTATTATTTTTACCAAATGATGGGGTACTAACATAATTCAAATTATTGTCCATATTATTAATATTGGTGTCCCCTCATTTATTAATAATTATTAAGAAGGTAGGGTGGTCTTCAACCCTACATAAACCCCATAAGCTCATTTTTCTCCCTACAATGGTAACTTGAGGATATTTAGAGGCATGAGAGAAATTTATTAGGATATAGGGGACGTTTTCATACATGTAACATTATTTTAAAATCCCTACTTGGCATGTGTGACCTCAAGAGGATAATAGAACTCCATTTGTGCATAGTGTGCAAGTTTGATGTCATGGTCTTTTGAGTGTTTTGTCATTTTAAATAGTTGAATAAATGTGGATGAATTTATTAACCATAATTTCACTCTAATAAATTAAATTACATGGTTATTAATTTTTTCATTACCTATTCCAACACTACCTTCTCTAAGCCATGTAATGGTATTATTATTTTAGACTGTGTATATGCCTTCAAGCATGGAGGTGAATTAAAAGGTATGAATTTTGAATTATTAATGTGATATGAGGGTAATTATATCATGAAATAAGTCATTACATAATTTAATTATAATTTAAACCATTGTAAAGTACAATAATTCTTCACCTCAAGTCTTTGCATATAAGTTAGGTTAATTTGCATACATAGGTTTGATCACTAAAACATGTATTTAATGGGAAAAATGATGGAAACCAATATTGAATATGGTTTTATAAATAATAAATGATATAAAAACTCTAAAAATAAAATGCATCTATTTTATCAATCTCATCATTATCCCATCAAGGCAAACTTACTACTCAATGCCTAAGACTATATATGAGGCTTCCAAACATAAAGGTGAATAAAATAATGACAAGTACTACCTTAGAAGTATTGTTTAAAATACACAACCTTGTGAAATAGGTTATGAGACACTATAAGTTTGGTATCAATACTAAAATGGTATAATATGCATGTTTGAGGAAGCTAAAATGTAGGAAAAATAGAACTACAAGTCTACAAACTTGTATGTCCTTTTTCCACTTAAAATGCAACAAATCTTGCTTAAAAGAATGAAGTCCATGGGATAATAAAGATGTGGGATATATGTGTATTCAATTTTAATATGTGTATATTTCATGAATAAGATAATATATGCCAATTAAAACTCATTCTTCAACCCTAATAGTCAATAATCCCAAACACACCTGTAAGCCTACTAAGAGGATAACAATATGGAGGTCATAAGGTATAAAGAGTGAATATTCAAGCTCTTGAGAAAAAAAAGAGGAAATAAGAGGTATAATGAGATGTTTTTATAAGGATCATATATTCAAATAATTTTTAAATAATAAACCCAGTAAAATATGCTTAATTGGAGAGTTTACAGCCATGAAATCTAATTAGACTAAATAGCCCTAAACCTACACACAGAAGCTTGTGTGTAGACTTGTGATGTAGGTTTTTTTAATTGAAGGTGAGGTGAAGCATATATACCTTAATAAGGTGACTATTATTTCAATTAAGTATTATATGATGTTTTTAACTCCTCAAAAGTAAGGAAAAAGTGCTAACACAAGCTTCTAGGGTCAAATTCACTAATTAGTTCGATAAACCCTCAATTCATGAAATGATAGGTTACAGAGCCCATGGATAGATAATAAACATTAGTGGGTAATTTTAAACATTTAATATGTTTTTAAATACCTAATATTTCATTTTCAAATTGAATTACATTTCAAGACACTGCCTACAAGCCTGAATTCTCTCTACACCTCACTAAACAATGCTTGGTTATACCAAGAAGATATTTCTTATACTAATTTGAATGTTTGAATTTTTCATGGGAACAATTTTTTTTTTATATGGTGGAGTTGTCTCCCTAATTCCTTATTTTTTAATTAGGAGAGATAAATAAGCTCGGGTCTTTATGAACCATTGCTAAGACTGTAAACTAGTCTCAAGTTACCAAGAAGCCTTCAAATGACCCACTAGAGGATATTGTTATTATAATTTACCAAGGTGGATTAAAATGAGATTAAAATTAATTATATTACCTCTTTTATCCTTTAAAATACCTAACTAATCCATTGACTGACACGTGTAAATATATTATATGGAATTACCCAAAAAAACATGGTTATAGGCTTGTTTATGAGTGTGCATGGGAATGAATGGAATAAAAATCAAGAACAGAGGCATATAAGGCCTTAATATATGTTAAAAAAATATTCAACACATGTTTACATGTCTCCTAATAGGTTATTTGAGGTTTTCAAATTGTTAAGTTGGGTTAAAAAGAATAAATACATTATTTTGTTAGTTAAGAAGCTTATATGCAATCCTATGGATTAATTCAAGAGACCCTATAATCAAGGTATGGATCTGTATTATTATGTTTTATAAACTAAAAAACTATAATAAATATCTAAAAACTGAAAATTTCTTTCCAAACTACTTAAATCACCTCTCATGCATGTACAAGCACCTAGGCTAGGATTTTTATCCGTTTCATGGTTCACCCATCTGTACAAGGTCTCAGGTCCTTAAAGTTGGCATGGAGAATGGTAATGGGTAACAAAAATTTAATAAAATACTTATTATAATTTTCACATTTTTGGGATAAGATTATAACCAAAACTTATTTTTCTAGGTCTAAAGGCCTAATTAGAGAGAGAAAAAGGTAGAATAAGTGTACTTTCACTCAAGGTTAGGTCATGTAATTTGGAATAAGGATATAATGGAATAATATTTAATAAAAACTATTTCCTATTTTACCAATATAATCCATAAATTATAATACACAAGGAGTTTTGTGTGTTTTTAAAGATATAAGAAATTAAAGGTAAGTGAGAGCTTAAGGTACAAAATGAGGTCTTGGAGAGTGATTAAGGATTCAAAATAATTTGATTCAATTTTTTCATGATTAAGAGATACATTTAATTAATTTATGTTTCACTCATAAATTTTTAATCAATATTTGATGCTTGTAATCAAGGAGAGGTGTAGTGGAACTAGTGGGCTTTAAGACAACTAAGAGCTGTAATTATGATTGTAATTTTAATATTAAGAGTTTATAAAACTGATGAAATGTGTCAAAGAGTATATAAAGATACAAATAAATATGAATTGATGAATAAGGAGTGTCACTTGTCACCTTCTAAGCCAATATTTGGCTAGTTTAAGGAAGAAAATCAAGGTATCAATCAAATATGAAGACTCCTACATCATTTGGAAGAAGCTACACATTCAAAGAAACAAAAAATGTATTCAGAGACCTCATTATACTATCATAAATCCTATTTAATTTTTGTAACCTAATTTCTAATTATTTAAACTTGTTAATTTTTCTCTTCTATGCCCCTTTCTCTCTCCCCGCTCCTCTTTCTCTATAAATACAACCTTATTGGGCTTTGTATGGATCCTTTTGCTAAGTATGGTGAATTCATACTCAAATGAAAACTTGTAATAATCATTTTAATAAAAAATGAATTTTATTATTACCTCCTCATATTCTTTCAACTAGTGTACTAATGTGATGGTTCATAAATGTCACTAGTGGTGATTGTACTCTCTCTCATTTTTCCTTCCATCCCTATTTGTAAATGGATTATCTTTTTGCAGGTCACATGGTGAGTTTCATGTACGTTTTATAGATTGAAATTTTGTTTTCATTAATTAGTGATGCATTTATTCCTATTAACTAACCCTCTCATTCAATTCTTTCTAAAATACCTTTATGTTGAATCTTTCATGCTTGAAGGTCCTTGTTTTGAGAAGTGTAATTAGATTCAGGCTTAATCCTTATTTTGAAGTGCATGATATTCAAGTGAAGGGTGTGTTTTTGGTGTATCACCTCCTTAGGTAGGTTTATTTCATGACTTTTCTCTCCTTTTTGCTTTAAAAAAAATTATTAGTAGTGATCCTAACTGATAAATCAAGGAGAGATAGCCCTATAACCTAGAGTTTTGGTCAACCTAAAGGTCACCCACATCTCAGGAACGATCCCATTACATATCTCAAGTTGAGGGGGTTTTAATCACCCTCTCAAGGTTGTGAATTTGAGCTATAAAAATGCCCATCCATATATGTATTCATACTTTAGGGAATCTTAATATTCTTAGCCCTAGATAAAATTACCCTTTGAGGCATCTTATTATGGTTTCTCTTTTTCTACATTGCAAAATAAAAAAATTACACATCAAGAAACCTTATGAGACACATAGGTTTGTATTTCACATACTCATCTTTAATATAGACATTATCAAAGGATTTAATTATAATTTTTTGTATCATCTCTTTTTATTATGTGTTTTATTTAATTTCGAATCATTTTACTTACACCATTGTTTCCTTTGTCATTTTCTAGTTTTATGCTACTTTAATTACAACATTGTCTCCTTTTTGTTTATTTGGCTGTATATAAATTTATATTCAACCCTTTTTACCCTGTGTTTTTTAGGTATCATTTTCATTACTATCATTTTTCAACTTTCTCACATTTTTATCATTTTTACCTTAGCTTTTTCATGATTATTTGGATCTTATTTATTTCCCCTATTTTGGTATGACTACTAAATTTATTAGTGTTTTTTCTAGATCCTTATAATCACCTAAAAGTGGTATTTAGATGCTAAATTTTTTTATTGAGTTAGCCTATTTTTATATTATCCCTAGAGATATCCTATATCCCTTACCACACTTTTCCAATAATTATGTAGACCACAAACATCTACACTTATCTTAAACATAGTCCCATAACAAATCTCCTAGATCCTAACCTAGTGTGACTAGTAGTCCTACAAACACTAGTGCCACTTTGAGGACACTACAATAGTATGGCACTATTGTCCATGTGGGGTGATATTATTTAGTGGGAAAACAAGGATCTTGTTGATGACACTCAAACATATCTAGAACCTAATTTTTGTAACTTAAATCATCCGTGAAATTCACTTTCTAGATAAGTCTCTATTTAACCATATTTACTACTTTTTTTAGAGAGTCAAATAAGGTCAAAGTGCATAACAAACCAGTGCTTAATTATTGAATATTATTTAACTAATTTAGATATCTCAGCCATTTAATCTAACTTAGGTAATTACTCTTGTAAAACCCTAAAAGGTTAAATAATTTTGTGAACCCAACTTACTCAAAATATTTCTTCAAACCCAAGATTGAATTCTCCAAATTTTTGTACAATAAATTAGGGACACATACTTATAATTTTATGAATTTTTTAGACAACCTAGCTATTTAAATCAATTTCATATTAGGTTTTTAGTAATTTAAATATATTTTTTTGTAAAAAAACCATAGTTCAAATAAACCCTAACCCTAGACACACTTAGGATTTGTATCCTTTTCTATTTATACTCAAAACAAAGTTTCATACTTTCAATTGCATGCTTGTTTCTTTTAATTTGGAATGAACCTAGAAAAGACATAAGACCATGTATAGATGATGCTTTATATAAATTTTTATATATGTCATATGTCATAACATGTTAACTTTATACTATGTGAAATTACATTAATAAGTAAACTCAAACACACCTAGAGAATTTATTACACAAGCTAACAACTAAGATTCAAGTTTCAATGTCATATCTTATGCACGAGAAAGAATCTCCTCCTCCTCCTCATCTCCTTGAGGGTGATATATACTTTACCTTTAATCACATAAATTTTATCATTACTACATGAGATTAATTATCGTATATCAAAGTCATTATTCCCAATACTTAGCTTCTTTACACTTACTCCTTACAGGGTGTGTTCTTACATGTTCAATCATAAAAAAAATAGGGTTTACAATTGTGAGACTCTATGTGATCAAATTATTAGTATGAGTAAGATAATTTCATATTTACAAAATTAGGAATTAACTATTACATGAAAATAATACAACATTAAAAAAAGATTACAAGACAAAGGACTCTAGGGCACAATAATGCAAATCATGTATATGCATCTTCACCTAGTCAATCTATGCCAAACAATGTTACATATTGAAATTGTAAATCAAATAAAATTAAACTAAAACTAGTGATTCAAAAAGCATTAAAAGGTCAAATAAGAGTTCAAGTGAGATACTAAGGGACATGATTAAAAATAAGTTGATTTACCTACCTCCTCTACACCCAATGAGGAGATCTAAATATTTTTTTGAATATCATAGAATTCATTGGAAGCACACTTATTCATGTTTTGCATTGAAAAGGAAATACAATAGATAATTGATATAGATGACTCACATATGACACTTCATCCAAACAACATACAATGTAACATATACAAATTCAAAGAGGATCAAATTTGTAAGTAATTAAAAATGGTTAACCAATCATAAATTAGAACAAAAAAGGTTATAAAAGAACAATCACAACAAGAGATAATAAAACTAACATAGATAAATCAAGTAAATATACCTATCCAAAAGGAGGCTCAATATTCAATATGGTATAAATTTGGTCACAAATATCTATAATACTTTGATTATCATAGTCAAGGTTTTGGAAAATAGGCCCAATGTATCACTTCTCGTATTCTAGTAGTTGATAATATTTGTCAACAAGGGCTGGGATTTATTATACATCCTAAGGCACATCAATTACAGATATAGTTTATCAAGGCAAAACACATAGATACATAGGAAATGTTATATAAAGAGCAATACCATTAGTTGTAAATTCAAAATCATGATAAATAAACATTCTCAAAATAATATTTCTATTAAAAGAGCCTCCACAACACCATATGTCAATAATAAACATACTTCCAAAGGGAAAAATCACAATCAATATGCCAAATCATAATTCAAAATGGTCAACTCCATATTATGAGGTGATTCCCTCTAGCATACTAGGTTATTATGATTATGATGATGAACAATACTCAAATTACCACTACAACATAGCAGTCACATTGAATGAAAGATTATCATTCCTATTTTTGACATAGGGCATAGTGATAGTGAATCTCCCATGAGACTAATTGGTTAGTATGGTTTATAATCTTGTACATACTTCCTTCTCTCTCTCAGTATTTATACATATTTTACTTACAATTACATGTACATAGCTTATACTCATAAAATGCAAAAACACTATAACATGTTAAAACACAAAACAACTCAAATAATACTCAAAAACACAAAATTTATAGATTGTATGTGTTACTATGTTTACATTTATTACACTTTCTAGATATTACATATGTTATATATCTTAGTATAGTCAATTTTATCATACATATATTCTTTACTTATTATTGTTGAGTGTTTGCAGTTTACATACAAGAGTCTGGTCTAATATACTAATTCAAACTTGTTATCATATACCCGTTAGGGGCATATACACCAACCTAGGTTTATTTATTTAATACATCCACCCACTTAGAGGAAACTCATCAATAGTTTCTAATACTCATGTTTTGATTTTCCCAACTATAACTAGTTATACTTATCATATGTATATACTATCATTTACATAAATTTGTACTACATAATTATACATGATTTCATTTCTAGCTTTCATAGTTTAGACTTGATTATTTTTCCTATGCATCTTCCATCTAGAGGTAATTTGAATATGCCATTATTATTTCGATCTATGCCAATTATATGTTTATGTTCCTTGGATATGTGCCCATGTACATTGTGTGTGCTTTCTTGATTCTATAGGAAAACATTTAAACATGTCCTTTTATGTGGCTCTAAGACAAATTTCTTGTTTCTTACAAATGTGGACATTTGAAAATGTCCTTGTATGTATTACATTATCATATTTAGTTACATGTCACCATGTCCTTTGTATTATGGCCACTTAGCCTAATTTTTCATGTACCATGTGTTTGTATGTATGTTTCCTTGTATGCTTCTTCACCATGAAACTTGCCTTTTCTTATTACACACACCAATTTTCAATCCCATGAGGGACCTCATGCATATACCCTTCTTAATTGGGTATTATGATGGACATCATGCCCTATCCCCTAGGTATATAATCATATTTTTTATTATACATATTTATTACATCTATTTTGATACCCTTGAGAAATGCTAGATTAAAACATACATCTTACATTACCTACTTATGCTCAGATTCATTTACATTCCAATGTTATGTATATACATTATATTGGAATATCATATATATGCTCTAATTAATATTGTAGTGATATTACTTCACCAAATAATTATAAATATAGTAATAGATCACAATGATATGGAAATATAGCATAAAATATGAATAATAGATAAGCCACTTCAAGGGGGAAACCTCCAAAATGCTTGCCATAAGAAATGAATACTTGGATATGATGATAAAAAACTAACCCTAACTCCTATTTATAGTCTACCAAGGCCATGGAAAACCCATATTTTGACCTACTAAGTATATGAGTGCATAGAGAAATGTAAAATAATATGCAAAAGGGTTATGAAAGCTACAAGTTACATACACATATCCCTAGACACACTAATGGTTAAAGGCGTAACATGCCCCTTCCCTTCAAAACAACATTATCCTCAATTTTTAATCAATATCAGATGTTATCACATAAATTATTCATCCTCCTAGGTAACATCTTTAGAAGGTATATATTTCCATTTGATTAGATATTTTATAATCATTCTAGACTATAGTTGATTAGTACATGTTTTAGGGACCAATTTAGGATCAAGAATAACCATCCCTTCCTCATATAAATATGTTAACTTAGTTTGAGTGGTAAATTTATGTCCAATTACATTATTAAGGCAATATGCATGAAATTTTGGATGAATTCAAGTGGATGGAGGAAATTCTAGCTTGTAGGATACACCACCAATTTTCTACAAGATATGATAAGGGCAAAAATACTTGGGATAAAAATTGTTATTATTTTTATATTGATTAAAGGAAATATTACTATATGGATGAAAGTGAACAAAGATCTAATCACCAATTTAAAAATTCCTCTCACTCCTATTTTGATATGCATATTGTTTTATACAATTCTGGGCCAAAGCTAAATTTTCACACAAACTAGTAAGGACTTCCTATTGATGTTGAAGGTGTTCCTTCATTACACACACCTTTGGATAATACTTCAAGGGTGAAGTTAGGTATGGATGATGGTATCCATACAATTTCATAAAAGGAGACATTTTGCATGCACTATGCACTAAAATATTATACCACCATTTAGCCTAGGGCAACCTCTGAACCATTTTATCTTTTTTATCTGATACAAAATAATGAAGGTACCATTATAAACACTTATTGACTACCTCAGTTTATCCATTTGATTTATTATGATAGGATGAGATATTATCTAATTGGGTTACTATAAATACAAATAATTCTATCCAAAAATTACTAGTGAATATGGGATCATGATCAATGACAATAAACTTGGGAGTACCGTGAAATTTTTGAACTTTATTGATAAAATTAGAAGATAATTTTCTATCCACCAATGGTTGTGATAAAAAAAATAAACATAATTCATGATTCTATCCATAACAACCATGATAACATTTCTACCTTCTAATCATGGTAACCCAGTAATGAAATCCATAGACACCTCTTCCCATCATTGACTAGGGATGGATAAGGGTTGTAAAAGAAATGGGGTTATAATTGTTTCACATTTATATTGATGATATAACATACACTTGAATACCTATTTTTATATATTTCCATTTAGTACTTCCCAAAAAAATAATTTTTTAAATTTATCATAGGTTTTTGAAAAACTTTAGTGACTACTAAGTGGAGATGCATCAAGTTCTAGAAGGATTTTCTATTTGATAAAAGAACTCTAACATAGATATAATTTATATTTGTATCATAATGCATTAAATTTCCATGTAAATTTTTTAATCTAATTTAAATCTTGATGTAGATTCTGAATCAATGCATTAGTAACACTATCATTCTCCCTTTTTGAACTTGCTTCTTTGAGCTAGTCTGCCTGCCAAATGGCCATGGCACATAATAATGACTCAATTGGTTCATCATGACTAGATAGTGAATAAACCACCAAATTTTATTTTAATTTATTTTAGACTATTTAAAAATTAAATCCTAACATTTTCATCACCTATTTTTGTTTTTTCTTTGAAGGACAACTGTTGTTCTAAAAAGTATTATGGCTATCATGACCAGTCTTTATCTGAAAGTGATGAACCAATAGATAAGGTCTCCACTATTTGACTGAATGTATAATAACCATCATCTCTTTCTCATAGATGAGTTTGAGATAATTTTTACCCTTTAATTGATCACTATTAAAGGAAATGGATCTACCCTCTTACATGAGTACTATACCCATACCATATCTAGATGCATCAAATTCAACCACAAAATTTATATAAAAATTTAGAGTAGCCAATACTAGAGTGGTGCATAAATACATTTTCATCTATTTAAATGAATTGATAGCTATATCAATCAAATATAAGGATTCTTTCTTTAATAATGAAGTGAGTGGTGTTATATTACTACCATAGTTTTTGATAAACCTATGATAGTAACTAGTTAGCCCAAAAAATCCCCTTAGTTACTTGAGTATCTTTGGAATATACCACTCCATGATGGCTTGTATTTTTTTAGGATCAAATTTTATTCCCTCATGTGATACAATATGAACCAAATATTCTACTTCCTAGAATCCAAAAGTACATTTGGATAGTTTATCATACAACTGATGTTTCTCAAGAATTAAGAGTACATGTTTCACATGCTATAAGTGCTCTTCAAAATTTTTGTTATAAATAAGGATGAAATCAAAAAACACAAGTACAATCTTTCTTAAAAATGGCATAACATTCTTAATCATCAAATTTAAAAATGTGTATGGTGCATTGGTGAGACAAACAGGCATGACGAAAAATTCATAATGGCCTTCATGATTATAGAAAGTTGTTTCAGTAATGTCCTCCTCATGGATTTAGATTTGATGATACCTATAGAAATGATATAATTTGGTAAAATACAAAACATCATGTAATTCATCTAAATAATATTTAATTATATTACTAGGAAACTTATATTTGATAGTGAAATTGTTTTGATGTATATAATATGGGCACATCCTCCAAGTTTCATCCTTCTTTTACACCATGAATATTGGAGAAGAACATTCACTTTAGCTATGGTGAATGGTTCTTACCTCCAATAAATCTTGTAGCATTTTTTAATTTTCAATATTCTAGGAATAAAGATATCTATAGGGTTTGAGGTTGGGTGACATACTTCAAAAAATGAGTTTGATGGAATGATCATGGGTATATCTAGGAGGAAGACCTTTTGGCATGGGACCAAAAAATCTTAATGTTCATCAAATATTTACTATAAATCAAGATGGGTAGACACCTTAGACTATTGAACATCAATAGAAAAATAGGATGCCACAAATCCCATCAAAACTTTTTTTATCATCTTGGTTATCTAATGTGAACTAACCACTTGTGGAGATTTAAATCTTAATTCCTATAGTTCCACTAGTTTGCCTTTAGAAAGAAAGTGCATGAACAATTCTTGGAAATTCATCTCAATAGTGGTTCAAGTGGTGATAAATTATACTCCCAAAACATTGTCTTTCCAGCCTATATAAATAACAAACATAAGAGAATTTAGTAAATATTCCTCCATTAATAAACTAATACTATGGAATTTTTTATAATAATTAATTATACCAGCATTTGTAACCATGACTTGAAATTCTTGGTTTGGGTAGATGAAATAATTCAAATGAGTAGCCAGCTTAATGTTGATAAAATTATGTGTACTTATTGAGTTAATCAACATCATGACCTTATATTTCTCAAGTAAACCCACCACCTTAAGAGGCTAATGAGTAGAAACACTTGCAAGGGCATGGTAGGAGATAGCCGATTGAGAATCTATAGTTTCATCATCGAGTACTTCAAAAACCTCACTAGATGCCTCATCATCTTATTCATCCTCATTGTCCCCTTAAATGTAAAATAACTTATTTTTAGCACATCAATTACCTTTGCTCTATTTTTTTTTACAACCATAACATAAGCCTTTGGCACGCTTCTCCTCATTTTGTTACAATGTCAATCTGGTAGGTTGAGGTAATGATGGAGTTGGGACAGTGCATTCTCAACTAGTAGTGAAAGAATAATGTTTTCTCATATCTTTTTCTTATGCTAAGCATGCCCTTTTTATATCTTTAGATATAGTTTTGGGGTTAAACATGCAAACCTCCAATTAAATACTATATTTTAGTCCACTGAGAAAAAAGTCAAACAAATTTGCCTTAGTGATGTTCTCCACACGTAAGGATATATTCTAAAATTGATGAATATAATCCTTCACTATTAATATTTTTCATAATTTCATTAATTAGCTCAAGTTGTTTTAAAAAACATTATCTTGATAGTTAGAAATTAGTTCATTAGATAATATTAACCATGTAACATGAGCACCAGTCTTTTTATTTTGAGCACACAACCAATAGTACTAAATGAATCGCTCAGGTTCTAGATACAAAGATGCCATTACCACCTTTTGAGAGACATGAGTTTGGTATAGATTAAATATATTTTCAATTTGAGTGATCTAAGTGAGTGGATATTTACCATCAAACCTATGCAAGTCCAATTTTGGTAACATCAATTTCACCCCCATATTTATGGTTTTAGTTTTGAGAGAAGGAGGAACAAAAGGAAAAAGTGGAGGGTTGTTGAGTTGTAAATAAGATGAAATGGTATCCAATTATGTCATGATCTACTACAACTAATTTCTCACACCATTAAGGTCCCCTTGTATTTTTGACATTTGAGTTTGGACTTGCACATCCTTTTATATCAAGCCATGTAGATTTGAATGAATTTGAGAAATAATTTATGAAGAGATCATATTATATTTTTTAGACTCCATGTCATCCCTAAAATGAGTTTTAAGGGTGGCTTTCCCTTTCCTCATTTGTGAGTGTTAGGACCAGCCATAAGAAGGCTTGATGGTGAACCTTATTTTACCCCATTGACCTAATTTTGACCATGGATGTTATTAGATATGTTATTCTTAAATAAAAAATAAAAAATAATATATGCAAACTATGTTTTATCAAACTTTCCAAAAGTGTAAATAAATTTGAAAAATTCTACAAATTGCAAGCTATGGAACAAATTTATGAACAATCTAAAATGGCAATAACATTTGTAAAACTAATCAAAATTATCTTAAATTTTAATGAAAGTTTACTTTAATGATTTAAAATATCCAATATAAATATTATAGATCAATTCATATCTATTTTCCATAAATAGCCAAATTCTAATATCTAGGGTTTTTGACATGATTATGGCCCAAATCAATGCTCTAATACAACTTTTAATGATATTAATTAACCAAATAAGTAAAAATGTAGAAATATATCACAATGATATGGAAATATATCATAGAATATGAATAATAAACAATACACTTTGAGGACACAACCTCTCAAAGGCTTGTAATAAGAAATGAATACTCTAATATGATGATGAACAACTAACCATATCTCTTATTTATAATATACTAAGGCCATGAAAAAACCATAGGATGACCTAGTAAGAATATGAGTGCATAAGAAAATATAAAATATAAATGCAAAAGGGTTATGCAAGCCATAATTTAGCTACACATATCCCTAGACATGCCAATGGTTAAAGGCATATAAAATACAATTTTTAGAAATACTTCTTTTAAGGATAGTTCTTACATAGGTTACACAAATACCCTCAAAAGAGGAGGAATTCACATGGGTTTTTTATAGAGATAAGGATCCTACATCATTATTCATAGATAATTTTTATCACATAGGTTCAGTTTCAATAATTAGACAGAAGTTAGACACAAGGAAAAAATGGACTCAAAAAGTAGTTTACATCACCCAGATTTTAGACCAAGTAGATATTAACACTCAAATTGGAACACTAGTGCCACAGGGTGATATTTTCCACTAAAAAGGAACTACCATCTAGTAGACCTAACTTTAAGGTAGTCCATATTGGCTAGACTAGTACACTAGATATAATATATATTCTCATGGATAGGTTTTATAGCTATGTTCAAATTTTGCTTAGATACACTCATTTTAGCTTATATTCATACTAATTACTCAAATTTTGTGAGAATAACACATGGAATTATCAATCCCACATTCAATTCAAATACATATATTTAGTTATTACATACTCAATCCAAAATCAATATACTTAGTTATCAGAATTAGGACATGTGCATGGCAAATAGTTTCCATATGGTTAGTTACACATAGGCTGACCAGATGGAATGGCAAAACCATGTCATTCACTATGATGTATATAATTTCTATCACATTCTATGTTATCACCAATTTCATGTCTTCATTTGTAGTGTTTGGCATTCCCATGTGGCCCATATCCACCTAATGTACCTAAGTGGACACAAAATTGATATACATAGTTAGATATACCTAGCTAGATACTTTCAACAATTTACATAATTCAATTTCAAATGCATCTAATTCACATGGGTAGATAATGATTGATTCATGGCCTAATTTAGTTATTGAGCCACCCACATGATAGGTTTAGACACATAATCTTATCTAAGTTATTTATAGATCATGATCCACCAAAGAAGGGTAGGCAATGATGGAGTCAAAACTAAATTAAGTTATTGAGTCACCCATATGAGTATTAAGTAAGCTATCAACTCAGTCCATGATATTCAATGATTTGATCACTATATGCACTCACATATATAAGTTATCACTAGGTTCAAGTATTGGTCATTAATTTAGATCATATTTCACATACACAAACCTAGATTCACATACTTAGACTTAGTTACATGGTATTCACTTCCAAGGTAAGTCTAGATATGATTCTTTTTCCTTTATACTAGTCATTTCACTTTGCTACATTTTTAAGATAAAAGGGGGGGGGAGGAATTTAATCACCTAAAATTAATATTTTTATGTTAAGAGTGTTGTTTCAGTTAAACTATTTCTATCTTATCCCTATACCTATCTTATATACTTTAACACACTTTTTGAGCCATTTTGTATACCATAGAAATTTATAGTTAGCTCAAACACAGTCCCAAGATATTTTTCTTAGATCCCAACCTAGTGTGCATAGTAGTCTTATAAATAAGACACTTGTGCCACTTTGAGGACACTACATCAGTATGGCACTACTGTCTAGGTGGGGTGATACTATTTAGTGATCAAATATATCATGTGATCCTGTTGATGACACTCAAACCTATCCAAAATCCAATTTTTAGAACTTAGATCATCTACGATAGTCACTTTGTAGAAAAGTCTCTATTTAATCACATTTATTACTCTTTTTATAAAGTAAAATAAATTTAAAATCCATAACAAATATAAGATTAAATATTGCATTTTATTTAAATGATTTAGACATCTCAACCCTTTAATCTAACTTAGTTGTTTACTCTTGTAAAATCTTAAAAGGCTAAATCAATCCCTTTTAGGTTATTAAAATTTTCATAATGAAATGACTCATATTGATGAGTTTAGAATATGGCTCATTATTGACATTTTATTTCCCTCAAGTCATCTCTTGAAGGATATTATCTTATGCAAATCATAGATTGTTAGATACGTATTACATGGAAAATAGATACTTGTCTTGTTTATATTGAACCAAAGACTAAACCTTTACTTTATCATTAATGTCTAATAAATAACATGTTTTAGTGATTTTTGTTGTGAAAAATGCTTAGGAAGAAGACACAAGTGATGTATAGTGAAATTTCAATTTTTATCTCCATCCAAAAGAAATACAGACTCTGCAGGCTTGCTTCTATGGACTTTGCAGGCTTGTTTCTATGGACTCTATAGGCTTGTTTCTACAGACTCTATAGGCTTGTTTCTAAGGACTCCGTAGGCTTGTTTCTATGGACTCCACATGATTGTTTCTAAAAAATACATAGGCTCTTTCCTACTGATTGTATAGGGTCAATTCCATGGATTTTATAAGGATGAAGCTACAAATGGGGAAGCTGGCAGCCAAATAAGATAAGAGAGAATCATTCTAGCTAGAGACAAATGAAGAAAATACCTACTTGATATTTTGTAGGATTTGATTTTGATAAAGTTGTATATATTTGGATCTTAGGACTATTATAGGATAATATATCTATTTCATCAAAATAATTGGATCTCTTGGAAATCCAATCTCCTATCTTTGGATGAGTGGATTGACCAAGGAATCTTGTTTCTTTGCATCCTATTTTGAGTTGATTATATTAGTATAAAATGTAAGACTTTTGTAATTGAAAGATATTAGATAATAGATAATAGAATAAAGATATGTATAAGCATATTATAGGTTTATGATAGATTGTAATCATTTTAGTTTTATGAATTATCACTTTAGTTTCTAGCATTGATTAATCTTTGTTCCTGAGTCCAAGAGGAGCAATGGCCCACTCTCCTTAGAACCAAGAATTATGTATGGTATTTATGTCATGTTATATTAACTCTTTGTTATAACTAATTATAATATTGTTAATGTTTGCATTCATTTATAAAACATCAAAACAAATTTATAGTTCAAAAGTCATTTCCTTGTTCCAAAGTCATTTCCTTTCTAAGAAAAGTGTGTTTTATTTTATAACAAATGTGTGAAGTAAATTTCCTTTTCTAGTTAAACATTTCCATTTCCATGCAAGCATAAATAGGAGTGAGATTTTACTTTCAAACAAAAGAGTGGATTTATTTAATTAAATAGTTACATCTTTTCCTTTTAACTAAAAGAGTGCATCGAGTATTTTAAGACACATTTATTTCATTAGTCAAAAGTTAGAATAAGACCATCAAACACTCCCATAAACAAACTTCTAGATCTACCATCGTATACCTTACTGCATGCACCTTTGGACACCAGCCCTAGTTGATAAGACATCGATTGAATATTGATTAAATGAGGAATTGAATGACACTCATCATTTTTGGTACCATTGTTGGGGACATGAGGTGTTAGTAAGGTAATAATTATTGGTCTAGAGTGGAAAAATGAAAAATTTATAAAAACCATAAAATCCCAAAATAATTCAATAAATTGATGTACCATCCTAGAGAATCTAAAGGACATTCATCACAAAATTCCCACTAAGAACACAAGTTGAAACTTCTTCAACATCTTTGAGTAGTGAACCAAAAGTTACAAGTTAAACATATCTACAAGAATCTTCAAAAACTTGGAGAGAAACTAGGCCATTACCATAAGTAAGCCCCATAGGACAAATTCCTCAGGATCAATCTCTTGCAGGAAGACATTATTTAGAAATTACCAAGGACTTAGAAGAAGCATTTTAAAAATCCATAGCTGAATTTTTTTTGAGAACTTTGAACAACCCATAACAGGTACTACAAATATTTAATGTGAATATCATCCTAGATTTTAAATATCATTAGAAGAAGAAAATATGGCTCTCCAACAAAATCAACAACTTGCACAACCAAGAATGACTTTTTCCTTTCCTATTTTTGTAGATCCTAATGATCAAACCTCCATGAAAAATATTTCACTAGCTAATCTGCCAAATTTTTGGGGAAGATCTAAAAAATATCCTAATTAATTCTTGTTTGATTTAAGGTGCTATGTCAAACCTCTGATTACACAATAAATAGCTAGAAATTAAAACTATTTCCCTCTACACTTACAAATGTAGCTATGAGATGGTTTATGGGTTTACCTGGTGATTCTATTAGAACATGGGATGACATGGAGACAAAATTATTAAACAAGTATCAAGATTACTATCGAGTATGAGAAAGAAATGAAGATCTCTTTAAAATCAAATAGAATGAGGATGAACCTTTAAAGGATTATTTGGATAGATTCATGTTCACTCATAAAAGAACCAATTATCCACTCACTAAAGAAGTTCATAAATTGTTTATCTTAAAAGGGTTGGATAAAGATACTAGAGATGCCTTAAATATAATGGGAGGTGGAGATATAAATAAGTTGGCTTTAAATCAAAATTCTGAGCTTTGTACCAACTACTCTTGAACAAAGCCTATAATTAAGAGAGGAAGGTTTGGGAAATAAAATGAAGTGGGTAAGCTAATGGAAGAATTTTCCAATCTAAAGACAAATATTCTAGTTACACTAAACAATACTTTAGATGGCCTAAAAGCTAAGGTAAATGCAATAGAACCCTTAGCAATATACTATCCTAAGTTAAGACAAAAACATACCCTTAGAGACTACCCTCTAGATAAAATTAATGTCTCATCATATGGGATATATGATGCAATAGATCATGATACCAAACATTGCACCCTTTTGCTTGTTTTAAAAAATCAAATGAAAACAAAAGTCTAGTCCACTAAAGAAGTAAATTATATCCAGAGATAAAAAATTTCTCCACAAAACGAGGATCAAGGATAGTTTAATGCAAGAAACTCAATTAATCCATGGATGGTACCATGGATTGTTTCAGTTCCTTCACCTTTTTAGAATGAACCACAAATTCCATCAATCCAAAATCCATGGGCAGGACAAGATTATATGCCAACACCCCCATGGATGGTGCCATAACCATAACAATAATGGGTACCATAGCAGTAATGTATGCCAAAACCATATCAACAATGGAATCAGTAGTGGAACCCATAACAAAAATTCACCCAACCAAGAAGACCACTTTAATAGCAAACTAAAATTCCACCCCCAGTTATTCAGCAACAAGGACAAATCAATCAACCCTCAATTCCTATACAACCAATAACAAATCCAAAAAATAAATAACTATCACCTATTTATGATAATGAACAGGAAGAGACAATGAATGTTGGAGATATTGATTATTTGTACATACATTTAAGATCAGGAAAAACTATCAAAAAACCTTCAGTTCTCATTTCTAAGATACCTAATGAAAAAGAAAAGATAGAATCATCTCAATTAAACACTAGAGAAGTTGAAATCAAAATGAGCCCTGAAGCAAACAAAGAAAACACTAATAGACCAATAGTTCCTTTTTCTATAAGATTAAAATAAATTGATCTTAAACTAGAATCAAACTTGCTCCATGAGTTGCAAAAGATCAATATTGAGGTACCCCTACTACAAGCTATTAGGGATATACCTGAATTGAACAAGATCATCAAAAAGCTTTGTATCAAGACACCTAGGAGGAAAGAAAAATATCTATGAAACATTCATGTTGATGGAAAAGTTGCTGATTTATTAGCAAGAAAACTATTACTTCCAAAATATACAGATCTAAGAAGCCCAGTAATCACAGTCACAATTAGAGGTAAAGAAATTCCTAACATATTGGTAGATTTGGGAGTATAAATTAATGTTATGACAATTTATACTCTCCATACATTATCTCTTATGATAATACAACCCTAAACTACCATTCTTCAAATGGTGGACCAATTTGTAACTAAACCTAAAGGGACTATAAAAAATGTTAAAGTACTAATAGAGTCTTAGGAATATCCAGTAGATTTCATGGTCTTGCAACTTAAAAAAAATAATTTAGGATATCCCATAATCCTAGTTAGACCATGGTTGGCTACTATAGCATCATTAATTAATTGTAGGTTAGGAGATATGACCATTTCTAATGGGTTAAAATATAAATGCATCTCTTTGTATCTTGCTATAAAACCATCAATAAATCACATACAAGAACTTTGGGTGGATGAATCAAACAACACATCAAACACTATTTCCTCCTTAGCTATGATCACAATTAAAAAACACTTGGAATAATTGAATGGAGACATATACCTAGAATCTATAGACTTTGCCAATCTAAAAACTATGGACTATGTTAGTTTAGGATTCTTGGGTCAGACAAAATATTATGAAACCTCCACTTCTACTTCTTCTAGTGTTTCCTCACCATATGATCATGGATTGATTTGGGAAAGTGTGTGGAAATTGGTAGAATAACAACAAACTCATTTTTAGATTCATTCCATTGTTCTTTAGCAATACTGATTCCTCCTAGAAAAGATTTTGTTAATAATGTAACCATGTTTCATAAGCTACTTCCTCATCCATGTCCTCTGAACTCATTGATTAGTGAATTCAAGAAAATAGAATCCAACTACCTAGGCACAAAACCAATCATGGTATTACCAGGAAAGATTTTAAACATCAATAATTATTTAATAAATGAAGATGAAGATCAACTCTTTGAAGTAATGGAAAGACATACCAAGGATTTTTCATGGGATTATACCGATATGAAGGGAATTCACCCTAGCATATGCACTCATCATATTTACATGGTATCTGTCACACCAGTCAAACAACCAAAAAGAAGAATAAACCCAAAATTAAAGGAGATAGTCAAAATAGAGATCCAAAAATTACTAAAAGTTGGGTTTAATTACCCCATCTCAGATAGCCAATGGGTTTCACCTCTGGTAATTATGCCTAAGAAAAATGGAAAATTAAGGGTATGTGTAGATTATAGAGAACTAAATAAAGAAGCACTAAGAGATTATTTTCTCTACCTTTCATTGATCAAGTTCTTGACAACTTGGCAAGAAAGAGTTATTTTTCTTTCCTGGATGGGTTTAGTGGGTATAACCAAATAATGGTAGCAACTGAAGATCGAGATAAAACCACATTTACCTACCTTTAGAGAACTTTTGCTTACTGAGTACTCCCATTTGGGCTCTATAATGCTCCAGCCACCTTCTAATGAGTAGTTTTAGCAATATAGTCTAACTTCATAAATGATTATGTTGAAATATATATGGATTATTTTACCATTCATGGTGGAACTTATGAAGAGGCACTTACCAACATGGAAAGAGTATTGATTAGATCTAGATATGATAAATGTTTGTTGATAATGGATGAAAGAATAGTGCTGGGACACCATAATAACATCAGTTATCTTTAAGATATGTTATAAATGTTTGTTTGTTTGAATGGAGTGATAGTTGCCAATAGGCCTTTGAGACCATAAAAGCTAAACTTATTTTTGCTCTAGTATTGAGAGGACCAAATTAGACTAAACCATTCCATATATACATAGATGCTTCCAATACAACCATAGGAGTAGTACTTAGGCAAAAGGATGAAGAGGATTACATGTATGTTATATATTATATTAGAAAAAACATGACACCTACTGAAAGAAATTACACCACAACTGAGATGGAATTCCTAGCTATAGTCTATGTAATTAACAAATTCATAGACTACATAACATGATACAAGGTATTTGTCTATACAGGCCATTTAACTATTAGATATTTTTCCAAAAATCCAATTGTGGGAGGTAGGATTATTAAATGGTTATTGTTCTTACAAGAATTTGATGTTATTATTATAGACAAACTAGGGAAGTCTAATGTGGTTACTGATTTCTTGTCAAGAATGAACACTAAAATTGAAGAACCAGTGGAAGATGACTTTCTAGATGAATAACTATTTTCTATTTCATAAAAATCTTCATGGTTTGATGATATAGCCAATCACCTCACCACAAGGAAGTTTCCTCTATAATTTTTACAAAAATAAAAGAAACGCTTAATTACAGAAATTTCTTCTTTTAAATGGATTAATGGAATGTTAATTAAACTTGGACCTGACCATGTGTTTCGTAGGTGTGTGAAAAATGTTGAAGTTTATGATATCATTAGATCCTATCATGATGAACTAGGAGGAAGTCATTACTCAGCTCAAAGAATGATACACAAAATCCTAGGAGTAGGATACTATTGGCCTCAGCTTCATTAGCAAGTAAAGATATATGTTAGACACTGTGATGCTTGTTAGAGAATTGGATAGCCTACTCTTTCAATAGAGATGTCTCTACACCCTCATCCTCAATTGGTTTTACAACCATTTGAGAAATGGGGAATTTATTTTATAGGTCCAGTGGATCCTCCTTCTAGAGGAAAAGAATATCTCCTAGTATGTATAGACTGTGTGACCATGTGGGCAAAAGTAGAAGTATTAACTCATGCAAGAGAAGAGATGGTAGCTAATTTCTTATATTTCAAAATCATGCAAAGATTTGGCGTTCCAAGGGAGATAGTCTCAGATAAAGGACCATAGTTCATGTCAAACATGATAAAGCACTTCATGCAAGTATATCAAAATCAACATAGAAAAACATCACCATACCATCCACAAGCTAAAAGGCAAGTTAAAGTCACCAATAAATAACTAGAAACCATTTTAACCAAGGTTGTTAATTCTAGTAGAAAGGATTAGGCAGATAACGTACTAGAAGTTGTTTGGGCCTATAATACTACTTGGAAAATAACAACAAGATTTTCACTTTATGAATTAGTTTATGGTAAGAAGCCCTTATTCTCTGTTAAATTTGAATTATAAACTTTGAAAATAACTTTAGAAGTAGGGATTGAATTAGAAGAAATATAAAAAGAAAGACTCTTACAACTTAATCAACTTGATGAGATGAGGATGGAAGCACTACAAAGAACTGAATTAGTAAAACATAAAAGAAAAGTTTGGCATGATTCATGGATTAAGAAATGGAAGTTTTAGAAAGGAGATTGGGCACTATTGTTTGATTCTAAATTTTAGTAGTTTAAAGGAAAACTATAAATGAGGTGGTTGGGAGCTTATCGGATTGAGAAAGTCTTTTAAAATGGTTTTGTTAAGCTAATACCTATTGATGATAGTAGAAGAGCTCTATTAGTCAATGGACATAGATTGAAGCTTTATCAGAAACATCTCAATAAAAAAGAATTTATTCAAAAGGTAAAAGATTAAGTAGTTGTTCTGGAGAGCTCTGCTTCTTCTAGAGAACATGCTCCTTGATGATCCTACATGTATATGATTAAAAAAATAAATAAATAAATAAATAAAATAAAAAATATATCAATAGTGAAAATCCTTCCAAGGACACTATTGACAATGCATGTCTAGAAAACTAGCTTGTTGGTTGGCTATGCATTGTAAAAAGGGCTTTGGGTAGAAAACTAGTAATGGTTGGCCAAAGGGAAATATGTGTGTGTGTGTGTGTGTGTGTGTGTGTGTGTGTGTGTGTGTGTGTGTGTGTGTGTGTGTGTGTGTGTGTGTATAAATAAAAAAGAAAGAGAATCTCATCATATCACTATACTTGTTCTTCTCCATGTAATAAAAGTTGTTCTTTCAACACCTATTGGCTAATCCATTCAAACTTATTTGTGCAGGATAAATGGTGAGTAAAGGATAAATCTAAGGTCAAAGTAAGTGAGACATATGTTATATTTATCTATGTTAGTTAACTAATTATCTTTAATTTAATTAATATTTATTCTATGGAGATGACCCAAACTTGAACCTTCCAAAATGGAATGACATGACACATACCATAATGAATAAGCATGCAAACAAGCCACCAAAGGTGAATGAATAAGTGTGTAGCTTTGGTACAATCAATTGCGTCATTAATAATGATAATGATGGGACATCATAAAAGGGGGTTTTAAATGAAGTGATAAATTGTTATCACCTTCAAAGTGGCATGTCATCATTTCATTCAATTTATAATAATTTGATAAAATGGCTAGCACACTCCATAGAAATGTGTAGCACTGAACTGTATCAAGTAATCATATTAATCTACAAACTCATGTAGATGTGGAGTTTCATATGAACCATTTCATTTCTATAGACTTCAACAGAAGCTAGCCTATAGATCCTCAGTGATTGTTGCCTATAAATTCTTAGTGACTATTGCCTACCAATTTCAATAAAAGACTAGTATAAACCCTAATCTGAATTAAAAGAACAAGGTTTTCTATAAATCCACGTAGAAATGGGATATAAAATGATATTAGAGCTGAAGAATGCAATAAAGTTTGACAAAGACAAAGCTTATGTGGTAGTGTTTAGAGCAAATGGTTGGCTAACTTTCATTTAAAAGTTCCAAGGTTTTGATGTAACAATGGTAAGAGAATTCATTACTAATCTCACCCCTAAATTTTTAGTTATTAAAGGCATTATTGTTCTTATTTCAACTCAAATTATAAGTTAAATTATACAAGTTCTAGAATAAGGAATGAGAGTGACAAGTAGAATTTCATTTAGTGATTTAATTAGTTAGTTTAATGGTAATGAGTAGACTGGGACTTCATGTATAATATATTCTAAGGGAAAATCAAAAGGGATTAGTAGAAATTCACTTCTTGAACCCTGGAAATCTGTAGCCGAGTGGGTACTCAAGTATATCATTTGTGAGGGGCAACACAGTCTTTTAGGAGGAGACACCATGAAAATGTTAATACACCTTAAGCATGGGAGACAAAACCCTCAATACAAGATTAACCTCCCGTCCTTCTAATATGGTTCCCTTCAAATTATGACTACAAATCCTAATGCTACTATTAGGCACCATGGTCTTATTCACCTAATTATCCAACATCACTTCCTTCAGCAAGGATAAGAGGTCTGGGAGGAATTTTAGAACAATGTAACACAACTTCCAAATTTGCCTACATAAGAAACCTCAATTTAGCATAGAGACATTCATCTTCACCTACTACATCAGTTGAGAAACAAACTCCAAAGAAGAAATCATAGACTGTAGTCTCAATAGAAATCCCTTCTTCTTCTTCTTCTTCAAGAAGAATCACAAGGTCTCAAATTCCTATAGTTTCAAGGTCTCCACAAGAACCTAATGAATCTATATTAAAACCAATTCCCTTGTCAGGAAGAAGAAAATTGAGATGAAAGGATGCTATAAAATTTAAGAAGACTGAGGGTTTGATGGTTAAGAAGGAAAGACAACTGAGTGTAGCTCAGAGAGTGACCAAAAGAAAGAGACATCTAATTCTAAAAGATGAAGATGAATAAGAGGTTTTAGACATTCTGGATAGTCTTAAAATGGTATCTCATTCCCCCATACATCAAAATATATGTACAACTATAGATGTTGAAGAAACTCCTTTTGAAAGGAACTCTCTAATCATAATGGAGGAGCCAATTCTAGAAGAAGATCCAAACATAATAGAGGAATCAAGTATGGCAAGACAACCACATGTTTTAATTAAAACTAAAAAAATAAAGGGGAAACTATATGCATAAATGAGAGAGGTGAGTCATCTAATATAAATTATCCTATTATGTAGTTAACCTTGAAGCTTTATCAAGCTCAAGCTCTAGAGCAACAACAAAAAGTTGACATTGCTAACTTGATCAATTAACTGCATAATAAGGATCATCTTAAATCATTATTGGTGAAAAAATTGGACACAACATCTACCAATCATGTACCAAAAGTTCATAGATTAGAAGAAATAATAAAAGACAATGAAAATGAATAAATGGACCTTTGGATATATGTAGAAAATCTAAAGAAGGAGAATAGGATATTGCAAAGTTTGGTAAACTCTTCCAAAACACCTTATGATGTTGTACCTTCTCCTCCTAAGGAATTTGTTGACCACAGTTGTCAACTAAGTTATCCAGGTATTCCTACCTTGTAAATGCTAAATTAAATTAAATAAGAATATTCCATACTTAAATATAAAAATAAAGTTGAAACTTCTTCAAACAAACTCTTGGAAAATGAAAAGAAAGAACTAGAAGCTAAGGTCCAAAATTTAGAGGAAAATTTTCAGGATGCATACAAATTAGGGTAATCTCTTTTGGAATGTAGGAATCCTTCTCTTACATATAGTTTTTTTTATTTGAACAATTTTATAGATGGAAGCTTTAGAGGATCTATTGTCATCTTTCTTACAAGATTTTACAACCTAACAACATTTCTTGAAATTTTTTATAGTGCTAAACCTGATTAGTAGGATTTACTTTGTGAATTTTATTTGCATGATTTGATCATAGGAGACCATGAACACAATAAGTTTTTGATAAACATTCATGTAGGAGAATTTAAATTGAGGGCATTGAATTCTACATTTAAAAATCAACTAGCCTAGAAAAGCAAATTTTAGGAGTATACAAATCATGCTAAGACTATAGAATTATGTATCAGACCAGCCTTTCCTATTCCTAGATTGATCAATTATAATTTTAATTGTGCTTTTTTAAGTGATGAAGTTAAAAATAATTATTTATAATATTATATGGTTATTCTATTTCTTTTGACGTGTTTTCAAGATAGTGTTTTGATTTCGTGGTGACTACAAGTTAAATAGATGGGACCAACTTTTAGTGCCTCTTCAAAGATGAGAGGTCATGTCTCCTAATAACTTAAGATGGAGTATGAGGAAAGCTTCATCAATTTTTTAAATCTTGATAGAGGTAATAAACTCTAGGGGAGAACAAAAATGGATTGTCATAAGATATAGACCCACTTTGTTGATCAATACTATTCCAAGATGGTAGAGTTGGGCTCCACAATTAGAGGAGAAATTCAATATATGGAAACAAATGATTTAAGAACATCATGGGTTTACAAGAAATTTATACAAGCATAAAATAGATGAACTTGATGAATATGATTTGAGTCAAAGTGTGGAAAGTAGATGTCAAAGCTACAAATTCCAATGAATGTTTGTAAAGGGACTTGCAAAAGGTAAAGCTTGGGGGAGATGATGATCTTAGAATATGGCTCATTATTGACATGTTGTTTCCCTCAATTCATCTCTTGAAGGATATTATCTTATGTAAATCATTGATTGTTAGATAGCTATTACATGGAAAATAGATACTTGTCTTGTTCATATTAAACCAAAGACTAAACCTTTACTTTATCATTAATGTCTAATACATAGCATGTTTTAGTGATTTTTGTTGTGAAGAATGCTTAGGAAGAAGACATAGGATATGTATAGTGAAATTTCAATTTTGATCTCCATTTAGCAGAACAAAGGACTCTACAAGCTTGCTTATATGGACTCTATGCACTTGTTTCTATGGACTCTATAGGCTTGTTTCTATGGATTTTGTAGGCTTGTTTCTATGGACTCTGCAGGATTGTTTCTATGGAATCCATAGGCTTATTTCTATGAACTCCGTAGGTTCATTCCTACCAACTCTGTAGGGTTAGTTCCATGGATTCTGTAAGGATGAAGCTACAAATGGGGAAGCTAGTGACTAGATAAGATAAGGGAGAATCATTCCAGCTAGAGTCAAATGAAGAAAATACCCACATGTTTTTTTTTATGATTTTCTTTTGATAAAGTTGTATATATTTGGATCTTAAGACTATTATAAGATAGTATATCTATTTCATCAGAATAATTGGATCTCTTGGAAATCCAATATCCTATATTTGGATGAGTGGATCGACCAAGGAATCGTATTTCTATTCATCCTATTTTGAGTTGATTATATTAGTATAAAATGTAATACTTTTGTCATTGAAAGATATTAGATAATATAATATAGATAGTAGATAATAGAAGAAAGATACGTACAAGCATATTACAGGTTTTAGATAGATTGTAATCATTTTAATTTTATGAATTATCACTTTAGTTTCTAGCATTTATTAATCTCTTTTTTTGAGTCTGAGAGGAGCAATGGGCCAGTCTCCTTAGAACCAAGAATTATGTATGATATTTATGTTATGTTATATTAACTCTTTGTTATAACTAATTAGAATCTTGCTAATGTTTGCATTCATTTATAAAAACATCAAAATAGATTTATAGTTCAAAAGGCATTTCCTTGTTCCAAAGTAATTTCCTTTCTAAGAAAAGTGTGTTTTCTTTTATAGAAAACATGTGAATCAAATTTCCTTTTCTAGTTAAACATTTCCATTTCCATGCAAGTATAAATAGGAGTGTGATTTTACTTTCAAATAAAAGAGTTGATTTATTTGATTAAATAGTTACATGTTTTCCTTTTCAGTAAAAGAGTGAATTGAGTAGTTCAAGACACATTTCTTTCATTAGTCAAAAGTTATAATATGACCATCAAACACCCCCATAAACAAACTTCTAGATCTACCATCATATACCTTACTGTAGATAGCTTTAAACACCAGCCCTGGTTGATAATACATCAATTGAATATTGATTAAATGAGGATTTGAATGACACTCATCACATATCATAGCCTCATACATTTCATAACATTGTTTTACCTCATTATTATCAACTATGATCATATTCATCATTGTATCATTTATTACATGGACATATATTTCATAATCCCCATATTTCCCTTATTTATTTTCATTTGAGGCACACATAGGTTAGTTTTTAGATTACACACTTACTTATGGGGAAGTGTAGGGGTATTTAGACACCATGGCCTTTAGGTACTTTTCTCTAGTTACAAATTATAAGCTCTCTTATGTTAATTACCTATATCATTCAAGTTTGGTTCTATGAATATGTATAAAGGAGGAAAAAATAAAAAACAAAATGAGTTAAAATATATATCATTCAATAAATATCCAATGATCAAAAGAAAAAAATGATCTTAAAATTCATATACTACCAAAATGCATGATCTTTAGCACATATTCTATTTTTTTCAAATATCAAATCTCCATAGTTCACCTCATGATAGAGCCAAGGTCCATTATGGTGTGGTAGGCTAGTATACTGGGGTAAGAGTCTCATTATATCATATACTTATAGTTACACCTAATTTGTCACATAAGTAACTAATATTTTCATTAGAATGATGAATTTATAAGGGGTCTTGATGAGTAGGGAACATGTTATGGGAAGGTAGGACTAATTTTATTATCATGCATATATCCTTAATGGGATAATGTATACACTTCACTTATAAGCTAAATTTTTGTATTCATTAGTTGAAGTGTCCTACGTCATTGATGTTGATAGTTTATAACCTTGATCACTTTCTAAGTGTGTCTCATTCCTATTGAGGATGTTCACATCACCCATGTGGTGCCTCAAATTACTTATCTACATCACATTATTCATACTATCACCTTTTTGAGTATTGTTTTTATCTGATCACATCCTTGATCACATTTTCCTTCTTATGGAAATTGGATTCTATTTTTTTAATTTCATTATATTACCTCATATAGGACCAAGTTTTCCTCATAAACACCCATTCACATTTTCTTAGCACACAATCTCATTATCATACTACTCATTCCATTTCATGGTTTTTTTTATTACATCACATTTTGGATCAAACACTAAGTTTGATTTAACATTAATTAGATCTTTTGATTAATTTATCCATCATGTTATTGTTTGATTTTTGTGGACTTCACTTATCTTACATAGGAAATTTTGCATGCTTACATTTATTTTTTACTTGATATGCTTGTCTTAAATTTTGAATTATATTTTTGTTTCTAGTCATTTATGTTATTTGTATGTTTTATTTGACATGATTATTTTACATGAGGTTACATGTAATTTACTTACATATATTTGTTTGAATTTTCATCACATTGATATTTCATTCACTTAAAACATGACATGTAATTTACTTACATATATTTGTTTGAATTTTCATCACATTGATATTTCATTCACTTACAATGTTTTACATGTTTTTTCACATAATTTAGTATGGTTTGTATTTAGTTTTTTTAAATCATTTTTCATTACATTTTTGGCATTTTTTTATAACCTATCTTTTTTTATTCTAACTTGCCAATTTTATAAGTAATTAAAATAATTTTTAGATTTATTAATTTATAATTTTACCATCCTTTTATATACATGCATTGCTTCTATTTTTAGCCTTATATCCCTAGGGTTTATCTAATGTAGATACTATGTCCTCAACTTTTATGACTATGATATTTGAATGAAAACATTGAATGGAAAGGTAAGTCATGTTATACATATGGAAATTTAAATTAATTTCAACATCTATTTCCATACTTAATTTTAATTAGCTAAATTTTTTTACTGTTATGTCCTTTCCCAAAGCACCATCCCATATTACACTATTATGACAAGTGATGAGCTTCAGGTGGGTCATATGTATACAAATAACATTTTTCATTTTTATCATTTATTATCACATTATCTCTTTTAAGAACCTATTAAGTTTCAATCTATCAGAGTGTACAACTTAAATGTTGTACATATAAATGGGTGGGTAGACCATTGGTACTTCACAAGATTGTTAGTTAATTATGTCATACCTAAACCCAATACAATTCCCACTTATCTAAATCCCTAGGAAATTATCCTATAAATAACACATAAGTATGTAAAAATCCATGTTTCCTATTACGTCCACCATGATAGACCTAGTTGTGAAAGTTACAACATATGTAACACAAATAGGTCATCCTAGGTTGACCTATTTTGAGCTAAACAATAAATATTTAAAATTGGATCATTACAGGAAGACCTTTTATTAAATTTTTAAAAGTGTTAATACCTATAAATTTATATAAATATAACCTTCACTTCAATACAATATATAGTATCACTCATTTTTGCACTAGTACAACTCACAATTCTATTACATATACACTTGAAGGACCCAGTGCATAGGGTTTGCATTGAAGGAAAGATAGCTTATCTTGTGGGAAATATTAGAAGAAAGAAATAATAATTTATCCTTGATATGATTTTTAATATAATCTTATCCTTAAAAAATCATACAAATCTCTTGTAAAACACCATTGGCTAAGGAGAGATCAAGACTTGATAGGTTCTTCTAAAGGTAATTATCTCTAAATTTTTATTATTTCATTTGATAGATAGATATTTCACCAACTAAAAGGGTTGAATGTATAACTCCTTATTATATTACCGCTACACTTAAACTTAGTGTATCTTTAGGGTTTTGTAGGCTTGTAATATTCAAACTTAGGTGATCTAAACCCCCATTTTCCTACCATGATCCCTTGTTTTTGTTGTTTTAAACCATCTTCATTTGTGTTATAATATTTGAAACCACAAGATTAGATTTAATTTTATGCATTAGAAGATATATGTATGGTTATTTCATAATATTATTTTTTTATAGGCTTTGGAAACCTTTCCTTTAGTGTTTTGTGATAAGTTCCCCCCTTAGTTAATTTTAACATATCCAATTTGGTGATTCTCCTAATATAAAATGTATTAAAATATATGTTAGTTAATTACCTTATACAATCTTGTATTTAAAAATTAGGATAAGTTTTAGATATATCTTAATTTTTTGAATACACTAGGGGCATATAGTTCCATAGGTTTCATTGTTATAGGCTATATATTTCTAAGAAATTTGTACCATGTTGAGTTACCTACATTACTCACAAATACCTTTCTAGTTACTCATTTATTACATAGCGATACATTATATGCCACTATGGTAGGGTGTGACATTTATATGTGTGTGTGTGGGGGGGGGGATGTTGTAGACTAGTTACTTATTCTATGAACCATTGATATTATTACTCTTTTACATGACAAGTTATTTTGTGTGTTCCCCTTGGTATTTATTGGTATGACATACTTGATGTTATTTATTTGTGACATTTTTTACATCCTTCTATATGTGGAATTTTACATTATTGTTTATCATATTTTTTGTTCCTTGTATCTGACACTTGGCATATATGTGACACTAATAATTATGCTAATTGATATTGATAATATTAAAGGGTGTCATGATATATATCATTAAATTCTAGTATGACTAATATTTATATACACTCTTAGTATGACCTTGCATCGATCATCATCCTATTCAGAGTGTCATGGTGGAAAATGAGTCAAACATTATCATGTGTACTATTACACTTATACAACACTTGGGTTATTTAGAATAAGATATTTATTAGATAAATATAATATTAATGGATTTAGTGGCCTTATTTAAATATCCATCATAGAGATAATACTTACATTATAGGTTGGTCCAACACATGTGGCCACCATATTCTTAGTTATACCTAGTGATGACACATTTAACATGTTATTGGGTAGGCTTTGGATACAAAAAAATTTAGCCATTCCATCCACAATGCACATATGTCTTAAGTATATAAATTCTAATCAATTGGTTACAATTTATGGCCATCCTTATGAGAATACTTTACCTATTCCACATTAATCTACACATTAGACACTAGTTATTGCCTAAACAAAAATTCTATTATCACACCTCTAATATAATTTGAGCCATAAGTGAAGGTGAGGTATACTCCTATAACATTAACATGTACACATACTCTCCCATATAGACATTTATTAGAGAGGAAATTATACTAGATACATGTTATGGATTATAAATATCTTATCTCTACCTAATTACCAACTAAATCAGTGTTAAGAGTATAGAGCACCCATGCCAATCATGATGTATTCTACTAGATGGGTCCATAAGAACTACATAGTTCATATGATTATTAAATTAGGTCTACAAATTCATATCCCCACTCCGTAAGTAGTTTTATATACAAATCACTCAATATATCTAATTCACAAATCTCAAATACCTCCTCACATAACACATGAAATCACTCTTATTGAATGTGATAGATGACACCATAATAGTGAGTATCTTGCGAGAATCATTAGTTAGCATGTTCCTCTCTTCTTGTACATAGTTTTTCTTACCTTGTTGCTTATATATATCTTAATTTACATGTTGATTTTACATAATTTATACTTATAAAACACAAAAACTTAATAACATATTAAAAAAAATACATAAACATTCAAATATTAACTTAGAAAATACAAATTTAAGATTTTATGCATTTTTATGTTTACACGAATTATATTTTCTATGTAATCATATGATATATATGCTAGTATAGTTAGTTTTATTATATATACATGCTTCACTTGTTCTCTTTGAGTGTTTTCATATCACTACAAGACTTAGGTCCTCTACAAAGATCTAGATTTATTACTATCTACCCACTAGGGGCATATACATAGATACACATATTTAGAACTCCTATAATATCTCATTAGGGGAATCATAGTACGCATATTATGGTTTTCCATGTTATATTTTTTTGTACTCTATATTATAGATTTGGCATTGATTATATCTTGACATTGATCATCCTATACTACTCAATTTTTTTACCAACTACCACTACTACAGACTCAACTTATATACATATTTTCCCTTAGATGAATTTGTACCACATGTTTATGCATAGTTTCATTTTTCACCTTACTAATTTAGATCTAATTATATATCATTTATTCTATGTCTATCAAGGGCATTTTATTGTGCCATTTTTATATAGATCTAATCCAATTCCTTTCATTATGTGTATGTTTTGGACATGTGTCCATGTCCTCATGTACACCTTATTTATTGTGTATGTGGACATTTAAACATGTCCTTCTATGTATTTTTAAGCCAATCTTGATTTTTGTATGCATATGTGGACATTTTAACATGTCCTTATATGTTTGATATTTCTTAAACTTAATGACATATGACCATGTCCTTTGTATTATGGCCCTTTGGCCTAATTTATGTGCCTCATGTGTTTCTATGTATGCTTTCATGTATGCATCATGGCCATGACACTCATATCTTTCTTTTTTCTACACACTTTGTTTTTGATGCCATTATAGACATCATGCATCTCTCCTTCCTCTTTGGGTGCTTTGATGGACATCATGCCCCATCCCCTAGATAGTTTACTTAGATTATACTCAGATTTATTTGTCGTATACATGCTTACATTACTCCATCTATCTTGATAGCCTTATGAATGCTAGATTGAACATACATTACACATTACTAACTTATGATCAAATTGTTTTACATTATCATGTAATGTATACACATTATATTAGTTTATCACACAAATATCTTATATTTTAGTCTAACACACATGATGTATAGATTTTATTTTGATGATAGTTATTATAGAGGTTCAACAAATATCCTAAAAATATGAGGCATTGGTATAGGTTTGTTACAGAGATAAATACATCTTAATTCACTCAAAAAAATGTTTTAAATACATAATACAGAGCCTATATTTAATAAAATATAGTAGAAAATTCACGTATAGATTAATCTTAATTTTGCATAGAAATAAGACATTTGGTAAATAGCATGGAATAAAGGACACTAGCACAGTGTTTTATTGACCAAGTCACTACAATAATATATATTATACATATAAATAAAAAATTATAGAATTACAAACAATGTATAATAGGTATAGTATAGGCTTGCATAATTTTAGTCATAGATTATCAGACAGGTTTAGTATATACTTAATTTTCACATAGAGTAAATAACTTTTAATCAGATTGGGGGCATCATGCATGACATGAAAACTCAGATTTTAGTTTCATTTACTTAGACATAGATTATTATTAATCAATATAGAATCCATATGTACATATATAAGATTTGGGGGTATGTGCATGGCACATTATTCCCATATGTTCAATTTGACACCAATACTCTTAGATGGAATGGTAGATCTATGTCATTATTCACATTCTCACTATAGACACCACTTGTACCATGTTCTAAACTATATTAATTCCTTATTCCATCTATAGTTATTGACATTATTGAATAGTCCCTGCGCTACATTTATAAGTGACCAAGTAAGTGGCCCCTAATCTAATTTTCAATTTAGATTTTTTAAGTGATCTTAGAGCCATACTATGTAATTTTAGTTGCATCACACAACTTTATTTACATTACATTAATTTAGTTTAAAATTCATATACTAAAAATGTATAGTCAATGATGGAGTCATACCCTACTTGATTTTTTTGATCCACCTACATAGGAGGGTTGGACAAGCCATCCATCTAATTTGACTTATTCAAAAATTATGATCCATCAAGTAGGGGTGGTGAATTATGGATTCAAGGCTAGCTTGAGTTATTGAGCCATCCACAGATGATAATTTATCAAGCCATCAACTAAGTCTAATTTATTCACCATTTGATCACTATCTCTAAACACATAAGATGTCACTAGGTTATAGCATTGGTTCACATACCCAATGAGGTGTAGTCATTCATTTCCTCTCTCTCATCTTTTTATTAAATTTTGTCTTTGATTTTAATGTTTCTTAAGTAATTATTGATTCATTAATGTTTCATTTTCATGACATTCAATGCAACACACTTAGTAGACTCAGACCCATATTCACGAACTTCACCTCTTAGGTAAGTCTAGATACATTAGTTTTTCTTTATCTTAACCACTCTGATACATTTATATAATAAGAGGGTGGTAAATATAGTCATCTAAAATATCATTTGAGTGTAATGAGTTTAACTTAAAACCACCTTGTCATTATCTTAGACCTAGACCTATCTTAAGGCTTTTCTTGATCATTTTTCAAGTTTTATGTGAGTCCAACTTATTCCTAGATACACCAAAAGTATAACTAGGCCACCCCTTACACACATATGTCCCTTATTCACCATCTCCTACCACTTATTCATTAGTGAATCCCTTTAGACACTAATACACTATGATATTGACCTAGGGACCACAATATTGTCCCTTAGTTCCTTATTTCCCCAATGGATATATTTTCATTGCTCAAATCACTCCTAAGGTTGGTCTAGACCTACTTCACAAATTTAAAATCATTATAATTCTATTTTTAAGCCACTTTCAATCACTTATCCAATATAATGAATTCAAATGTAAATATTCTTAAATAAACTCAAAAAGTGGTGCAAATCAAGATCGTTAACCACTATTTTACCCTACTTATACAAACATCCATATATAATCACTGAGAGCATAGATTATTTAGATTAATAGTCTCATGAAACACTCAAATAACTCAAAATAACACCCATACTAACATTCAGTTGCACTTACAATAGCACATATATTAGGCGAATTACATTGGGATTTATCCCCTTTTGAGGTATTGGTATATAGTCAATACTCAACACAATGGGCGTTGAGGTCACATCCATCTTACCATGCTAATGTCACTATTTTTCTACTTATGATCCTCAAATATCCTAACAAAAATTATGCCTAGTATTTGGAATTAAAATGAGTCAAAATAGCTAATATACAATGAACTATAATCCATGCACATATTCATAGACTCCCAAGAGCCAAGTGATCATACACTCATACTTATTGAGTATTGTAATTGATGTCAAAGGTGTATCTTATGAAGGTTGGTGTAAAAAGGGATTAAGGATAGTTTAAAGTGTGTTATGAAATAAGTTTCATGTAAGAGTTTTGTCATAATATAGTTTTCTCATGATATAAATAAAAATATATAATTTTAAGAAACCTAATGTCTTATGTCTACATGAAAGGTATTGGTCATTGATGTTGGGTGAATAGTAAGCCTATACATGACATGAAGAGGTATGTGCATGGTGAAATAAATAAATAAAATAATTTGAAGGTTTTTGGGAATTTTTTAATCATGAGATTAATGTATATAATCATTCATGAGAGTTTCAAGGTGAGCCTATAAAGGTAGGACTTTTAGTCTAAGTCTACACCTAGACACTTCTAGACCCTACCTACCCTAATGAGGTATTAATATAATATTTAAATTAAATTATGAACATTATAGAATTTATATATATTATATAATATATTTTAGGTATTACCACAAAGTTTCAAGTCAATATTTGAAGTAAAAGTGCATGAATCACTATTTTAGGCCTTTTCAAGCTCACAGAATGAGGTCTCAAACCCAAAAATCACTTTCAAACATTTGTTGGCATGTTTATCCCCTACAATGGAGTATAATATTTTAATTATAGATATTTAATGTTCCTATATAATATCTATAGGCATTATTTTTTTATTCAATTAACAATCTTTTATGAACAATCGTTAACACCAAAACTTGTGTTAAACTTCCCTAAAACCTAATAAGGACATGATATGAAATATTTTGTTAAAACATATTAGGATTGATTAAAATTATTATATAAGATATTAAATAATGTATTCAACTCTCCCAGGTACCTTCAAGTGGTGGTGGTTAGTAAGATGAGAGAGAAAATGTATCAATATAAGCCTATTTGTCAAGAAGTTGTAGCTCTCAAAAGTTGAATTGGTCAAGAAACACAATTAAATTTTAGAATAAGCTAAAGAATAATTTTTCATGTCCATTATTATTTATGTATAGTTTATATCCTTCAATTTTTATAATCTGGTCATCCAAGTAAGCCAGTCACATATAGATCTAATAGTGTTAATAGTGTAAAACATAGGTAAAGATGAATAGATAGATTTAAGGGCCTGTGCATAATAAATTTATGAAATAATTTTCATGAATAATTTATTTATTATTTATAATTTATTATCATTCTTTTATAATATTTTTAGGTCAATGTATGTGGTGAAAATGTTGCTCATAAAATGGCATACCTAGTTCAGATAGGACTATGAGATATAAGGTCAAGAAATTGATCTACAAGACCAATAATTTCCATTAGACCATATTAAGTTTCTATCTAAATATGTTATATAGATCTCATAGGACCATTTTTATTCATTAATAGTAATGACAAGTTCCTACACAAGCATTGGAGGTCCAATTCATCATGACTAGTTTTTGAGATGAATTGGTAGTTCTGAGTAAGTGAGTTGTAGAGATGTTCTTAAGCCTTTATCTTCTAAGTGAAAATTTTCCAATAATTTGGTGATGAAAATAATTTCATGGATAATATGTTTATATTTTTAATTTTTAATAGTTTATTATCTTAAGGGTGTTCAATATTTTTGTTGTAAGATAGACTTTTGAGGTATACATGCCTAATAGGGTAGTTTATCTTAAAAGATATTTCATGGTTTGAATAAAGTACACATGTCTAATCAAGAATGGAAGAGTTTATAAGAGTTAATTATATAAGTTTTTTAATTTTTTTAATTGTTTGATAAAGCCATCTGGGCCCAAGAATATCAAGTTTTGGCTTTAAGAGGATAGACCTAATGCAATTAGGTCTCCATATGACCTAAAGGAGGAGTAAGGCCTAATGAGTTATGGCAAACCAAAATGGGTTCAAAATATTATTTAATAATGCTAATTATATGTATTAATACCTTTTTTTGACATACCTAAGAGGTTTAATGTGTGTGCCTGACCAAGTGGTGTGTGATCATGAGACTAGTATGTGTGTGTGTGTGTGTATAAGACAATTTAGGCCTAATTTAAAAAGGTTTAAAAATCAATTGAATAAAATTTATCATGGTTTATAAAAAATAGATATTTAAATGATTACATAAAATAATATCATAGGTGTGGTGATAAAAATACATGAGGTGGTTGAGTTAGTGCTAAGTGACTTAGGGTGTTGGTGCTTCCATGCAAGTAGGTACTTGTTAAAACCTAGTTAAGTGGGTGCTTGACTTTCTTGGGGTTGGTGCTCCAAGTTGAGTTGGTGCTCAAAATAATTTGTTTAATTTGTTTTATAGGACTTTATTCCATTTATATAATATCATAGTGTGCTTTCTTCCCCTTGAGTGTTTCACACTCATGTATATGTTATCTTGTTTCATTCTTATCTGAAAGGTTCTTTATGCTTTGCTAGATCACTATGTTTCTTTTAGAGTTTATGAATGATTGGGTATAATTGAAATAAAGTTTATAAACATTTATTAACCCCCTATTAATAATTGTGATCCAACAATTTGTATAAAAGCATGGTCCCTTTAAGTAGGCCTAACATCCTAAAGGAGATCTTAGAAACACAATCATGTATAGTCATCAAGTACAAGAAGGTTTCTCAACTAACAAGGCCCTCTCTTTAGTGTGACTAAATATTAATTTTGTAGAATCATAATTAATAATTATCTAATGTCCTTGGGCTATGACATATGTAAATCTATTTTTTATGGATTCACTCAACCTCTTACACCACCAACTGATGAATCAGGCAAGAAAACAAGTGAAAACAAATCTAAGGCAATTAATGCCATCATAAGTAGTATTTCAGAGGTAAACTTTATAAATTTAATTCATTATGATATAACCAAATGGATTTGGTAAAATTTTAAAACCATCCATGAAGGAGATACCAAATTCAAGTTGGAAAAATTACATACCCACTAAATACAATTTTAAAGACTGAGAATGAAGGAGGATAAAAAATTTGCATCTTATTTTTTCAAAGTAGATGAAGTGGTAAATGTATTCAAAGGTATAGGAGATAAGTTTGAATAATCAATAGTGGTACAAAAGGTATTTATATCCTTGAAATACAAGTTTGATGTAAAATTCTCTACTATGGAGGACAAAAAAGATCTCAACATACTATAAATGGTTGAGCTTCAAGGCATCTTGGATGCCTATTAAATGAGATAAATTTATTGAAGACCTTATAAGAAGGAAGTTACATTCAAAGTTGAGAAAAAATTACAAGTTAAAAATGTCAATGGATGATTTTGATATATATATTGATGATGGAAAGATAGAAGACATGATTGTCAGAAAACGAAGGAAAGGATAAGATAAGTATAAGGGAAAGTTGCCATTTAAGTGCTTTAACTATGGTAAAATTGGAAACTTTGCATTGAAATGGAATAACAAGGATAAAAATGATAATGATGGATATAATGATTAACATCATGGTGATTTTAATAAGTTCTATAATCCTAATAAGATCAAAAAGAGTTTTAGGAAGTATGAAGGCAAGAAAGGGTCATTCAAGAACAAGAGAAGTTTATATACCAAAGAAGATAGTATCTCCTCTGATATAAGTTACTCAAGTATATCTTATAGTGATGATGATACTAATGATCATGATAGAAATGAAAATCTATTCATGTATATATAAATAGATAATTAAGGTTGTTCAAAATGGAAAAGTCTTATGTAAGATGAAGAATCAAATGAAGAATAGCATAAAGTTAACCTTGAGGTAGAATTTTTGAGTGTTATAGAATACTTGAAGTTAAAAAGAAGGAATAATTAGAAACTAAGATAATTATTGAAGAGTTATGAGGAAAAAATCAATCTCTTTGAAGACAGACTAAGTAACAACACCAATGAACATCATGAGATCATTAAATAGCTAGAAATCAAATTTATATTGTCACTTCAATTATTAAGACCAAAGAGGAAGAATTCACCAAGTTTAAGATATAAATGGAGTCCTTGAAGGGATATTTAGATTAATAAACAATCAAACTGAAGACACATCATAAATTTGAAAATATCACTAAATTCTCTAGTGATATTTTGAATAATAGAGATTTCCACATGATAAGATAGTCTTGGGTTCAAAGAAAACCAAAAGGAAAACAAGGAGAGTCAAAACTTAAAGGATAGTGGACCATAAAAAAATTATGGTACTAAAATAATAAATACCTATCCATAGAATCTCAAATCTAAAACTCAAATCGATCATCAACAAGCCAATAATAATGTACCTCCTTCAACAGACAATAAAGTTAGAGGTGCAACATTCAACATCAGATAGACAAGGTGTGTAAATTCTTTTAATGATTATTATTTCTGATATAATAAATATGAAAATATATCTATGGATTGTATACATCATGATAAAATAAATTCCTCATGGAGGAATAGGATGAATGCTCATTTCAATAGTATAAGTAGAATTATGTACTAAATTTGTTATTAGAGAGGACATATTGTAAGGGATTTGAAGATAAGGAATATTATTAGGATCAATCAAGACAAAAAGGTACATAGTTATAGTACTAATAAGTAGATCAAGAAGTCATATATTGTGGATAAGGTGAAGGAAAAGCATAAGATTAAAGGAGAAAAATCTATACTAGCTTAGAATACCTTTCACATGAAAGATGAAGGCATGAAGTGGTATATAGATAGTGGTTTCTCATGTCATATGACAAGGGATAAAATCAAGTTCATTTCATTGAATAAGAATACTGTAGGGATAGTGAGATTTGTGGATAACATAACTACCAATATTGTTGGTAAGGTTATCTTGAGTTTGGAAAATGGGAATATGAAGATAGATAATGTATTATATTTAAAAGGCTTGAAACATAAATTTTTTAGTTTAATTCAAGTTTTTAACCAAGGACATGTACTAACCTTTCATGATAGATGGTGTGATATAAGGAGAGCAAAATCAAGAAGGATAATTATCAATGCTAAGAGGACTAAGAATAATATATATTTTTTGAATGATATCAAGAAAGAAAGATGCTTTATGAGAAAGATGGATTAATTTTGTCTATGGCACCAAATATTGGGCCACCTAAACTTTGATAAACTAGTTAAAATAAGATCTAAAAAGTCTGTGAAGAATATGCCTAAAATCACCAAACCTACAAACACACTTGCAACACATGTCAACATGGTAAACAAACTAGAATAATGTTCAAGACTAAGGAGTATTCTACTACAAGTCCTTTAAAGTTAATATACATTGATAGCTATGGAACTACAAGAATTTAAACATTTAAAGATATGATTTTTTCATGTTGCTCATAAATGACTTTGATATTTACTTTCTTTTCATTCTCAACTAGATATTATCTAATGGATATTGGAGAGAGGTAGCGAGCACTACAGTCTAAATTCTAAATAGAGGTTAGATAATGACTAATGGAAATAAGACCCTTTATGAAATATGGAAAGGCAAACCTGATAATGTGGAGCACTTTATAGTGTTTGGAATCAAATGATTCATCAAAAGAGATGAGTAAGACTTGGGTAATTTTAATTTTAGGGTTATTAAAAGAATATTCTTGGGATACTCATCAGTAATATTATCCTACAAATGTTATAATAAGAGGTTATAAAAGATAATGAAAAACACCAATGTGAATATTAATGAGACAAGTTCTAAAATGTCACACTTTTAGTCAAAGGATGCATAAGAGAATTTGGACTTAAATAATGAATAAGAAAAAATACATAGAAATGAGGAAGAAGAAGTTGATGAAAGATAAAATTCAAAAGGTCCTTCAAGATAGATTCAAAGACACCATCCTAAATCACAAATCATTGGTAATAAAGATATAGGTATGCAAATAAGGAGAAGGTTGGTAAGTAACCTAAATCAATATAATTTTTCTCTATTGTCTAAGATGGAACCTAAGAACTTTGTATAAGTGAGAAAATACAAGTTTTGGATAGGTGTTATGAATAATGAGTTAGACCAAATAAAAAATAATGAACATAAGAACTAGTTCCTAGGCCTAAAGACAAGAATATCATTGGCATAAAATGGGTGTTTAGGAACAAATTGAATGAATATGGAGAAGTCACTAACAATAAGTCTATATTGGTATGTAAGGGGCATGCCCAAGTAGAAGGGTAGAATTTTAGGGGGCCTTTTCTCTAGTAGTAAGATTGGAAGCTATCATATTGTTTCTAGCATATATATGCTTAAAAGGGTTCAAGGTGTATTAGATGGATTCCAAATCTACTTTTCTAAATGAGAACATGGAAGAGGAGGTGTACATATAACAACCTAGAGGGTTTCTCATTATCAGGTAACAAGAACTATGTATGTAAATTTAAAAAGTCTATATATGGTCTAAAGTAAGATCTTAGATCTTGGTATACCAGAAATGACAAGTACCTATTAGATTAAGGATTCAAGAGAGGATTTGAAGAGAGTAATCTATACATAAAGATAGAAATGATCATCAGCTAATATTGGTTGTCTATGTGGGTGACATCATATTTAGTGAAAATAGTGAGAATATTACTAAGGCTTCTAGAGATGTAATGAAGGAGTTTGAGATGTCCATGCTAGTAAAACTAAAATTCTTTCTTAGATTTTAAATCCCTCAATTAAAAAGAGGCATATTCATTTCATAATCTAAAAATATAAAGATAAATGTTGAAGAAATTTGAGATGGAAGATTACAAGGAAGTTAGCACATCTATGATCATAGGGTGTAAGTTAATTAAGGAAGATGAATCTCCAAAGGTCAATCAGACATCATATAGGTCAATGATTAGAAGTTTGTTATACACTAGTACCTATAGACCTAACATCATGAAAACAATATGTATTGTGGGAAGATTTTAGGAAGATCCAAATTAAAATCATTTATAAGTAATCAAAAGGTTACTTAGGTATCTCAAGGTTAATATGGAGATTCGGTTTTGGTATCCAAGGAGAAAGGAGTTTAACTTGACAACCAATATAGATGGAAACTAGGCAGGGAGTATAGATGATAGGAAGAATACTAGTGGAGGAGATTTCTAATTATGAGAGTGCCTAGTATCATGAATAAGCAAAGAGTATCCATCAGTGGCATTATCTACTTGTGATTTTGAGTACATTGCAATAAATTCATGTTTTAGTCAAGCCTTATGATGATGCATACCTAAAAGGACTAAAAAGTGGAGTATGATAGTCCTAGTCCTATATTTTGTGATAATATAAGTGTTATAAGTGTATCAAAGAACCTAGTTATGCACTCAAAGACTAAGCACATTCTCATCAGGTATCATTTCCTAAGAGAAAAAGTAACTGAATAAAATGTCAATTATGAGTATGTATCTACTAAGGATCAGATTACAAATATTCTAACCAAGCCAATTCCAAAGACAACATTTGAACATCTAAGATAGGAATTGGGTGTATTTCCTATCCCTAGTAGTCATTAAAGAAGTCAAGTGCTTAGGATGAGGTAATCATGTGGTTCATTATCTCCAAGAGAAAATGAGTAGTTTTGAGAAGGTATGCACAAAAATAGAGGATCATTTTTGTATGATGTTTCATAAACTCATATTTTTTGTGTGTTTAGTGTTTTGGTTGCAAGAGGTGTGATCCAATAAGTTGAAAACATCTCTTTGTCATTTATGTCAAAGGGGGAACAAGTTAAGAATGGGGAATAGATAGAATATTGATAGAATTTATTGAGAGTGGTTTCCATCAGTGATAAAGGGGGAGATTATTAAGTATTGACATTGATATCAAAGGTGTATCTTGTGAAGGTTAATGTCAAAAGTTACAAATAAGTGATAGTTGAAAGTGTGTAATGTGACAAAGTGAATGGGAGATTTTTTTAATAAGAGAGTGTTGTCATGAGATAAATAAAAATATATAATTTGAATACAAATAATGTCTTATGTCTGTATGGAAGGTACAAGTCATTAATGTCAAGTGCATACAAAGCCTAGTCATGACATGAAGAGGTATGTGCATGGTGAAATGAATGAACATAGACATGTGAATTTTTTTTGGAATTGTTTGATCAAGATATTAAGGTATATAATAATTCATGAGAGTTTTAGGGTGATACTATAAAGGTAGGAGCTTCAATCTAAGTCTGCACCTAAACCACTTCTAGACCTTGCCTAGCCTACTAAGGTGTGAAGATCAAATTTCAAGGAAAGTATGCACATGAGAACATGGAAAGAGGTGAGATAAGTTGTTTTAGGTATGATCACAAAGTTTAAGTTAAATATTTGGAGTAAATGTGCATTAATCACTATTTTATGCCTTCTCAAGCTCACATAATGAGGTCTCAACCCTGAGAAGTACTTTCAAACATTCATTAGCATGTGTAACATCTACATGGGAGTATAAGATACTAAGGAAAGATATGTAAGGATCATAGATAATATATAAGATATATATATATATATATATATATATATGTTTTTAAGTCTTTTTATTTATCTCAATTTTGATGTCATTTTATGTCAAGGTTGATGGCATTGATGTCAAGGTGCATCTAGTAAAGATGCATGGTGAGTGGTATGTGAGATATGATCCATGTGATAAGAGATAATTTGAAGGAAATAGAATTTATTGATATTGAGAGATAATTTTAAGGAAATATAATTATTATTTTGAGGTTGATTTAAATATTTAGGTCAAGGTTAATGTAAGCATATTTCTCAGTACTAGTCCTTGAAGCACAAGGTGTCTTGAGAAGCCTATTGATAACAAACATAGTCATATCATGAGCATGAAGAGGTTTTTTAAGAGGTATTACATTGATTTATTAACATTTAAGGCATGAAATAATGATGTAGAATCATAAAATAGTGTTTTAAGATCAATTTTAAAATTTGTCAAGTGTTTGAACCTAGTAAGAGGCTTGAGAAGGTTTGTGCATATGATGCTTAGTCTTGTGCATGAAAGAGCATGGTGGATTATTAATATGGATGAAAAAAATGATATTTAAGGTTTATTTATCATATATATTAGGTTTTTAAGTGTTCAAAATAGTTTTATGGTGAGCCTATATGGGTAAGACCTTAAGCCCAAGTCTGCAACTATACTAATTTTAGACCCTACCTGACCAAATGAGGTGTTTTAAATGATTATGAAGGATTTAAATTAGTATCTTATAATTATATAGGTTTATTAAATTTTTATATGATATGGAGAGTGACTTAAAATAGGCTTGAAGGTTATTTTCAAAGCCTAATGTGGTTTGTAGGTAAAGGTCTAAGAAAGTAAAGGGAAAGATGGTGGCCAAATGGGGTATCAAAATTGTTTTCTAAGACAAGTATGAGTATGTGATCATTTTAATAAGTGTTTAATGTTGTTTAAAATATGATGATGAAGTTTTAGGTCAAATTTTTAAGTTTAATATAATAAAAAATGTTTCAAGGTCTCTCGAGTACACATAATGAATGGTTCTTAACCTAAGAAGAACATTCAAGTGTTCATTGGCACATATATCCTCTACATGATAACCTGATATATTTATGGTAGATGGGTAAGGGTAATTGATAAAAATTCCAAGAATTTTTTTTTATAATAAGTGGTTATGCTTTATGAATGATTGTTAAGACTAAAAGATGGTTTAAACCCTCAAAGAACCCAAATAATGACTTGATATGAAATAAGTTGCTCTAAAGTGATCATAATGAATTTTATTGGATATTTAAGTTATTATAGGTTGTATTAAACTCTTCCAATCATCTTTAGGTGTTATTGGTTTGTCAGGTGAGTGAGTGGACCCTATAGGAAAGGCCTTATTTCTCATAAATTTGATGTAGTAGTCAGAGTTGGCCAAGTTAAAGTTACTAAATGGATTGAGGTTGAATATAAATTTTTTGTATTTAATGTCCATTTTGGTTTATTATCATATTATATCCCTCAGGGATGCAAGCCAATCCTACAAGTTAACCAGTTGCTAACAAGCCTAATGGTGCAAATAGTGAGAAATCTAGGAAAAAGTGAGAAGTTGATTAGGGATATAATATCATGGATTAGGTGTGAATCCAAGTGAATGGAGATTTTTTTAAATAATTTTAATACATTTTAATTTTGGATATATGTTTTGGAGGTCAGTGGATATGATGAAAATCAGATAGTAAAGGTGCAAGTTCATGAGATTAGTTTATAAGAAAAATATTTTTCATTTGAATATATTATCTATCTATATAGTATTGGTATAATAATCACATATGATAATCAAAATTAATCATAATTATTTGAAATTAGTTATATAGGTTTTGAATTTCAAAATCACCAAGACTGGTCTTCAAGGTAAATTGGCAATTCTAGGTAAGCAAGTTGCAATGATGAGTTTGAGGCTATATGCCTTAAGCTAAATCATATAATTAATATGATTTTGTTTATTGGTACATGTGTGTAATATAAATTATTTTCATAAGGTTTTATAGATAGTGAAAGTTATTGAAATGGTAAAGCTAAAATGGGTTGACTGGTTTAGGTTTGACTGTGTGTACTAAAGACAAAAATTTGATTTTCTAGACTAATAATTGACATTATAAATTATGATATTTGTACTTAATAATGATATATAGATGTAAAATGGAATATTTAAGGTCTCATAGGTATTTATAAGTGTTATTTTATGTGTTGGATATCAAGTTATTTATGATTGCGTTTTGGAATATTTTGGTAGTTCTAAATGGGCTACTTGTAGATATGAGTTTGAGCCTGTATACACTAAGTTGTGATGTATAAATCACATGGTGATGACCATAAGGTCATATATATTCTATATGTATGATATTTTTTGATGTTTTTTAGGTAAAATTGTGTTTATGATTCATTTATTCAATATAGACTTTTTGAGTATGCATAGGCCTCATTGTGAATAGTGTTAATGGTGTGCTTCAAGTGGTGGTTGAAGATAAAAAGTGTTACAATAATTATATGAGATTATAATGTTCCTATGTAAGTTTCATATTATATTTTACTTCAATTTTAAGTGTTCTAAAGTGCTCCAAGGAAGCCAAAGTGTAATGTGTCCTAAATAGACCTAATGGGATTAGGTCTCCATGAGACCTAAAGATGAGATAAGGCCTAATAGAGGTAGGTCAGACCTAAATTGAGTCAAAAAACATTTTATAAATGTAAATTATATTTAATAAGATCTATTTAATGTCTAAACTAATAGCTTAAGGGTGTTTGGCCGATTAAGAAGGATATGAACAAGAGACTTGTATAAATATTAGGCAATTTTTAGGCCTATTTGTGTGAGTAGAGTGTAAGAGATCAAGAAAACACAATGGTGAGTAGAAAAAGGTCATATAAACCATCATATGAGTATAAAGGATTATTTATGAATCTTTTATAGAGATTCTTCATATGAGGATCAAGGTCATATTACTTAATCAAGTCAAGAAGAGGGTTAGTTGAGTGAAGAAGGTTAGAGGCCAATTTGAGATGGATAAAAGTGTGTGAAGAGATGAGGAAGGAGATAATAATATATTGTATTATAAAAAAAGGTATTATTAAGGTCATCAAGTGTTTTATGTGTCTAATTTGGTGATGAGTCATCTAAGAGGTTGGTTCCTCCTTGAAATTTGGTGCTTACTAAAGCCTAGTTGAGTTGGTGATTAACTAAATGGAGTTAGTGCTCCATGTGAAGTGGGTGATTCTCTAATTTTTTTGTTTTACTTATATTACTATATTAAATTTTAATATATTATTGTATTTTATTCCCATTAAGGTTTTCCCACATATATGGTACGTTTACTTGTGTAATCTTGTTTAATGCTTGTATAGTTGATTGCTTATGCATTGTTTGATCTATATGTTAATGTAATAGTTCATGATTTATTAAGTGTAATTGATGGGATTTTTTAAAAAATATTTATTCACCACATATTTCAATCATTTTTATTCCAAAATTTGGTATCAAATCCTTGTCTTTTTAATCAGATCTAAACAAATGATCCTAGAATCAAAGACGGCTAGTCAGCAAGCTAAAGGTGGTTTCTCTAGTTTTAAGTCTCCATTATTAAATGTATATAATTATTATTTTTGAAAAATAATTATGAATAAATATTTTATGTCTCAAGGTCATGATGTTTTTTAGTTATTTATGGATGGATACAATTCTCTTCTTATTCCACTAATTGATGCAATAGGTAAGAAAGCTAGTGAAAACAACTCCAAGGCAATGAATGCCATTCTTTATGGCCTATAAAAAGTAGAGATTGTGAATCTTATGTAATTTGTATTACAAAAATACAATGTGTCAAGTTTAATACTATATATTAAGGATACACCAAGGTGAAGATGGCCAAGTTTCAGACCCACCAGAGATAGTTTGAAAGTTTAAAGATGAATTATGATGAAATAATTGCATCTTACCTATTGAAGGTTGATGAAGTTATCAATGTCATTAGAGGATTTTTAGAATAAATTAAATATTATAAATTTTTTCAAAAGGTATTAATATCACTAACTCCTAAGTTTGATGCTAAGGTGTCTACAATAGAAGAGATGCAAGATTTGAAAAATCTAGATATGTATGGGCTTCATGGCATCTTGACTACCTATGAGATGAGACAAAATGAAGGAAAACCTACCAAGAAGGAAGAATATTTAAAATTTGAGAAAAAATAAAAAACCAATAAGGTCAAGGATAATCATTGTCTAGATGTTGATAATGATCAACTAATTGCCATGTTTTGAAAGAAATCAAGGTTTGGATCAAGTAAGGACATGGGTAAGTTTCCCTTCAAATGTTTTAATTATGGAAAGATCGGTTAGTTTTCATCCAAGTGTCATAATAAGGATAATTATAATCATAAAAAATAACATGATGAACATGATTAACATGATGAACATCATGGAGATAAAAATAATGACTATAATATTGACAAGGATTTTAGGAAATATGGAGGTAGGAAAAGAACTTTCAAGAATAAGAGAAGATTATATACTAAAGAAGAAAATTATTCTAATGTAAGTGAATAAATTTAACTTTATAGTGATGATGGTAGTAATTAACATAAACATGATAATAATGAAACCTTATTTATGGCCATAAAAGCATACAATGAGGGTTGCTCAAATGAGAAAGGTCTTATGATTGATGTAAAATTAGATGAAGAAGAAGTTGAAGTGAATCTTGAGGTAGATTTAATAAGTGTCTTAGAGGATTTTAAGTTATAAAGGAGAAATAATCACAAAATAATATCATTAGTTAAGGACTATGAGGAGCATATTAGCTTATTTGAGGAGAGACTAAGTAACATTTCCAAGGATTATGATGAGATCATCAATCAAATGAAGCATATATGTAGATAGTCAATGCAAACCTAAAAGCTAAAGAGGAAGAATGCACCATGTATGAAACTAAAGTGGAATCCTTGAAAGCTAAGTTAGATAAATAATTTATCAACATAAAAACCTTTTTGAATTTTGAAAAGATCACTAAGGCTCTACATGACATCTTAATAGTAAAAAGATTTCAAATGATAAGACAAGTCTTGGTTTCAAAGAATACCAAAAGGTGGAAAATAAATTCAAGGATAAGGTTATTAAAGATAATAAATTCATCATTAAAATCTGTATCAAACATACTAATGCTATGAGGTATGCTAATTAATTAAGTGGTTACTATTTTGTATGTAGTCAGTTTGGTCATAGAGAAAGAGACTATAGAAAACCCTTCAAGAATGAGTACTCATAAAAATATAAAAGGAATCATGGTTTACATCAGTAAAATAGTATGGATAATGTGGTTTGATATAGTTTTCATAATGTAAGACATATTTCAATATTTTATCTTCATAGAGTTAGAAGGTCACCAAGTCAAAACAAGAGGTTTGAATCCCCTAGAGTACAAGAAAGAAAGCAAATGAATGTATGGAAACCAAATATAGTGAAGATGGGTCATGATCAATATAAAAGATTGAGTGGGCTATTTTTTGTGATAAATAATGTTTTAAATGTGAAATCAAGTCGATAATGCTAATTGTCAGCCCACATTGATGATCAAATGATTGTTGAAGAGATCAAGATTATATTTCAAATCAAGCCTAAAAGGATACTGAAGGATATTTAGTGATGTAAAATCATGGAGATATATGGACCTAATAAATTTGTGTTTTTTTTCTTATTTTTGGAAAGAAGTGACTCCATTAAGCTTCATGGTGACACCATTTAGTTAGCAAAATCATGGTAGATTATTATATTGAGGGGAATCTATTTAGGTTATTGACTGAACTTGATCTATTTTGAGAAGTGGTCTTGTAATATGAGTTTATTTAAAGTATATATGCATGGTATAAGTGGTATCATGTTTATTTAATTATTCATGTTCTGTATATTGAAATTTTGTTAAAAATAAGGTGTGATTCCATATGAGAGTTATGAAAGTCATTTAAGTTTAATAAGGGAGATGAGAGTGATGAGTTTGAAGAATTTTTTTCCATCAATGACAAAGGGGGATTCTTTGATAATTATTTTCATTTATGTCAAGGTCGATGTCATTGATCTCAAGGTTCATCTGGTAAAGATGCATGGTGAGTGGTTTGTGAGATATGTATGAGCCATGTGATGAGAGAGAATTTGAAGGCAAGTTAATGTCTCTCTATTGAGATAAAATTTTAAGTCAACCTAATTATTCTTTTGAGTTTTATTTCAATATCAAGTTCAATCTCAAGTTCAAGGTAATCATATTTTTAAGTCCTAGTCCTTGAAGCACAAGGTATCTTGAGAAGCCTAGTCATAACAAGCATAGCCATATCATGCACATGTGCATGATGAGCATGAACAGGTTTATCAAGAGGTATGACATTGGTTTAGGAACATTAAATTCATGTAATCAAGATTTAGAATCATTAAATATATTTTTTTGAGATCAATTGTCAAAGTTGTCAAGTTTTTGAACCTAGTAAGAGACTTGAGAAGGTTTGTGCATAGGATGCATAGTCTTATGAATGGAATAATGTGGTGGACTAGTAAAATGGATGGAGAAAATAATAAAAGGATTTTTAAGGTTTATTGATAATACATATGAGGCATTGGATCACTTGTAATATTTTAAAGGTGAGCCTATAGGGGTAAGATCTTAATCCTAAGTTTGTAATTAGACTAGTTCTATACCTTGCTAGACCAAATGAGTTGTAATGAGGTGTTGTCAAGGAATTTAAATTAGAAAGGGGCTTGTGAATAGGTAAGGACATAGAAAAGAGAATTTGGTTAGGTGTAAGAGGGACAAATTATCTTGCTAGTTTTTGGTGCCACAGGTGACTGTCACCAGTCATAAAACCATCACCGATGAATGGTAACCATCATTGATTGAGGGTAACCATCATTGATAAGGTAACCATTTTCAGTTGCTTGTCAGTAAATCTGGAAGTAAAACTAGGGTTTGGGTTTGTTGAATTATGAGATCTAGAAAGTGGATTCTAGGAGATAGCTTAGGCTTGGAATGAAAACTTGGTAAAAGAATATGAGAAAATGAATACTTGTCTTACGAAAAATTGGTTGGTGTTTGATGTAAATTTGCTTTTTGGTGGAATATAGATTAATTTTAGTAAGATAACGGTATTTGGGAGCCTAGTGGAGGGTTCGATGGCAAGTAGGCTCTTTATGTGATGATTGATAGTACTTAATAATTTGGATTGACCTGATTGACGTGCAAAAAGAGATTTTGGATATAAAGATCTCTTGATAACAAATACAGTTGTGTTGACTTCTTAGGCCCCTCTCTCTTATAGGCGCAAGCAAGAGGTGGAAGTGGTTGTCTAAATTGGACTTGAAGAAGGCTTTTAAATATAAGCCATCCATGCAAAGGGATCATAACCAAATTTATACTACCATATTTAGAAAATCAAGGTAGTGGTTTGTATGTAGGTTGCATGTTGAGTCCAGGCTATCCAACCTGACTATCGTTGGTCACCTTGACTGTCACCAATCGAGGACCTAGGAAAAAAATAGGTTAAAATAAGGTGTGATTCCATATGATAGTTATGAAAGACATTTAAGTTTAATAAGGGAGATGAGAGTGATGAGTTTGAAGAGTTTTTTTCTATCAATGACAAAGGGTGATTCTTTGATAATTATTGTCATTTATGTCAAGGTCGATGTCATTGATCTCAAGGTGCATCTGGTAAAGATGCATGGTGAGTGGTTTGTGAGATATGTATGAGCCATGTGATGAGAGAGAATTTGAAGGCAAGTTAATGTCTCTCTATTGAGATAAAATTTTAAGTCAACCTAATTATTCTTTTGAGTTTTATTTCAATATCAAGTTAAATCTCAAGTTCAAGGTAATCATATTTTTAAGTACTAGTCCTTGAAGCACAAGGTATCTTGAGAAGCCTAGTCATAACAAGCATTGCCATATCATGAACATGTGCATGATGAGCATGAATAGGTTTATTAAGAGGTATGACATTCGTTTATGAACATTAAATTCATGTAATCAAGATTTAGAATCATTAAATTTTTTTTTTTGAGATCATTTGTCAAAGTTGTCAAGTGTTTGAACCTAGTAAGAGACTTGAGAAGGTTTGTGCATAAGATGCATAGTCTTATGAATGAAATAATGTGGTGGACTAGTAAAATGGATAGAAAAAATAATAAAAGGACTTTTAAGGTTTATTTATAATACATATGAGGCATTGGATCACTTAGAATATTTTTAAGGTGAGCCTATAGGGGTAAGATCTTAATCTTAAGTTTGTAATTAGACTAGTTCTATACCCTGCTAGACCAAATGAGTTGTAATGACGTGTTGTCAAGGAATACGAAGGATGTAAATTAGTATTTTATAATTATATAAGTCTATTTAATATGTATATAAGGTGTATAGTTCATGGAAAGAGGCTTGAAACTCAGTTTCAAGGCCTAATGTGGTTTACAGGTCAAGGTCTAAGCAAGCAAAAAGAGAGATGGTGGACAAATGGGGTATCATGATCAGTTGCCAAGATAAGTGAAAGTATGTGAGAATTATAAATAGTGTGTCATGTTTTTTTAATTATTTTTACCAAGTTTCAAGTCAAATTTTGAAGTTTAAGACAAGAAAAAAGTGTTTTACAGTCTTTTGATTACAGAAAATGAAGGGTTTACTCATTGGCATATATAAACTATAAATGAGAACATAATATATTATTTTTTTATTGGTAAGGGTCATATATAAAAAAATTATTAATTAGTTTTTGGAATAATGGGTTATCCTTTATGAATGATCGTTAAGACAGGAAGATGGTTTAAACCATCAAATAACCCTAAAATGACCAAGTATGAAATAAATTGATATAAAATTATTATAATGAATTAATTTGGATATTTATGTTATTTGATTTTGTATTAAACTCTCCTAATAACTTACATGTATGATTGGTTTTTCAGGTGAGTGAGTGAACCCTACAGAAGAGGCCTTCTTTCTTAGAGATTTGATGTAGTAGTTAGAGTTGACCAAGTCAAAGTTGATAAATGGATGGAGATTGAATATATATAATTTTATTTAATGTAAATATTGTTTTTTTATCATATTATATCCATCAATATTTCAAAACCAATCTTACAAGTTGACCAATTGCTAACAGGCCTAATGGTGCAAATGGTGAGAAAACCAGGCAAAAGTGAGAAGTTGATTAGGGATGTGATATCATGGATTAGTGATGAAATAAAGTGAATGGAGAGTTTTTATAAGAATTTTAATACATTTTAATTTTTTATATATGTTTTTTAGGTTAGTGGATATGATGAAAATTTTGCTTATAAGTTGACATGTCTAGTGAAAATGAGAAAGTAAAGGTTTAAGTTCATGAGATTTGTCTACAAGACAAATATTATAATTTGAATATATTATATATTTATATTATAATGGTATAATTAAATAATATTATCATCCAAATTAATCAAGATTATTTGAAAGTATTTATATAAGAGTTGACGGTTAAAATCACCATGACTAATCTTCCAAGCAAATTGGTAATTCTCGATAAATAAGTTATAATGATGAGTTTGAGGATATATTCCCTGAGATGAAGCATAAAATCAATATGAACTTGTTTTTTTGGAGAATTATGTCCTATCCATGCTTTAAAAAAGTTTTTTATATATAGTGAAAGTGATTGAAATGGTAAAGCCATAATGGGTTGACTGGTTCAGGTTTGACTATGTGTATTAGAGATAAAAGATTGGTCTACAGGACCAATAATTGACATTAGGCCTTAGAATATTTTTAATTTATAGTTATATATATATATATATATATATATATATATATATATATATAATATTATATGTGTCATAGGTCATGGTAGTTTTTATTTCAAGTGTTGAATATCAAGTTATTCATGACTGGGTTTTTGAGTGTTGTGGTAGTTCTGAGTGGGGTACTTGTAGAGAAGAGTTTGAGCCTATATAGCATAATTTATGAAGTATAAATAACATTTTAATGATCTCAAGGTCATTTATTTTATATATGTATTATTTTTTTCTATGTTTGTTTTTGAAAATTGTATTTATGTATCAATTGTTCAAGACATACTTTTGAAGTATGCACAAGCCTAATTGTGAACATTGCTAATAGTGTGCTTCAAGTGGTGGTTGAAGCTAAAACATGTTGTGAATACAATATTATCCTATTTTTTGTATATTTAAGTTAAATATTATATTTAACTATCATTTTAAGTGTTTTAATGTGCTCCAAGGAAGGAAAAGTGTCAAGTGTCCTAAATAAACATAATAGGATTAGGTCTCCATGAGACCTAAAGATGAGATAAGGACTAATAAAGGTAGGTTATACCTAAAAGGAAATAAATAATAGTTTATAAATGTATATTATATTTGATAATATACATTTAATGTCTTAACTAAGAGTTTAAGGGTGGTTTTATGATTAAGAAGGATATGAGCAAGACACTTGTATAACTCTAAGCAATGTTTAGGCCTATTTGTGAAAATACAATATAAATGATAAATATAACATATTTGTGAGTAAAATAAGGTCATATATACAATATAAAAAGTTTAAAGGATAATTTATTAATATTTTACATAGATTATACATATGAGGATCAAGATCATAGGACCTAATCAAGTCAAGAAGAGGGCTAGTTTAGCAAAGAAGGATAGAGGCCATTTTGAGATGGATAGAAGTGTGTGAAGAGATGAGGAAGGATATAATCATGTGTTTTATGATAAATAATGTATTTTTAAGGTGATAAAAAAATTTATTTATCTTATTTGGTGATGAATCATCTAGGGGGTTGGTGCCTCCTTGCAAGTTGGTGTTTCTTAAAGCCTAGCTGAGTTGGTACTTAAATAGTTAGAGTTAGTTCTCGATGTGAAGTGGGTGCTTAAAAAAAATTGGTATTTTTATTATATTAATGTAATAAATTTATATATATTATTGAGTTTTATTATCATTCAAGTTCTCTCACATAAATGGTGTGTTGACTTGTGTAATCTTATTTCATGCTTGTATATTTGATTCCTTATGTATTGCTTGATCTATATGTTGATGTAATAGTTAGTGATAGATTAAGTGGAATTTATAAGAATTTTTTTAATATATATTCACCCCCATCATAGTAATTTTTATTCCAACACTCCATCCA